>OY728163.1:747500-1390955 GCA_963277665.1 Viscum album | reverse complement strand
GTAGTCAGTTTGACGATGACAACACTAACTAAAATATGACGATGATGATGATTATGATGATGATGTTGGGGGGAACACTAGGTTATGGGTATGATCCCTATTAGTGGCTCATGTGCATGAGAACATATATTTGTATGGTTACTTTCACCGAGATACGAGGTACCTCAGACCCACAACGAGCTAGTGTCTAGGGGTTATTTCTCATTACTTGTCCTCATTAGATAATTTATGCTTACCTTTTGCATACAATATGTTTGGATGGAAAATTCAGCAGATTTGGAATTCTTTTTTATAATTGTTGATTCTTTAAAGTAGCCCAATTGAAAACTATTTTCTTTAAAGTTGCATCTCTTTAAAAAATTTAATAGCATCTCGTGTTTATGAAAACTTGCAAGCTTTTCGTCTTTGAATGTTTATCACATGGAATAATTTAGTGGTGGAATCCTACTGGGCTTTGTCTCACACCCTGCTTACACCTTTGTGTGTAAGTAGACTTGGTTGTTTTTGTTGTAGGTTTGGGTAAAGCTTTTAGTGCCAATGGTTCGGGACTCTATCGGTCCTTCTTGGTGCAGTGTCATGGAGATGGCCTGAGGGCGGTGCCTCTTTCCATGAGGAGGTTCTTGGGATGTCCATTTTGGGATTATTAATTTGTTTTAGTCTTTTAGAATTGTTTTAAATCGTGTAATTCAATTATGATTTTTTTTAAAAGATGGTTTGTTTTGAAAAATCCAGATTTGGTTATATGGGATTTGTTTGTTGTTTTATATTTATAACCCCGGGTAAATCATTCCCAAATTCCATTTAATGATACCTGAGCACTTGTGATAGACCATGGGGATCGAGAACGCCCTTCAGACATTGTCGTGGGCTGGGTTTGGTGTCGGTTTTGATGGTGACGAGATTCGGTTCGTGACAGGGTCCCCTTTAACAGCGTTGAAAAAGTGCTAATAAAGGCCGAGTTGCCTGTGATGTGCTGTTTTTTTAACAGCAACCTAGAACCTTCACACCTGTACACAAACAATACCTACACGAAATGACACAAAACAACACCTGCACACAAAACAACACCTGTACAACTTCACACATGTACAAAACAACACATGCACACAAACAAAGCACAAAATAATGAAACAACGCACACAAGAGTTTCACAAACAATGCTATATACATTTAATTGACACCATGAATACAAAAAAACACACTATTATATATATTTCAAACAATTTTTTATATGGTCACAATTACAATTATCCAAAAAACAGTTAAAAACATTAATGTTTTGTCCTTTTTTGCATCTATGATCCCCTCTCAAAAATTATCGTCCATGGTATTAGTTGTCGAACAAAGTATCCGAAATCAAGAAAAAAATTCCAACTATATATAAAAAAAATATTATGTTATTAATAAAATAATGAAATAAATTAAACATTAATATGAAAGAATACATTAATAAAATGTCAATTTTTAATAAAAAAGACACATTTAGAGTTATAATGGTCACACCATGCATCGTATTGAGGTGGGGTTGATTCCTACATGTCAAAAATGAGTCATAGATCGTTGTTTAAAAATATTAAAACAATCCGAATGGGTTTGCTCAGTTTTGAGTACGTCACTTGTTCTTTTGAGTATGTTAGGACTAGGTATAGATCTTATGTTTGGGTGATTACATCCCCATGCACAGGGGACAAACTAAGTTTCCAATAGTAGTAAATTGATGTTTTACTTTTCTATTTTATAGTTGATTTTATTTCCACCTCAGGTGGTACACTTGGGTGTGATCTTTATCTATTATGTGTATTTTGACTCTTGGTCCAGTATGACAAGGGAGGTTTTATTACACATCATGATAGGCACTTAGGCTCATATGATGTATTATTTATTATGATTTTCATTGATAACTTGGATTGAGTTAAGAGGGGTTTTATTGTTTAAAGTGTCGGCAAAGAAGCTAAATAGTGTTTTATTACTTAGCCTCTTTTGGTGGCATTCTACTCAGCCAACCCAAACATGTGGTTTCAATGAGATCTGTATGTGAATTTATATGAATTTGATATATAGTCCTGACCCTGATAAGGGTAAACATAGATGATTATTGGGGATGATTTGCTTAAAGTGTAAACAAAGAAGCTAAATAGTGTTTTTGTTGTATAGAATCTTTAGTGGAATTATACTCAGCTAAACCGAATTGATACATGAGATTTGACACCTGGACTTATCATGGGTAAGCAAGGGTCCACGAGGCCAGATTATATGTGATGCCTGAATCTAATATGGGTATGTAGGGGCCATATGACTAGATGATACTTGATTCCTGACCTTGATATGGGTAGGTAAGAGGCCTTGAGACCAGATGTTGTGTGACATGGTGTGGTAAGGGAGTGTAAGGGTGGTGAGATGTGTTACCTGTTAAAACCTTTTTTATTGGTGATATTTGTATATATACAATTATATGGTTGTTTTACCATCATGATTGGTATTTAGTGGGATGCCACCTAGATGGGATTCGGTGGAGTGTCAGGAGGGTAACGATACGATGCTGCTTAAGTGTTCATGGGATGAGGCCCCGAAGGGTTTGGATGATCATGATCTCCAAGTACAGGATTCAGTACAGGCGATAAAGCTGTAGATGGAAAACTTTGGTCCATGTATTGATGATCAGCTCAGGGTGAGCCTAGTTTGTTTCATATAGGGTATCAATAGGGGATCCCAGGGAGATGATCCATCTATGGCGTACTTGACTTGAGAGTTCCAGTCTCATCACCCATCACTATTTTAGAGTGAGGGTAGACCACAAACAACCGAGAACTTGATAGAGTTTGTACAAACTATCTTTGACTAGATCAAGACACCCCAAGTCCAAGGGTGAGGCTGGTGAAATACATGCTCATAGGAAAGACATAATTCTTGTGGGATGTATAGGTATATGTGGGTAGATACAAGGGACTGTCTCAGAAGGATTTTGAGGCTAGATTCTTTGAGCACTTTGTCCAGAGACACCGAGGGTAGACAAATCTTGTGATTTCATGAATCTCTAATAGGGGGATACTTATGTCATGGACTATGTAGAGAATTCCACTAACCTATCGTGATTTTCACCTAATATGGTGGGAGGTGACATCACTAGGGTGCATCATTTTGAGGATGGCTTGTGACACACAATCAGGGTGAAGGTCAACATCTTCAGACTAACATCCTTATTAGAGGCAGTCAATTAGCCATTGATAGCTGAGGTAAACTTGACAGATTGGTCTTATTCAAGCCAGGTGAAAGTGTGAGGTGAGCTGAGCAATGATGCTTCAGGTAGCACGGAGAGAGACCATGAGGAGTCTCAGTAGGGCAGTCAGGCCAAAGACTCAAGAAGACTTCTGAGGAGTGGGTCTATAGTACTATTATTTTAGTGTAGGAATACATGGCATGTTCAGACCCAATGTGATAAGGTTATGAAGGAGTGCTATGTGTGCAACCAGATGAGCCATTTAGAGAGGTTCTATATGAATCCTTATTGGACGAGTGAGAGCTAGGGAATAGGGTAGACTCAGGGATCTGAGGTCAGACTGAGAGCAGTACCCAGAGTGGGTAGTTGTTATTTAGCTACACGTGGAGGTCTTGTAAAAGATAGCGAGAACCATCAACGAGATTAGTGGCTAGTAGCTGGTGGATCTCTACAGGGAGGCCAGAACTCAGGTAGTCGGGCATCAGGCCAGAAGCACACTATCAAGATGTTAGAGTCGGAGTAGGACGATGATCTAATGACAGTTAGTGGTATGTCGTGGGTGTGACTGTACTTTTCTTTCATTTTGGATTTGGCGGGTTTTGGTGCATGAGGTTTACAAGTATTGTTTTTGGACTAACTAGACACCGATTACTAGGTTTCCATCAATTATGATGTGATATGTTTATATATATATGAGTTTCGTTGGCATATAGATTTATGTGGGAATCGAAGTGATGCAGATTTGTATGTGAGGTGTGTATGCATCTGGGCATTGATGTGATGCAGGTTCTATATGAGGTGCGTAGGTACCTGGATTTTGATGGGCATGCATATGTATATATGATGCGATTTTATTTGAGCAATTTTTGAGATGCAAGATCTATGGGCATCTGATGAGATGCGGGATTTTATGAGTGTTGTGTATGGAACAAGTATATATGGGCATCTGATGAGATACAAGACTTGATGGGTGTTAAATATGACATGGGTATTATTTGAGCACCCAATGAGGTGAAAGAATGATGATGCATCATGGGAGGACTTTTGAGTCTAGGGATGGTTGGTGGACCATCGAGACATTTGATTTTTTGGTCAAGAAGTGACTGGGTAGGTAACTCCTAAGGTGGGGAGTTGACCTATGAATTAATGACTGAGGTAGAACATGTTTATTTTGATGAGATGAGTATATGTGGTACCATGTCTGGGTAAATCTTGATATCTTGAGGATGAGCTATGTTAATGTGGGGATATTGTAATGTCTTGGTTTTTTGAGCTGGTCAAAAAATCCTTAACCTATTTGAATTTTTCATGTTTGGTGAGCGGACCATATTTTTTTTTGATATTTGGAACCTAATTCTGAGAGTTTTATTGACCCAAGTCCTTGTTTTTATATGGGTTTTAAGGATCTGAAAGTGCCTTGGGGTTTTGGGTGCAATAGGGCCTAAGAACTCCATTTTAGGAAAGCACGAACATAGGCGCACTATAAGGACTCAACCTTATTACATTACATAATCTTGAATTTAGTCAAGAAACCACTTCTTTTCACATTGAGAATCTTTTCAAGTTTAGAGATTTAGAGAAAAGGTACATAACACATTCATAACATTACACATTATTACAGAGTGGATACCATAAAAATAGTATTCATTTATTGAAAAATATAAAACTTTTCAAATAAAACATGATTTCTTTGACAACTCTTAAAACATTTAACTTGGATTCCTTCTTTGTCTTACAGATCCTTATAACCTATTAAAATCATTTAAAAACTTGGGATGAGCATAAAAATATCAGTAAGGGATATAAAAATAAGGAATGAACACATTAGTCCATGAACACTTGTAACATATGAAATCATTTCCAAAAGACATACTTGTCACCCATATATACTTTGCTAAACATGAGAATTCCACAAGATCCACACAAATCATAAGAACATAAATAGAACCATAAAGGTATATTGGGGCATTACTTACATAATCTTGTAACTATCTCAGCTACCTTATAATTTATAACCCTCACAGCTACCATACAATTTGTGTAACCATCGTAGTTCAACTTGGAGTAACCATCGCAGTTACACTTGGAGTAACCATACGACCGACCTCCAACTTAAACATACCCAATGAATTGGAGTGAGATATAGGTAACACCCTTCATAATAAAAAATTCCTAATAACTAGAAAATAATCATACAACATGAATAATTTCATAAAAACATTTCTTTTGAATTTTGTAAAATAGAATTTAAAAAGAGGTTTTTAAAAGAAAAGTCTCTTATAAATATCATATAGTTGAAGAGAGACTTAATAGAGTGGATGGAATATGTATATACACTATAAAAACACATAATTAAACATATTATAATAAAAACCCATAACACAAACAATTTTAATACCACATAGATAGTGAAGTATAAGGTTAACCCAAAGAATGGAAATCAGGTTAAGAATTCCCTTACCTCAGGTTCATCTTACTTAAAAATTGTTCAAAACTCATGTATAATTACGTGTTAATGTTTATAACATATTATATGTTCATTTCATAACCTCATTTCACCCTTTAATTATTAGTATTTTGTTCATTGCATTGTTTTGGGTGTGTTCTTTACATGTTTTCCATGATCGGTTCATGATCGATATTCTTGTCGATTGGGAGTGAAACTATAGAATTAGAATGAAGCAGTATTTAAATATTTCCAAAACCATAAATTATACCATTTATCATTTTTATTTCTTTCATGAGGATGGTTCATGAGGTAAATCATTATTGATATTCGTTTAGGTCATTTTGGCGATTCTTCAATCACAATGAACTCATTTGTTTTATAAATTAATAACATGTGTATAAAATGATTCCAAAATATTATATAAGATATAATACATAAATTATAATCTGTTTCAACCATAAAAATGGTTTCATGACTAGTCTTGAAGGAAGTAAAATAAATTGAAAACACATCATCCACGATGTCGGTAATTCGACACATCACAGACGATGTTTTAATTTCTTGAATAAGCGAGAGAGGAGAAAAAATGTAATGGTGAGTATTACATAAAAATGATAAAATAAAGAATATATAAGATACTAGATCATTAATTCCTCTTGGATTAGGGTAGGTGAGTAAGGAAAATAAAACAAAGTAATCTTGAAATAAAATAAAATTTGAGAAATCCCTAATGAAAATTCGGTAGCCTAACGACGTTGCTTAAAATTTCATAAAATATTTTGATGAGAGAAAAGGGGTATCTAATAATTCTTACAAAATATGTGAATTAAGGGAGATATTTAATTACATATACCAACATAATTCAAAGTAAATTAAAAATAATAACATAAAATGAAAGGAAAGAAATAAAACAAAAGAGGATGTTTACCTCTTGATCTCTTCTCCTTGTGATCCTTCTTAAGGCCTTTGGTTTTGACCTTTTGGTGAGACCAGAAGCTCCATAACATGGGGAAGAGTCTTGGGAGGAGTCTTGGGCATAAATTAGGTAAGGATTAAGGCTTGAGAGGTATGTGAGGAAGAGGGGAATGAGGGTGGTATTTATAGTGGAGGAGAGGAGGTATTTTTCATTATTTTAATCATTATTATAATATTTTTGCTCAAGACTATGAATAATCTTAATTAATGTGACCCCAAATAGTAATAATGGAATATGAGTTCTAACCAAGTGGTATTACATCACTTATGATGTCATAAATAGTGTATTTAACTGATAATTTGAATATACGGTATTTTACTGTATTTCACTATTTATTAAAAATTCAAGAATTTCAAAAAAATCCCAAAAATTCACCCTTACCATTTTTCAACATGTAGAATTAAAAAATGAACTCCATTTTTTGAAAATAATTTTCTAAACATTATTAATTTAATTTTTATATAAAATCATAATTTATTCAAAAATAATAGTTTTAAATCTATAACTCTTTTTTAACACCTTGAAAAATTAATCAAGTTGTCATTATCTTAAAGCCTTAAGAAAATAAAATAATAATAAAATTTACTATTCATTAGGATCATATTAATATTTATATTAATATTTATAAGGGTATGTTACTATTCACAAAAAAACAAGTTGGTTACATCAGACTCCAAATAACTTACTGAACACAATTGTAGATGACTGTTTTTTGAAATTCAAAACATAGAAGTGGAAAAATTATATTTAAAGGATAGTTTTAATTATCTAATTAAAACAAAGTTTCATGCATTTAAATTTATTTTAAAAAACATTAGGGTGTTACATTATCCCACCTTCTGAAAATTATGTCCTCAAAATTTTATTTACTTATTAAACAAGTGAGGGTTCCTTTCCCTCATAGCATTTTTAGATTCCCATGTTGCTTCTTCAACCAATTGGTTTCTCCAAAAAACCTTTACCTGGTGGATTAACTTGTTTCGAAATACATGTTCCCTTCGATCAAGAATCTGAACAGGTTTCTCTTCATAAGAAAGTTTCTATTCTAGCTAAATTGCTTCTAGACCCAAGACATGTGATGAATCTGGAACATAATTTCTCAACATAGAAACATGAAAAACATTATGTACCTGAGATAAACTCGGAGGCAAAGCTACTCGGTATGCAACTGGTCCAACTTTCTCTAAGATTTTAAAAGGACCGATGAACTGCGAACTTAGTTTTCCTTTCTTACCAAAACACATCACACTTTTCCAAGGAGAGATTTTAAGGAAAACATGGTCACCTACCTCAAAAGAGAAGTATTTATTTCTATTATCTACATAAATTTTATGCCTACTCTGAGCTGTCTTCATGTGCTGCTGGATCATATTTAATTTCTTAGCCACTTCCTCTACTAATTCTGGCCCCATCAACTTTCTTTCACCAACTTCATCCCAAAAAGTTGGAGTTCGACACTGTTTCCCATACAATGTCTAAAAAGGTGCCATCTGTATACTTGAATGAAAATTGTTATTATAAGAAAACTCAAATAAAGAAATATGTTGATCCCAAATTCTCTGGTAGTCCATTGAACAAACTCGAAGCATATCCTCCAAAGTCCGAATCATTCGTTTGGACTCCCCATTTGATTGAGGATGGAAAGCTATACTGAAATTTAATTATGTTCCCAAAGACTTCTAAATCCCCTTCCAAAAATTAGAAGTGAACATGGGATCCCGATTAGATACAATGGAAAGAGTAACTCCATGTAACCTAACAATCTCTTTGAGGTACAGTCAAGAAAGCTGATCCAAAGACATTGTATCTCGAATAGAGATGAAATGTGCAGATTTTGTCAATCGATCAAAAATAACTCAAATCACATTATTACCACAAGAAGTATTAGGTAGTCCCACCACAAAGTCCATGGATACATTCTCCCATTTCCACTCTACCACTGGAAAAGGATGAAACATCCCCTTCGGTAATTTATGCTCTGCTTTAACCCGTTGACATGTCAAACATTTCATAGTAAATTCTGCAATATCCCTTTTCATTCCATCCCACCAGTAATACTCCCAAAGGTCTTTGTACATCTTAGTACTGTCAGGATGAACTGAAAATGGAAAACTATGAGCTTTACACAACAATTATTTCTTCAACTGGGAATCACAAGGCACACACAACCTTTTTCCGAATCTTAAAACACAATCTTTATCAAGGTTAAATTCTGGAAACTTACCCATTTTAACTAATTATACCTTTTTCTATAGCTCAAGGTCTTCCTTCTGCACTTGCTTAATTATTTCTGATAATAATGACTGCACTAAAACCTGAAACAAAACAAAGGTATTTCCTGCACCAATAACTTTTAGTACAAAATTCATCAAATCATTAATTAAGGGATCATGTTACAAATGTAACATGGTTAATGATGCATGATGTTTTCGACTCAAGGAATCCACCACTTTGTTTTCCTTTCCTGGATGGTAATTGATGGTGCAATAATAATCCTTTATTAGTTCAATCAATCTTCTCTACCTCATGTTTAATTCCTTCTGAGTGAATATATACTTCAGACTTTTATGGTCAGTATATATTTGAAATTTGGCTCTGTATAAATGATGCCTCCGAATTTTCAAAGAAAAAACCACAACTGCCAATTCCAAGTCATGTGTGGGATAATTTAACTCATGTGGTTTTAATTATCTTAAATCATAAGCAATTACCTGATCATTCTGCATCAAAACACAACCAAGTACATTCAAAGAAGTGTTATTTTAGATGAAAAACTCACCATTTCAAGAAGGCAAGTCCAAAACTAGAGCATTCACTAATCTCTTCTTTAGTTACAATAAAAAAACATCACATTCTTCTGTCCAAATAAATTTAACCCCTTTTTGTGTTAACTTAGTTAGTAGGCTTGATAACTATGCAAAGTTTTTAACAAACCGTCCGTAATAACCTACTAATCCAATAAAAATTCGAATATCTGTAACATTTGTGGGTCTTGGCCATTCATCAACCACTCTTATTTTGGTAGGATCAATTGCTATTCCATACTTACTTCCAATGTTCCCAATAAAAGAAATCTTTTGTAACCAAAAATCACACTTGATGAATTTTCCATATAGTTTTTTTCCTTTAAGGTTTGTAAAATAACCCTTAGATGTTTTTCATGATCTTCTTTACTCTTATAAAATACCAGAATGTAGTCAATAAACACAACCACAAACTTATCCAAGAACTCATGAAATATTCTATACATAAGATTCATGAATAAAACTAGTGAATTAGTCAATACAAATGACATAACAACAAATTCATAATGCCCATATCTAGTATGAAAATATGTTTTCAGGATGTCATCCTCCTTTACCTTCAGCTGATGGTATCTGAATCTCAAGTCAATCTTGGAAAAGTACTGAGCTCCATGGAGCTGATAAAACAAGTCATAAATATGAGGCAAATGATACTTGTTTTTAATAGTGATGTTATTCAAAGATATATAATCAATGTAAAGTCTCATGGAACCATGTTTATTTTTAACAAACAAAACAGGAGCACCCCATGGTGAAGTCCTAGGACGAATGAAGCCTTTATCAAGAAAATACTACAACTGATTTTTCAATTCAAGAAGTTCTATTTGAGCCATACGATATGGGGGGTTTGAAATTGGATTAGCATCAGGAACTAAGTCAATTGTGAATTCGACTTCTCGATCAGGTATGACACCATGTAACTCATTAGGAAAAACATCAAGTATTCATTTACCACTGGCACATCATTAATCCGAACAATTCCCTTGTTTTCAATAATATGAGAAAGATAACTTTCATTTCCATCTTTCAAAAGCTTCTCAGCTTCCTAATATGTTATCAATTATATGGGTTAATTCTTATATACAAACTGAAACTCTTTCTAAAAAACAACTTCTTCAGCTCTACAGTCAATCTTAGCATGATAAACAGAAAGTCAATCAATTCCTAGAATAACATAAAACTAAACTAAGGAAAAAACAACAAGGTTTATAGGTAAATTATTTACACATACCACAATAAAAAGTTTCTTATAATTACTCTTTGATATAATATTTCCCCCTTGTGTTTTAACAATAAGTTTTGGTTTCATTTGTTGAGGTGATATTTCCAATTTACTAGAAATTCCTCAGAAATGAAGGAATGTGTAAACCCCATATCGAACAAAACTTTAGAAAAATCTGAGTAAAAAAAGGTACCTGATACAACTTCATTGGATGGCTCAACATCTGCTGACATAGTCACAAAGAATCTCACTAAACCTTTCTACTTATAGTTTGGATTCTTTGCTTCATTTGGATCTCTCTTTGGGCATGCATTTGCATAATGACCCATCTCACCACATTTAAAACACTTAACAATTTTCTTATCAGAATTAATCTTATGATCATTTTCATTACAATCTCTGGCCATATGTCCAAACTTACCACATCAAAAACACTTTCCAGTTTTGGTAAGGCATTCCCTAGGGTGCTTCTTGCCACACTTTTCACAAAATGGAAACTAGATTTTCTTACCATTAGATTTATTTGGTTGATTCTTACCCATAACTTGCTATCTAGACCTCTTTTTCTCTTTGTTTCCAAAATGCACGTGATCATCAACAAACTCCATCTCTACCCTCTCAGCATATCAGACAAGTTTCCCATAACTTTTGAATTCATGGGAGGCCAATGCCCTTCGATACATTGGCTTCAATCCTAAGTAAAAATGGTTGATTTTGATATCAAGATTTAGAATAAGATTTGGACCATACCTCGCAAATCAGGTGATGTTAGATTCATACAAATCCACTGAATCCTTATCCTTTTGTTTTAATTCAAGGAATTTCTTCTCTATCCTAAGTCGCACCACCTTAGGAAAATATTTTTCAAGGAAAAGACTTTTAAATTCATCCCACTCTAAGGTATAAATATCCTCTATATCCCTGTTATTCCTTACCATTGACCACCACTGATCAGCTTCACCTTCAAAACAATAAATTGAAAGACTTAACTTTTGATTATCTGAACAACCCATTACATTAAATATCTTTTCAAGGGATTTAATCCATCCTTCAGCCGCTACTGGGTCAGAAGATCCATTGAAAGTAGAAGGGTGTTGTATCATAAAATGTTCAACTATTGTCATGTTCTGTTATGGTACCTTTGGTTTTTCTCTTTCATGGATTCCACCACCATTTATTTCCTGTGTCAGCTGAGCCATTACTATCACAAACTGCTCGGTTCCAATCCCTACCATTCCGGGCTGCAGATTCGGAAGGATGTCGTTCTGTAGGTGCCTCTCCTCTTCAATTTACCTATTTCTTCTACAGAAAACCATTCTGAACAAACATATATTAGTCGAAGCAACATGGTAATCTTTAAATGATATAAAATTTCAAATTAACCATAGAATAAAAAAACATTTATGGTATTATATTAACATCATCCTAACTCCTAAAGTTATCTAAACTATCTTCTGATACCAACTATAAGGATCTGACCTTATTATATTACACAATCTTGAATTTAGTCAAGAAATCACTTCCTTCACATTGAGGAACTTTTCAAGTTTATAGATTTAGAGAAAAGTGACATAACACATTCATAACATTACACATTATTACATAGTTGATACCATAAAAACAATATACATTTCTTACAAAATATGAAACTTTTCAAATAAAACATGATTTATCAGAAAACTCTTCAAACATTTAATTTGGATTCCTTCTTTGTCTTACACATCCTTATAACCTATTAAAATCATTTAAAAACTTTGGATGAGCATAGAAATCTCAGTAAGGGATATAAAAATAAGGAAAAAAATACATTAGTCCATGAACACTTGTAACGTATGAAATCATTTCCAAAATTCATACTTGTCACCCATATATACTTACTTTGTGAAACATGAGAATTTAAAAAGATCCAAAAAAAACATAAGAACATAAATAGAACCATAAAGGTATCTTGGGGTATTACTTACATAATCTTATAACCATATCTACAACCATATAATTTGTAACCCTCACGACTACCTTACAATTTGTATAACCATCACAGTTCCACTTGGAGTAACCATACGGACGACCTCCAACTTACACATACCTAATGAATTGGAGGGAGATATAGGCCTAAAAATTAATCATAAACAATTCCCAATAACCATAACATAATCATACAATATTAATAATTTCATAAAAATATTTCTTTTCAATTTTGTAAAACAGAATTTAAAAAGAGGGTTTTAAAAGAAAAGTCCCTTATAAATATCATATAGTTGAATAGAGACTTAATAGAGTAGATGTAATATGTAAATACATTATAAATAAACATAATTAAACATATTATAAACAAAACCCATCACATAATCAATTTTAATACCACATATATAATGAAATAGAATGTTAACCCAAAGAATGGAAATCGGGTTAAGAATTCCCTTACCTCGGGTTTGTCTTACTTAAAACTTATTTAAAACTCCTGTATAATGGTTAAAAGATGGTTATTAGGGTTTTAAAGAAACATTTTCATGTTTATAACATCTTATATGATCATTTCATAACCTCATTTCACCCTTTAATTATTAGTATTTTGTTCCTTTCATTGTTTTGGGTACGTTCTTTACATGTTTCCCATGATCGATTCATGATGGATATTCCTGTCGATTAGAAGTGAAACTACAGAATTATAATGGATTAGTATTTAAATATTTATAAAACCATAAATTATACCATTTATCATTTTGAGTTCTTTCATGATGATAGTTCATGAGTCAAAAAATTATTGATATTCGTTTAGGTCGTTTTGGCGATTCTTCGATCGTAATGAACTCATTTGTTTTATAAATTAATAACAAGTGTATAAAATGATTCCAGAACATTATATAAGATATAATAAATAGATTATAATCTGGTTCAACCATAAAAATGGTTTCATGATCAGTCTTTAAGGAAGTAAAAGAAATTGAAAACACATCGTTCACGATGTTAGTAATTTGACACATCACAGATGGTGTTTTAATTTCTTGAATAAGTGAGTGAGGAAAATAAATGTAATGGATATTATTTCATAAACATGATGGAATCCATAATATTTAAGATAATTTATCATTAAATCCTCTTGTATTAGGGTAGGTGAGGAAGAAAAATAAAATAAATGAATCTCAAAATAATTTTTTTTGAGAAATCCCTTACGAAAATTCGACAGCCTAACGACGTCGCTTAAAATTTCATAAAATATTTTGATGAGATAAAAGGGGTATCTCATCATTATTAAATAATATGGTCAGTAAGGAGGATATTTAATGACATATCCCAACATAAGCCAAAGGAAATTAAAAATAATAACATAAAATGAAAGGAAAGAAAGAAAACAAAAGAGGATGTTTACCTCTTGATCTCTTCTCCTTGAGATCCTTCTTAAGGCCTTTAGTTTTGGCCTTTTGGTGAGACCAGAAGTTCTAGGTTGTGGTGAAGAGTCTTGGGAGGAGTATTAGGTAGAACTTAGATAAGGATCAAATCTTTAGAGGTGTGGGAGGAAGAGGGGAATGAGGGTGGTATTTATAGTGGAGGAGAGGAGGTATTTTTCATTATTTTAATCATTATTATGATATTTTTACTCAAGACTATGAATACTATTAATTAATGTGACCCAAAATAGTAATAATGGCATGTGAGTTCAAACTAAGTGGTTTTAAATCACTTATTATGTCATAAATAGTGTATTTAACTGATAATTTGAATATACGGTATTTTATAGTATTTCACTATTCATCATAAATTCAAGAATTTCATAAAAATACCAAAAATTCACCCTTACAATTTTTCGATGTGTAGAATTAAAAAATGAAATTAATTTTTTTTAAATAATTTTCTAAATATTATTAATTTAATTTTTATATAAAATCTTAATTTATTCAAAAATAACAGTTTTAAATCTATAACGCTTTTTTAACATCTTAAAAAATTAACCAAGATGTTATTATCTTAAATCCTTAATAAAATGAAATAATAATACAATTTACTATTAATTAGGTTCATATTACTATTCATAAGGGTATGTTACTATTCACCAAAAAACAAGTTGGTTCCATTAGACTCCAAATAACTTACTGAACACAATTGTAGGTGACTATTTTTTGAAATTTAAAACATAGAAATGGACAAATTTTGTTTAAAGGATAGTTATAAATATCCACTTAAAACAAAGTTTCATGCATTTCAATTTATTTTAGAAAACCTTGGGGTGTTACACGCACAGTTTTTAAAAACCATGCGGTCTCCTCGAAGAAACTGTGCAAGCCACCATAGACACTTGACACAGTTTGGAAAACTATGTAGGTGGGGGTGAACGACCATATGAAACCTATTTAGTTTTTAATAGAGGTGATTCACATATTTTTCTCATAGTTTGGAAAATCGTGCGCCTAACCATGCGTAGTGTGCTGCTTAGATAGTGGGCACCATACAGTTGGAACATGATTATCCAAACTGTGCGGCCAAACCATGTGGCCCATTAAAAAGTGGGAAATTAATTTTTTTACCTCATTCACTATTTCATTCTTTCTCTCCACTTTACTTCCATTTACAATGCAGAAAAGAGGGAGCTCCTCCATCTTTATTCTCCCTAGTCTTTGAGGGAACTCCATCATCCAGACTTTGATATTTGATTCATTAGTGGACACAAATTAATCTCAATAATACCTTCAATTTTCTAGTTCAGTTACTTTGATACCAACTATAATGACCTAAACATTTCATACATTGATATCACATATGAATAGATTAATATTCCTTACATAAAAGAAATAAATTAAAAATAAATATGAAACAATGCATTAATTCTATGAACAATGATTTTACCGTGCAAACATCAATATTACCTCTATGATTGAGCAGACACAACATTGTTGCTCTTACTGCAAAGGCATGTCACATGAACAAAAATATTCTAAAATAAACAAACCCTGTAAGAAATAATGAAAATAAAATCAACATTTCATTATATAATTTTTCATTAAAATAGAGATATTATATTGCAACATTACCTTTACATCTTTTCAAAGGGTTTCTTTGGTCCAAATATAAGCTAAAAACAAAACTAATGATTCTTTGTGGACTTTACTACTGTTGGTTAACTACCGCTTAGCATAGAATATGATCTAAACTTCCAATCTGGCATCCCCCTGATGCTCTCATCTGACACCATCTCTATGATATCATCATTCAACATTCACTTTTCCTTCTCTTCCTTCACCCATTTACCTAGTAATATTAATATTCAAAAAAATAATTACACAAAAGATGTTCAACTAGGGTCATCATCCAACTATAATCAATGAAACTAGCTATGGTAAACAATACCCTTACCTCCCCACACATTACTCAGGACCAAATTAGATCACACCCATCTTCTCAAACACCTAATCAATGGAACTATCTATGAGAATCCCTTACACTAGAATGTTTTAGTATCCCACATGTGATCTATATGCATTGTTGTAAACCAATTTTGTAGTGTTTCTCTAGAAACATAATGTCTTGAGTTAATAAATATGGTACTAAACTAATATATGGTATGATTTTCAATAGATTTATTATGGGTGGAAGGATTAATTACATTTTTTTGTGGTTATTTGATTAGGGTGTCCATAAAATGTCCCATATAGTCCTCTAGTGAAGTGATTTTCTAAGATTCAGTGCAATTGCACTAACAACAAAGTGGTGGTGCCACTGAAATGGGTAAGGTTTGGATTGATATTAAATTGTGTAGGAACAACAAAATGGAAAATAAATGGCATACCAATCATTCCAACAACCACAACACCATACAAACACACAATCGTGCTCACAATCGCAACACCATACAAACCAAACAAACACAATTTCAGTTTTTACAAAGCATCCCTTATTCAATTCCATTTGTTAATTCAATGGTTATCACATAAGTTTTATCATCATGGGGAATTCATTCATTATCCAAGTATATGTAAATTACCAATTTTTATATTCAAATGTTCAACAGGAACCAACTGACATGCAATTCATTTAGTGCGCAAACAAGGACCACCAACAACCACAATTTTCAATGGGGCATTTAGCCCGTACATTTCACAACATAACCATCAATATCAAATAGTAATAACATGTTAACAAGAGGAAACCAATGAGTAATAGGATAAAACTCACTATGAAGGTGTTGTTCAGCGCGCGACAGAGGTGCATTCGCGACAGAGGAGAGGTGCGCAGTAGAGGAGATTTCAACTGAAAATAAAAAATAAAATGAGAACTCATATGTTATACCTATCCAAAATAGGTCCAATGAGATTTAGGAATGGTACATGTCTGGTTAAACAGTTTTATTGGTCAATAGTGGGATTTTATTTTCCATTTATGATATCTACTTCCTGTTTATTTATTTTTTGCGTATCTACTATTTTCCTAGATGTTCAACTTGTGAATGGGACATGTCTGATTTTCAAGAGAAAGATCATTTTTAATTTACTCTAATTTAGGGGTAAACTATTCCACATTAATTGAATCTTTTTCCTAGGGGATCATTGTTATCCCATAGGGATCATGAATTCCTCTTAGTTTAGTGGAAAGTTAGGTCAGTTGTTGGTTATGATACCATCCTGGGCCGTATCATTACATTTACAATTGTAACTGACCCATGTTCATTTAAATATATGATTTGGGGGGGGGGGGGTCAGACACTAATATATCCCCATCTCCACTGGAGTTCCTATGGGGGTGGGTCCTGATATTATCATATCGAATAAATCTTTTATATATTGGACATTAGAGTAGTCACTGCTAAGGATTTCCTCATTTGTATGGTATTAATGTTTGTTGAACCTAGTGTGTGAAGCAGACATCAAAAACTAATAAGTGATTAAAAATTATGTGATGACTTCATAACCTATGGACAAATATATAAAAAATATCTTACAAACCTCATTGAATCTTAATAGGTTTGGTTTCATTCATCATATAGTTACAAGTGACGTGGAATGTGTAAATGATAAGATTGGGGGGGGGGGGAGCTGAATGATTTGGAGATGTTGATGGAAATGATGATGTGTCAGTGTGTTTAAATATTCATTGTATATTTTTCATTAGAATGAAGTTGGTTTAAGTAATTATATTTAGGTCGGTTGTGTTATTCCATCATGAGGCTCAATAAGAAGAGGTGCATCAAGAATCCAAGCATCAAATGGACTTAATCGGAAAGGACCTAAATATAAGGGAGAACAAGACATGCATCACAAAAAAACACATAGGCAATCTGGGAAAACATGCATCACAACACAACACATAGGGCCATGCCATAATGGGTCCCAAATAAGAAAGAACTATGACACAAATGATATGGCCACACTATAATGGTTCCTGGTAAAAACACATCTAGAATCCACATGCATGGTCAACAATGAGATCATATAATCTAGTGGAAAGGGACTATGATGCATTGGTCATCACTACACCATAACCTCTAATCCCTCACACCCTCCACAGTGAAATGATACCAAAATTGGAAGAAATGTGTGAACTCCATATTATAAGACTTCACACCACAACCAACACTCCATGAGACAACTATTAAAAAACAACTATAACCATAAAAACTATCTTCCACACCATAGTTTCCCAACCATGACACAAGCACAACCTCCACGATATAGAATATTCACCATGTCATGGAATCTGGTTTCATTTTAAAAATTAGTTCAACTTCCTTATTTCACCTTTGAAACCAACCCTAGGTTATTCTTTAAAATACAAGGGTATCACATGGATATGTACTAGATAAACCTCACTTTTGAAGGAAAGTGTAACTCTTTAATATCTATATTTCACCATACCAAGTCATGAATAAAAACCCCTTTCCTTTTACAAACCTAGAGGCATAACCCAGGCATATTCTTTTTTCCAATGACAAGGCACAATCTATCATCTACTTTTTGGTTAGGTTGGAATAACCAAGTCACATACCTTTTAATGGAGGTATAACCAGTGTGTGAGTTGAGTGATTACAACTCAGTAATTTTTTTCTATACAAACGATACAACCCAATGAAATATAAAATTTTCAAACCAATGAAATATTGTATATGATGCTACTAGTATAGAAATAGTGATCTTTGACCCTTCAAATATGTAATTGAAATATGTAGCTTTGGGAAATCTAGCACAATAGTATAAACAATGCGGATTTCAAACTTTACAACACTTCAGTAATCTTGGTACTATTTTTCTTTGACCTCTATTTATAGATGAAATTACAACAACCTATAACCATTAAAATAATTAAAATATAAATAATATTACTACCATAATTCCTGAAATGGTATCAACTTTTATTTTATTAGTCATTGACCATGAAAAATAATTCTTCACATCAACTAATCTACACAATAATCATCATTCAAACCCTCTATAAATATTTACATTAAACACTTTGAATAATCCTTGTAATCACATGAAATAACACCTTTGAATAGAAAACTACTTTAGAGTCAAATTATATTCTTTTAATATATTCATAGCCATTCAAGATTCAAAATAATCTCTATAATATTTGAACTAAGAATAAATATTTAAATATTCATGAAGATTTCTTCAGGTTCATTATGAAGAATCTTATTTAAATTCTCAAAATTATCTATCATAGACTATGATTGATGATCGTATCATAAAATATGATTGATATTCCTTCTTATATAAAAGTAACATCACATAATTTATGATAATACATAAAATTAAATCCACTGAATACATAAAATTCATCTCTTAATGCATTGTAACATGTAAGATTCATATCTTTATTAGATTATCAACATGTAAAGGTAATCTTCTCTTCATACATAAGAGTCTATACTCTTCCAAATATCTAAATCTATGTAATTCAGAAGAGTAAAAATTCATTACATAAGAGACTCATCGAGGGGAATCTGTGTGCTATAGAGGAGGTTGCCCGGACGGTCGTCGGGTGAGGAGGGTGCGCCGGAGCAGGTCACGTGGACAAGGGGGCCACACAAGGAAGAGGAGGAGAAGTAGGTGGTGGTGGTGAAGGAGGAGGAGACGGAGGCGGAGGATGATTCAGTGGTCAGAGGAGGAGGAGAAGGATGAGGCAGTGATGACAGAGGAGAGGAGGAGAAGGATCACGACAGAGGATGGGTTGCGGCGGCGGCTGAGGAGAAGGCAGCGGCAGCGAACGGTTGCAGTGGAGGAGGAGGAGAAGGCAGCGGCGACGGAGGATGAGGAAAATGAGGTGGGGTGGGGTCACGATGGAGGAGGGGTTGACGACATAGTGTTCAGCTTCCATGAAGGCTTGAAAGGGTGTGGGGGAGGAGGAGCCTATTAGGGTTCTTTTATAAAAACCGCTGAGACCTTTATCAGTGCTAGTTAAAAGCGCTGATAAAGGTATGTTTTATCGGCACTAAAATAAAAAGCGCTGATAAAACATACCTTTATCAGCGCATTATTAGCACTGATAAAGATAGTCCTTTATCAGCGCTAAAAAAGCACTGATAAAATAAGTCTTTATGAGCACTAAAATTATAACGCTGATAAATAGGTATTTTATCAGCACTGATAAATATAAGCCTTTATCAGCGCTAAGATAAAGGTATAATTTTAATAATTTATTTAAAATGATATATAAGATAAATATAACTATAAATAGAATATATTTATAAATATTGGTATATAATTGTTAATATATATATATTAATAAAATTATAATTACAAATGTATTTTAAAAGTATTTATATATTAAAAATATAATAAAATATATTTATTATTTAAATATATTTAATGTAATTTTATAAGTACATTTTTTAGAACATATATAGTTTATATGGGTAATATTATGAATTAATCAATATACCACATCAATGGACAACAAGATGTAATTTATAAATGAACATTCATGCATATGATACATAACATATATGCATGATCAATATATTCGTTGACCAAATTCATTGGAAAACACACATATATTCAATAATTTAAATTATAAATATATATATTAAAAATTATTATATATTTATAAATAAAATAAATAAAATAAATATATTAAATATAACAAATATAATAAATAAAATGAATTAATCAAATAAATCCAATAAATTTAACAAATCTAATAAATCTAATAAATCTAATAAATATCTAATAAATATAATAAATATAATAAATGTATTTATTATTTAATGTAATTTATTATAATATTATAATTATTTAATTATATATATATAATTATATTCTTAGAAATAATTTTTTCAATTAAAACATTATATATATTTTTTAATTATTAAAAAAATATATTAATTATAAACATTTGTTTTTTATTTAATGTATAGAAATAAAATTATTTTGGAATATAAATATAATAATTTTATATAAATTAATAATAAAAACTTTTATCAGTGCTAATAATAGCGCTGATAAAAGGTACACCTTTATGAGCGCTTGTTTTAGCACTGATAAAGGGAATATTTATCAGCACTTTTAGCTAGTGCTGATAAAGGCCCACCCCTTTATGAGCGCTTTTTGCTTAGCACTGATAAAAGGTAGCACTTCCCTTGCCCTGTTTTGTGGTAGTGTATGTAGACCGTCAGGTGAAGGTACTCATAAGTAGACAAGGCTTTTTCTCATAAACTCCATACTTGGTAATCTCCAAGACGGAAGATTATGAGAATAGACCCGTTAATAGAAATTAGGCATGTTTTGGTGTCATCAGATATTCCTATTTTCAAGCATGTGTTGTGGTCCTTCGACTTTAAGGTTATTATTAATGTATGTTATGACTCACACACTTAGATGTATTTCATAATCCATGACAATAATAGTTTATGGAAAAGTTGAATACGTTGGGTGCGTCACGAATGACATGTTAGTAATAATAAGTTGAGAAAGGATTTGTCCCTTTCATCTCCATGAAAGTTTATATCTCGACCCTTTGATTGAAATATGATTGTCGCATAAATTCCATGGTCAATTTGTGACAACATTTATTTCAGATAGTCAAATAAAGATGTATCAAGAAAATAGGATGATGACACAGATGTGCAACTCACTTGATGATATATTGTGACAAAGAGATTATATTACATAGTGAGTGTTTGTATGTGGTTGTCGATGTTGTGATATTAAGTTATTTTTCTTGGGTGCCTTGTCCCGTTCATAGATAGTAATCTTGGACTTTAAACAAACACAATTGGAAAACAAGGCTATACCCACAATTTTGGAAAAAACTATGGGTATAGGTCACCCCAATACCCACAGTTTTCCAAAAACTGTGGGTATAGGGTTGAGTTTAGACCTATACCCCTAGTTTTGAAAAACTGTGGGTATAGGATTTTCTTCATGACCTATACCCACAGTTTTTCATAATCATGGGTATAAGGTTTGGTTCAATACCTATACCCACGGTTCATCAAAAAATTGTGGGTATAGGTCAAACTTATACCCACAGTTCTCCCAAAATTGTGGGTATAGATTTTGGTTCAAAACTTATACCCACGATTCTCCAAGAACCGTGAGTATAGGTCATCCCTATAGCCATAGTTTTTGTAAACCATGGCTATAGAATTCTTGCGTAAGTGTAGGAATAAAAAAAATTACCATGGGAATACCTATTGCCACATTTTTCAACCTATATCCACGCTTTAAAAAATATATACAAGTAAATATATATTTTTATACTGATAATTGTATGCGGTGCAGTAGTTAGATGCTTGGATTCTATAGTGGCGGTCTAGGGTTCGAATCCGATGACATACATTTTTTTAAACCCTATACCCATGGTTCTGAAATAGTGGGTATATGGTCATTGATATGGTGGACTATTTCTCATACACCTATTTCCAAGGTTCATAACCGTGATAATCGCATTTTCAAACCGTGGGTATAGCTCAGAGCTATACTTACAGCTTAAGCTCCCACGGTTCCAAACCGTGGGTATAAGGAAATTTTCAAATAGTGAAGCCTGCCTAATGTTAATAAGAAAGAATCATAGAGGGTCACACACAAACATTTATGTTGATCTCAATTAAATTCTATTTGAATTTTATTAATAGAATTAATATTATTCGCAAGACCAAGGAATAATTTTATTCAAGTTTTATTGATATCATAATTAAATAAATTTTTATTCACTGTTATGTTCATGGAAAAATATTTATTTATTTTATTGAATATTTAATAAATATTTATTCTTCGGTATGTGAATAAAATATTTATTTATGAATAATATATTTATTCGGGCATTCGGTAAATTCCAAGGAGTTTGAATGAATCAAGACTGCGTCCGATGATAAATAATCATTTACAAGATGATAAATATTATATATCATCTGTGCATGTTGGAACACGCTGAAAAATAATAACATTATTATTATTATGTTACATGAGGTTTATTAAAGGTTTTAACATCGTTTAAGGGTCGACATGAAATTAAACAAATATTCTAACCTAAATCCAACCTCTATAAATAGCCCATTATGGATATTGTGTGGTGAATTGAATGTAGAGAATTGTTGCACAAAACGAATTACATCTTAACTCCACCACTCCACTTAATAATGAAAACACAAGAGAGATTCCTTCAAGATCAAAGGACAATCCATCAACAAGAACAATGAAAGACAATTGATTCACCGCGCTAGCACCCGAAAATTAATGGGCATTGCTTAGAGATGAAAGGAGCACGTGTGGATCACCACTAGAGGGATTCTATCATTGTATCCTCATATCGTAATGAAGAGAATCGAAAAAGGGTATTTCAGAAGATCAACAACATCATTAAAGAAAGTATCCTAAGACAAGATATTTATTTTATTCAGATCTAAATAAATTAATTATAAATTTAACGTGAAAGATCATTGCTCGGGGTTTTGAGAAACTAAATATTATAATAAATTTTAATATATCACCCACCACTGCACGTTTCCATTGTTCCCTCAACCAACAAATGATATTAGAGCGATCATGTTTAAATTTATAATTATTTATTTGATTGCTGATCCATACACAATTGTGGTTGAATTTTCATTTTATACTATTAAATCTTTAATTAGATTTGAATTAAAATGTTATTGACATGTTAATTATGTTCGTTCAGTGTTTCATTTTCTTAAAGATCTAAAAATAGATGAAGAACGACTCGAGATGCCATCGAGAACTGTCAAATTTTGACTGGTAGGATAATGTTACACGACGTGTACTTAGAAGTACACATCCTGTACCCTAGTATGTTGCACCTGGATATGTCGCGAGATACACGACATACCACTTAGTTATTACATGTGGTGTATGCCTCATGTTGACCGACCAACCTGACATGCGGTTTTTGGATTACAAGGCACACGTACGACGTACACACCGTGCAGTCTACACAGTTTAGCAGCATAAACCGCACAATCCATGTGGTCATTATACACGGTCAAACAACGTCAGATTGAAAACATAGAGAATTTATGATATATATGATGTGTACGCAGTGTACACAATGTTTAGTTCATTAATTCTTGCATCCAAGATACACGTTGAGTCCTTAGAAAATTATCTAGACACACGACATTGGAGATACATAACATGTAGCTTGCCTGCACATGTCCTATAGTCTCTCTCCTGAGAACACACCGAGTCTTTCGACACATTGCATGGACACACACCATTCAGCCCACACGATGTGTATCTCACCTGTACATGTCGCATGCTCTCGCTGAGATACACACTGAATACCCATGCGAGTATCTCGGGCATACGACAAGCAGATAACATAACGTGTAACTGACATATAGATGTCGTGTAGTCTGATCGAGTTAACACGCTGAACCTATAGATGTGTAACACAAATACACATAAAAGGAGGAAAATTAAGTTAAATTGGAGTACACACCGTGCAATATCCCATTAAAGGACAAAATTAAAAATTACATTAAATTAAAAAATTTCCACATTAAAACCTTATTTTATCGATAAGAACACAATTGTGTGTTTAGAAATTTAATAATGGTTTTAAAAAATTTTAAATGCTCAATTAATTTATTATAATAAATATGTCATTGTTGGTTCTTCTATTTATTTACCATGAATGCCACAAATGATGAGTATCTCCAATTAGGTTCAGATAATCATTAAGATGAAAGTGAATTAATTAATTAATTAACTAATGCAAATGTGTTTATCTTAATAATAAAGAATGAATAAATAAATGAATTATAGCCAATTACTTTTGTGTATTTGTTGCATGTATAACCGATCATGAGCATGACCAAAACCTATTTATGTGTTGAAATTTATTTAATTTAATTTATTGCATGGTTTTGAAATTATTTAATATTAAGTTAAATGATGGCCTATTAATCATCCCTCCCTACATTATTATGTAGGAACCACATGTCCATGATTATTTATGAAATACCCTTTAATAACCAATATTTTGGTTCTCCTCCCCACTGTGTGAGTTATAAATACTTATAATTAATGGAGCATCCCTATACGCGTGGAGGTGGTTAAAGATAGAACCATAATAATTCCAACTCAATGATACACAAGTGTATATATGGAATGTTGTAACTCATGCCAAGACCAAAAAATAGAGTTATTACCCTAGTTCATTGGTTGATTTATTGTCTGTTCAATAAATCAACCATTAGATAAGCTCATGATCAGGTGATTTACTTTATTTATTTATTTTGATCTATACACTATTTATTTTATGTATGCAAGACCACAATCACACAAATAAATGAATTAATATGGAAAGATGAAATTTAAATAAATGGATTATGCATAAATGTTTTATCCATCATTGTTAAATTAATTAAGTAACATTTTCTTAATATTAATAAGACATGTAAAGGATAAAATAAGATAAAATTTATGCATAATTAAATAAAATCCTTCAACATTATATTAAGTCTGACCAAGCCTCCCATTACTTGATTGATAATGAAACCATAGAACTAAGTGTAGTACATGGCCAAAGTCTGGACACTTACTTTTATTAGGTAGTTCTTACCAGAGTTTTAGGTTGACTTAACCAAACTTATATTGAGTTTAACAGCCAAATTCTGTTCAATAGAAATTTGGAGGCAAGTGTTAAGGAAATCCAAGTTAGGATTTTAGGATAGGGGAATCCACTTAATGGATCAAGGAGCTGTAAGCCTACATTTGGAAAAACCACCTACCTAATTACTTATGGTTTTCATGGCCAAAGTCTGGAACATTAAGAAAATTAATGATAATATTTTCCACTAGAATGTCCAAGAAACTAAACATTCCGAGTTCAATGGTGAGGGATATTGAGACTTAATAAAATAGTGGGAGAATTTATAAAATTAAATCATTATTATTTCTCACATAATTTATAATCAAGTAAAGTATTAATCATCTGTTTTAATTATTGTAGAAAAATGGAAAGAAAAACTACAAAAGTAGTGAAATCATTACTTAACTCAGGGCATGTCCTTATAAATACAAATTTTAAGATATGGTATAATCGTTTATGTGATGATATATTATCATAAAAATTTCTTATGTGTCAGAATCCTCTATTCCTATTCTACCACCCTCGTAGGTGAGTGAAAGTGAAAGGGAAGCCTACCAGAGATATATTGAGGATGCTTCTTATGTCTGCTGTATTATATTATAAACTATGGATAAAAAGTTTATGATATAACATAAATATATGGATGATAAATATAATGATCCAACCTTAAACATTACATGATCTTGAGTTTTAGTCAAAAATTTGATTTCTTTCACTTTTAGAATCTTTTTAGGTTTAGAGTTTTAGAGAATTAATCCATAAATCATATATAACAAAACAATATAATACAAAGTGGACACTTCTGTTTAATATCCATTTTTCCTATACTACAATTTTTTTAAAATAAAGAATGATTTATTTTCATGGAAAATATTCTCGACTTTCAACTTGACTTCTTCCTTCCCTTACCCATCCTTAAACCCTGTGAAAACATTTTAAAAAACCTTGGATAAGCACAAAACCTCATTAATGGATATAAAAATAAAGGAAACCACTAGTTAAACAAAAACATAAAAACACACAAAATATTTACCTTTACATAAATGTTATTTGAGAGAAATAAATAAAACATTTTCATAAAAAAAATACACATGTTTTTCTCAAATAAATCCTTTAAAAACCATAACAAGCAATTAAAAATCCTTTTAGGTGACTTAGAGCATCATATTTATAAAACCCTTTCAAAATACTTTTAATTAGAATAAATATACAACCAAATTCCAATATAATAATTACCCAATGAATTAAAGATCTATAATGGGGATCACCCTTCATATAAGATATATTAGGCTCACCCGTGAGCTATAATGGGGCTCAACCCTTCGTATAAGCTATGTCAGGCTCACCCATTTCTTGTGAGCTATAATGGGGCTCAACCCTTCATATCAGCTATATCAAGCTCACTTATTTCATATAATACTCAAGTACCATATCATGAATAAAACACTTTCATCATAAAAACCTTTGAAAAACTCTTTTTAAACCATATGAGAAACACTTGAAAAAAAAACATTTTCTTTTAAAAACTCATTTTCAATGCCAAAACACCATTTTCTTTAAAAAACCATTTTCGATACCAAAATACCAAAAAAATGGAAAGGGGGTTTTTAATTTAAGAAAAATTTAATATTTCAAAGAAACATCCCTTTTTTTTCTGTGTACATTAAGAATAGAACACCCCTTTTTTCGCTGTGTACATTAAGAATAGAACATCACTTTTGTCATTTGTTGAAGCGTTTTGTATAAAACACATAAAAATATTCCTTTTGAAAACCATTGAAATAAAGTAAAGAGAAATAAATCACACTTTATAAATATATTACTTACATATAAAATCATTAATAAAATCATTTTAAAACATGTACATGGAAGAGAAAGAGAGTTTGAGGGAAAAACATTAAAAGAGGATTTTTAAAGGAAAAGTCCCTTATCACTTGGGAAACACTTGAATAATGATCCCCATGAAAGATTAAAATTAAAAAAAATTAAAATATTATGAGAATAGAAAAAATCATGATATAACATGTCAAAGGGGATTCATATACACCTTATAACCAAATATAGGCGCATAACATCAAAAAATTACCCAATATAAGGAAATTGAGATGAAGTCCTCTACCTTGAGTCTGATTCATCACATGTGTCTTTATATTTCTGAATAATAAACATATGTTACTTATTTATTTTCTTTATAACCTTTTTAAAGTCTATTATTACTTTTATTTCACTTATTAACAAGTTATATTCAATTATTTAATCAATTAAGTTTATGTCGGATGTTTTCACCATATTCATCTTATGTGTCAAAATGACTTTGTTAGGTAGACTATAGTCAAAGTGGTAATTATTTAAATATCTCCCAAATAATAATAATGAAATAATTACTATATTTATACATAAATTATAATTTTAAAATCAATAATTTAATATGATTATGAAAAATGAGCTAACATTATGATCATGGAGATTGTAGGTCATACGTGCGTATGAGTAACATTTCCATTTTTCAATGATCATTATGAAAAGAAAGTAAGTAAAATTTAATTTTCTAGAATGATAATTATATCATAAATACCATAATAATTAATTATATATACTTATATATACATACACATGTATATATATATCATTCTTGTGATGTGGTGATGAAAAAAGGAATTACATTGCTTCGAGGAGGCGGTAGTCCACACTTCCACGAATGATGTTATCATTTCTTCAGTGAGTGAAAAGGTAAGAAATAAAATGTTATATTATAATTCAAGAATGATAAATATATCATGAATATCATAATATGTCATGTGTATCGCATATAATAATTATATTTACCCTTATTACCTTTTATGTAATGTGTTAGTGAAAACGAATCACATCACTTCGCGAGGCAGTAGTCTGCTGCACATACAAACGACGTTATTGTATCCCTTAAGTATTGAAATATAAAAAGGTTATATACGATATAATGACTAAATATGTATAATAATATTATAAATATTTTATATAAACTTTATATCCATCATTATTCTTGACCTTGATAGGTATTAATGGAAAAATGAACGATATCGTTTCGCGAGGTGGTAGTCTACCATATACATGAATAATAATTTCATAACCCATTTGATGGATGTGTGTGTGGGTGTAGGTCAATCCATTAACATAAAAACATCTCAGTTTATTTTTGATACTTATGTTATTATAAAATCATGGTGTAATAATAATTTAAGGAGCTGGTGAAGGAAATAAAATAAAAATGCTTGTTGAAGAACATTACCTCTTCTTCAGGTATCTTCCTTTGGTTTACACTAAACCCTTCCTAGGTTGATTTTTTTCCCAAAATAAGGCTTCTATAATGAGGGGATGGAATTTTGGGAGTTATTTGAGTGGGTTTTAGATAATCTAAATGGCTTTATATGTGTGGATAAGTGAGGAGAGTGAGTACCCTTTTATAATAGAGGAGTGACATTCTTGTAAATACTCAAAAGTATTCACTATTGGGAGGTCTACCTTATCACATGTGCTTAAAAAATTGAAAAATAATTCATTTTAGGTAATTTATGGTCTAACCACACTTATAACACACAAAAATAAAATCATTTTTATTATTTTGTTCCTTAGTATTTAAGTTTACTCAATTTTACCTTTTTTGTTTTTACCACAGTAACTAGTTTTCCAACCTAGGTAATTTATAATTTAAGATTAATTAAATTGAGAATTATTATAAAGTTTATAATCACTAATTATAAATATTATATATAATTTATAAAATAAAAATCTCATATGTTTTGAAAATTAATTTTAACAGAAGCGCATGTAATGCGCAAAAACACTACTTTAACTCTTACCACACTAACAAAGTTTTTACTATTTAGGGGTCAATATGTTCATTATAAAAGATAAATTGGTCAATTAATGGACCATATTTTAGATTTATTAACATTTAAAAATCACTTTCAATAGGATATTATTTTTATTAAATTTAAATCATTAAATGAAATATCATTTATTATAAAATAACATTATTGTCAATTTTGGCATTATTTAATTAATTTAAATTTAAAAACATCAAGAAAATGATTGAATTCGAATATATTAATTTAAAACCTGTGTAAAATGATATATTCATATAAAAAAATTAATTTAAAACTAAAATTCATTCAATTTACTTCACTTTTAATATTTTTAGTATTATTTATTTTAGTTAATTATTAACTAAATAATTACTGCGTTGGCATTTCTTAAGAATTTTAAGTTCCTAATTCATCTATAAAAATTAAATAGAAATTATTATGATGATAAAAACACATTTATCTTTCAAAATTATAAGTATAACTGAACCAATATGGTTTTTGTCCCTATCCCAATGCATTATAGATATTAAAATCAAAGAAGGTTCTTTTTTTGTCTTTTTCTTTACTTAACTTATTATATAAGTCAATTTCATGGAATAGTATCCTAATAACTAATAAAATTTATAATAAGGTTATAAGGGTATAAATATGTCTATATAATGTGTGTTTGACAAAATTTTAGGTCATTTTACACCATATATTCTAAGTTTAATCACTATGTAAACTCGTTTTTACCTTAATCATTGTAATTAATTTTAACTATTTTCACTAATAATTATGGTAAAAAACTAAGTTGACCTTATTATATAATATAAATTATTATGATTCAAAATATAGAATCCATTTTTACAAATTCAATTCAAATAAGTGGTAGAATTTAATTTAAAATTAATCTCGCAGACATGACGAGAAAAATGAAAAAGTTCAAAAGTTCACAATATTTTTATATAAAAATTCAATATTAAAATGTTTATAATAAACTCAATTGGATTAATAGATGTATAATTGAACTATTATGACTTTAAAACCAATTAAGAATATAATTTAACATTATAAATTATTTAGATGAAAAATAATTTTTCAATTAAAATCCAGTATTTTTCAATATTCATAAAAAAATGAAGCATTTAAAAAAAATATAAAAAATTAATCCTAAGGTAATTTTGGTATTCTGATTTAAAAAATTAAGTTTAATTTTTCATATAAATTTTCTAAAAGTGGAAAAATTAATTTTAAATTATGTTTTCCAAACATGATTAAACTGTCTTTTAGAAAAAAAACTATTTTTCAGAAAACATTATCTTTTCTTTCAAATGATTCTTATTTTATTACTAATAAATGGATAATTAATAAAAATATGCAATATATATATTTTCATAAGTTAATTAATCTTATTCATAGGCACCATTCCAATGTCTAGGCGATAACCATCGTATTAAATAATAATATTAATAGTATATTGTTGTTCAGTAAAACTTGGTCTTATGTGTAACACATGCTATCAAAGAAACTCATTGTTAAATGTAACACAAGATAAGTTAGTGGTTCATATGAGGGGAGGTGGTCTGCTTAGGGATTGTTGGGGTTCTGTTCTACTGGCTTTTAGTGCCTTTTATGGCTCAGGGAATTCTTTGGGTGCGGAGGTCCGGGCTCTCCTTTCCGGCTTGATGGTGTGTAGGCGGAGAGGGATGCAGGTGACGGAGGTGGAGTCAGATTCTGAGACTCTAGTGAAGATGTTATAGGGAGGCCATGGCACTCTGTGGGAGTTGATTTATCTCATTCGAAGGTGCAGGGTGGAGACTAACTATGGAAGGTCCATTCATCATAGTTGGAGGGAGTCTAATTTTACGGCAGATGCTCTAGCTCGATTGGGCAGACAGGAGGAGCCACTTATGATCTTTGATAGTTTGAACTCCCTCCCCCTTGAGTGCTTCACTGTGGTGCAAGGGGATTCTCTTGGACTTCACTATTTTCGGCCTCCTTGAAGGGAGGTTCCTTGTGTTGTTTCTATCTTTCCAAGAATAATAAAAAAAGTAACTTGCAGACATCCTTGAAATAAAATAAATCATTTAATAACATTTTTACTAAGGTTTTAAATATTTTTTTAAAAAGGTCTAATAATATTATTTGACTATTATTAAAATGTTATTAATGATTATATTAACCCTAAAAGTTATCAATACCTTTAAACATATGTCTATAACATGTAAAGGCATTATTCCCCAAATAAAATTTCTACTGAAATATATACCTTAGATATCTATGAAAACTCAATAAACATATTAAAAGGTACTTCCATTAATTAAAACATCAAAATAGGGGTGTATAAGTCATTTTGATTATGATAACATTAAAAAATACCAAGATCCCTGGAGTTGTCACCACTTCACTAGATGACACAACATTAACTGTAGAAGTAGAAAATGATTTTGCCACCACTTTTTTCTTCCGATCATGATGATTTCCACCCTGAGTAAATAACTTCACACACATGCTAGCATAATGTCCCAACTCATTTCAGCTAAATCATCTTACTGTTGACTGTCTATCCATTATCTCATTCTTGGAATGTTCATGACTTTTTTCTTTGCAGTCATGAACCTTGTGACCAAACTTGTCACACCATTAAAACTTTCCAGATCCTGACATACATTCCTCAAAATGTATTTTACCATGCTTCGAACAAGTTTTGGGATTACCTCCATAATTACTAGATAGTTTTTTTCCATTTCCTACCACCTTGACCATTTCCTACTCTTATCATCTTGTGGCACATAAGTGTCGAAAAAATCCATCTCAACTTTCTTAGCACAACGAACAACTTTCTCATAACTTTTAAATTATCATATGAAAAAATATCTTTATAATATTGGTTTTAACCCTGAGTAAAATTTATTAATTTTAATATCATTGTCTCAAATAAAGTTCAGAACATAACTGGCCAATCTTGTGAAGTTTTCTTCATATATAGCCATACAATCTTCATCTTTTGTCGCAATTACTATAATTGTTTCTCCATCCTAATTTGAATAAGCTTATGGAAATATTTATAAAGGAAAAAAATACTTAAATGTGTCCCATTCCTTAGTATCAAGATCATATTTCTCTTTAGTATTCTTAACAAAATACCACTATCAACCAACTTCACCTTCAAATTGATAGATAGTAATAGTTACTGTTTGATGTTCCAAACATCCCATGACTTAAAATATCTTCTCCAGGGAATTGATCCATCATTCGAATACCATCGGGTCATATGATCCATTGAATTTTGAGGGATATTGCCTCATGAAATGCTCCACTATAAACATGTTCCTTTGTGGTTGATCGATTTTCTCTCTGGCATGGATACCACCACCATTTATAACTTGTGTCTACTAATCCATCATCACAAAAAACTATTTTTTTTCCAATCCCAACCATCTAGAGATGCAGATTTGGAAATATATTTTCCTCTCGATTCCTTCCCACTGTAACTTTCTTATTTCCTCTACAGAAAACCATTTCAAACAGACATATTTTAGATGAAGTAATGTGGAAATATTAAAATGCTATATCATTTCAACTTAACCATAAAGTAAAATCTTCTAAGGGTATACTATTAGCTCAATCTTAACCTCTAAAGTTTTCTAAACCGTCCTTTTATACCAACTATAAGGACACAACATTAAACATTATATGATCTTGAGGTTTAGTTAAGAATTTAATTTCTTTCACTTTGACTATCTTTTCATGTTTAAAGTTTTAGAGAATTAGGCCATAAATCACACATAACAAAACCATATAATATAAAGTGTACACTTTCAATTAGTATCTATTTTTACCATAATATAAAACTTTTAAAATAAATCATGATTTCTTTTCATGGAAAATATCCATGAATTTCAACTTTACTTCTTCTATTCCCTTACCCATCCTTAAACCCTGTGAAAACATTTTAAAAAACTTAGTATGAGCACAAAATCTCAGTAATGGATATAAAGAGAAAGTAAACCATTAGTTCAGTAAAAACATAAAAAACCATGAAATATTTACCTTTACATCAATGTTCTTTGAGCGAAAAAAATAAAACATTTTCACAAGAAAATACACACATCTTTTTCTCAAATAAATCCTTTAAAATCCATAACAAGAAATTAAAACTCATTTTAGGTGACTTAGAGCATCATATTCATAAAACCCTTTCAAAATACTTTTACTTGGAATAACCTTATGACCAACTTCCAATATAATCATTACCCAATGCATTGAAGATCGTTAATGTGAATCACACTTCGTATAAGCTATATCGATCTCACTCATGAGCTATAATGGGGCTCAACCCTTCATATAATCTATATCGGCATCACCTGTTTCTCATGAGCTATAATAGGGCTCAACCCTTCATATAAGCTATACCAGGCACACCCATGAGCTATAACGGGGCTCAACCCTTCATATAATCTATATCAGGCTCACCCGTTTCATATAATTCTAAAGTAACATATCATGAATAAAAAAATTTCATCATAAAACCCTTTTAAAAACAAATTTTAACCCATATGAAAAACAATTTAAAAAATACCATTTTCTTTTAAAAACCCACTATTATCTTTGAAAAACCATTTTCAATACCAAAATACCCAAAAAAGGGAAAGATGATTTTTCATTTAAGAAAAAAATTAAGCTTGAAAATGAAGATAGAAATCAAATATTAGTCACAATAGTGAAAAAGTCATTATCTCCATATACGTTAATAATATAATGCTCCTTTTGTCATTTGTTGAAACGTTTCGTATAAAACACGTAAAATGATTCATTTTTGAAAACCATTAAAATAAAGTAAAGTGAAATAATACGTAATTTATAAATATTTTACATCCATATAAAACTATTAATAAAATCATTTTTAAAACATGGACATGGAATATGAATAGAGTTTGAGGGAAAACATTAAAAGAGTATTTTTTAAAGGAAAAGTCCCTTATCACTAGGGAAAGACTTAAATCATAATCCCCATAAAAGATTAAAATTAAAAAGAACTTTAAATATCATGATAATATATAAATTCATGATATAACATGTCAAAGGGAATGTATATACACATTATAATAGGATATAGGTGTAAAACATCAAAAAATGCCCCAATGAATGGAAATTGAGATGAAGTCCCTTACCTTGAGTCTGATTCATCACGTGTGTCTTTATCTTACTGAATAATAAACTTATGTTAATTATTTACTTTCTCAAGAACCATTTTCAATTTTATTATTACTTTTATTCACTAATTAATAATTTTTATATAATTACTTAATCATTTAAGTTTATATCGGATGTTTTGACCATATTTGGATTATGTGTTAAAATGACCTTGGTAGGTTGACTATGGTCAAAGAGGTAATTATTTAAAAATCTAAAAAATAATAATAATAAAATAATTATCATATTTTTACATCAATTATAATTTTATAACCAATCATGGAAGGTGGTTATGAAAAATTATCTAACATTACAATCATGGAGATGGTAGGTCGTACATACGCATGAGCAACATTTCTATTTTTCAATGATTATTATGGAATGAAGGTAAGTAAAATTTATATTTATATAATTATAATTATATCATAAATAAAATATTAATTAATTAAATATATTTATATATATCATTCTTCTAACATGGTGATGAAAAAAGGAATCACATCGCTTCGAGGAGGCGATAATCCACACGTCCACAGATGATGTTATCAGCTTTTTAGTGAGTGAAAAGGTAAGAAAGGAAAATGTTATATGATACTTAAATAATGATAAATATGTCATTAATAACATAATATTTTATGTATATCACATATATTAATTATATTTACCCTTATTATCTTCCATGTAACATGTTAGTGAAAACAAATCACATCGCTTCGCGAGACGATAGTCTGTCGTACACATGAACGACATTATCACATCCCTTACGTATTAGAATATAAAAAGGGTATATATGATATAATGAATAAAAATGTATAATAATTTTTTAAATATCATATATAAATTTTATATCAATCATTATTCCCAACCGTGAGAGGTGGTTATGAAAAAACGAATGACATCGTTTCACGAGATGGTAGTCCGCCGTACACACAAATGATGATTTCGTAACCCATTTGATGGAATTTTATGTTTTTGTAGGTAATAACATTAACAAAAAAATATATTATTATATTTAGGATACTGAGGTTATTATATAATAATGGTATAATAATAATTAAAGGAGTTGGAGAAGGAAATAAAATAAATACACTTGTTTAAGAACATTACCTCTTCTTCAGGCATCTTCCTTTGGTTTACACTAAAAACTTACTAGGTTAGATTTATGACCAAAATAAGGCTTCTATAATTATTTTAGGGAAGTTTTTAAGTGATTTTGGTAGATTTTGGATGATACAAATTGCTTGAGAGTCATGTAGAAGTGGGGAGAGTGACTACCCTTTTATAGTCGAGGAGTGATATTCTTGTAAATACTTAAAAGTATTCACTATTGGGAGGTATCCCTTACCTCATGTGCTTCCAAAATTGAAAAATAATGGATAGGCGGTAAATTACGGTTTATCCAAACTTACAACACACAAAAAATAAAAGCATTTTTATCATTTTATTCCTTAGTCTTTAAGTTTACTCAATTTTACCCTTTTTGTCTTTACCACGGTAACTAGTTTTCAAACCTAGGTAATTTATCATTTAAGACTAAATTAAAGTGAGAATTATTAGAAAATTTGTACCCAATTATTATTAATATTATATTTAACTTATAAAATAAAAATCCCATGTACGTTGGATTTTTTTTAACATAAGCGCTTGTAACGCTAAAAAATAATGCTTTAACCCTAACCGTGCTAACAAAGTTTTTACTATTTAGGGGTCAATATTATTGGAATCCTCATGTATTAATCATGTTTTAATGATTAAAAATCCTATTCAACCTAGTTAACTCCTGTAAATTATATCAAATCATGTGTATTAATGTTTAGAGTATTCTCGTGATTTAAGAAGAGCCATTCAATATCTTAATTACTCTACATTCAGTTTAACTAATTTATACTATCTTTTGACTCACTTTATAATGATTTCTATTAAGTCTAATACATTATATGATGATCATTTCTTAAGTTTGAATATAGTTATCTTGAAAAGTCTATGACACTGTGAGTCTGCCACTGGGTATGTCTTTCTGACACCATGAATCAAGACACCGTGAATCAAGACACCGCAAAGCAGACACCGTGAAAAAGACACTACGAAGCAGACACCGTGAACAAGACACCGTGAAGAAGACACCATGAAGCAGACATCATGAATAAGACACCATGAAGCAGACACCGTGAAGTGAGACACCGTGACCAAGAGACACCATGACCAAGAGACACCGTTATCAATCTAGACACCATGTGAAAGAGACACCATTTCCATGACGTACTGTGACACCATTTCTTAAACTATTTTGTCCTCTTTCAATTTAAATTATAACAATCATATTTGAAGGTTTTAATACACTGACACAATTAATGTTTCTTTATAGACATATCATCGGACAATACTAGGTACGAGGTGCAGAATACATGAAACCTGTCGGCTCCAACACATGAATTCCAAGATAAAAGTGAAGTGTGGCCAAGAATAAAAAAAACGACGATACTAAATGAAAAAAAGGCTGTGAGAACAACAATGAAGAACACTGAGAAACTTTCTAAAGGAAAGATTGTCGCATGCATGCAACCCAACACTGCTGAAGAACACAAGAAGCATACTTGAATCTTAGAGAACATATTCGCACTGAATAACCTCACGAAGAACACAAGCTGAATCATGATACTCTGTTTACTATCAAGAACTCAAAATCTGCATCTGATTCATCTCAAGAAGTCGAAAGATGAAAAGACTAACACTCAGAGCACTTCTAAACCCATCTCCATATTTATGCTCTATTGTGTATCTATTTATTAACTTTTGAGTAGAGTTTGTTTCTGTATAATAACACACTCTATCTCCTACATCAAACTAAAGTATACAGGTTATCCTTACTTAAAAACTCATTTACCCTTGTGTATACCCACATATAAGTGTGGAAGAGGTCCGTGTGTGGCCTGGTTATTTGTACCCACGAAAACTATGGAAGAGGTCCATGTGTGGCCTGGACAGTCTATGTACTGTTGTTAACCCCGATCCAGGGTGTGGATAAAAGTTTTTTTTTATATAAACTACTTGGTGGTAGGTGATCACCAAGTGGAGTGGAGTAGGTCTCGGCTTGAGACTGAACCACTTGTTTTATATCCGCTATGCTGCTTAAATTAGTTTTCTCTGCTTTATTGCTTTACTATATAATTCAGAAATCTATAATTTCACTTTGATAGTTAGTCTTGGAAAGAATTTATAACTGGATCGTCTTAGTAGAATAACTTCAAAAGTAAAATTAATAATACAAATTAAGATTACTGATAATTAATCAATCTTATAAGAAGTTACTTAAACAGTCAAACTCTTATAACAGTATAACCTTGATTAAATGGGTTGTACTTAATCTTTGGGAAAAAAAATTTAGAAATAATTTTTTTTATATAAATTTTTATAGTTACTCAATTCACCCCTCCCCACTTGAGTAATCTACTCCGAACAAAATTTGGTATCAAAGGTTGTTTATTAGGACTCTGTGTAATCTTATTCAAATGTGATTATAATTGTACTTTAAAGATCTTTAAATTTCTGTTAATTATAAATTTCTAGCTCTTTTAAAGTAATAATTTATTATAGATAATAGATTGGAAGGTGCTGCAACCAACAGAACACCATTCTTTAATAGAACCAATTATGCTCAATGAAAAATTAAAATGAAAATGCATTTAAAGATTATGAGTTTTGAAATTTGGTCATCCATTATAGATGAATACAAAATTCCTGATTATGATAGAATCACATGGGATGAACCTACCAAAACTGCCTACAATAACAACTGCAAAGATATGAATGCTTTATACTGCTCCTTAGGAGATGAAGAGTTTAATAGAATTTCTGCTTGTAAAACTGACCATGAAATTTGGGATACCCTGTCTGTCTCACATGAAGGAACATCTAGTGTAAAAGAAATGATACTTAATACTTATACTATTAAATATGATAATTTTAAGATGAAACCTGATGAACCTATCTCTGACATGTATCTTAGGTTCAATGATATTGTCAACACAATGATTTCTCTTGGAAGATAAGTCACTGCCAAGGAATAGATCATGAGAATCCTCAAATGTATGCCTGACAGATGGAGGGGAACCTATGTCTCTATTAGAGAATCGTGCGACATCATAAAACTACCTGTAAAAGAACTCATTGGGAAACTGAGGATGTATGAGGAAGAGCTGAAATTCAACAAGGAAGAGGAGGATGGACCAAAGAGGAAATCTGTTGCATTCAAGACCACCACCTCTAAGCACAAAGACAAAAGGAAATTAGAAGCTTCTGTAGAAATTTATAGTGATGAACAATCATCATCAGATAGTGATGAAGAGATGGATCAACTAGCCATAAGATTCAAACAATTTTACAAAAATAAGAACTTTTTCAGAAAGCCTAACTTCAAGGGAAAATATGACCAGAAAGGAAACTGGAAGAAGGACTGGAAAATAAGTGACAATATTGATGAAGTTTTCTACTATGAATGTAAGTGAAAAGGACATATTAAGGCTGACTTTCCAAAGCTCAAGTACAAAAAGAAATATGAGGACAAGGATAGGAAGTATAAAAAGGCAATGAAAGCAACCTGGAGTGCTTCTGAGGACAGTTCAAGTGACCCAGAGACATCACATGATGAATAGGCTAACAAATCCAATATGTGTTTTATAACAAACACATCTGAGGTAACACTGAACTCTTATATACATAATTCATACTATTCTGAAGATGAAAGTGATTCTGAAAAAACTAATAATGAAGAAATGTTTGAATACCGTAACATGCTTGAGGAAACATGCAATGAACTAAAAGACAAATATAAATCATTTAAGAAACAACATGCTCTTACTATGACTATTAAATCTGAACTCACAACTAAAAATGAGAAAAATGCTCAACTGCTCAAAGAAAACAATGGGATAAAAATGTCTAATGAGAAATTAAATATTGACTTATAAAAGTTTACTAATGGGAAAAATACCCTTACCCAAATGCTAGGAAAATAAATTGCCCCTAAATACAACACTGGCATTGGTTATAAACCTAATAAAAGAAACCTTGTTAGAATAATTTTTTTTTCAAAATCTAGGACATACAGTTTTACTCTTAGTTCCAGACACAAATCATCTAGTTCAAATCATGATGCATATTCTGCTGTTTCAAGTTTTCATGGACCAAATACAGTTTATTTTTCAAATACTTTATACAATAATTATAGGAAACCTATGAGGAAAATATGGTTTCCTAAAGTGCTTATTAATAATATTACTGGACCCAAACAAGTATGGGTACCAAAATCTGTTTTTGCTTAATCTTTTTGAAGGAAAGCTGCTTAAAGAGCTCCTGAAAAAGTCTATGGTACTTGGACAGTGGATGTTCAAGGAACATGACAGGAGACTACTCATGCTTCAATAACCTGATAAAAGTAGATGGAGTACATGTCACATTTGGTGACAATGCCAAGAGAAAGATTATTGTACTTATCCAAATAGATAACTCTAACTCAGTTTTAATTTTTAAAGTTATGTTTGTTGATGGTTTAAAATATAATTTTCTTAGTATCTCACAATTATGTGATGATGGATTTCATGTTAGATTTGAAAATGATGATTTTAATGTATTTAATTCTAAATATGAATTAGTATTTTCTGCATTGAGAAATGAAAATATTTATTCTATTAATTTATATTCTTTAGCTTCTCAAAATACTTCATGCTTAAGTGTATTTCATAAAGAATCTTGGCTTTGGAATAGGAAATTAGGACACTGTAATGTTAACTCCCTTATAAATCTAACTAGAAAAAGCCTAATTAAAGACTTACCAAAACTTGAGTTTCGAAATGACAAAGCGTGTAATCCCTGTTAAAAGGGAAAACAACACAAAGTTTCTTTCAAACCAAAGAAAGAAGTGTCAACTTCTCAACCTCTCGAACTGGTTCACATGGATTTGTTTGGACCATCTAGAGTTTATAGTTTAAATGGGAAGCACTATGTTTATGTTCTTGTAGATTACTTTTCTAGATATACCTGGACCTTCTTTATGGCTCAGAAAAGTGAAGCCTGCTCTTATTTTACCAAATATGACAAGTCTATAGAAAACCTTAGTGGACTTAAAATCAAATCCTTAATAAGTGATCATGGCCATGAGTTTGAAAATCAATATTTTGAATCTTTTTTCTCACAAAATGGTTATAGTCACAATTTCTATGCCCCTAGAACACCTCAGTAGAATGGAGTTGTAGATAGAAGAAATAGTACCCTGTAAGAAATTTCTAGAACAATGCATAGTGAATATGACCTACCTATTTATTTTTGGGCTGAATCTACCAATACAACATACTACATAATCAATAAAGTGTTGATCAGACCTATTCTTAAGATGACTCCTTACGAATTATGGAACAATAGAAAACCCAAAGTTAGCTACTTCAAAGTTTTTGGTTGAAAAGTCTATATTCTTAATACCAAAGACAATCTTGAAAAATTTGCATCCAAAAGTGATGAAGGTATATTTTTAGGATATTCCTTGTCTAGTAAATCCTATAGAGTGTTCAATAAAATAACTAAATGTGTGGAAGAATATGTTCATGTAAAATTTGATGAAACGGATCCACATGATCCTAAAACCATCCTAGAGAATCTGGAGGACGATGTATCAAATCTAAACATCAATTCAAAATCCTCAAATTCTTCTGTGAAAACATCCAGTTCTGGAAATTCCTTAGGATCAAGTCACAATGAACCCGAATCTATTGATGAACGTCAAATCACTATTCCCTCTTTTTCTAGAACTATTAGAACCCTTAAGAACCATCTCTTAGATGCTGTTGTAGGAGACTTAGACAAAGGAACTCAAACTAGAGCTTCTCTTAGAAATCAGGTTGAACATCAAGTCTTCTTGTCACAACTTGAACCTAAAAACATTAATGATTCTATCAATGATGAATTTTGGGTGATGACTATGCAATAAGAACTTAATCCGTTTTAAAGGAACAAAGTTTGGAAACTTGTTGAAAGACCCAAGGAAATATTCACCATAGGCACTAAATGAGTGTTTAGAAATAAGGTAGATGAATCTGGTAACATAGTTAGAAACAAGGCTAGATTAGTTGCACACGGATATAGTCAAGAAGAAGGAATTGACTATGAGGAGACCTTTGCACCAGTACCCAGACTTGAAGCCATTAGAATCCTGCTTTCCTATGCTGCACATCTGAATTTCAAACTATATCAAATGGATGTTAAGAGTGCATTCTTAAATGGGTATATAGCTGAGGATGTTTTTGTTGAACAACCCTTGGATTTACAAACCCCCATTTTCCAAATCATATTTTTAAACTATCAAAATATTTATATGGTTTAAAGCAAGCTCCAAGAGCTCGGTATGATAGATTGAACACTTTTCTTATTTCCAAAGGTTTTACAAAAGGAATAGATGATCCTACCCTTTTTATAAAATGAATTTATAATGATGTTTTAGTTGTTCAAATCTATGTAGATGACATTATTTTTGGATATTCGAAGAATTATTTATGTGTTGATTTTTTAAAAATGATGCAAAATGAATTTGAAATGAGTCTAATGGGTGAACTAAAATTCTTTCTTGGATTTCAAATCTTTCAAAATAATGATGGAATTGTTTTAACTCAAAGTAAATATACTAGAGATATTATAAAATATTTTGGATTGGATAACACTAAAAGTAGTGACACTCCCATGAGTACCACTTGTAATTTGGATCTTGATGAAGATGTAAAATCTGTTGATCAAACTACTTATAGAGGAATGATTGGAAGTTTACTCTACTTAACTTCTAGTTGTCCTGACATTATGTTTAGTGTGTGTATGTGTGCTCGTTTTCAAGAAAATCCCAATGAATCTCATTTAAATGCTGTAAAGAGAATTTTCAAATACCTCAATCATACACCCAATCTAGGACTGTTTTATCCTAAAGGACAATCATTTGAATTAGTTATCTATTCTGATGATGACTTCAGTGGCTGTAAGTTAGATAGAAAAATCACCTATGGAACATGTCACCTTTTAGGTAAGTTACTACTATCATGGTGTAGTAAGAAACAAAATTTTGTTGCATTATCTACTGCAGAAGTTGAATATATAGTTGTTGGTAGTTGTTGTGCACAAATTTTGTGGATGAAACACACATTACTAGATTATAGATATCAATTTAGAAATGTACCTATAAATTGCGACAACACACGTGCTATTAACATCTCAAAAAATCCTGTTTCACATTATAGGAAAAATCACATTGATGTAAGACATAACTTTTTGAGAGATCATTATAAAAAAAGTGATATCATTTTGGAATTCATTGGTACTGAATATCAGCTTGCTGATACATTCACCAAACCATTAAATTCTGAAAGAATAGACTACATCATACATGAAATAAGCATGATAAATCTCAAATAAATATCTTACTTTATTACTATTTGATATCTTACTGTTTTATACTTTACTATTTCATGATTATGATTTCTCAGTTAGTGTTTTGTGTTACTATCTCACCGTAATGCTCAGTTACTGTCTCACAATTTACTGTCTCACCGTAAAGTTCTTGTTCACTGTCTCACTGTGAAGTTCATTCACTGTCTCACCATAACGTGCATTTACTGTCTCACCGTAATGACCGGACACAATCTCACCGTAAAAATTCTTTATATTTTTTTAAAAAACTCATATCGCGGTAATTATCCTTTTCACCTTTTTGTTTTCCCACACTTTTATTTTTGTGACGTTTGGTATTCCTAAATGATAAAATAAAGTAAGTATCACTCGATTATTCACTCAAGGTTTCTTTTACTTACTCTTTTTGAACCCTTCTTCATCCCTACAACCCTTCTCTCTCGAACCCTCAGTGGATGCCAAGAATGAAACGTCCTTCATCGTCGACACCTGAGAAACGCAGTTTGAAGAAGAAGAAGATTGCACCTAAGCTAGCACCCAAAGGAACTTTAAATCCAAATTTGGTAAACCGTGTTGTTGTACCTGAGAAAGAGATTTGACCCAAATTGCTTCTGTCTAGTAAGTCTATTATATTGAAAGTGTTAGAACAACAAGTATGGTTAGAGTGGTTCTCAAAGGAAGATAGACCCATCTACCCTAGGTTAGTGACGCATTTTTACTAGTACGTTCAGTTCTATTTTGATTCTGGTGATAGTTATGTTGTAAGAAGTTGGGTCAATGGCCAGATATGCTCATTTTTTTTGAGGTTATGGGCTGCATGCCTTAGGATACCTCATGAAGGCATCTGTGAGGATTAGCAGAGAGGACCTACGCCTTCAACTGAATTATTTGATTTAGAAGATGCTCTGAAAACTTTAACTAGAAATGGCACCCATAGAAGAGTCATTGCTGCTGAACTAGATGGAGAATCAAGGCTTCTCTTCAAGTTTATACAGAAACTGGTTAGTCCTAGAAAAAGTGATTTTGCTGTTTTGAAATATCAAGATGTGTTTCTGATCCACCTTATGAAAAATGGGCATAAGATCAACCTGTGAAAGTATATCATACACCATATGTGTGAGCTGATCAAAGTCACATCTAAGCCAACTTCCCTATTTTACCCTCGGCTAATCTCAGTCATGCTTCTTGCCAAAGGTATGGTTGGACCTAAAGAGGAAGTGATTAAGGATTGTGAATTCTTCCTCTCAAAAGCCACTATCAAAAGAATGAAGATAAAATGGAATCCTTGAAAAAATGAATGGGTGGAAGACAATGATAAAATTTACGAGAAATTCAATCCGGTGGAACATCCCTCAAGACCAAGATATGTTTCTGATCCTAGTTTGGAACCAGATGAGATTGTTGAGTATCCTAAAGAAGAGGAAGAAGAGGCTGAAGTGCCACCTAGGGAAGCTGTTTTTGTTGTCAAAGATAGGACTACTATTCCTCATGAAGTTCTTGAAGAAGAAGTCCCTGCTCCTAAAGAGGCTGTTAATCTGGAAACTAAACCCAAGGCTGAAACAGAATTAGCTGCCAAAGAATCTGAAGAACATGCCATGGAAGAACCTATAGTGGAAGAGCCACCTGTTATGCAAGAATCCAATCTTTAAGAACTCCCAGTGGAACAATATGTTCCTGAAATCATCCCTTTGGCTGAAGAATGGATGGATCTATCTTTTCAGCTGGCTAGATAGAAAATGAGTGAGGAACTTAGAGCTGAGTCTGTGGAATTAGACCGAGATCCTACTCTTCTCAGTCCTGAGAAGGAGGTATCTATTGAGGGGGAGAAAACTCCAAATATCGAGTCTATTGAAGCTTCACATCCGACTGAGTCAAGTCCTGTAGACACTCAGTATAAGTTCCCCAGTTTCTATGATGTGGATGACTCTCAACAGGTTTTAGCAAATAGCCTTGATATTTACTCTATATTCCAATTAAAATCAGTCTCTAATATCACACCTGAGAAGGAACCTGAGCTTTTACCAGTCCCTACTCATGAACCTTTATATGAACAACCATATTTTGTAAGTAAGGATGATCTAAAGGATTTTGGTGCTACCCTCTTGTCTGGAGTTGAGAAACTCATTAATACCCAACCTCTTCCTGTGACCAATTTAAGTGAGAGAGATGCCTCACTATTATTGGAGAAAATTATTTGGAAAATACAACCTAAAATTCTTCATGAGATTCAGGAAGTGAGAGTTGAAAATAAGCTACTCAGTAATGAAGTGAAGACCCTAAGAAGTATAGTTGAGGACATGCAGAGAGAGCTGCATTCGAGATCTGAGCTTGTTACTCCTCCTATAGAACCTGTTGTTCCTCAAATACCATAGGTTGTTGTGTCTCAGATTCAACCTCATCTAGCTTCCTTAGATGAAAAGGTCACTGAAAGGAACAAACTGATTTTTAAGGAAATGAGAGAGCTTGTTGTCAATCTTAATAAACTCACTACTGAGTATATCGGGTATCTCTAAAAGGTGTTGAATCAACTAAAATCTCTGACCACAGTTGTCAATGCCTCTAAATCATCTGGTCAATCCTCTAAAACATCCTTAGATAGTGATATGCTCAGAACTGTAGTCAAAGAATAGCTTCAGAATGTACTCAGTGGTTTCAATATGGATTCTCTATATGAAGTTCTCAAGAACAGTGATAGAGTTCTTGACCTAGTAAAAATCCACTCCAAAATTGTTAATGATGATCAGCAATATATTGGAAATAAAGTGGATTTATACTTCAATAGAATCTTCTCCAAGACCGATATGATAAATCATTTCAAGTATCTTGTAGAAAATCTGCAGATTCCTCCTGTGACTCAAGCTTTTAAGACTCAAGTCCAAAAGCTCACAGAGTTTACTCGATTGTTGGACAAGTTTATGAAGAACGAGGATGATTTTGAGAAATCCATGAAGTATGGTGGATAGGTCATTACAGATTTCATCAAACTCTTGAATCCCTATCTTCATGTCCAGAGTACAACCATTGTTGCTCCAGCGGCTGCACCTCTAAGACCTGGGCTGCCTACCTTCACCTCTGCCCTAGCCTCCACCTCTATGTCTGTCGGTCAATCACTAAGTCAGATCAGGCCTGTGATTCTCAATCAACAACTACCTAGATCTTCTACTGCTCTTACTTTGTATCCTTAAGTATTTTAAGGCCTACCCTTACCCTCCTTATCAACCACCTCACTCCCTTATTCTACCTCGACCTCTACCCCTATGGATTCCTCTTCTGCCACTGCTGCTAAAGGCAAAGAGAAGGACAACCCATGAATAAGAATAATGATTACTTCTTTTTGATAGGGATGTCATTGATTTTGTTTTGCTCTTTTTCATTTGTACTGAACCTTATTTGCTATTAATGGAATGTTCACTTTTGACTTCTCTTATTCCATCTTTTTGATAATCCCAAAAGGGGTAGAAATTTCTATATGTTAGCCATTTATCTCTATAGTTGAATCCTATATACACTTTAACTTTACATGATTTTTGATCATAAAAAAGGGGGATATTGTTGGACTTCTCATGTATTAATCATGTTTTAATGATCACAAATCCTATTCAACCTAGTTAACTCCTTTAAATTATATCAAATCATGTGTATTAATGTTTAAAGTATTCTCATGCTTTAAGAAGATCCATTCAAGATCTTAATTACTCTACATTCAGTTTAACTACTTATACTATCTTTTGACTCACTTTATAATGATTTCTATTAAGTATAATCCATTCTATGATCATCATTGCTTAAGTCTGAATATAGTTATCTTTAAAAGTATATGACACCATGAGTCTGCCACTGGGTATGTCTTTCTAAAACCGTGAATCAAGACACCGTAAATCAAGACACCATGAAGCATACACCGTGAACAAGACACCGTGAAGCAGACACCGTGAACAAGACACCGTGAAGCAGACACCGTGAAGCAGACACCGTGAACAAGACATTGTGAAGAAGACACCGTGAAGTGAGACACTGTGACCGGGAGACACCGTGACCAAGAGACGTTGTGACCATAGGACACCGTGATCAATCTCGACACCATGTGAAGGAGACACCGTTTCCATGACTTACCGTGACACCATTTCTTAAACTATATTGTGATCTTTAAATTTAAATTCTATCGGTCATATTTGAAGGTTTTAATGCACTGACATAATTAATGTTTCTTTGTAGACATATCATCGGATAGTACTAGGTATGAGGTGCAGAATACATGCAACCTATCGGCTCCAACACATGCATTCCAAGATAAAAGTGAAGTGTGGCCAAGAATAAAAAAAATGATGATACTGAATGAAAAACAAGGCTGTGAGCACAACAACGAAGAACAATGAAAAACTTTCTAAAGGAAATATTGTCACATGCATGCAACCCAACACTGCTGAAGAACACACAATGCATAGTTGAAGCTTAGAGAACATATTCGCACTGAAGAACCTCATGAAGAACACAAGATGAATTGTGACACTCTGTTTTACTGTCGAGGACTCGAGATCTGCATCTGCTTCATCTCAAGAAGTCCAAAGATGAAAAGATTAACACTCAAAACACTTTTAAACCCATATCTATATTTATGATCTGTTGTGTATCTGTTTATTAACTTTTGAGCAGAGTGTGTTTCTGTATAATAACACACTCTGTCTCCTGCATCAAACTAAAGGATACAAGTTATCCTTACTTAAACACTCATTTAACCTTGTGTATACCCATGGATAATTATGGAAGAGGTCCATGTGTGTCATGGTTATTTGTACCCATGAAAACTATGGAAGAGGTCCCTGTGTGGTCTGGACAGTCTGTGTACTGTTGTTAACCCCGATCTAGGGTGTGGATCAAATTTTATTTATATAAACTGCTTGGTGGCAGGTGATCACCAAGTGGAGTGGAGTAGGTCTCGGCTTGAGACTGAACCACTTGTTTCATATCCGCTGTGATGCTTAAATTAGTTTCTCTACTTTATTACTTTACTGTATAATTCAGAAATCTATAATTTCACTTTGATAGTTAGTCTTGGAAAGAAGTTATAACTGGCTTATCTTAGTAGAATAACTTCAAAAGTAATATTAATAACACAAATTAAGATTATTGAGAATTAATCAATCTTCTAAGAAGTTACTTAAACATTCAAACTCTTATAATAGTATAACATTGATTAAATGGACTGTACTTAATCTTTGGGGAAACCTTTTTAGAAATAATTTTTTTATAGAAATTTTTATAGTTACTCAATTCACCCCTCCCCTCTTGAGTAATCTACTCTGACCAACAAATATGTTCATTATAAAAGATTAATTGGAACATTAATGGAATATATTTTATATTTATTAAAATTTAAAAATCATTTGGCATAATATAGGGTTTTTAGTAATTTTAAATCATTTAATAAAATATCATTTATTATAAAATAACATTAATGTCAATTTTGACATCATTTAATTAATTTACTTATAAATTTATCAAGAAAATGATAGAATTTGAATATATTAATTTAAAACCTTTTTCACATGATATATACATATAAAAAATTAATTAAATACAATAATTCATTCAATTTACTTCACTTTTAATATTTTTAAAATCATTTATTTTATTTAATTATTAACTAAATAATTACTGTGTTGATGTTTCTTAAGAATTTTAAGTAACTAATTCATCTCTAAAAATTAAATATAAACTATCATGATTATAAAAAATCATTTATAATTAAAACTAATATGTATAAACGAACCAATATTGGTTTTTCCCTATCCTAAATCATTATAGAAATTAAAATCAAGGAAGGTTTCTTTTTTTGTCTTTTTCTTTACTTAACTTATTATATAGGTCAATTTCATGGAATAATATCCAACTAACTCATAAAAAATGAAAATAAGGTGATAAGGGTATAAATATTTCTATCAAATGGGTTTATACAAATTGGTAGGTCATTTTACACCTTATATTCTAAGTTTAACCACTTAGTAAACTTCTTTTTACCTTAATCAATGTAATTAATTTTAACTATTTTCACTAATCATTATGGTAAAAAACTAATTTGAACTTATTATATAGTATAAATTATTATTATTTCAAATATTAAATCCATTTTTCTAAATTCAATCCATATAAGTAACATAATTTAATTTAAAATTAATCATGTAGACATGATGAGAAAACAAGTTTTTAAAGTAAAAAATTCAAAACGTTTACAATGTTTTTATATCAAAATTCAATATGAAAATGATTCCAATGAACTATATTGGATTAATAAATTTATAATTTAACTATTTTTATTTTAAAAACAATTAAAAATATATTTTAACATTATAAATTATTGAGATGAAAAAACAGTTTTCAATTAAAATCCAGTATTTTTCACTATTCATAAACAAATAAAACATTTCAACAAAATACAAAAAATTCACCCTAAGATAATTTTTATATTAAAATTTAAAAAATGAAGTTTATTTTTTCATATAAATTTTCTAAAAGTGGTAAAAATAAAATTTAAATTGTGTGCACCAAACAAGATTAAACTGTCTTTTAGAAAAGAAAATTGTTTTTCAGAAAACATTTTCTTTTATTTAAAATGATTCTTATTTTATTACTAATTAATAGATAATTAATAAAAATGTTTAAAATATATATTTTAATAAGTTATTTAATCATATTAATACCCACCATTCTAATATCTAGGTGATAACTATCATATTAAATAATAATATTAATAGTATATTGTTGTTCGGTAAAATTTGGTCTTACGTGTAACACAAGCTATGGAAGAAACTCATTGTTGCATGAAACATAAGATAAGTTAGTGTTTAATATCATTTAAGATATTTAAAATAATTTTATTCTTTTAAAATATTGATATGTTATGCTAACACCATAATAAAATATCTCCATTCTCTCGAGAAAGAGAAGGAAAGGCTTGGAATAAATAAGATTGTCAATGCACAATATCAGTGTAAACTAGAAGAAGGAAATATATATACTGATCATGATTTCAAAATTATGGGTTATATTGATCAATTATAAAAACCATAATTCCACTTGGATAAAAAATTATCCATTAATCTCATTTTATAATCCTTACTATCAAAATTATCCTTATTTTTCCAAGCCTGGATAAACAAAATGGATAAGTCACTATGGAAACTTTTTTCCATACTTCACCAAGCATATAAGGATTGGTTGAAACCTATTTATCCTCCCCTTATAGTGAAAATTTTGAAAGAAAAGTCTAAAGATACTATGGATAATATATATCCAAAATATCCTTCCCAACATCCTTTAAAGATATAAAGGATTCAAGGCCAGAAAAATGAACAAGATGCTATTTGCTTCTCATTTGGAAAGATTGTACATTGGAAAATAAATTGTAATGAATTGAAGAAGAAAGAAGTTTCATCCACTTCAGGTATATTCATCAATTTTCTATTCATCAATTTTATATTAAATTCATTATACTTACAACCTATATGTATTTAAATAAAAGAAACAAGAAATAATAAAAGGGTTATAGAGTGAACTCAAAAGGAGTTGAGAAAGGGTGATTTCTATGTCAGCCAAGGGAAGATCACTACTTCTCATTTCTAAAAGGATTGATTCAAGTTTTTAATAATTTATACCAAAACATTTATATCAATGTCTATATAGACACAACAAGACATTATTTCACATTTGGAATAAATGTTTTCATGGTACTTTAAATACTAAACTATTAGTTTAGTAACTCTTGAATCACATATATCTATTGAAATGAATGATGAATATAAAATATAATACTACTACCCTATTATGGAAAGATAATTCTTCATCAAATAAAACTAAATTTATTTGACTTGTTTATTCCCTTCAAAGTGTTTTTAGTCTCAATTGAGCCAAAGTATTGGATATACAAACAAACTACTTATCATGTTTTTGATAAAGAAACCTTTTATATATAAAGGTACATAAAAAAGATTTAAAATTGGTTCAAAATATCCATGATAACTATTCTAAATATTAAGGTAACTTCATATACTTCATGAGATTCCTTTAAGAAATTTTATAAATTCTTTTTGAAGTAAATGAGTGCACTTGGTAATGATAGAGTAATCTACGAGCTGGATTTTCAGAGAAAATATTATCCAAGTAATCATTGATCAAACATATAGAGTAAAGGTTATCCCAAAATCATATTTCCTTATATACATAAATTAATTGATGATAGTAAAAGGAAGATTAATGAAGAGTCTTATATATATTTAAAATCTTCCATTATACCATCCAAGACATATTTTTTAAATAGAAGTGAAATAACTAACCATATGCCAACTATATTGTCTAATGAATATCATATCAATTGCATTATGATAATAACCTATTAGGAAAATTCCATAAGTTTTTGTTGAATTTTTTTTTCTTAAAATCCAGTCTTAGCTACAAACAATCATTAAAACACCAAGGTGAATATATATTAATGATCCTATAGCCACCAAGGATATTAACATATAGTCAAGATAGAATATATTTACATAGAGGAAGCCTATCTATTTAGAGATAATGGGAGTAAACTTAACCTCTATGGGTTAGGGCTCTGCATGTACATAAGTTGGCATAGTAATACTGGACTCCACTGAGCTTAGTGGGAAGAGTAGTTCCAAAGACACATACTATATAGAAATTTATAACCAAATAGGTGGTTTATGTTCAATGCAGTGAGTGATACATGTATTATTCTTTCAGAATAATTATTCCTATAAAGAAGCATTTAATGTTAATATGCTAAGATTGAAAATTATATATAAATTTAAGTAATGAAATCCATGTATCAAGATTCAGAATTCCATATTTTGAATGCTTCTAAGGATTAATACTGTTGATGATTATTCAAGAGAAACTAGTCATGGATGTTATAAGATGGTACTAATAAAGCATAATTGATTATCGAAAGTTTAGTCTATGAAAAAACTTATTCACCCCTCATCATGTATAAAATTCTTTTTGAATTATACTTATCAAATCATACTTCTATGATCATTATATTGGGATATTGATTGTCAAGGACACATCATTTTTAGGAATCATTATAGAAGATTCCTATGTAATGCAAATAAAAGGAGATACTATGGTATATGTCTACTAAGAATAACTAAAAGGGTCAGTGACATCTATAACTGCCAATAAGATATGAAAATGACAAAAATTCATTTATGAATAAATCATACATAATGATCATAGAATATTCATTTTAAATAAATGAGTGACATGTGTTTCTATCTGGTTAGTGGTAGTACTATAAGATTTTCCAGTTATATATGTTGTTAACATATGGATTTTTTTATGGCTTAAAAGTTTTTAAGACTAAGGAATTAAATTTTTCTAAGTTTGAATTAAATTAGAAACTATGTTACAAGGAAAAATATTTATAAAAATAGATCCATGTGTTTTATAAATCTAGTCATAGTATATATATTAATAAAGTATTGAAAATACAAGTTAAAATAATTCAATATCGAATTGTTATTGGCATATAATCCTTCTATTAGAATGTACATGGGAATTGGAAGTGATTATAGAGATTAAAATAATTTCACAATCTCAAGTGCTAGGAATTCATCTTATATACCATGATATGTACTGATGTTTGATATTATTTATACATAAAGAATAATTGGTGAATATCAAATAAATCCAACATAATTGAATTTAATTATAGTTAGAACTATCTGAAGGTACTTTGAAAAGTAAAATTGGATGAGTTCCTGGTGTCTAGAGAAGTGATAATACTAGTGATCAAGGGAATTGAAAACTTATCTTTATTTAGTTCAATTTGATCTAGTATCAGGGATAAGGTTGTAGTAATATTCCAAAAAAACTTATTACAATCAGTGGTTTCCATATCTACAATATTCATGTATGTTGAGGTTTCTGATATAGCTTAAAAAGCGGTTTAACAATATCCTATTTTGATTTTGGGTTATACCAAAAGAAAGAGGTTTATCGTTTTATGATGAAACATGACTATGGATTTAGCTAGGATGTCAAGATTTTGGCATGGGAACAAGAGGTGGATACTCAGTTATGTCACTAATTGAGGGATTTTCCCAAGATAGTTATGTTGTAGTAAGAAAATCCACCATATAGACATGTGTCTTAACCAAACCTAGTCATGGATGCATGGTAGGTCTATCAATTTTATCCATACTTAGTATAAGAATGTTTAACTTGTGAAGACTATCTCTTCATTAGCAGTTGGATCTAGTAAAAGTGGGATTTTGTTGGAGTTGGTGCCCTAGAACCATCTACTTTGTACTTTATATTACTTATATAGTCAAAGAAGTGAATATTAATATAAATATCTTATCACATATTGATTGTTATTCTGCATAACATTGACATGATAATCTCCTAAAGTATCTATCACATTGATAAGGTCATAACAGTTCCCTGCTATGATGGGAACCTTGAGAGTCTATAATGATATCCCTTAAATATAGTTCTACAGTTGGATAATGTGTTATGATAGGACACATGGTATGTAGACCGTCGGGTGTGAGTACTCATAAATAGATGAGGATTCTTCTCATGAAGTTCACACTTGATAATATCCAAGATGGGAGATCATGAGAAAAAACCTTTTAGTAGGAATTCCACATGTTTTGGTGTTATCAAATATTCCTATATGCGAGCATGTGTAATTGTACTTAGAATTTAGTATTATTATTAATGCATGATATGAATCATGCACTTAGATTTATTTCATAAACCATAATGATAATAGTTCATAGAGAAGTTGGATACGTCAGGTGTGTCATGAATGACATGTTATTAATAATAATTTGAGGAAGGATTTGTTCCTTCCATCTTCATGGAATTTGATATCTCTACCCTTTGATTAAAATATAACTATCGCATAAATTCCATGGCCATGGTGTAATGACATTTATTTCAAATAGTTAGATAAATACGCATGGAGCAAATTATTTGATGACACATATGTGAAACCTACTTTATGAGATATTATGACAAAGTGATAATATTACACAGTGATCATTCATATGTGGTTTTCGATGTTACGACATAAAGTTCTTTCTTTTAGGTGCGTTCACCCATTTCTAGATAGTAATTTTAGATTTTAGGCAATCTAGTTGGATGATAATGAGAAATAATCCTAAAGGGTCACACACTAAGTGTTTCTGTTGATCTTGATTAAATTCTATTTTAATTTAATTAATGGAATAAATATTATTCTCAAGGCCAAGGAATGATTTTATTAAAGTTTTATTGATTTCATAAATTAAATAAATATTTATTTTCTGATATGTGAATAAATATATATATTTATTTTATTGAATATTTAATAAATATTTATTCTCTAGTATGTGAATAAAATATTTATTTATGAATAATATATTTATTTGAGTATTAAGTAAATTTCAAGAATTTCGAACGGACCAAGACTGCATTTGGTGATAAATAATTATTTACAAGCCACTAAATGTTATTTATCTTTTGCACATAATGGCGCGAACTGCAAAATAATAAAAATAATATTATTATTATATGGCATGAGGTTTATTAAAGGTTTTAATATTGTTTAATGGCTAACATGAAACTAGAAAAATATTATAACCTAAATCCCACCTCTATAAATATCCCGTTATGGCTTTTGTGTGGTGAATTGAATATAGAGAATTGTTGAACACAACAAATTCTCTCTCAAATAATCCTTCTCTCCCCCTCTAAAGAACGAGAATGAAAGAGAGATTCCTTTGAGATTAAAGGATGAGTGATCATCACGAATGATACAAGATAATTGATTCACCGTTCTAGCACCTGAAAATCAATTGGCATTTCTTGGAGATAAAAGGATCACATGTGGATCACCGCTAGAGGGGTTCTACCCTTGGATCCTCACATCATAATGAAGACAATATGAAAATGGTCTTTCGGAAGATCAATAATTTCATTGAAGAAAAGATCCTAAGACAAGGTTTTTATTTTCTTTAGAACTAAATAAATTAATTATAAATTTAATGTGAAACATCCTCACTCAGAGTTTTGGGAAATTAAATATTAAAATAAATTTTAATATATCACCCACCATCACATGCTTCCACTATGCCCTAAACCAATAATCCATAAATAGTTCTTTATAATAAGTAGCTGACATTGGAGTTTTTTACCAATTAAAGTGATATCCCAAAAAAAATAAGTACAAGTTTTTTACCATTCATTCCAAATTCATTCCCACACAATGTTCATACACTAGTAAAATAAAAAAATCACAGTGGGACTTTGAATGTCGGTTATCTAATCAATAAAGTTGAAAGCCTACTTGCAGATGGGTTTTGCATCAGTTATCATAGAACAATTATTAAAATTGGGGTTATAACATGTAATATCCCAAGTTTTTTTCTTGAGGTATAGATATTTTTTATTTTTAGTTTAAATCCTTGGTTTTGGCATAATGGGAGTGCTTAATGAGATCACGGGAGTTTCAGGGGGGTTTTGGGGCTTGTTCGGAGCCCATATGATTGGTTTTTGGAAAAGTAAATTGGGTCGTATGGTTAGTATAAATCATGATTCCCAATCCATATATTTTGATTAAAATGTGTGGGGATGGACAGAGGCTAGAGAAGGGACACACAGTTTGAGGAAACCGTGCAGCTAGGGGAATGCACCCATACATTACCTCCACATTTTTTAGCATAGGAATTTTGCATAGTTTTCACACGGTTAGTCAAACTATGTGGATGAACCATGTGGGGTCTCCCTTAAGGCAGTGAAGGGTACGCAATTGGTGCACAGTTTAGCCAACCATGCAGCCAAACCATGCGACCTAATGTTTTTGGGTGAATTTACCATTTTAACCTTAATGCCTTATATGGTTAAACCTTTTTCTTATTTCCTTATTACAATGCACAACAAGACCTTCACTTTGAGTGCTTCTCCATCAGATCAAGCTAGGATCCTTGATATCTCCACCATCCAGACTCATATTTGAACACCATTTGTCTCATTGGATCTATGATGGCGAGTTCTACGTTCCTATTATGCTGTTATTTGTTTATCTTCATGTCAACTAAGTTATTTAGGTACAAGATAATTTGACCTATTTTCTGGGTGTTTATCCATTATTCATTTTTCTTCCAATCTAAACTGAATCAGAGGTCGATACTGGTGTTTTATATACCCTATTGCAGTTGTGTTGCACACCATAATTTCTGATATTCCCCCTAAAATTAATTGAATGTCTTGATATAATCATTTGGGACCTGATTAGGTTTCCCACTAGTACCTTTGTGATCATTGGTGGTTGTTATCCCCAACCTAAGCCACCCATGGGGCACATTTTTGTATATTCCCTATTTTATACCACCCCATTGGGTGAGTGTGAGCTCACCACTTGTTTTGAAAGCCTTAGTAAATTGAATTATAATTGAATGAATTATTAGGAGAAGATTATTCCACCCTGAAATGTGATGACATGATATGTAATTCTTAAAACGATCAAATGGATTTTACAGAATAGTGGAAATGAGTTGAAATAACTCATGGAATGTGAATGGTTATGAAACGATGATTGAATTGAGATGATGAATTGATAATATTAGTGGATTCCTTGGACAATAACCTTGGATCCTGATTCCATTAGTTTTCATAGACGTTTCCGCTCAACATATCTTGTTTACGGTAGTGGATGCCTTGAACCTTTCTACTCCTTGGATCTTGATTCCGTAGGATTCCAATTCGTTATCGAGTTTCCATAGAGATGCTCCTAGGACTCAATAAGCATGACTTGGTCTTTAATACCTTGGATCTGACCCTTTGTGATATAATACTGTATTACATGACATAGGATAATTTGGATGTTATACATTGGATTACACAACATAGGCCGATGTGGATTTTATACAATGGTTTACATGAAATGACCAATGTGGATGTTATACACTTGATTATATGACATGGACATTGTGGATTCTTGTTATGATTTATAGATAGACTTAGTATGGGTATCCAATTACATTTGTTAGAATGGAAAGTTATCACACCTATTTATTTATGATTTATAGTTATCCATTTTATGGGATCTTGAATATTGTTTACAGGGAGCCATATTTGGTCGGATAGGATCACACTTTACTTTCATTACTATTATACATGTGATATATATTACACACTGTTTTTTATATTACACATACTAGACTTGTTATAGACACCGTTGGTGGTGGCCTACTGAGTGTTATCTCACACCCTGTTTGGGCCACTATTGGGTACCCAGATAGACTTCATGGATATATGTAGGGACTTGGGAAAGTGCCCATTGTATGATGATTTATTTGATCATTTCTTAGGAGAAGGGGAGAACATGACTGAGCTAGGATCATGATGCTATCCAGATATAGTTCCTTTTGGTTATTTTTTTCTTTTGTTACATTTATTGTACTTGGTTTCTTGTTTCCATGTATTTATTTCCATTTTATATATAGACATGACATGATCATCATATTGTATATGACTGCTTCTGGTTTATTGATTATTATAGTCTCTTGGATGCTATCTTCTATCATTGATTTACATTATGCTTCTTCTATTGATAGATATATTTATACCACTATGTTACACTATGAAATGTGGGTATAGTCTCCCCACATACACACCCTAGGTCCTCACTTCTAGTCGGTAGCCTCTGGTGTATAGGAAGGTGCACTTAAGGCCATGTGACTCATTAGTTTGAGGCACCATTTAGTGGCACCCAGGTCAGGACATTACAAAGTGTTATAAGAGTATTTATTTTATGGTTGATTTATAATTTTGAGATAATAGACAATGATTAGGAAGGTATTGGGATTTGGTAATGAGTTGTGTCTGAGAGTAGCTAACCCATGTACAGGGAAACACCCAAATTTCCTAGAATGAAAATTGTTGTTTTCTGTATTTTACCTATTACAGGTGATTTGATTCCCCCATTGGGTGATTCACTTGAATTGTGATTATATTATTTCTATGAATGAGTATTTTATTTTATAATGTCTTGATGAGATGAGGTAATTCCATATCATGCATCATTTTAGGCACCTGTTAGAGTTCACATGCCATGTATTATGCCATGGCATATAGAATGCATTTCTTGACTATGTGACATTATTATGTGTGACTTGAGTGATATACTTGTTGTTTGAGAGATGATTTTTTTAGGTAATTGAGAAACATAGTTGATACTTAGAGTGCCTTCCATAACCTAAACAACATTTTCCTATTTAGGATATAATAGACACCCTAACTAGTCAACTATGACATATTGAGTCATGGACCATTGGTTTCATGGGTTGGAACGTGTTATGATATGGATTGAGTGGACACCAAACTTTGGTTCATGAGGTGTATGGGCCCTTATGAATCAGAAGTGGTGACCCATTTGGTTTAACTATTCAAAGATAATTGTACAATAAATATGAATTTAAATGAGATTGAAATTGTTAAACAAAGAACTTAACCTAGACCGGAATTTAGAGTGGGTGGTAGGTAGTTTTTCTAGTACTTTTTATGGTTGTTTCTATTAACTAGTCTTGGATTTAGGATAATGTAGAGGGTTATGACCTTTTTATAGGAAGTCTTCAACCCATCCTACACTTTTACCTATGATATTCTCATTATCAATCTTTTCTGAGGTGTGTGTTTGGCATTGTAGAGACATGACGACATGATGACCTCCAGTCGTACACTAGGAGGGTGGAGATGACCATGCTCTGAAGGTAGTGGTCCATAGGATACCAGTATATCCTCCTATAGAGCTAATTGAGACAATAGTGGTTTTACCAAACATGGGTGTTGATGCCCAGTTCCGTGAGGGGTTCTTAAGTTTTATGCAGACCATTCAGGGAGCCTCGCAGCCTACCTCATCTATGGAAGAGCTGACACGTGCATTACAGCAGTAGAATCCTCCCATGTTTTTGGGGGATGGTGGTACATAGGCTAATGAGCTATGTATAGAGACTTCTTTTTGGAATTTTGAGCATCTGGAGACACCTTCTGAGAGGAGAGTGAAGCTTGCAACATATATGCTTTGAGGAGAATCTAAGCACTGGTGGGATTTTTTCAACTAGGATGATACACTCGGAGATATGGTTTTGAGGGATTCACAATCCAAGTTTTATGACTACTTCTTTCCTGGGACCCTAAGAGTTGAAAGGGACAGTGAGTTTAGGTATTTGGAGCAGGGTGCAATGACTGTTATAGAGTATTCGGTACGCTTCACAGAGCTTCAACATTTTGCGCCGATTTATCTTTCTATTGAGATATCAAGGGTGAGAATCTTTGAGGAAGGTCTCAAGCATGGAGTTTTATTATAGGTCAATGTGTTTCAATTGAATACTATTTTAGATATAGTAAATGAGTTTCTTATTAATGAGCAGAACCTGAGGGAAGCTGGGGGTGCAGAGTGGGGAAATTCAGCCTCCTGACCCAATGGTTTAGTATCAGGTGGCAGGAAGTGCCGTTTTGAGGCTTCTCACGAGGGGAGTACCATCCAGGCTGCTAGTGATGGTATTTCCTTCTTCTGTCATCAGTGTGGGAGACAAGGACATATAAGGAACCAATGTGAGAGAGACCCAGTCAAGTGGCGAGCATGCGGTGGGATGATCCATGTATAGGATTTTTGTATAACCTTCCCTCTAGCAGTAATTGAAAGGGGATTGAATCCAACTCTAGGTTTAGGAGCAAGATTCATATCTTTTCATCAGGCTACGAGCTGGGGTAGTGCTAGACATTCAGGCTATGGTAGCAGTTGTGGCTGAGGCAACCAAGCATAGGTTGTGCCTAGATAACAGAGTGGGATTGCTCTGGGTAGTGAGGTCATTTCATAGGGCTGCATTTTAGTCCATATATATTTTTTATAGTGTACACCTTAGTAGAAGAGTGACAGAACATCTACAGTGATAGGTGTGATCTTAGTATCCTTTACTCTAGTATATTCTCTTTTCGATATAGGTGCATCACATATATTCATATATGTACCTGTTGTGGATAGCCTCTGGTTTGTTGTTAAATTTTTTGATGGTGTTATCACCTTGGATACTTCTTTGGGGATTAGAATGGAGGGTATACACTAGTGTAGGGATTGTCCCTTGATATAGATGGGTGTCACTTCATATGATATCTTTTTTTTCCTTAAGATAATAGGGTTTGATGTCATACTCATGATGGAATTAATAGTTTATTATCATGCCTATGTCGATTTTTATCACCAGAGGGTGACCTTCATTTCACTAGAGGGTAGAGTTTTTATTCAAAAGGGAGAATGGGATGTATAGGTGAGTAGATCTAGACCTGAACGTTATGGTTTGGGTGGGATGACAGCCCGTATTACTAGCTTATATTTGGATGATGAAGGAATGCAGCAAGAACACTTTCCAATAATTTAAGAAGATGCACTAGTATCCATTCCTCCTTATAGGATAGCTACTATGGAATTGTATAAGCTTAAGAGTCAACTAGAGTAATTAGAGTCAAATGGGTTTATACAACCCAGTACTTCTCTATGGGGATCGTTTGTCCTTTTTGTGGAAAATGCAGAAGATACCCTTAGGCTATGCATGGATTATCATAAATTGAACTAGTTGACTATTAATAACCAGTACCCCTTACATGAGATAGATGATCTCTTCGACCGTCTTTGAGTAGCTCAGTTTTTCTCGAAGATTGATTTGAGGTCAGGTGATCACCATGTATGTGTTTGACCTGTAGGCATACCTCATAAATTTTTTTGTAGTAGGTATGGTCTATATGAGTATTTGGTTATGTTGTTTGGTCTCACAAAAATTCCATCGATTTTAATGGAACTGATAAAATGAGTTTTCTATCCTTATTTAGATTTGTTTTTGGTGGTATTCATGGATGATATCTTGGTGTATTCTAATAATTGACACAACCATGCTAAACATATTGAGATCATTTTGTATACACTAAGAGAGCATCAATTATATTCTAATCTCACTAAGTATCACTTCTGGATGGATAATATTCACTTACTGGGTCATATTATCTTAGAGATAGAAGTATTCGTTGACCCAGAGAAGGTGAGAGTTGTAGTTTCATGAGAGTATCCCAAGAACATTTTTGACATACAAAGTTTCTTAGGGATGTATGGTTATTACATGCATTTAATTCAAGAATTATCACACCTATAATCACCTATTATGAACTTTAATAATAGGGGTGTGTTGTTTTTATGGTTAGATACCAGCAAGAAATCCTTCTAGGAGTTTAAAGGAAGATTGAATTCAGCAATGGTTTTGATTCTTCTAGAGCTAGGTGGGAGCTATATAGTGTATTGTGATGCATCAAGTATCAATCTTGGAGTAGTTTTGATACAGGGATAATGAGTTATGGAATATGGGTCTCATCATTTGATACCACTATTTCTGATGAGAATGAAGATGGTTTTCTCATCAGGAATAAAGTGGTCTGATGAGAACATGGTAGTCTATCATTTTTAACATGTTAAGGAGATTCACAATTAAATGATTTCATGTTAGGTTTACTATTTTGTTTCTGAAAAAAAATCACAGTGTCCTCAGTATAACTTATTATGGGGGGTTTGAATATTACACAATCATTCGAGTTGGGTTCACTATTATTGAACAAATTCTAATGGGTTATTCATGGAGCTAAAAACACCCAATGGTTCCCTCATTCAATATGTTTTGTGAACTTGATTTCCAAAGGCAAGTGGTTGTTGATAAATGGACCCAAAAATGCTTAGGTACTCACATTGGTTGAGAGGATGGGAGTTCAAGATCATCACACCATTTTGGGGGGAATTATTTTCTATTCTGAGACTCTCTTATAGATTTGAGACATGTTTAAGAATCCTTTGTTCATTCCCAAGTATGATGTGGATCACCCTAAATTAATGATTAATTATTAGCATGCATGGTTTTGGAATCATCTGTATGTATTTGAGGTTCTCAATAAATGGAGGGATTTGTATGTATCCGAGTTTCTCCATAAATGGTACCTTTTTATGTAGGGATCATAGATTCTTATATTTTTCATGATTATGACGCTGGTTTTAAGCCATTCTGTGGGGTGATCTAGAATTTACTATCATCTAGGGATATAGGAGTTATTTTGATGTTGGTATTGAACCCATAAGATGGGATTACTACGTGTCCTTCTGGAAAGAATCAGAACCCAAGTAGTTCTATTCCACTTAACAGGTTACGTCATACCTTTTAACGTCAAGTGACAAGGACTAAACTGTGCAGTTTAACATCATGCGACATGGATGTCCAGGTGGAAGGTGCCTAGCCAAGGATGGTATGAGACTTACGCCAAAGAAACCTGAGGTACCTAGAAGGTGAATGGGATCCCAGGTGGAGTATTATATTATTAGAAACATGGCTTGAATAAGTATGGTGATTAATGGGGCCCAAAAGTAGCATGGCCCTCCGGGTTAAATAAGACCCAACAAGGGATGTATCCCATAGAACATTATGGTGAATTTGAGTGTTGGGTTTGGACCTCATGAAGGCTTCCTACACATTCCAGTTAGTTAGGAATCAAATACCACATAGTTCGATGCCACTTAACGAGACACACCATACCTTTTAAGTCCATGTGACAATGACTAAACTGTGTCATTTAACATCATGTAGCAAGGACATCCAGGTGGAAGGTGCCTAACTAAGGATGGTATCGGACTTACGCCAAAGTGGTATGGGGAACTTGGAAGGGTTGTGGGTCCCAGTTAAGGTATGATCTTATTAGGAACATGGACCAAATAAGGATGGTGATGAAAGGGGCTCGGAAGGAGTATGATCCTCCAGGTTGGATATGACCCTACTAGGGATGTAGCACAAAGAATATTAGGGTGAATTTGAGTGTTGGGTTTGAACCTCATGTAGGCTTCCTACATATCCCAGTTAGTCGAAAATAAAAGCCCACATAGTTTGAAATGGGTTGGGGCTTGCACCTATGGAGGTGTCCCATAGAGTGCTTGAATATGGTTGGGGCTTACACCGAATAGGAGGCCCATTAGACCGGTTCGCAGAGGGTCCAAAGTGGGGCCTGATGGTACGAAGAAGGGAGGTGATGTGAGCTGGATAGAAGAATACCCTAGGATTCCCCATTCCACATAGCATGTTTTCATACGGGATGGGGTACCCTCTGTATAGAATGTTTCTATGTGGGTGAGGGTGCAATCTACGTAGTGTTTCACTACACAGAACTGGGTTCCGCTTGCGTAATGTTTTTCTATGCAGGTCCAGTTTCCATTCACGTAGCGTTTTTCTATGTAGGATCAAGTTCCTCCTGCATAGAGTTTTGGTACATGGAGCAGGGATCCCTCCATGTATCTTTTTACTACATGGGGTGGAGGACTGTAAAGGGTCCATCCGCTTACGCTTCACAGAATGGCTTCCACAAAGGGGTCTTGGGTTTGTGGATGACTGGGTGAACTTATTTTCTTCCTTAATATTATGTGATGGGTTTACATATTGGGAATCAACATACCTCACACCTTGATCTGAATTCTCATCTGTGTTTTAGATCTCCCCCTCTTTCTTTTGGTTTCCATCAAGGGTATTTTATAAAAGAAAGGATGAACCAGATACCGGGATGATCGATCATGTGCGGTGGGCGGTCCTTGTTTGAAGGTGCCCAATTAAGGGCGCCCAGGCCTACAAACTATTTCATTCACGGGGATGGAAAATACCATTCATTCCTGTAAATGAGTTATTGTTTGCGGGGGGTGGTCGTTTTCGGGGGAAAATTTTCATCCAGTGTCGAAAGTGATCAAGTTTTGTTTGCAGTTGGCAAAATCGCTGGCATGTCCCGTGAACAATTTCATTCATGGGACACCATGCAGAGCGGTAGTATGAAACTGTATGGGTATCGCAGACTTATTCCCATTATAACTGAACTATTATCCCACAACTGCTTAGCCGATGGATACCAGACACCAACACCTTCTATCTGGTTCATGGGGAGGTCAACATTAGTTTCTAGTATGTTAAGATGATTTCAAGAGTGTCGATAATAAGAAACATGTATGACAAGTTTCTTCCACCCTCTTCGTCTTGGGATGACATGGAGAGGACCCCCTCTTACCAAGAATCTTATCAACAAGGTGAAGGATCTTTTTAAGGGCGACCATTTCTTAAAGCAATGTGTTCCATTTTCTGATTAGATTAATTACTTTTCTATACTAAGTGACCATGAGCCTTACGTAAGGAGACCGAAGACTTTCCAAACTCTTAAGACTTGAAGGAGTATCGGTTCCTATTATCCCATGCGTGAGGAGGGTCAGTTTAATGAGTGGGACCAGAAGATCATCCCTGACATTGACCGAATGTTCTGACTAGTAGCCTTTCTTGCCATGTTTCTTAGTGGCTGGTTGCTATCAGCGAATGACTCCAATACTAGTGTCAGAGTCACGACCTTCATAATGGAGGCTCAATTGGACATCAATAGGCGTATTAATCTTTCTGTCCCAGCGGTGGAAGAGATATACCATTTACTGGGACACATTAGTCAGGGGAAGTCACCATATTGGCTGGTGGCCCCCTTCTAAGTTATCTGGGGCTGGGTAGCATCCCATATGGTAGGTTATAGATTCATCAATAGTCAACAGATCCCAAAAGCCAGTTTTTGACAGTATCTTCAAAGCATAAGTGAGTTAAACCCATCGGACTAGAGAGATCACAAACAATGTACCAGATCAACTATCATGATTGTTTCACCTATTCCCCTTACCCCTCCCCTGCCGGTACTTTGGTAAACTATGCATCTAGGGACCATTTCAGGCGAGGTTATCTCATTTCTTTAAGAGAAGGAATCTTAGTTTCTAGGATTGATGGGGAGATTATATGTGAGGGGTATGAACCCTACATATTTGCACATCAATTTTACTATGTTTAGATGAGGTGTACCTTGACCATCAATAGTTCCCAATAGGAAAAAAATTTAATGGTGGATCGGTAGCTCTGGATGATGTTCGCTCAGGAGGACATGGGGTTCCAAATTGGGCTTCCAGCCCCTACAGGTCTCCAGTTTTCAGTTAACAGGTCTTACAATGAAGTCTAAAACCAATCATACCCTAAAGATCAATTGTAAAAATTGGTCCCTATTGTCAGTGGTCAACCAATGCCCGAGGCTGGAGTGGATCAAAGTAAAATAGTTGGCCATTCTAGGACTAGGAAGCAGCCAAGAAAATCATTTGTTTCTGAACCTCCAAGAAATATGTTGAGAGACTGGGGTTCGACTTTCCAAGTTGTTGGCACTACTTCTCAAGGTCAAGTATCCATCCCTATTGATGCCACCTTTCCATCGAACTAGATACAATGGGATTATTTGAGGATTTCCTATTCAGTTCGTGCTCTATGGTGCCTTTTACAAGAGAAAGAGGTTGCATTGAGTGGATATGGCTATGCATCAGTGCCTGACACTATCTCTTACACTAATGGCCTTGAGATGGTGGATGCATGTATTCAATATCTTAACACCTTTTTCCATTCACTATAGGTCCATCATAGATATACCCGGTGGGTGCTCTCAATTGTGAGGCCTAAGGTCAGTGAGTGCGAAGATGATGATAATCACGCCTTTGAGGGGGCCAATGAAGCTGACCACCCTTCTACAAATGGGGTTGGGGAAGTTCCTTCTTCCCAACCAGGATCTCATAAGTTCCCAACCCCAGAGGGTACCGGGGTGACTGAGGTGCCAATAAAGTAGGTGTGGCCACTAGAACCCACCCCACTTACCAGGTAGGATCTTCCAAAATTATCCATTCCTATTTCTACAGCCTTCCCAAAGGCTTGGAAAGCATGGGAAAACTTGAGAGCAAGCACATCTGCTGAAAAAATATAAAAAATTATTTAGGCATAGAACCTTGATCTTACAAGGTTTAGGATGATCATCACTCCCATGTGAATCAATGATAGAGAATATCCTCATGAAGTGGGTGTATATTTGGAGGAGATGGACACCTGCATTCACTCATACAAGCAAAAAATTTACTGGTCTGACTGAGTAAAATAAATGGGGGGTAATAATGACAGGGTGAGATGACGCTGATGGGGAGGTAATCTAGTTGTTTGTATCAAATCCTATTCTTATTATTACTTTGACCTTGAATCCATACTCCTTTTACTTGTAGGAGCTTGGGTAGATTTAGACACCCTGTACTTCTTTGGAGTATATCACAGGGGGTACTGCTGTTGGAGAGAACATCCCTTCAGATGTGGGAGCCTCCAGAGAAGGCTCTCTCGGGGTGATGGAGCATATGGAGGTGGTTCTTGTGAATCCTTTAGGAGAATTTACACCCCTAACCTCACCCATTTTTCCTTTCAGGGGATCATCTCTGTGGCACACCATGAAGAATTGATAGGCACGACGATTGGCGACACGTCTTCAGTCAGGGATAACAGGTGATTGTTGCATCTCTTTGCTTAACTATCATTTTATGTATTTCCATGTGATAATTAATTATCTCACACATGAATTAGTGCAGGTCTGGTGAGTTAGTAGGCAAAAACTTCCCAAGAGCTTGTGGCCCCTTCTTCCTTAGAGATGAACATGGTACCGTTGGTGGTTATACCTGAACTGGATGGGGAACCCAAGACAACTGAGGCCATCAGGGGGATTCCAAGCCCCAGGGGGGAATCTATTCATGATAAAACATCCACTATCCCATTGGGGGGACATAATTCAGAGGTTGATGCTTCTGATGAGTGTGTTGATCCTATTTTTATGGAGAGCCCACCTATGTAAGAGGCGGTGACTTAGAATCAAGGGATTCAGACCCAACTATTTCTTCTCATTTCATGATCATTATCCCTATAATATCAGTATCAATGAGTGACATTCTGGAGGCTACTGATTTGGACGAGCATGATCCCACACCATGGGTGTATTTGGAAGAACCCAAAGTTAACCTACAGATGAAGGATACAACATCCATTTTGTTAGGTGATAGAATAATGGTGGTTAGAGATTTTAGTGCTTCAAAAAGTGATGGTGAGTTCTCCACCCTTCAAGTCAATCCTTTTTTTTCTAAGGTTAGGAATTGGCTACTTTAAACATCTGGATTTAGGATTACTATCACAAGCTTCTTTCACTAAAATCACTACTCTAACATCTCAGATCTCTGACGATGCAAAGGAGACGAATGTTGTAGAATCAAGTCATGATGAGGTTGATGATTTAATAACATATTTGGTGGAACTTATTCTTTAATATATTTTCCCATATGAGAGTGATTCTAAATCATATGAGGAGACTCTTGACAACATTTTTGCTTCCTGTTAGGCCATGTGGAAGGATATTTGAAAGCTAATTTCTTGGACCCCTGGAAAATCTACTGAAGAAACTTCCTAAATTGCGTCACATGTTTTCATTTCTTGGATATGGGGGATTTGATTATCATTCCATCCATGACATAGTAAAATAGGTGATTTTTCTTGGGAGGAAACTAGCACGATTCATTATCACCTTTCAACTGTAGAGTCCATTCCCCACCTTGCCACAACCAGAAATATCCTTCTTAATGAAGCTGCTGAGCATTCTGGGATGTCTGCAAGGTGACATGGTGAATTCATAGAGCAGAGTACCTCGATGGAGTGGCCTTATCAAGAGTTAGAACAACTTATTCAGGAACCAGAGTGGCTCTAGAAATAATTGGATCATACTGAGGGAGTTATTGATGATGGGAAAGAAATTAGTGGAGGAGGTTGAGAAGGTTGGATTGGATGAAGCTAAGAGGGTGGAGTCACTATGGGCTGGTGCTAATGCAGAGACTACAACTTTGTTTAAGATTTATCAAGATATAGAGGATTCATAACATGCACTGATTCAACTTTTTGAATCCACTAAATAGGCTCTTTAATCATAATTTACTACTCATACAGAGAGACTCCATATTGTGGACTCTTCTATTGTTTCCATTAAATGGATAAATGAAAACTTATTCTACCTCCAGTTTTTATCCTTTATTTTATCCTACAATTCCAATCAATCATAATTTTTAGTGTGTTTTGAAAGACAACCTCCTAGGTAACCTGAATGGTTCCATCACTAGATATCCATTTCAATCACAACCTAGGATAGTCAATTTGACATAATAATGTAATGCTCTAATTTTTGACTGAGTTGAGGGACTCAATAAGCATGGTTTTGACTATTTCTAGGGTTACATGGAGAACCCTACAAAATTTGCATCTTTTTTTCCATAACTCTAATTTTTCCCTAAGTCCACTATAGTGCGAGCTTAGAGGGTGTGACCTAACTTTTTATTTGGCCCCCCTTTGCAGTTTTTTTGACCTAATAAGTTTTGTTCATTTTTCTTTTGATTGCTTCATTTTTCCTAAACTATGCAATGTATAGGTTTAGTGAGACAAGAATAAACTTTTATTCAAATCACCCTTTGTGGTTTTTCAATATGGCGAGTACTATAACTCCTTTTATGGATAGTTTAAAGTCTTGCAAGCTGAAATAATGAAACTGGTATTTTAGTTCAAATAACATTGACCATGAATCATAGGGTGATGACCCTAATAGAGTTTGCTGGGTAAGAATGTCCCAATATTTTTTAGACATGTGAAGGGAGGATTTTTAGACCCTAATTTTGTGATTTCTAAATCCAAGGCATGATATGGGATAAGTACATGAGGAGTAACCATAAAAATAGTTTCTAGTATGATGTTTCTAGGGTGTATGGAGATAGGATAGGTATCTCTTGAATAATTCACTTTCCTTTAGTTGACAGGCCTTTTTTGCGGGTGACTTATACAGATCCAATTGGGGCATATTGTGCATAGTCAAACAAAGGTGTCTTTAGGATACCAAAAATCTATTTTTGATGGCCAGTTAATTTGTGAAAATTCAGATTTCTCAAGACCACGAAGTGTGTCTTGTCAAGGGAATTATGTATGAAAATGATGGGGGATTTTTTATCGGCACTGACCATTAATGAGAAGCCACTCCGACATGTTTTTGTATTGTATAAAGGAGGGTTGGAGCATGGTGCGGTTTAATGTCATGCGACTAGGAGATGAATCATGTAGTTTAACATCTTATGAAAAGGATGTTTGAGGGATATGGTTTATGGTCATTTAGATTTGACCGAGAGATAAAAGATTTTCCATTTTCACGGTAATCTATCCAAGAATACGTCATCATCTTCAGGTAAAAGGGGAAAGGTTATAAGCTATAATCTGGGGGTTTCCAAATTTGAGGAGTGATATGGGATGAAAAATTTCATTGGTTTGTATGGAGATAGAATAGGTCTCTCCTGAGTATGAATTTTATTTTAGTTGACAGGCCTTTTGTGTGGGCGACTTATGCAAAGCCAACTGGGGAATATTGTGAATAGTCAAACAAAGGTTTCCCCAGGACACTAATCCTCCATTTCTGATGGCTAGAGAGATTTATGTAGATTCAAACTTCCCCAGACACAAAGTTTTCTTTGTGAAAGGATAATTCTTGAACTTGAAAGGAGAATTTCATGTTGAAATTTATTGAGAATGGGTAGAAAATTTTTCCTCACATAGGTCTGACCCATACGCATAAAGGATGATTTTTTTATTATGGTTGAGTCCTAGATATAAGGTCCATAAATTAATACGTATCTCCTAAAAACAAGAATCAATCCATACTGTAACGCCCTGAAACTAGTTACCTAGAGTCGGTGCATTATTACTTAACATTGGCATGATCACAATAGATCAAGTCTCGAAAGACCAATTAGTTTAGTAGCCGTGGAAGTACTAGATACATACATAAGTTTTACATTACATTATCAAATGAAAAACAACAACATTGTGTCTTCTTTGAACAATCTTATATCCCTTAGCCTATTCTTGTAGGTCAGTCATAATATAATTCTTCACATCCTGGGAAAAATAAAACATAAGAAATGGGTAAGATCAGATGCTCAGTAAGGACAACAATATAGCGAAAACTATCATAAATAATCATAATTGTTTAAGGCAATGTATAAGACTAAAGAACAAGCCTTTTAAACATAAACTTCAGCATAATATGGAAAATATAAACCAAATAATTCCATTTAATTATTCACATGGATATTATACTAGTCGAATAATCACATGTAATATCAATAACTAATTCCATAATGATGGAATGCAAAATGTCGGACATCATAACCACATAGTCAAGGCCTCGTGCCAAGACTACAAATAAAGATTTTGTCAATGCCTTGTGCCAAGACACTAGTTTGTCTCATGAGACATACCGATGCATCTAGGAGCTATAGCGGGCTCCACCTGTCACTTACTAAGTCCAATGCATTCCTCATATGAAAATGTTGAAACATCATCTAAACATTCATATTAAAACTAGCATACGAAATGTCAATATTTTAACCAAAAACCATGAATGGTATAAAAATAGCACATCCACAGTCAAACATAACTCATTCAATACAATATGGAAGATTGTATTATAATAAATCAACCTCAATAGAGAATAATGAAGGATATTGACATAGATGAAAATAATCATTAAAAATATATGAGAGAAATATCACCCTTTTTCTTTAAAACATTTAAAAGTCTCACTATTTATTAAGAATCCATTTAAAATAGATTTTTGAATCAAAGTGCCCCATACCACTTTGAAACTTTTAAAAGGAATTTTAATTTTAAAACATTAATGCCCATATAAATAAATCCTTAAAACTATTTTTAAAACATGGACATTAATGAGAAATATTTAGAAGAATAAATCTTTAAAACATTTAAAATGACATTTTAGTTAGAGTTCCTAAACAAATGCCCGAATGGCCTGAAGGCATTCATTTTTATTGATTTTTGATAACCCCCCTTTCAAGGAATGAGGGGGAACCCTTACAAGGCCTGTAGGCTCAGAGATTACAAGGCCTGTAAGCTTAGGAGATAACATGATGCAAAGGTCTTAGGGAATTCAACCAGACTATCTACAAGGAACAACCCCTTCCCAGCATCTGCATCATGACAATAGCTCTCCACCTTCACATGACCGTATGGCTAGGCTTCCCGTGCAAGCATAGGCTGGTCCCGATGGCATATCCATACCCTCTCATTCTGAAAAATCCATTTGGATCTACTTTGGTGAGTGCACATGCTCTGAATCCTCTTCTGGGTCTGCTACTTTTTTATAGTGTGTCTGGGGAAACTGTATGTGGCTCGAAGGCCTTGAGGTGGCCCGAAAGCCTTAAAGGTGGCCCTAAAGCCCTACTGACCTGAAGGCCTGGGTGTCCTGAAAGCCTTAAGGACTCCAAGCCCAAACTAGTGGCCCAAGGTGAATAGTTCCAGCTACTACAGTACCGAACAGTACCTTCTACTGTAACTGATACAATGCTTGCTACAATACCCGCACAGTGTACAGTTCTGCTACAGTACCTATACAGTGTACAATTCTACTATAGTACTGCACTGTGTACAGTACTGCTATAGTACCTGCTACAATACTACTATAGTACACCCATAAATATGCCTCTACCTGGTTTTGAACCTGGGTCTTATGGATGCACTTAAGGATACCTCACCAATTGGGCTGAGGCTCATGTGCTCCTAACCAAATGAGCGTCACTTGAATAAAAAAATTTAGGTAATAAAAACTTTATAATATCATGAGAATAAAGGGATTTATGATATACTATGTCAAAGTACAGTATATACACCAAATAAAAGTGAATTGGCGTATAACAACAAAGAAGTCTCAATGGAATGTAATCTCCTAAGCCTATGGGCCATGTTATCTCTGAGCCTACGAGCCTTGTAAGGGTTCACCCTCATCCCTTGAAATTGGGGTTATCAAAAATCAATAAAAATGAAGGCCTTCGGGCCATGAAAAAAAATATAGAAATTGAGTTAAAATTACTCTTATCAATTTCATATCGATGACTTGAGAATTTATCAATGGATTGATTATGTATATCAAAATTATATCTACAAAAAGGGGAGTGTAAATTACTACATAAGTAAATAAATAGTGATTTCACACATAATCTTGGAGTAAAATAATCAATGAAGTTTGCGTAAAACCCAATGAGTGGAAATTGAAAGTTTAAATTCCCTTACCGATTTGGTAACTTATGAAAAATAAACCCCATGAAATAAGGATCATACAATGATGATGTAAATACCCATAAATTAAAGTATATTATACAAATAATACAATCATGGGTAGTACATACACCACACAAAAGGAATTAGTGGCAATATAGCATGAATCTCACAGGAATAAGAAGTGAGATGAAAACCCCTTACCTTGTACTTTTCCTTAATTGAGGGTACATTAAAATCCTTTATAATGGTGAAATAATTGTTATTAAATTATAAAGGAACCATATACATAAATATTATATCATATATGATCTTTTAATATTGCTTTATTAATAATACTTCAGTAGTATCATTGTTTCGGGTGTTAACTGATTTGTTTTTTTATAAGTTTTGTTACGTAAGTCATGTTTGTTATAGATAGAATGTATTTGATTCATATCTAGAATGATATCATGTTCTTAAACATTATTAATTTTTAATCATAAAATTATATTTATTCTTGAATGGTTATGATGGGGAATGAATCTCATCGCGTTTGTGGAGACGGTAATCCGTACGTACGCACGAGCGACAATACCATTCTATTGATGATAAAATCGTATGTAATTGGATGTTATTTAATATATAAAAATCATTAAAATTTTATATTTATTATTTACATCAATTATACTCATTATTATACCCATCCAAATAATTAAGTGTTGAATTACAAACTACACCACGACGTGAAGACAGTAAGCCGTACGTATGCACGTATGGTGACTTTGTCATTCATAGGATGGATAGAATAATGAATATGGTTGTACCATATTTATAATAACATCAAAATATGTATAAGGTACTGGATTTATTATTTTGTCATGGAAACAACAAATAAAGAGAAAGTGGAATAAGAAAAGAACATTGAAAGAGGCGATGAAATAATTACATCTTCTTTGGGTGGTTCCTTTTGATTTGATCAAAAGGGATCATTAGGTTGGATTTATGATCAAATTAATGCCTCTAGGTTTTAGTGAGGTTATTTTGTAGGATATTTGATCCAGGTTTGGCCGAGTCAAATGGATTTGTAGGTGTGATTTTGAGATAAGGGGAAGTACCCTTTTATAAGAGAGGTGAGGGTCACTTTAGGAAAACCTTGAAATATTATTTTATTATACAATCATATTCGGTTTATAATGGCTCAAAAAGGATTTATTTTTAGGATAAGGTGGGGATGGGTCGAAAAAATTTCAACCAATAGGTTTTAGACACTTTTAGGTCACCATATTAACCTTATCTTGTAGATTTAACTCTTGGTTAAATAGTTTAATATTTACCATGTCTCCTTGTATTTTTATATTATATGGTCAATAAAATTATTATAAAATGAAAATATAACAAAAAATGGTTCATTAATGACATATATATTATTATATAATTCCTTTTACCTAACCTTATATTTTTATAACTGTTATATCATTTAATAATATAGTATTTGTTTTAAAAACTCATTTATGTCAATTTTGACATTATTTAGTATTTGGTTTTTTTGAAAGTCATAAAAATCTTATTTCTTAGAAAAAAATAAATTTAATAAACCCTAACATGTCATATTAATATAAAAAATTCATGGAATGCATCAAAAGTATCAATTTATATTTATTTTGATATTTATAATATCAATTATTTTGATCTTTCATTAATAAGGTAATTACTGCATCATCATTGTGCCATAAATAAATTTAATTATTTAAGGTCTAAAAATTATAAATAAAATAACATGATTTAGGAAATATTTTTTTATTTCTAATGAATATTTAAAGTCTAATTTATCTGATATATAACCCTATATTAAAAATGTTTTAGTTATGAAAATATGAATTTAACACTTTTAACTCTTCTTTAAATAAAATAATAATATATGTCCTAATCTAATACAAGTGAAAAAAAGGATAATATTTTATCAATAAGGTTGATTTTGGTCTAAAAACACTTATCCAATAGAATTAGTACATGTGTTAGGGTAATTATAATATCATTTTTACCTTTAATTACCCTATTTACTTTTAACCGCGGTAAATAAAACTCAAAAGTTTCTATTCACCAAAAAATATTTTAATCTTATTGAACCAAATTTTACTTATTGATATCAACCATGTCTAAATTATTTTTTAAATTCAATTCACATAAGTGGTAAAATTACGTTTTATGCAAATTTGCAAACGTGCCTAGAAGGTTGGTAAAAAACGTTAAAAAATTCAATAAACTTTTATACATCTAATTTTATTGTAAAATGACTCCAATTAATTACATTGAACTAACATAGGTATTATGTATATATTTTTACTTAAAATTAATTTAAATAAAATAAATAATTATTTAAATAAAAAGTCAGTTTTTAAACAATAACGTAGTGTTTTTCACTATTAATAAAAAATTGAAAGTTTTCAGAAAAATACCAAAAATTTACCCTAAGATAATTTTTATATTTCAAATCTAAAAATGATGTATATTTTACCAAATTCAAAACATAGAAGTTTCATTAATTAATTTAAAATTAATTCCTATTTTCAAAACCAGAAAGCGGGTTTTTGAGAAGTAAAAACTATCAAAAGCTTGATATGTGGTTATGTTCGGTTTAAAAGTGAAATTACTTCCAATGACCAAAATTGTATTAAATGATAAAAATATAAGATAATTATACATAAAAAACATTCAAATGTATAATTTAACACTATAAATTATTTTTATTAAAAAGGTTGTTTTTAATTAAAATTTAGTATATTTCACTATTCATCAAAATATAAAAGTTATCAGAAAAACACCAAAAATTTATCCAAACTAAATTTTTATATCCTACTTCTAAAGAATAATTTAATTTCATCAAAATGAATATATAAAAGTTCCAAATATTGGATTTATAAAAGGTTCTCCATTAAAAGGCAGAAAAACTGCATTTTTTTGAAAAATACTTCTTTTATCTAAAAATTGAATTCGTCCTTATATTATGTCTAAGAAACAAAAAAATGAATGTTAAAATTATATGGGTTATATATAAAATTAAAAATGTGGTTATTACTATTCCTAACCTCTTTCTAAACGGCTATTGTGACAGGTCGTGGTGTGCTTGAACTCAGTGTTGCGTACATCACACACTATTGTATTATTTAAAGAGAAGCGTACCATGAAAGCTTGGGGTGTTACACATACATAGTTTTGGGAAGGTTTCTTCACACTTTGACCAAACTCTTGTGTGGGTAAGGGATATTTTCCTTTAAATAAATTCTCATGAGAGGGGTGAGATGCATATTGTACCCTCCTATATAGATCTAGCTCACATATAGAAGAGTGAGGATTTTTATTTTTATTTTTGATAGACCAGGATATAGGATCTAGGTGTTGCTATATATCCCATCAAATCAAGAATCAGGCCATACATAGTTCTTGTGCGATGTTTCCTATGTAGGTATGACCCATATACAGAAAATGAGGAGAAATTTTGATTTTGTGGATGAAATCAGATTTGAAGATTCATATATCAATACGTATCCTGTGATAAAAGGAATCAAGTTAGGCATAGTTCTTAGAAATCATGTAGTTTGGTGTCATGATACCAGGACATCAACCATGTATTTTAACGTCATGCGATAAGGACAACATGGGGTCTTGCGGTTTTAGGTCATACAACTAGGACCATATGTCATATAACGATGAGTAATAAAAGGTTTATCAGGCCAGGATGTTTTGACATGCCTCAGATGTGAGATGGAAAGTGTAAACCATGATTCTGGGGGTTCTTAGATTATGAGAAATAATATGGGACAAAAATTCCATTGGGGTTTATAGAGATAGAAGAGGCCTCTCCTGGGGATGAATTTCCCTTTGGTTGACATGCCTTTTTTTGTGTGGAAAACTTATGCAGAGCCAACTAGGGAATATTGTTCATAGTCAAACCAAGGTTTCCTCAGGACATTGAACCTCGATTTCTGATGGGTAGAGAAAGACTATGGAGATATTGTTTCCGACACTTTCACTGGGGCGCGCACGTCCGTTTTCTTGAGTGCGACAAGCGCAAATTTTGTTACCCCACATTCCCGATTTCCAAAGGCGGGTGGCATTCACTCCTTGTTCAGGGACATATTCTCCTTGATCGAAACAGGATTATGAGATATCGGTTCTTCCTTATGTGGATTCCTCCTCAGAACTCATCACCTAGTCCGGGTCTCCCTCACATATTTAATATGTTGTTCATGAAACTCTTCCCGACACCATATTTTCATGGACACCAGTTAATTACACTGCTTCTGTCAGGACATTCCAAGGGGTCCGGTCAGGGAAGCAACCTTCGATTAGGGGAGTAGTCACGCTGGGCATCACTGGCATGTCTGGACGCTAGGGATTGGTGTGTCTTTCTTCTGTACCTTATTATAGGGCTTCTCGAGGGCGCGGAAGCCTGAGGCATCCCACATCGAACGCGGGGGATCATATGCCATAGGCATGTCTCTGAGGTTTTCCTCAGCTTCCCATGTTTAACACAGGGTATGCCGTGAGTTTAACGTCCAGCAGGGACAGATCAGACTGATCAGAACCCTAATTAGAGTGGATCAGATTGGGGAACCCCCCTAGGGGGGGACACTGATATTGGGGCCAATACGTGGGAGACTCCCTGAATGCTGTGGAGGGGAATGAAGTGTCATGATCTCACCGGGATGTGGTGACCTGGGTAAGAGTCAGGATGGATAACGGTTTTGGGCTTGAGCCTCAAAGAGACTTTCTATGTACCATGCCTTGACATGGATCAAAGACCACGTAGTTCAAGGAGGGTTTCGTTAGTGAACTGATGTGAAGGTGAACCCGTGGGTCTACTGGTGGTGGGCTTGAACCTCACGAGGCTTCCTACATACCATGCCTTGACATGGATCAAAGTCCACGTAGTTCAGATAGGGTGTGTCGAAGAACTGACGTGAAGATGGATCGAGGGTCCAATGGGTGTTGGGATTGAACCTCGTGAGGCTTCCTACGTACCATGCCTTGACATAGATCAAAGACCACGTAGTTCAGAATGGTGTGGGGCTTACACTCTAGGCTGCCCAGGGTGCTTGGTGAACCAACGTGAAGGAGGTCGGAATGACCAGGTGTTGTGCTTGAACCTCGTGGAGGCTTCCTACGTACCATGCCTTGACATGGATCAAAGTCCCCGTAGTTCCGATGTGTAGTTTAAAATCATGCGGGATGGGGGTGAAATATAGTTTAACATCATGCAGGAAGGGGGTGGAATGCAGTTTAATGTCATGCAGAAGGAGGGTGCAATATAGTTTAACGTCATGCAGGACGAGGGTGGAATGCAGTTTAACATCATGCAGGACGAGGGTGGAATGTAGTTTTACATCATGCAGGACGAGGGTGGAATGCAGTTTAACATTATGCAGAACGAGGGTGGAATGAAGTTTAACATCATGCAGGATGAGGGTGGAATGCAGTTTAAAATCATGCAAGACGAGGGTGGAATCCAGTTTAACATCATGTAGGATGAGGGTAGAATGAAGTTTAACGTCATGAAGGAGGAGGGTGGAATGCAGTTCAACTTCATGCAGGACGAGGGTGGAATGAAGTTTAACGTCATGCAGGAGGAGGGTGGAATGCAGTTCAACGTCATGCAGGACAAGGGTGGAATGCAGTTTAACGTCATGCAGGACGAGGGTGGAATGTCATGGTCGATGCTTACTCTAAGCCCATGTGAGTCATGCTTGGTGTGAGAAACAAGAGGCAGTAGGGACATGGAAATCATGTCGCGAAAGGTGCGGCCATGGGATGTGGAGTGGGGCTTACGCGTGGAGCGGCCCAGGGAGAGAAATATTGCGACTTACTCCAGGATTGAGGCCCGAAGGCGACAAAGCGCAGCGGGAGAGGGGGATTGGGACTTACTCCAGGATGGAGGCCCTAATCCCTATCACGCCCTCTACTGGCCTTGTCACCGAGGAAGTGAGGAGGAGCAGGGGTGACACCTCCTGTAAGAAAATCTATGGGCTTATACCAAGATGAATTCCCTTCCTCGCGGACAAAATACACTCTAAGAAAAAGGATATTATCCCATGTGGAGACTAGGGAGTGGATAGAATGTACTAGGCGGGGGGACCCTGCGTGTGAGGCACGGGGTCAGGTCACAGTTTAACGTCATGTGTTGAGGAAGAAGGTTCTTGGAAGTTTAACATCCTACAGCTCGGATGAAGTGGGTTTGCTCCGCACCCCTAGGACTTACATAACCCATACCCTCTGCTCCTTGTGGGAGGGAAGGAATCAGCAAGGCCGTACTGAGGGGGTGTCGCGGAGCGAACCATCGAGGGGTCCACGTTAGCGTGGCTATGCAAAGAATCAATATCCATTAGCGTGCCTATGCGAAGAAGCATTAGGCGCAGCAGCACTACGGGTGGTATTGTTCAGGGGACTTTGAAGTCACATCGTGCCAACCTGAAGGGTCACATGGGAAAATGGTTTTCCAAGTAGAGGGGTCTGTGGGCAGGGGCCTTGTGGAGCACTGTTGTCCCGCGTGGCGGAGGGCACTTGCGAAGGGGTGTGCTTTGTGAAGTGGGGTGCCTTAGCCTTAGCATGGGGAAGAGGTGCAAACAGGAGGTGCTTCGTGAAGTGGAAGGGCATTCGCGGAGCATAACCTCATGGAGAAAAGGTGCCTCGTGGAGCAAGGTTTCGGGAAGCAATGTGCTTTATGAAGTACAATGATCCTACCTTACCAAATGAATCAAGTGCACATGAAGGGCGCTTCGCGAAGCATAAACGCTTTGCGATGACCCGTGTCCCCTTGGGGATCCCCTTCCTTCGCGAAATCCCTTAGGCTTCACGAAAGGCATCCCTCTCGAAAGAGGGGATCAAAATGAGACAATGGGGAGGTACTTCGCGAAGTAGAAGTACCTCGCGCATCTCATGGTTCTCCGAGCGGAAGAGTGCTTCGCGATTCGGGAGAGGAGAAGCTGAAAGGTTGGATTGTCCATCCTCCAGAGCTCAGGGGGATCCTTGTATTTATAGCCAAGAGGAGCCGTAGAGCAGGGCTCAAGCGGCGTGAAAAGGGGTTGGGTGGCTTCGCGGCACGCTCGTGAACGTCAAAGGGGTTCGCGGAGCATCCTGCATCCTTTGCTTCGCGGTGGGCTCGCGAACGTTAAATGCATTCGCGGAGCATCCCGCCTTCATTGCTTCACGGCGGGCTCGTGAACATCAAATACGTTCGTGGAGCCTCCCACCTTCTTTGCTTTACAGCGGTTGCGGTACTGGGGGGACTCCGTGAAAGGGCTTCGCGAGGTAGTTCATGGGGCCATCTTGGGGCCTTTTCTTACTTCCAAATTTTGGCACCAACAAATTCCCCCCCTCAAACTTGGAGCCGCGGAGGGATCAAGGGTCGAAGTTTGAGGGAAATCGCCAAAATCCTCGGTCATTCACAGTGCGGATTCGCGAAGAGGGTGCACGAGGTGAACTGGGGCCACGCGGACCAGGCACACCGCAAAGCTTCACGCGGTCTGGACGCACCACGATGCTCCGAAGTCCGTCGCCTATAAATAAGGGGTCGACCATCTATTGTGTCCTTTCCTTTCTCCACGATCTTGTCTTCTTGCACTCTCGATTCGCGAAGATCTGCATACTCCATGAGTGATCACTATGAATCGAGGATTCGCGACGCACAGTGAGTCTTCAACTATGCATTTGTGCTCCGCGATCTGGCTTTGAACGCCGAGGCAGCCCTTCCGCGAACATTCTTCGTGAGTGGCCTTTGCGAACTCACTTCACGAGTGATCTTCGCGAACCATCCAACCAAACGTCCAAGTTCCCGAACCGAATGGCCCACCAAGAAGCTGCCCAGGGGGTCCTTGCGGATACCGCCTGGAGGGATGAAATGGCGAATAGACTGGGGCTAGGAGAGCTAGTTCGGAGCCACTCAGACCATAGTTCTTTGGTGGAGATGCTGTCAGAGAGCCAAAGGAACTATCCGAAATGTAGGAGGTTGCCTCTGTATGGCTTTGGGCTGAGGGATGATGTCTTCATCCCTGCAGCAAGTAGGGATGAGCCAGATTATTGGTTCCAGAGCACACCATGCCAACACCGATGGTCCAGGGCGCCCGATGGTCATGCCCTGGAGGATTTCACGCTCTTTGTCACTGACTGTCTATACAATCACCTGAACAACATCGACGGGAGGGTATTGTAGCCGGAGAAGTCCCCTCCACTATACCGAACCATCCTTAAGGCGACACTGGGGAACTCAAAGAAGGGGTGGTCCGAGGAATGGGACTTGCGCCAGGGCGGTAATTTCACGGATGATTGTGCTTGGGACTACTGGGTAGGCGCCTCATGTGAGGAGTTCGGGGCGGAGCTGAGAAGAGTGGGCCTATATGAAGTAGTTGATGCCGGAGCTATTGAGCCAGTGGTCACCAGGGACCAATACCTTTCAACTAAATCATGGGGAGGTCGACATCAGCCTATAGGACGTGCATCAGATCTCGGGGGTCCCGATACTGGGGGCGATGTACGACGAATTCCTCTCGGCCATGGGTGCATGGGAGTATCCAGAGCAGATGTCGCGTCTAGCAATGGCACTGATAGAGCTCGTTCCCGGGGAATACAAGGAGGCCGTGAGGGATGTTCACTTCAAGAACTGGTTCAAGAAGTTCTTGAACTTCCCAGAAAATAGGCAGTTCTCGGTGAGGCCTCGAACTTGCCTGAAGGGTGCCCAGAGCAAGGAAAACTCGTACTGGCAGCTGCTGGAGAATAGCCAGTGGAAGTTCAGTGTTAGTACTGAACAATGACCAATAGTCAGGCTGGTGGCATTCATCGCACCCCTCATCTGTGGTTGGATCCTGCCGGTGAGGGATAGAAACATGGGAGTGCAGCCAAGCACTTTCGTCATGGCATCCACTTTGGTGACATGAGGGCGGGTCAACCTGGGGATCCCGATGCTCGCCAAGTTGTACAAAATGATGTGGCACATCAGAGAGGGGAAAAGGCCACAGAGGATATGCAGCCCATTCCACCTCCTGTACGGGTGGATAGCGGCACACATCAGGGGGATCTACGAGTATCTGAACCCCATCTCGCCTCCAGGGTCGAACTTTCGTCCCTCAATCTTGAATGCTGCAGGGATCTTTCCGACCAAGCTGACCGCACCATCGTTTTTAAACCGAGTGTGGAAGGTGGAGGATTTCAATTTCTACCCATTCCCATTGCCGACGGGGGCCTTCACGGATGATGGAAGGGGAACAGAAGAGCACCAAGACTACCTCCTGGCCTTTTGAGGTGGAGTCCTGGTGACCAGGGTGGACTGTAAGCGCCTCTGCGAGCCACACACCCCACACCGGTTCGCCATGCAATTCTGGTGCCTACAGTGGCTGACCTCGCAGGTCTATCTGGGGGTACGCTATGAGTATTACCCGTGTGTAATGAGGCAGATGTGGCTCATGCTCACACAAGAAGACAAGAAGATGCAGAATGTATTTCCTCTGCCGACTGCCATCCTTGAGCTCATAAAAGAATACACCCAGAGCTGGGAGGCAACCTACCTAGGGGAGATGTTGAAGCGGCCAACTGTCCTAGTAGGTGAGGGTGAGCCTCCCCAACCTCGGGGCTGGAGCCGAAAGGTGACAAGGGCATCCCGTAGTGGCGGGGCTGCTATAGCAGCGGCGCTCGCACCAGTTGAGGAGAGAGCACCAGCAGCGGGTCCAGAAACGAGATTGGAGCCGTTGGTCCCAACAGAACAGAGTCATCCAGAGGGGCGACCACCTAGAGGGTTCTATAGGATTTCCACTCAGGCCCCGGAGAAACGGCTGTGCCACATTGACATGCCGGAGAATGCTTCCTTTCGAGAGGCCTGGGACATCTGGGAGGTCAACCAGCAATTCCTTGGCCCATCTGAATTATGGAATCACCCTAATCACCTTGGGATGGACTTGCTGGGGATTGTCCCTATCAGAGACGGATTTTCAGTATCCGAGGAAGAGGTGGAGCAGTACATAGCCAAGCTGGAGGACTTCATCCATTCCCGGGGTGCCCTGCACCCAATGAAAGACCGGGTGAGGGTACTGCTGGATCAGACGCTTCCCCCACAGCTGTCATCCACTGATTTGAGAGAGCACTTCCCCCTACTGGACGAATCAGATGAGTCCTCCTAGGAAGACGAGGCTGGCAGGGAGAGTCCTCCGGAGGAGGGCGAAGTTGGTGACCGGTCCTCGGATCTCGATGATTTTGCGGAGGCTCTTGAGGTAAAATCCCAAGTTCCTTCTTCAGAGAATACCCTTAGGTTACTCTGGATTCCTTATCAGTGTCTGTACTGTGCAGGAGGACCTTGTGCATAGACCTCGTTCTCGCCCCTCAGCGGGCATCGACGTGGGACCTTCAGGATCCGCACCCGGGGCTGCATCAACCTCCACATCTGGCAGGGCTGGGATAGTCGAGGCGGCTCCCCTGGAGTCTACAGACCTGCCAACCATATATGGGGGGTCGCGTCTCGGGGTTCCGATGACATCAGCCCAAGAGAGAGACTAGGGATTTGACCTCTGCAAGTCTTCTCTACTGCATCCACAACTATCATCCCCTGACCACGTTAACTGACATCCATATCCCTTGGCGTGTACAGTCCTTCAACTGGCCTGGGCTGCTATGGCAAAGTTGGTCGGGGCTTCCGGTAGTGCCCTTCCCAGGGGCATGCCGATGGTCATAGAGGTGAACATCCAACCTATCCAAACTGCAGTGCTCCCGACCACCGGAGGGGGCTCTAGTGGGACTGCGCCTGAGATCATCGAGGTGGGATCTGACGATAAAAATCAACCAGACGATTTAGGCCCTGCCACGCCCGATCTGACTCCAGACGTGGACCCAGCCAAGGAGTTCCTGGGGGGTTTTCCCTACATATGAGATTTATAATCGCACCGACTGGGATGAGACAAACTCTGACGAGGAGGACAACAAAATAGTCCGTCGCTGATCGTGGAAGCTGATCACGTGCTTCATCGATGAAACCCCCCAAGCGCTATGGTTGAATGAGATGGACAGACTTTGTTTGCGACTACAAAAACTGTGTGCTGGGGGAGTGGATACCCGACGCCCTCACATGCTCATCTGAGATCTTATGGCGGAAAAGATTTGGGAGTATGACCGTGGCCTTGGCATGGGATGGCAGCGGAGGAAGACGATAAACATCAAGAGGCTCCAGAAGGATAAAGATGAGGTCCAACGGCTGCAGGATCGGGCGGACAAGCACCTGACCTCCCTTAAGGCGCAATTTGAGCTGATATCACAGCTGAAGGCCCAGCTGGAAGAAGCTGAAGATGGATTGAGGCGAGCTTCTGGGAAGATGATTGCCATCCGGGCCGGCGTGGAGCAGGCCCAGATCGCAGTCAACGAATTGTGCCCTCTCACCACTAAGGAGAAACATGAGGTGAACAAGCGGCAACATCTCCGGGTTTCCATGAGCCAGAGAGTGGCAGAGCTACAATGTTATTTCGATTAGGTCAATCCGTCCATGAGGGTAGTCGACCCCTGGGTACTGTAATGATTACAAACCCTTAAACGTACTTTCATGCTTTGATTGTCTGAATGCCGTAGAATGCATGAGTTCCATTGTTCACATTGGTTTACTGCATCCTTGTAATGTTCGCGGAGCATCCAGTGACCATTCCCTAAGCTCACATGGGTCAAGCCCTATGTGAGAAATAAGGGATGGTTACCTCATTTCCTGATCCAAACATAGGAGTGTAAACCAAGATTCGGGCATCTGGGGTTTGGACAACCGGTCCGGATTTCCAGGAAATGGGAGAGACCTGGCTGGAGAATGAAGTTCTCAAAATAGCCGAATTACCGTTTTTCCAGTGTGCTCTTGTGCACGAACGGTGTAACGCCAGGGGCGCTGAAATCGATCAGAACAGATGGGAATGGGAGGTGTGAATCACGATACCCAGGATTCAGAGCATTGTGGAGTGGCATGAAAATAAAGAATAACTGTTGACCACATTTGAAACATAGTATTTCTTATTGTATTAGCTTGGAGTGGGGATAAACAAATGAGGGTTGACCGTTGACCATGTTCGAAACATTGGGCCTATCAAAAATGTCATCCCTTAGTCTTCCGGAACATTGGAACAGGACAGTAGGTGGGCCATAGGTCGAGCATCCACACTCTTAGGGGGTTTCTCCATACATGAAAGAGGAATACGGTCCGAATGATGGGCACACAAATCATGGGATGTGGAGTGATGGTTTGTTCGAACAAAATCCAGCACTAACGAAATTACACCACCGTGGTGGGAGTACGCTAGATGGGTGCATCGGTTTGATCATGGATCATTCCATATTTCAGATAGGACCTCTCTGGTGAGGGTAATGCTACTTCCCAATATCATTTTGGGGCATCCCAAACTTGTTCGAGGTACAGTTGCAGTTACGCAGTTCCTCACGAGGGGTCAGGCCATGGGCCGGAAATGGAGAGGAACAAGACTTGTGATTCCTGTGGCTGGACCCTAGGCAAAATACCGGGGTGTCCCTACGTATCCCATGAGAATGGGAATAAATCCATACATAGTTCTGAGAGCGCAGTTTAACATCCTACGGGACGATGAGAAACCTGGCCGCGTCGGTACACGTCCTACCAAAACTGCTAAGCCCACGTGAGTTGTGCTCGGTGTGGGAAACAAGAAGTAGTGGTGGGACTTTCCCGACACAGGAAGGGGCATGATAGGATGAAGGGACACTCAGTGAATATCGGCCCAATGATGCTAACTTGTCCATGAAGTGCACCTATATGCGTGAAGAGATAAAGCCGAGTATGTCGGAATTCCACTTGAACATGAGGAAGTGGAAATGTGTGAATCATAGCGCTCGAAATCTGGATCACAATGATGGTGGAATGACGATGGAGGATAACTGTTGACCGTGGCAGAAACGTAGCATCCACATCGTGTTAGCCCGGAATGGGGACAAACAGATGAGGGTCGACCGTTGACCATGTTCGAAACATGGGACTTGTCGCAAATATCATCAAAGATCCTTAGGGACATTGGCCCGAAATGATAAGAGAGCCCTTAGGCCTAACATCGATGGAGATCCCTTAGGACCAGCATCCATGTCGTCCGAGGGTCCTTTTGGATGTGGAAGAGGATGATGATCCAAATAGAAATCTCACAAAGCTTGGACATGGAACGAGGGGAATGTCCCCATGAAAATTCCACACTTTGGGCTCTCTGTCAAAACACATCTGAATACGACAAAAAGACGTATTAGATAGAGGTAGTCGAGTCCCTTCCGACAGGGAGATCTTAGTTTAGGGTTGTAGAACTTGGACCATAGGTGGTAGGAAACACGGGAGGTACCTGGCAGGGTAACTACAAAACCCAAGGTGAATGGGAACCGTGGGTTCTGACCACCACATGTTCCTCGGAGAGGTTTTAGGTCAAGGGACCGAAAATGAGAGTTGAGATGGGCCTGAGGCAAAGTGCACAGGCGTTCCTATGTACCCCATGAGGATGGGGATCAAGCTTCACGTAGTTCTTGAAATGGCACGGTAATATACCAATGCCGAGGAGAAGGGGGCGTGCGGGCATGGCCCTCGCACCAAGAGAAGAGGGATTTGATAAATCTTATTTGTACTTTAAGGTGAATGTTTTTTTTGTGAAGCGACATGCCTAGGGTAGCAGGCCCTAGCATCGCCACAAGAATCAAGCCGTAGTAGGTGTTGATGAATGGTATGGCGAATGACCAATACCCAACGTGATGTCCTCTATGATGAGGTCATCACAATGCAGTGCCGTTTTTCATCATGCGGCCAGGATGATAATATCATAGTTTAGAGTCATATGATGGGACCAGACATGCATTTGAACATCACGCAGTGCAGACGTAGAAGAGACAATGCTAGGTGGGGAATGTGTGCATTGCAATAGAACATCCCCGACATGAATGGGGAAATGATCCCATATCACACCGTACGCCATTACGAGAGGGTAACCTTTGGCCAAGGGGCCCAGATAGGGGTAAGAGGGAAAGGGGTAGGAGAAACTAGCTCCCAACTGAGCTAGACCCGAAAATGGGGCGTCCGGGTGGTCCTACATATCCCATGAGGATGGGAATCAAGCCTCACGTAGTTCTGAACGAGATCTTAGTTTATGGTCTTAGAGCTCGGATCGTAGAGGAGCAAAAACCCCCCAAGTAAGTACATACCTCAACACGATCCCTAAGCCCACATGAGTTAAACTTGGTGTGGGAAACAAGGGAGGTGAATTTCTTTTGCAATACCTGTAACTCATGCCAAAGGGAAAGCGTTACGGAGCCCCTATTGTGGCTTTGGTCCTCCCAACGCACAGATGTGCACTGAGGAATAGTACCAAGAGTTTCGAAGTTCTACTTGGACATGATGAGGTGGAGAAGGATGTGAATCATGTAACCAACATTTTAGGCTTAATGGAGTTGGCATGGGGATGGAGGATAGCTATTGACCATGGAGGAAACACAACATCCATATCGCGTTAGCCTGAAGTGGGACAACAAATGAGCATCGACTACTGACCGTATTCGCAACACGGGATTTGTATCAATTTTTTGTCTGAAACCCTCGGGGGAGTTGACCCATAACGGTAGGAGAGACCTTAGGCGTGGTATCCATGCCGTTTTTGGGGGTCCCTTCGGGTGTGAAATGTGATGGAAGCCCTAATGAAGAGAAACACAAATCCTGAAAAGCGGGTGGAATCATGTCTGAGCAGAGTTCAACATTACAGGTACTAAACCGGAGTACCCTTAGGTACATTGGTGAACCACCGAAGAGGGTCGATGGGGTGGCTCAGGAGGAATAGGTACATGGCGTGGTCGTTACAAGCCCGACGCGAATGAGGACATAATCCCATACCATGCCATATACTCCCCTCTATGGGGAAGGGTAGGCCAAGGGGCCAAGGTGAAATGGAGATTTCCAGGAGATGGGGCTAGACTCAAAGCCTAGATATTCGGGGTGGTCCTACGTATCCCAAAAGGATGGGAATCAAGCCACACGTAGTTCTCAAGATGTAGTTTAACGTCATGCATGATGAGGAGGGGAGTTGGATACCCCCAAACAAGGGAGGTGTACGCCACGATGAATAAACCGATGTGAACGGAGACATAATACTACATCACATCGTACAATCCCATGAGAGAGATTGGGATGGGGGCTCGAAAAGGCCAAAGGGCCTGAGGCTGGGCCTCGGTCAGGAAGGCCTGACCGGCTTGCAGTTTAACGTCTTGCAGTGAGGACGAGGAAGAGGATAAGGTGTCTCATCCGGAGATGTGTACGACACGACGAGCAACCCAATGTGAATGAGGACATAATCCCACACCGTATCATACAATACCATAAGATATAACCTAGGATAGGGGCCCGAAAAGGCCAAAGGGACTGAGGGTTGGCATCGCCTGGAGGAAGTTCGTCACTTGGAGATACAATGGGGAAGAATGACCCACTACACTCGATGTTTGGGACATCTTGGGGTGGACCTAACGATCTAAGACAACTGTTGACCATGTTCAAAACACAACATCCCTAAAGTGACCATTCAGGAGCAACAAATGAGCGTCGACTGCTGACCATATTCAAAACGTGGGATTTATATCAATTTGTTGCTCGACATCCTTGAGGGCGTTGGCCCAAAGTGGTAATAGAGATCCCTTAGGCATAGCATCCATACCATTCAGGGGCCCTTCTGGATGGGGAAGGTGGTGGAATCCCAATCAAGGAGTGGGTGAAACATAACTGTACCCATCTCTCAAAGAGGTGAACACCTCCAGGGAACATGACGTACGACCAGATCAAGGTTAGATCGACATGAATTAGGGAAAGAGTACACCCTCTCCATACATATTGACCCAGGGGTAAGATTCTGGAGTTTGGGATGGGCCAACAGACAAATTTTTTGTGCATTACTACGTATCCCATGAGGATGGGAATCAAGACATATGTAGTTCTGAAGGCCATGAATTTTAACATCATGTGGTGAAGACATGGGAGGATAGAATAATGGGAGCAGGCATATGGTGCAACCATTATAATCCTTGTATGAGTGGGGATAAAGAATCCTACTCCATATCATGCGAGGATACTCTAAGAAATCTATACCCAGGGGGGAATAGTCAAAGAGAAGAGCTCGGGGCTGGGCTCAAGACGAGGTGTCTGAGCATTCCTACGTATCCCACAAGGATGGGAATCAAGCCACACATAGTTCTTAAAATGCAGTTTTATGTCATGTTGGACGATGCACTATTTAAAGTCGCGTAGGACTAGACAATTTAAGGTCATGCAAGACCGGCATGCAGTTTAGGGTCATGTGAAACCGGTAGTTTAAGGTCATGCAGGACTAGCGTGCAGTTTAAGGTCGTGTAGGACCAGCAGTTTAAGGTCGTACAGGACCAACGTGTAGTTTAAGGTTGTCCAAGACCAGAAGTTTAAGGTCGTGTAGGACCAACGTGCAATTTAAGGTCATGCAGGACCAGTAGTTTAAGGTCGTGCAGGACCGGCGTGCAGTTTAAGGTCATGCAGGACTAGCAGTTTAAGGTCGTACAGGACTAGTGTGCAGTTTAAGGTTGTGCAGGACCAGTAGTTTAAGGTCGTGCATGACCAGCAGTTTCAGGCAAATTATTGCTTGAGGAATTTGGCATTGGTGGGAGGAGTTATATGCTCACCATCCATGGTCACCAAGGAGTATGCTCCATTGGGGTAAACCCTGTAGACTATGTAGGGTCCTTCCCATTTGGGCTCTAACTTGGGTGGTTTCCTGCCAGGGATCATTTGTGCTCGGAGGGCCAGTACTAGGTCGCCTTGTAGAAAAGAGCAGAGGCGAACCTTCTTATTGAAGGCTCTAGCCAGCTTGTTCTGGTGCCTTTCAAGATTGTGCAGGGCATATAGCCTACTCTCATCAAGTGCTTCCAATTCAGCTAGACAGATTTTGGCTACTCTATCTGGTGCCTGATGGTCATAGACTACAGTGCGTAATGAAGGCAGCTGGATCTCGATGGGCAGGACGACCTCAACTCCGTACACCAGGGAATACGGCGTCACCTGGGTGGAATTATGAGTCATCGTTTAATAGGCCCAGAGGGTGTTTGGGAGATTTTCCATCCAACTCTTCTTATTCTGACCAACCATTTTCTGCAAAATATTAGAGAGGGTTTTGTTGAACGCCTCGATCTGTCCATTTTCCTGTGCATGATAGCGGGAGGTATGGTTTGAACGGATACTGTACTTGGAGTACAATTTCTTTAGCTCAGCTGCTCGGAAGTTGGTGCCATTATCGATGAGGACGGCGTGAGGAACTCCAAACCGGTGGATGATATTGGAGCTCACGAAGTCAACGATGGAACATTCCTTGACTTCCTTGATCATAATTACCTCTGCCCACTTGGAAAAGAAATCCGTGGTGGTCAGGATGAACCTACACTAGCGAGCTGTCGCTGGTGGATATGGTCCCATGAAATTGAGTCCCCACACCACAAATGTCCAAGAGTACTTGGTGGAGTGGAGGGGTTCTGGCGGCCGATGCAGGAAGTTAGCATGCACTTGGCATGCGTGACATCTCTTGGAAAACTCAATGCAATCATGGATCATAGAGGGCCAAAAGTACCCCAGTCTCCGGATCTGAAGGGACCGCTTCGGCCCAGCCTGGTGGGCGCCATAGGAACCGACATGAAGCTCTTGAATGACCTGTGGAATCTCGACCCCTTGAATGCAACAGAGGATAACACCATAAAAACCATGTTTATAGAGGATTTTCTCAAGACTGGGACCACTCTAGAGGGTAAACTACAATGCACAACGCCGAATTCGCTCATGCTCGGCCCGATCAGCCGGGAGGCAGCCATTTTGGAGATACTCGACAAAAGGGGATCTCCAATCGGGAGTCGTTTCAACCACTGGATTTGATGATCCTAACAGTCTTGACGTGGAGGATCCGGTGGTAAGGTGGCTTACTCGCAAGCCGTCGTCATCCTCTGGGGTGACGAGGGAAATGACTCTCTAGTGGGCCACATGTATGATCATATCATCCTGCTCAGGCTCTGCAAGTGATGCAACTAGGCTGGCCAAAGCAACCGATTGACCATTCTGTGACCGAGGGACATGGGTAACCTCCGGTCGATAAGGGAACTGGGCCATTAAATGGAGGGTGCGCTCCAACAATGGTGCAAGCTCTGTCTTCCTAACAACATAGCCACCGTTGACTTGCTTGATGACCAGCTCAGAATCCCCTTTCACATGAAAATGGGGCACATCGATCTCAAGGGCCAGCTCGAGGCCAGTGATGACAACCTGATACTCTGCCTCATTGTTGGTGCAGCCTTCTGACAACAGGAATGAGTACGACAGGTCATCTTGTGCCGGGGTAATAAAGATGATACCTAGGCCCACTTTGTTGAACCTAGGATCATTGAGCCTCCTACCGGTAGGGCTCTGGGAGGCATCGTCAAAGTGCATCTGCCAACATGGGACATCTTGATCGATTGATAGGATTGCCTCATCAGGAAAATCCAAGTCCAGGTATTGCTCCGCAGGTGTTGGATGGGCAGCTAGAAATTATGCCAATGCCTTCCCCTTGATATACTTCTGAGGCACAAACCTGATGTCGAACTGCTGGAGAATCACCACCAACTGCGCTAGACGGCCGGTCAGCATGGGGTGATTCAGAATATACTTCAGGGGGTCTACCTGGGAGAGAAGCTGTACCTTGTGGTGATATAGGTAATACTGCAACTTATGCACAACAAATACGAGCACAAGGCAGCTCTTCTCGATAGGGGAGTATCTGGTCTCTGTATCGAGAAGCATGCAACTGAGGTAGTAGAGACTGTTCTCTTCCCCCTCATTGTTCTTCTGGGCGAGAAGGGCGCCGAGAGATCGGTCCAGGGTAGTAACGTACAGGATTAGCGTCTTACCGGAGATGGGTGACATCAAGAACAGAGGCTTGAGAAAATATTACTTGATCTACTCAAAGGCGTCCTGTCACTCCTCTTCCCATTCATAGGCTGAGCCCTTATTCATGAGTCGAGAAAAGGGCATACACTTTCCAGCCAGATTTGCAATGAATCGACGTATGTAGACTAAGTGGCCTTGAAAACCTCGAAGCTCCTGAATATTTCTCGGGGGGGGGGGGGGTATCTAGATGATGGCCTTAATCTTCTCTAGGTCAATCTTGATGCCTCGGTACCTGACAACAAAGCCAAGAAACTTCCCGGAAGTGACCTTGAAGGCACCCTTCAATGGGTTCATCTTCAGGTGGCGGGAACAGAGGAAATCAAACACTTTCTCAAGGTCCTTGAGATGGTCTTGGTGCTGGTGATATTTGACCACCAGATCATCCACATAACATTCTACCAATGTCCCAAGGATTGGATTGAATATGCGATGCATGGCTCGCTGGTAGGTGGAACCTGCATTCTTCAGGCCGAAGGGCATAACCTGGTAACAAAAAGTACCTTGGGGATCCATGAAAAGCAGTGGAATCCTCATCTTTAGAGGCCATACAAATATGGTTGTACCCAGAATAACCATCCACGAAGGAGTGGTCTTGGAACCCGACTATAGCGTCGATCAACAATTCTGTCACTGAAAGGGGAAAATCATCCTTCAGACATTGAAAATTGAGATCTCAGAAGTCGATACAGACTCTAATCTGTCCGTTATTCTTTCTAACTGGCACAATTTTGGCTAGCCACTTGGGGTACTAGACCTCCTTGATGAAGTTATCTTTGATGAGCTTGTCAACTTCGGCCTCGACCATGACACCATGGGAAGGTTGCATTTTTATGGGAGGCTTCTTGAATTCGCGATGGTTTGTCGGGAGACCGAGACAGTGGACGACCACATGAGGATCTAGTCCTGGCATCTCATCATAACTCCAGGAAAACACATCGTAGTGCTATTTAAGGAAGTCCACGTACCGCTGCTACTCCTCTAGGGACATGGAGACACTGATCAATGTGGGTCTTGGATCTGCCTCGCTACCAAGGTTCACCTGTACCAGATCATCGACCGTGGTAGAGATGCCTTCTTCAAAGGCAGGGGGAGCATCTTCCAAATCCTCTTATTCACTTTCAGAGGAGGTATTACCAGCGGGTGAGGCTTCCCCTTGGTCGAAGGAACCTGATGGGAGGTTAGTACCAGCCTGGACAGTAGTGGAAAGCACATCAGGAGATTCACGTGCCGCTGAGACCATGGCGATGAAGGCAGTCGATCCAATCCCATCTGGCCTTCGGCCTAGAGGGCCACGCTTGATGATGTCAAATCAATAGTGGCATGTCGACTTGAGCTGTTTAATCCCAGCCTGGTGAAACAGACACATATGACATATTGCCATTGCCATGGGGTGGACATCCCAATACCGTATAGGGGTATGAGGTTCCAGGATCACCTGAGCCTGGTTTGTGTAGGATTATGAGGTGATTTCCCACCATCGCTTGGACTTGGGAATATGCCTTCCTTCTGTACCTAAAACAACAAAGAATTGCCCCATGTTGGGGGTCGTGGTCTCCAATCGGTGGATCGGGAAAATGTAGGCGTCATCCAGACCTTCCCAGGGATCACTTGTGACTGGGGCGGGCTCAACCTCACTTGACACAATCTTCTTATTCTTGCTCTTGTAATAGTCAGTGTCCAGATAACGAGCTTCAAAATAGGAAAAATGAGACGCATCACCTTGGAGTACGCCTACTCGACCATTAAGGGAGTACTTTAGGCACTGGTGATATGATGAGGGGACCGCCGCATGAAGGTGGAGCCATGGCCTGCCCATCAATGCATTATACGTGGTGTGTTGGGAGACGACCATGAACTCGATGCTAGAAACTAGGACAATGAACTGAGTATTCAAACGGATCTTGTCGACCGGGGTCTGCTCTATCCTATCATATCACTATATCCTTAAATCCGAGGGAGTCAGGTCATCCTCGGATAACCCCAGCTTCCACAGCATCTGCGTCGGGATAAGGTTGACCCCGGAGATGGTGTCAATGAGATAGCGGCGAACCTCAACACCGTTGAATTGGCCGATGATGTATAGAGGGCAGATGTGCCCCTATATGGGAGAGCCTTCATACTCTCCGGAGAATGAAATGATGTCCTGGAATTCGGCAGTCCTAACTGCTTCAACATGAAAGGCTTTTGCAGCTTCCACCTTAGTCTCAAACTGGAGGGGGCTCCTTAAAGCCTCAGCGAGGGCCTCACACATATCTTACGACAAGTGGAGGGATTTGAGGATGGAAAGACTCACTAGGATGTCGACGAGATGCTTTAGAACATCATACTTCCACACCAGGTGCGAACTTCTTCTTACCGGAGGCCACTCCACGATTGGAGGCACGACGGACCCTGTCGGCTGGACCGACGACTGGATAGTGCTGGGAATATCTCACTGCTCATTAGTAGAAAGCTGAAGAGTAGCCATCGGATGAGTTCTGGGTGCCTGAGGTCGACCTGTAGCAGGGAGAATCTAGTCACAGTACGGATGAAGTGGCTCTGCCTGATCCAGTAGCACAAACAGTGGTGAAGTCAGTCCTGACGACACCAGATGAAAAGGCTGCGAGTACTGAGCTCTGCGCCGGGCCTGCTGTCTGGTCTCAGTGGCATGCACGGCCTGGATAGAGGTGCCAAATGGTGTACCTAGATGACCCATGTAGTCACAGCTCCGCCGACGTTGGTGTCTGCTGGGGACGTTGGGGAGGTTTTCCTGGAGTTCCCCCTCGTCGGGAGTCATATAGGGGTTTACCAACTCAATGGTGTTAACCGAAGCGTACCCTTGACTGTCACTCGAAGAATCATCCACCACTGGGAAAATTTTGGGAGGGATCCCCATCTCAGGGGGAATGAAGTCACTGAGAGTGCGGGACAACGATGGTATCAGTGGGGCACATTGCTTCTTCTTGCGCTTTCGATGCTTGCTCTTCTGGGAGGAGGCCGACTAAGATGACGATGCAGAAGTAGTGGCCGCTGCCTCTGAAGGCTTAAGCTGGTTCAAGAATGCACAGATAATTCCATGGGAACGAGCGGCTATTTTACGAGCCATCCAGTCATCATACTTCTGGGATCCATGGCTGGGAACTTGCTTCCACTCACCTTCGCCGTCGCTACCGCTTTCTGACCTTACAAAGAAACCTGCCACTTGTTTTGGAGACTGGCCCAACCTGACTATGTTGTTATTGAACTAGTCTTGGAGCCAATACTTAAACAAATAGCACTTCTTGAGGGTGTTCCCTAGAATCCGATGATAGGGGTAGTAGTTGGGGCGATCGGTAAGATTCGCTTCTGCCGGCCTTCTGCACTCAGGCAAGCGTACAATCCCCTAGTCTAGGGCACTATGAAAGTAACCAAGGACCTGATTCTCACTGAACGAGTAAGTCTGGTGGCTTCTTCCTGGATAGGGATCTCTTGAATCCTGGCCTTGACAAGGAGCCGGAGGGACTTGTCGAGGAGGTGGACCCGGATTGTCCCGCCTGGGCGGTGGCGGCGCATTACGCAGAGGCGCTTGCCGATTCTGAGGATGCTGTGGAGCCGGAGTTTGCACCTGAGGCAGAGGGCCTCTACGAGGCTGCGGGTCCAGTGCTATTTGTAGCAATTCCAGCTACCTGGGGGCCTCTATATGGTCCACTGCAGTGGGCTTAGCTCTAGTGGCTCTCCTTACTGGGACTGTAGGGGGAAATAGACGTGCCTGCCTGGCCTGTTGTAGGGCTTCTTCGAGGAACTGGGCCTTATCTGAGAAGTATCAGAACCCTCTGGGATAGTTTTGAGTGATCAGGGAGGGAACCAATTATGTCTTGACATTCCCTACACACATCTTCAGTAATTTCTTCTGAGTCAGTGGCATGTCGAGGGAGTATGTAAGTCCCCTCCACCGAGCGATAAAGTCCGCGACTCGCTCCTCAATACTTTGTTTGCACTTGAAGAGGTCTGTGATGCTAGTCTTCCGGGTGGTAGAGCTGAACTGGTAGAGGAACTACCTATGAAGGTCCTCCCAACTGGTCACAGATCCGACGAGAAGCTGGCTGTACCAGATGAATGTCGTCCCCTCCAGTGTCTGAATGAAATAGTGGAGCTTGGTGGCCTCCTGCTGCGCTGGAGTCCCCAACATGGGCCCACACCTCGAATTGAAGTGGGCCAGGTGCTACGATGGGTACCCTATCCTATTAAAGGAGGAGAAGGTGGGATTCCCGAAACCCGGAGGTGCTGACATATCATCCACCCAGGCCGGGTATGGCTTTCCATCCGGTGGGATTGCCACCTGCCGCGTTTCCAATGCCTCAAGGCGGGAAATGAGTGCCGCCATAGGATTTTCCAGGTGGGGGTCCCTGTCTTGACGGGGATCCCTAACCACAAGTGCGTTTCCGGGCTCTTCGACATGGTAGATGGGTTCAGTGGATCGTGGAGCGATTGGTGGGACGGCCTTCGGGGCAGCTGGGGGAACCCGGGCTGGATTCCTCGAATTGCCGCACCGTTCGGGAGGGTTTGGTGAGACATACCGCGCCCTCTTTCCGTGAGTTCCAGCTTCAGCCCTATCAGCGGGAGTGGCATGATCAGGGTTTCCCGGAGGCATCTCGCCGAGGGGAAGTTTTTCTTGCCCCTACTGCCCCGGCCTAGGATCGCCATAGTCGGGTCTTCGCTCTATCACGTGTTCAGACAAGAGTTCATCGACCAACCTCTTTTTCTCAGCAAGTTTCTGGTGCAATGTGGCCTTCTCGGGGTCCTCTTTTGTCTTATGCACTGAGGCGGATGGGTCAGAGTTCTTGATAGCTCTGACAGGCTCTTTTCCCTTACTGACATTCCGGATGAGCACCAATGACTCGGTGGGCACATGGAGACCTAGGGGGTTTTTCTGCTGACGGGTAATCCTTTCTGATGGGTCCAACAGTGGTGGTACACCCTTAGGGGGTAAGTCTCCATCGAGAAACTCCATCTCGTCCTCCTTGTCCACTATGTTAGCCATGTGGACCGTGACCCTTCCCGGGGGCATGTCCTCAATATCGCATAATGAGTCGGGCTACCGTCGGATAGGGATGAAGAGGAGGGCGACATACTGCCCCCAGCCACGGACTTGCACGTGGGGGGTTGCTTCCCTGATGATTTTGCGGAGTACCTTAATACTCTGAACAGATTACTACTGGAGGGCCTCACGATGGCCTGGTGACTCAGGGCGCTGGCCCACCGGGAGTGTGTCCAGATTGACTAGACGACACTGCTTGCTAATGTCCTCAAAATGTGATTGGCTCCTTGGATACACCACGCGCTGATGATAGAAACTAAAATGCATCGACCAGAGGGTGTAGAGAAGACACTCAACTTCCTCTAGGGTGAGGGACTCGGGTATGCGAAAATCCTGCGCTGTTATGGGCCAGAACTCCTCGAGGAAGCGGTCCGCTGCAAGGATGCTCCAGAAGCTCCTCGGCTCAATTTCAGGGTCTGGCCATTGATTTCCCCACTCACCAAATAAGGGTGGTTGAGGAACTAGAAGCGTTACTAAGGTAGACCGTTGGGATGGCAGGTTGGCTGGTGGAGAATACGGTGAATGGGCCGATTGGCCGCCGATTCTTGGGCTGTCCTCCGAGGAGTGTAGTGACTTGGACACTATGTCGCGATAGGACGGGCTGGCGACCAACATTCTTGGCTCTGGGGCCAGGGCTTTCGGTGGTCGGTTGCAATGCTGATCACCTGCCATTGGTCCCCAGAATAGCTCTTTGTGATCTGTCGTGGAGGTAGAAAGCGCTTCCGGCGATGATGGTGGTGATTGTACGACCGTATCCTATGGGGTCGCCCGATTTTCATCCTCCTGGATAAACCTGCAGAGGGAGGTGGGAATCTTGTGGACCTCGCATTCTGGAAGTACCAGGCTGATGTGCCTCATCCCTTCCCCGACCCTTGACTCGGATGAGTAAGGGGAGGGTTCCTGAGCTGAGTCGCACTCCACTTCAGAGTTTGAGAAGTGGACCGATTTGATCTCCGTCTGGGCCTTCCCAGGATTCTTCTTGTGGTGGCGACGACCCGCCTTCCTGCCCCTGGGTGGTTCCTGGGGACAGGGCTAATTTCCTACATGTGGTCCTTCGGCCGCGTTGGTGCCAGGGTGGAGAGGTCTTCCACTTGAGACAGCCGGGGTGCGAGGAGCACCAGGACAAATGTCGAAGGGGACATGGGGAGGACCTCCATGAATAGTTCCAGAGCGGGCAAGACCTCTGCTGAAACCGGCGGGAGCATGGGGAGGACCTCCATGCTTGGTGCGGGTGGAGCGAGGCTGGCCTTCACTTCTCTAGTTTCCGGGTCTAGGAGGACCTTCACCAATTGCGGAGAGGATGTAAGGTGGATCCCCATGTTGGATAGAGAACGGACCGCGGGTCAGACCATCATTCGGATTGGGGGTGGCATGGGGCAGACCTCCACGCTGAGCCTCGAAGTGGGGAAGACCTACGCTCGTGGTGGTGGTGGTATGGAGAGGACCTCCGTATGGGGTGGCATTGTGGCGGGTTGGTTCACGACGCCCATCGCTCGTGCCTGTGACTAGGAGAGTTGACCCAACCTACCCGTGGGGCGGTTGGGGCCTCGATCCTGGTTGGGTGTAGGAGTGCCGCTGCTCAATGTGTGTAGGGACTTGATTATATGCATCGGTGGTGGCTCGGGCCACAGTTTCCGTCGACATTTACGCCCCTTGGCGGGCGTCCTCAGCTTGTGCCCAATGCTGGCGTCGGGTCAGGCGAGCTGGTGCTGGTGGCGCAGGTGCGTAGCTTTCTTGCTCCTTCGGCAAGGTCGGTCGGTGACGCTGATGCAGCCGGGTGGGGGCCCTTGCTGAGATCCCCTGGATTGCGACTCTGACCGGGCTGGGCTGGACATCACCCACCTCATCAACGTAAGGTAGGGAGTCATCAAAGCGCTCCGGGGAAAGGCTCCTAAAACGATTGAATATTGGGGCAGGGAGCAGCGGTTCCCTGTGTGACCCTCGGGGTCGGCATTGACGGTGGGGCCTGGACACCTCCAGGTACAGGTGGGCCATATCCCGGGTCAGGATTATGACCTCCTCCTCGCAACGATGTACGAGGTCGTTAATCACCCTTCGTTGGATGACTTCTAATGGGGAGATGGAACGTGGGCGCCCCACGGTCGTAGACATAGATGTCGTTGCGGCAGCAATGGATTCTCATGGAGCGGCTGTGCTGGCATTGACCATGCCCCTGCGTAGGCGGGCGGGCGGTGAACGCGTTCCCATGGCAGCAACCTGATTCCTGAGAAGCAGGGAGGTGGACTCGTCAGTGCTGAAAGGAAAAGAAATCGACAACCTGTTCCCCAACACCATTCCGTCTTCTGTGGTCGGTAAGAGGGATCCATGCTGACAACGTCATAGAATGGGATGCCCTAACGTTCTACTACCCCAACTTCAGGTGATTTTCACGCCAGGCCCGCTATTTGCTTGGCGGGACCCGGTGCCAGATGGCTGGATCTAGTGACACGTCAATCCATGGATGCCCCGAGCATTACTAATCTCTATATTGAAGAGAAGAACTTTACGTCGGGTTCACCATTTCTGTTTCTGACACTTTCACCGGGGTGCGCACGTCCGTCTGCTTGAGTGCGATAGGCGCGACTTTTGTTACCCCGCATTCCCGCTTTCTAAAGGCGGGTGGCATTCACTCCTTGTTCAGGGACGTCTGCTCCTTGATGACATTAAACGACATTTGCTCCTTGTTCAGGGACGTCCTCAACACATGAAGTTAAACTGTTACCTGACCCCGTGCCTCACACGTAGGGTCCCCCCGCCTAGGAAATTCTCTCTACCCCCTAGTATCCACGAGCGTAGAATGCAGTTTAACGTCATACAGGACGGGGGGGGGGGGGGGGGTGGGGTGGAGAGAATGACCTAGGTGAGGGGACTCTGCATGCGAGGCATGGGGTCAGGTCACAGTTTAACGTCATGTGTTGGGGACAAAGGTGCTTGGCAATTTAACGTCATGCAGCTCAGACAAAGTGGGTTTTCTCCGCACCCCTAGGACTTACATAACCAGTACCCTCTTCTCCTTGTGGGAGAGAAGGAATCGTCAAGGCTGTACTGAGGGGGTGTCACGGAGCGAACCATCAAGGGGTCCACGTTAGTGTGGCTATGCGAAGAAGCAATAGCCATTAGCGTGCCTATGCGAAGAACCATTAGGTGTAGCAGCGCTACGAGCGGTATCGTCTAGGGGAATTTGAAGTCACATCATTCCAACCTAGAGGGTCGCACGAGAAAAGGGTTTTCCAAGCAGAGGGGTCCATGGGAAGGGGACTTGTGGAGCTCTATTGTCCCGTGTGGTGGAGGGAACTTGCGAAGGGGGTGTGCTTCGCGAAGTGGGGTTCCTTAGACTTAGCATGGGGCAGAGGTGAAAATGGGAGGTACTTCGCGAAGTGGAAGAGCATTCGTGGAGCACAGCCTCGCGGAGCAAAGGTGCCTCGCAGAGCAAGGTTTTAGGAAGCAATGTGCTTCACGAATTATAGTGATCCTGCCTTAGAAAATGGATCAAGTGTACATGAAGGGAGCTTCGCGAAGCATAAACGCTCTGTGATGACCCGGGTCCCATTGGGGATCCTATTCCTTCACGAAATCCCTTAGGCTTTGTGAAAGGCATACCTCTCAAAAGAGGGGATCAAAACAAGACAATGGGGAGGTACTTCGTGAAGCAGAAGTACCTCACGCAGCTGATGGTTCTCTGAGCGGAAGAGTACTTCACGATTCGGGAGATGAGAAGCTGAAAGGTCGGATTGTCCATCCTCTAGAGCTCAAGGGGAGCCTGGTATTTATAGGCAAGAGGAACCTCAGACCAGGGCTCAAGCAGCGCGAAAAGGGTTCGGGTGGCTTCGCGGCGCACTTGCGAACATCAAAGGGGTTCGCGGAGCATCCCGTATCCTTCGCTTCGTGGCGGGCTCGCGAAATTAAAACGTGTTCATGGAGCATCCCACCTTCGTTGCTTCGCGGAGGGCTCGCGAACATCAAATGCATTCACAGAGCCTCCTTCCTTCTTTGCTTCGCGGCGGACACGGTGCTGGGGGGACTCCACGAAAGGGCTTCGCGAGGTAGTCCATGGGGCCATCTTGGGGACTTTTCTGCCTTCCAAATTTTAGCGCCAACAAATATGAAATCACCCAAGACACAAAGTATGATAAATGGAAGGAATTTTTCTGAGTACATAAGAAACATTTAGACCAAAATTTTCCATGGAGTGTGAAGTTCTACATAGATTTGACTCATATGTTGGAAGGGAAGTTTTTGTTTACTTAATAGATCCTTGAATGAGGAACCCAAATTTAGGATATCCTACATAGATTTTTGTTTGAATGCAGGAGATGAGGACACATTTTTTTCCTTTAACCCATAGTTGGGACCAGGACATGAGGTCTAGGAATCACTATATATCTCATTAAAGTGTGAATCAAGCTAGATGTAGTTCTTGAAAAACCAAGCAGTTTAATGTCATGTAGTAAGGACGTAGGTTCCCTATCATTAAGAGGGAATATTGTGGTTGGACCCAAGATTAATGACCTAGGTGTCACTATGTATCCAATAATGGCAGGAATCAAGCCATACATAGTTCTCAAATTGGATTCAACCGTGTAGTTTAACCTGATACAGTAAATACATCTGGTATTCCTTTTAAGGTCTTGTGACTAGGACCACAATAACCCTGATGTGAATTAATATGCCTTAATCATGTGGGAAATCACTTACCGAAACTTCTAATCCCACATGATCTATGATGAGTGTGAGAAACAAGGGGTGAAAAGGTTTATTCCACCACACATAGGTGATAAAAATAAAGGATAGAGGCATTTTGATTTTGTGGTGGCTAGACTAGGATGTAAGATCCATGCATCACTACATATATCATTAGAGTAAGAATCAATCCATACATAGTTATAGAACTAGATCCCTATGCAGGTCTAACCCATACATATAGAGGAGGTCATTTTCCCCGGTTGTATTGATTAATGTGGCTGGACCCGAGATTGGAGATCCAAGCATCACTACATATCATGCGATAATTGTAATCAAGCTAAACATAGTTCTAAATGGGAACTCTCCACGTAGTTCTGATCCACATGCAGAGAGGGGAATTTTTCCCATTGATTATAATAGATAGACCCAGGATTAGAGATCTGAGTGTCACAACATATCCTTTGTGGATAGAAACCAATCCACACATAGTGTTTAGAAATTTCTTCCCTGCATAGATCTAACTCATGTGTAGAGAGAGGGAATTTCACTTAAAATAGATCTATAAATGGAAGGATCCACTTTGGAGTCCCCTGTATAGATTTTATTTGTATGAAAGGGAGGGGAAATTTCCCATATTTCATGGCTAGGCCTAGGACATAGGTTTAGAGTGTCACTGCATATCCCATTGGAATGAGAATCAATCCACATGTATTTCTCAATGAACCGTGTAATTTAACATCTTGTGATTTGAGTGATTACAAGTCAATAAAATTTTTTCTATACAAACGTTACAACCCAATGAAATATAAAATTTTCAAACCAATGAAATATTGTATATGATGCTTCTAGTATATAAATAGTGATCTTTAACCCTTCAAAGATGTAATTAAAATATGTAGCTTTGGGAAATATAGCACAATAGTATAAATAATGTGTCTTTCAAACTTTACAACACTTTCATAATCTTGGTACTAGTTTTCTTTGACATATATTTATAGATGAAATTAAAACAACCTATAACCATTAAAATAATTAATATATAAATAATATTACTACCATAATTCATGAAATGGTCTCAACTTTTATTTTATTAGTCATTAACCATGAAAAATAATTCTTCACATCAAATAATCTACATAATAATCACCATTCAAACCCTATATAAATATTGACATTAAACACTTTGAATAATACTTGTAATCACATGAAATAACACCTTTGAATAATAAACTAATTTAGAGTCGAATTATATTTTTTTAATATATTCATATCCATTCAAGATTCAAAATAATCTCTATAATATTTGAACTGAGAATCATTATTTAAATATTCATGAATATTGTTTCAGGTTCATTAAGAAGAATATTATTTAAATTCTCAAAATTATCTATCATAGACTATGATTGATGATTGTATCATAAAATATGATTGATATTCCTTCTTATATAATACATAAAATTAAATTCACTGAACACATAAAATTAATTCCACTGAATACATAAAATTCATCTCTTAATGCACTGTAACATGTAAGATTCATATCTTTATTATATTATCAACATGTAAAGGTAATCCTCTCTTCATACATAATATTCTATACTCTTCCAAATATCTAAATATATGTAATGCAGAAGAGTAAAAATTCATCACATAAGAGAATCACCGAGGGGAATCTGTGTGCTATAGAGGAGGATGCCAGGATGGTCGTCGGATGAGGAGGGTGCGCCGGAGTAGGTCACGTGGACAAGGGGGCCACAAAAGGAAGAGGAGGAGAAGGAGGCAGAGGAGGAGGAGGAGGAAGTGAAGGAGGATGAGTTAGTGGTCGGAGGAGGAGGAGGAGGAGGAGGAGGAGGCAGCGGCGGTGGAGGAGGAGGAGGAGAAGGGTCACAACAGAGGAGGGGTCACAACGGCGGAGGAGGAGAAGGCATCGACAGCGAACGGTCGCAGTGGAGGAGGAGGAGAAGGCAGCGATAGAGGAGGAGGAGGTTGATGATGATGAGGAGGGGTCACGATGGAGGAGGGGTTGACAACACATAGTTCAACTTTCATGAAGTCTTGAAAGGTTGCGGGGGAAGAGGAGCCTATTAGGGTTCATTTATAAAAACTGTTGGAACCTTTATCAGTGCTAGTAAAAAGTGATAATAAAGATAGTACTTTATTAGCACTAAAAAATCATTGATAAAATAAGTCTTCATCAATGCTAAAATTATAGCACTGATAAATAGGTGTTTTATCAGTGCTTTATTAGCACTGATAAAGATAGGCCTTTATCAGCGCTAAAATTATAGCACTGATAAAGGTATAATTTTAATAATTTATTTATATTATTATATATTTATTTAAAATGATATATAGGATAAATATATATTTATTTATTAATAATTATAACTATAAATAGAATATATTTATAAATATTGGTATATAATTGTTAATATATATATATATATATTAATAAAATTATAATTACAAATGTATTTGAAAAGTATTTATATATATCATTAAAAATATAATATAATATATTTATTATTTAAATATATTTAATGTAATTTTATAAGTACATTTTTTAGAACATATATAGTTTATATGGGTAATATTATGAATTAATCAATATACCGCATCAATGGACAACAAAATTTAATTTATAAATGAACATTCAAGCATATTATACATAACATATACGCATGATCAATATATTCGTTGACCAAATTCATTAGAAAACACACATATATTCAATATTTTAAATTATAAATATATATATTAAAAATTATTATATATTTATAAATAAAATAAATAAAATAAATACATTAAATATAGCAAATATAATAAATAAAATTAATTAATCCAATAAATCTAATAAATATAATAAATCTAATAAATATAAATCTAATAAATCTCTAATAAATATAATAAATATAATAAATATATTTATTATTTAATGTAATTTGTTATAATCTTATAATTATTTAATTATATATATATATATTTAATTATAATCTTAGAAATACTTTTTTCAATTAAAACACTATATATATATTTTTTAATTATTAAAAAAATATATTAATTATAAAAATTTGTTTTTTATTTAATGTATAGAAATAAAAATTATTTTGGAATATAAATATAATAATTTTATATAAATTAAATAATAAAAACTTTTATTAGTGCTAATAATAGCACTGATAAAAGGTACACCTTTATTAGCGCTTGTTTTAGTGCTGATAAAAAAAATATTTATCAGCACTTTTTAGCCAGTGCTAACAAAGGCCCACCCCTTTATCAGTGATTTCTACTTAGCGCTGATAAAAGGCAACACTTCTCTTGTCCTGTTTTGTGGTAGTGTATGTAGACTGTCTGGTGCAGGTACTCATAAGTAGACAAGACCTTTTCTCATAAATTTTACACTTGGTAATCTCCAAGACGGAAGATTATGAGAATAGACCCGTTGATATAAATTAGGAATGTTTTGGTGTCATCAGATATTCCTATTTGCAAGCGTTTGTTGTGGTCCTTCGACTTTAAGGTTATTATTAATGTATGTTATGACTCACACACTTAGATGTATTTCATAATCCATGACAATAACAGTTCATGGAAAAGTTGAATATGTTGGGTGTGTCATGAATGACATGTTAGTAATAATAAGTTAAGAAAGGATTTGTCCCTTTAATCTTCATGAAAGTTGATATCTTGACCCTTTGATTGAAATATGATTATTGCATAAATTCCATGGTCATAGTGTAACAACATTTATTTCAGATAGTCAAAGAAAGATGCATCAATAAAATAGAATGATGACACATATGTGCAACCCGTTTGATGATATATTGTGACAAAGAGATTATATTACATAGTGAGTGTTTGTATGTGGTTTTCGATGTTGTGATATTAAGTTCTTTCTCTTGGGTGCCTTATCCCATTCATAGACAGTAATCTTGGACTTTAGACAAACACTACTGGAAAGAAAGGCTATACCCACAATTTTGGAAAAAACTATGGGTATAGGTCACCCCAATACCCACAGTTTTCTAAAAACTGTGGGTATAGGGTTTAATTTAGACTTATACCCATAGTTTTGAAAAACTTTGGGTATAGGATTTTCTTTATGACCTATACCCATAGTTTTTCACAACCGTGGGTATAAGTTTTGGTTCAAGACTTATACCCACAGTTCATCAAAAAATTGTGGATATATGTCAAACCTATACCCACAGTTCTCCCAAAACTGTGGGTATAGATTTTTCTTCAAAACTTATACCCATGATTCTCCAAGAACCATTAGTATTGGTCATCCCTATAGCCATAGTTTTTGTAAACCGTGGCTATAGCATTCTCACGTAAGCATAGGAAGAAAAAAATTCCCATGGGAATACCTATTGCCACATTTTTCAACCTATATCCATGGTTTAAAAAATATATACAAGTAAATATATATATTTTTACTGATAATTATATATGGTGCAGTGGTTATATGCTTGGATTATATAGTGGCGGTCCAGGGTTCGAATCCAACGATATACATTTTTTTAAACCCTATACCCATGGTTATGAAACTGTGGGTATATGGTCCTTGATACGGTGGACTATTTCTCATACACCTATTTCTAAGGTTCATAATCGTGATAATAGCATTTTCAAACCGTGGGTATAGCTCAGAGCTATACTGACTGCTTAAGCTCTCACGGTTCCAAACCGTGGGTATAGGGAAATTTTCAAATAGTGAAGCCCACCTAATGTCAATAAGAAAGAATCTTATAGGGTCACACACAAGTGTTTCTGTTGATCTCAATTAAGTTCTATTTTGAATTTTATTAATAGAATTAATATTATTCGCAATACCAAGGAATTATTTTATTCAAGTTTTATTGATCACATAAATTAAATAATATTTATTCACCATTATGTGCATGAAAATATATTTATTTATTTTATTGAATATTTATTCTTTGGTATGTGAATAAAATATTTATTTACGAATAATATATTTATTCATGCATTCGGTAAATGCCAAGGAGTTTGAACGAATCAAGACCGCGTCTAATGATAAATAATAATTTATAAGCCGATAAATATTATTTATTATCTGTGCATGTTGGAACATGCTTCAAAATAATAACATTATTATTATTATGTTACATGCGGTTTATTCAAGGTTTTAGCATCATTTAATGGTCGACATGAAATTAAAAAAATATTCTAACCTAAATTCAACCTCTATAAATAGACCATTATGGCTATTTTGTGGTGAATTGAATGTAGATAATTGTTGCACACAACGAATTCTATCTTAACTCTACCCCCTCCACTTAAGAATGAGAACACAAGAGAGATTACTTCATGATCGAAGGACAATCCATCAACATGAACAATGCAAGACAATTGATTCGCCACGCTAGCACCCAAAAATTAATGGGCACTACTCAAAGATCAAAGGAGCATGTGTGGATCACCACTAGAGTGATTCTATCATTAGATCCTCATATCGCAATGAAGACAATCCAAAAAGGGTATTTCATAAGGTCAACAAAATCATCGAAGAAAGTATCCTAAGACAAGATATTTATTTTCTTCAGATCTAAATAAATTAATTATAAATTTAATGTGAAAGATTATAGCTCTGGGTTTTGAGAAACTAAATATTGAAAGAAATTTTAATATATCACCCACCACTTCACACTTCCGTTGCTCCCTCAACCAACAAATGATATCAGAGCGATCATGTTTAAATTTATAATTATTTATTTGATTGCTGATCCATACGCAATCATGGTAGAATTTTCATTTTATATTATTCTCTCTTTAATTTGATTTAAATTAACATTTTATTGACATGTTAATTATGTTCATTCAGTGTTTCATTTTCTTAAATATCTAAAAATAGATGAAGAACGACTGGATATTCCATCAAGAAATGTCAAATTTTGGCCGGTAGGATAGTGTTACACGATGTGTACTTAGAAGTACACATTGTGTACCCTAGTATGTTGCACCTGGCTATGTCGCAAGATACAAAACATACCACGTAGTTATTACATGCGGTGTATGCCTCATGTTGACCGACCAACCTGAGACATGGTTGTCGGATTACAAGGCATGCATATGACGTACACACCGTGTAGTCTACACGGGTTAGCAGTATAAACCGCGCAATACATGTGGTCATTATACACGGTCAAACAACGTGACACTGAAAACCTAGAGCATTTATGATATATATGATGTGTACGCGGTGTACACAACATGTAGTTCATTAATTCTTCCATCCAAGATACACATTGAGTCCTCATAAAATTATCTAAACACACGACATTAGAGATACATGATATGTAGCTTGCCTGAACATGTCCTGTAGTCTCTCACCCGAGAACACACCAAGTCTTTCGGTGCATTTCATGAACACACAACATTCAGGTCACATGATGTGTAGCTCTCTTGTCCATGTCGCACGATCCCGTTGAGATACACACTAAAGACCCATGCGAGTATCTTAGGCATACGATAAGCAGATAACATAACGTGTAACTAGCATATAGATGTCGTGTAGTCTGATTGAGTTAACACACTGAACCTATAGACGTGTAACCCAAATACACATAAAATGAGGTAAATGAAGTGAAATTAGAGTACACTCCATGCAATATCCCATTAAAGGACAAAATTAAAAATTACATTAAATTAAAAAATTTCCACATTAAAACCTTATTTTATTGATAAGCACACCATTGTGTGTTTAGAAATTTAATAATGGTTTTAAAGAATTTTAAATTCTCAATTAAATTATTATAATAAATATTTTATTATTGGTTCTTCTATTTATTTACCATTAATGCCACAAATGATGAGTATCTCCAATTAGGTTCAGATAATCATTAAGATGAAAGTGAATTAATTAATTAATTAACTAATGCAAATGTGTTTATCTTAATAATAAATAATGAATAAAGAAACAAATTCTAGACAATTACTTTTGTGTATTTGTTGCATGTATAACTGATCATGAACATAACCAAAACCTATGTATGTGTTGACATTTATTTAATTTAGTTTATTACATGATTTTGAAATTATTTAATATTAATTTAAATGATGGCCTATAAATCATCCCTCCCTCCATTATTATGTAGGACCTGCATGTCCATGATTATTTATGCAATACCCTTTAATAACCAATCTTTTGGTTCTCCTCCCCTGTGTGTAAGTTATAATTACTTATAATTAATGGAGCATCCCTATACACGTGGTGGTGGTTAAAGATAGAACCATAATAATGCCATCTCTGTGATACACAAGTGTACATATGGAATGTTGTAACTCATGTCAAGACAGAAAAATGGAGTTATTCCCCTAGGTCATTGGTTGATTTATTGTCTGCTCAATAAATCAACCATTAGATTAGCTCATGATCAGGTGATTTACTTTATTTATTTATTTATATGTATGCATTATTTATTTTATGTATGCAAGACCACAATCACATAAATAAATGAATTAATGTGCAAAGATAATATTTAAATAAATAGATTATGATTAAATTTTTTATCCAGCATTGTTAAATTAATTAAGTAACATACTCTTAATATTAACAGGACATGTAAAGGATAAAATAAGATAAAATTTATTCATAATTAAATAAAATCCTTCAACATGACATTAACTCTGACTAAGCCTCCCATTACTTGATTGATAATGAAACCATAGAACTAAGTGTAGTACATGGCCAAAGTCTGAACACTTACTTTTATCGGGGAGTTCTTATCAGAGGTTTAGGTTGAATTAACCGAACTTATATTGAGTTTAACAGCCAAATTACATTCAATAGAAATTTGGAGGCAAGTGTTGAGGAAATCCAAGTCAGGATTTCAGGATAGGGGAATCCACTCAATGAATCAAGGAGTTGTAAGCCTACAGTTGGAAAGACCGCCTACCTAATTACTTTCTTATGGTTTTCACACCCAAATTCTAGAACATTAAGAAAAGTAATGAGAATATTTTCCACTAGAATGTCTAAGAAACTAAATATTATGAGTTCAATGGTGAGGACTATTGAGACTTAATAAAATAGTGGGAGAATTTATAAAATTAAATCATTATTATTTCTCACAAAATTTGTAATCAAGTTAAGTATTAATATTTTGTTTTAATTATTGTAGAAAAATGGAAAGCAAAACTAAGAAAGTAGTGAAATCATTACTGAAATCCGAGCATTTCCTTATAAATAAAAATTTTAAGATATGGTATAATCGTTTATGTGATGAAATATTATCAGAAAATTTGTCTCATGTGTCAGAATCCTCTATTCCTGTTCTGCCACCCACACAGGTGAGAGAAAGTGAAAGGGAATCCTACCAGAGATATATTGAGGATTCTTATTATGTCTGATGTATTATATTATCAACTATGACTGAAGAGTTTATGATATAACATAAAGAAATGGATTCTAACTATAAGGACCCAGCATTAAACATTACATGATCTGGAGTTTTAGTCAAGAATTTTATTTCTTTCACTTTTAGAATCTTTTCAGGTTTAGAGTTTTAGAGAATTAAGCCATAAATCATACATAACAAAATAATATAATACAAAGTGGACACTTCCATTTAATATCCATTTTTCCTATACTACAAAACTTTTAAAAGAAATCATGATTTCTTTTTATGTAAAATCTTCACGAATTTCAACTTGACTTCTTCCTTCCCTTACCCATCCTTAAACCCTATGAAAACATTTAAAAAAACTTGGGATGAACACAAAATCTCATTAATGGATATAAAAATAAAGGAAACCTCTAGTTTAACAAAATTATAAAAACACATGAAATATTTAACATTACATCACTGTTATTTAAGAGAAATAAATAAAACATTTTCATAAGAAAATAAACATGTTTTTCTCAAATAAATCCTTTAAAAACCATAACAAGCAATTAAAAATCCTTTTAGGTGACTTGGAGCATCATATTTATAAAACCCTTTCAAAATAATTTTAATTAGAATAACTATACAACCAAATTACAATATAATAATTACCCAATGAATTAGAGATCTATAATGGGGATCACCCTTCATATAAGATAAATCGGGCTCTACCATGAGATATAATGGGGATCAACCCTTCGTATAATCTATGTCAGGCTCACCCATTTCTCGTGAGCTATACTGGGGCTCAACCCTTCATATCAGCTATATCGAGATCACTCGTTTCATATAATACTCAAGTACCATATCATGAATAAAAAAAAATTCATCATAATTTTTTTTGAAAAACTCTTTTTAACCCATATGAAAAACACTTGAAAAAATACCATTTTATTTTAAAAACCCATTTTAATACCAAAACACCATTTTCTTTGAAAAACCATTTTCAATACCAAAATACCAAAAAAATGGAAAGTGGGTTTTTAATTTAAGAAAACATGTAATATTTCAAAGGAACATACCTTTTTTCTCCATGTACATTAAGAATAAAACATCCCTTTTGTCACCATGTACATTAAGAATAGAATATCCCTTTTGTCGTTTGTTGAAACGTTTTGTATAAAACACATAAAAAGATTCCTTTTTGAAAACTATTGAAATAAAGTAAAGAGACATAAATTATACTTTATAAATATTTTATTCTATATAAAACCATTAATAAAATCATTTTAAAACATGTACATGGAAGAGAAAGAGAGTTTGAGGGAAAAACATTAAAAGAGGATTTTTAAAGGAAAAGTCCCTTATCACTTGGGAAACACTTGAATCATGAGACCCATGAAATATTAACATTAAAAAACTTTAAATATCATGATAATAGAGAAAATAATGATATAAAATGTTAAATGGGATTCATATACACCTTATAACTGAATATAGGCGCATAACATAAAAAAATGCCCCAATATAAGGAAATTGAGACGAAGTATTTTATCTTGAGTCTGATTCGTCACATGTGTATTTATATTTCTGAATAATAAACTTATGTTACTTATTTATTTTATTTATAACCTTTTTAAAGTCTATTATTACTTTTATTTCACTTATTAACAAGTTATATTCAATTATTTAATCAATTAAGTTTATATCGGTTGTTTTGACCATATTCATCTTATGTGTCAAAATGACTTTTTTAGGTTGACTATAGTCAAAGTGGTAATTATTTAAATATCTCCCAAATAAAAATAATAAAATAATTATTATATTTATACATAAATTATAATTTTAAAATTAATCATTGAAGATGATTATGAAAAATGAGAGAACATTACGATCATGGAGATGGTAGGTCATACATATGCATGAGTAACATTTCCAATTTTCAATGATCATTATGGAAAGAAGGTAAGTAACATTTAATTTTCCAGAATGATAATTATATCATAAATAACATAATAATTAATTATATATACTTATATATATATATATCATTCTTGTGATGTGGTGTTGAAAAAAGGAATTACATTGCTTTGAGGAGTCGGTAGTCCACACGTCCATGAACGATGTTATCACTTCTTCAGTGAGTGAAAATGTAAGAAATAAAATTTTATATTATAATTATAGAATGGTAAATATGTCATGAATATCATAATATGTCATTTGTATCACATATAATAATTATCTTTACCCTTATTACCTTTTATGTAATGTGTTAGTGAAAACGAATCACATCACTTTGCGAGGCGGTAGTCTGCTGTACATACAAATGACATTATTGTATCCCTTAAGTATTGAAATATAAAAATTTTATATACAATATAATAACTAAATATTTATAATAATGTTATAAATATTTTATATAAACTTTATATCCATCATTATTCTCGACCTTGATAGGTATTAATTAAAAAAAGAAAGATATCATTTCGCGAGGTGGTAGTCTACCATATACATGAATAATAATTTCGTAACCCATTTTATGGTTGTGTGTGTAGGTGTAGGTAAATTAATTAACATAAAAACATCTTAGTATATTTATGATACTGATGTTATTATCAAATCATGGTATAATAATAATTTAAGGAGTTGGTGAAGGAAATAAAATAAAAATGCTTGTTGAAGAACATTACCTCTTCTTCGGGTATCTTCCTTTGGTTTGCACTAAACCCTTACTAGGTTGGTTTTTTACCCAAAACAAGGCTTCTAGAATTAGGGTATATAATTTTGGGAGTGATTTTATTGGGTTTTGGATAATACAAATGGATTTATATGTGTGGATAAGTGAGGAGAGTGAGTGCCCTTTTATAATGGAGGAGTGAAATTCTTGTAAATACTCAAAAGTATTCACTATTGGGAGGTCTACCTTACCAAATGTGATTAAAAAATTGACAACTAATGTATTGGAAGGAATTTATGGTCTAACAAAACTTTAAACACACAAAAATAAAAGCATTTTTATCATTTTGTTCCTTAGTCTTTAAGTTTACTCAATTTTACCTTTTTTGTTTTCACCATAGTAACTAGTTTTCCAACCTAGGTAATTTATAATTTAAGATTAATTAAAGTGAGAATTATTATAAATTTTATAACCACTAATTATAAATATTATATATAATTTATAAAATAAAAATCTTATACGCGTTGAAAATTAATTTTAACAGAAGCGCATGTAACGCGCAAAAACACTGCTTTAACCCTTACCGTGCTAACAAAGTTTTTACTATTTAGGGGTTAATATGCTCATTATAAAAGATAAATTGGTTGATGAATAGACCATATTTTATATTTATTAACATTTAAAAATCACTTGTAATAGGATATTATTTTTATTAAATTTAAATCCTTAAATGAAATATCATTTATTATAAAATAACAATAATGTCAATTTTGACATTATTTATTTAATTTAAATTAAAAAACATCAAGAAAATGATTTAATTTGAATATATTGATTTAAAACCTATGTAAAATGATATATTAATATAAAAAATTAATGTAAAACAAAAATTCATTCATTTTATTCACTTTTAATATTTTTAGTATTATTTATTTTAGTTAAGTATTAACTAAATAATTATTTCATTTGCGTTTATTAAGAATTTTATATTGCTAATTCATATTTAAAAATTAAATATAAATTATTATGATGATAAAAAATCATTTATATTTCAAAATTATATGTATAATTGAACCAATATGGTTTTTTCCCTATCCCAACGCATTATAGACATTAAAATCAAAGAAGATCCCTTTTTTGTCTTTTTCTTTACTTAACTTATTATATAAGTCAATTTCATGGAATAATATCACAAAAAATCATAAAATTTATAATAAGGTGATAAGAGTATAAATATGTCTATATAATGGGTGCTTTACAAATTTGTAGGTCATTTTACACCTTATATTCTAAGTTTAACCACTATGTAAACTTGCTTTTACCTTAATCATTGTAATTAATTTTAACTATTTTCACTAATAATTATGGTAAAAAACTAATTTTACCTTATTATATAATATAAATTCTTATTATTCAAAATATATAATCCATTTTTACAAATTCAATTCACAGAATTGGTAGAATTTAATTTAAAATTACTCCCACAGACGTGACAAGAAAAGTTAAAAAGGTCCAAAGTTCACAATGTTTTTATATCAAAATCAAATATTAAAATGATTATAATAAATTATATTGGATTAATAGATGTATAATTGAACTATTATTACTTTAAAACCAATTAAAAATATAATTTAACGTTATAAACTATTTATATGAAAAATCATTTTTCAATTAAAATCCAGTATTTTTCACTATTCATCAAAAAATAAAGCATTTAAAAAAATATAAAAAATTAATCCTAAGGTAATTTTGGTATTATGATTTAAAAAATGAAGTTTACATTTTCATATAAAATTTCTAAAAGTGGAAAAAATTAATTTTAAATTATGTTTTCCAAACATGATTAAAATGTCTTTTAGAAAAAAACTATTTTTCAGAAAACACACTTTTTTCTTTCAAATGATTCTTATTTTATTACTAATAAATTTATAATTAATAAAAATGTGTAAAATATATATTTTTATAAGTTAATTAATCATGTTCATAGCCACCATTGCAATGTCTATGCGATAACTATTATATTAAACAATAGTATTAATAGTATATTGTTGTTCAGTAAAACTTGGTCTTATGTGTAACACATGCAATCAAAGAAACTCATTTTTACACGTAACAAAAGATAATTTAGTGGTTAATATCATTTAATCTATTAACAATATTTTTTTTTAAAATCTTTAGGTGTTACATCCTCCCCCAGTTAATAAATTACATCCTCGCAATTTGAACTTTTTCTCGGTAATCAAAGGATGGACATCCTTGAAATAAAATTAATCATTTAATAACCTTTTTACTAAGGTTTTCAATACAATTTTTTTTAAATGTCTAATAATATTATTTTAATATTATTAAAATGTTATTAATGATTATATTAACCCTAAAAGTTATCAATACCTTTAAACTTATGTCTATAACATGTAAAGGAATTATTCCCCGAATAAAATTTCCACTAAAATATATACCTTAAATATCTATGAAAACTCAATAAACATATAAAAAGTTACTTCCATTAATTAAAACATAAAAATAGGTGTGCATAAGTCATTTAGCTTATGATAAACCTTCAAAAAATACCAAGACCCCTCGATTTGTCACAACTTCACTAGATGACACAACATTAACTATAGAAGTAGAAAATGATTTTGCCATCACTTTTTTCTTTGGATCAGGATGATTTCCACCCTAAGCAAGTAACTTCAGACACATGTTAGCATAATATCCCAACTCATTGCAGTTAAAGCATCTTACTGTTGACTGGATATTTATTATCTCATTCTTGGAATGTTTATGACTCTTTTCTTTGCAGTCATGAACCTTGTGACCAAACTTGTTACACCATTAAAACTTTCCATATCCTAACATACATTCCTATAAATGCATTTTACTATGTTTTAGACAAGTTTTTGGCTTACCTCCATAATTATTAGCTGGTTTTTTCTCCATTTCCTACCATCTTGACCATTTTCTACTCTTATCATCATGTGGCACATAAGTGTCGACAAACTCCATCTCAACTTTCTTAGCACAATGAGAAACTTTCTCATAACTTTTAAATTATCATATGGACAAATATATTCATAAGATTGGTTTTAACCCTGAGTAAAATTTATTAATTTTAATATCATTGTCTCAAATAAAGTTTGAAACATAACTGGATAATCTTGTGAAGTTTGCTTCATATGTAGCCACAAAATCTTTATCTTTTGCCTCAATTACAAGAATTGTTTCTCCATCCTAAGTTGAACAAGCTTATGTAAATATTTCTAAAGGAAAAAATTCTTAAATGTGTCCCATTAAATAGTATCAAGATCACATTTCTCTTTAGTATTCTTAACAAAATACCACTATCGACCAGCTTCACCTTCAAATTGATAGATGGTAATAGTTACTATTTGATGTTCCAAACATCCCATGACTTAAAATATATTCTTTAGAGAATTGATCCATCATTTGAATAACACTGGGTAAGATGATAGATTGAATGATGTGGGATATTGCCTCATGAAATGCTCCATTATAGACATGTTCCTTTGTGGTAGATTGATTTTCTATCTGGAATGAATACCACCACCATTTATAACTTATGTAAACTGATCCATCATCACAACAAGCTATTCTATCTCAATTCCAACCATCTCGAGATGCTGATTTGTAAATATATTTTCCTCTCAATGCCTTCCCACTGTAACTTTCTTATTTCCTCTATATAAAACCATTTCAAACAGACATAGTTTAGATGAAGTAACATGGAAATCTTAAAATGCTATATCATTTCAACTTAACCATAAAGTAAAATCTTCTAAGGGTATACTATTAACTCAATCTTAATATCTAAAGTTTTCTAAACTATCCTTTGATTACAACTATAAGGGCACAAACTTAAACATTATATGATCTTTAGGTTTAGTTAAGAATTTAATTTCTTTCAATTTGATGATCTTTTCATGTTTAAATTTATAGGGAATTAGTCCATAAATCATACATAATAAAACCATATAATATAAAGTGGGCACTTTCAATTAGTATCTATTTTTACCATAATATAAAACTTTTAAAATAAAGTATGATTTCTCTTCATAGAAAATATCCATGAATTTCAACTTGACTTCTTCCTTTTCCTTACCCATCCTTAAACCCTATGAAAACATTTTAAAAAACCTAGGATGAGCACAAAATCTCAGTAAGGGATATAAAGATAAAGTAAACCATTAGTTCAGTAAAAACATGAAAACCCATGAAATATTTAACTTTACATTAATGTTCTTTGAGAGAAATAAATAAAACGTTTTCAAAAGAAAACACACACATATTTTTCTCAAATAAATCCTTTAAAACCCATAACAAGAAATTAAAACTCCTTTTTGGTGACTTAGAGCATCATATTCATAAAACCCTTTCAAAATACTTTTACTTGGAATAACCATATGACCGAATTCCAATATAATCATTACCCAATGAATTGAATATATATAATGGGAATTACACTTCATATAAGCTATATTGAGCTCAACCGTGAGCTATAATGGGGCTCAACCCTTCATATAATCTATATCAGGCTCACTTTTTTGTCATGAGCTATAATAGGGCTCAACCCTTCATACAAGCTATAACAGGCTCATCCATGAGCTATAACAGGGATCAAACCTTCATATAAGCTATATTAGGCTCACCCGTTTCATATAACTCTAAAGTTTCATATCATGAATTAAAAAATTTCACCATAAAACACTTTGAAAAACATTTTTTAACCCATATGAAAAACAATTTAAAAAAAATACCATTTTTTAAAACCCACCATTATCTTTGAAAAACCATTTTCAATACCAAAATACCCAAAAAAAGGGGAAGAATAATTTTCATTTAAGAAAAAAATTAAGCTTGAAAATGAAGCTATAAATCAAATATTAGTCACAATAGGTAAAAATTCATTATCTCTATGTACGTTAATAATAGAATGCCCCTTTTGTTATTTGTCTAAAAGTTTCGTATAAAACACGTAAAATGATTCATTTTTAAAAACAATTAAAATAAAGTAAAGTGAAATAAAACGTAATTTATAAATCTTTTACATACATATAAAACTATTAATAAAATTATTTTTAAAACATGGATATGGAAGATGAAGAGAGTTTGAGGGAAAACATTAAAAGAGTATTTTTTAAAGGAAAAGTCCCTTGTCACTAGGGAAAGACTTAAATCATAAGACCCATGAAATATTAACATTAAAATAACTTTAAATATCATGATAATATATAAATTCATGATATAACATGTCAAAGGGAATGTATATACACCTTATAAAAGGATATAGGTGTAAAACATCAAAAAATGCCCCAGTAAATGGAAATTGAGATGAAGTCCCTTACCTTGAGTTTGATTCATCATGTGCGTCTTTATATTATTGAATAATAAACTTATGTTAATTATTTAATTTCTCAAGAAACATTTTATATTTTATTATTAATTTTATTTCATTAATTAATAATTTTTATATAATTACTTAATCATTTAAGTTTATATCGGATGTTTTGACCATATTTGGATTATGTGTTAAAATGACCTTGGTAGGTTGACTATGGTCAAAGAGGTAATTATTTAAACATATAAAAATAATAATCATGAAATAATTATCATATTTTTACATCAATTATACTTTTATAATCAATCATGGAATGTGGTTATGAAAAATTAACAAACATTATAATCATGGAGATGGTAGGTCGTACATACGCATGAGTAACATTTCCATTTTTCAAGGATTATTATGGAATGAAGGTAAGTAACATTTATATTTATATAATGATAATTATATCATAAATAAAATATTAATTAATTATATATATTTATATATATCATTCTTGTGATGTGGTGATGAAAAAAGGAATCACATTGCTTCGAGGAGGTGATAGTCCACACGTCCACGGATGATGTTATCATTTTTTCAGTGAGTGAAAAGATATGAAAGGAAAATGTTATATGATAATTAAATAATGATAAATATGTAATTAATATCATAATATTTCATGTATATCACATATATTAATTATATTTACCCTTATTATCTTCCATGTAACATGTTAGTGAAAACGAATCACATCTCTTCGCGAGGCGATAATCTGTCATATACATGAACGACATTATCATATCCCTTACGTATTAGAATATAAAAAGGGTATATATGATATAATGAATAAAAAGGTATAATAATTTTTTTTAAATATCATATATAAATTTTATACCAATCATTATTCCCAACCGTGAGAGTTGGTAATGAAAAAACGAATGACATCGTTTCGCGAGGCGATAGTCTGTCGTACACATAAATGATGATTTCATATCCCATTTGCTGGAATTTTATGTGGGTGTAGGTAATAACATTAACATAAAAAAAATATTATTTTATTAAGGATACTGAGGTTATTATATAATCATGGTATAATAATAATTGAAGGAGTTGGAGAAGGAAATAAAATAAATACACTTGTTTAAGAACATTACATCTTCTTCGGGCATCTTTGTTTGGTTTGCACTAAAAACTTCCTAGGTTAGATTTATGACCGAAATAAGGCTTATATAATGATTTTTGGGAAGTTTTTAATTTATTTTTTTAGATTTTGGATGATACAAATTGCTTGAGAGGCATGTAGAAGTGGGGAGAGTGACTGCCCTTTTATAGTGGAGGAGTGATATTCTTGTAAATACTGAAAAGTATTCACAATTGGGAGGCATACCTTACCTAATTTGCTTCAAAAATTATAAAATAATGGATAGGGGTAAATTATGGTTTATCCAAACTTACAATTCACAAAAAATAAAAGCATTTTTTATCATTTTATTCCTTATTCTTTAAGTTTACTCAATTTTACCCTTTTTGTCTTTACCACGGTAACTAGTTTTCCAACCTAGGTAATTTATCATTTAAGACTAAATTAAAGTGGTACTTATTGGAAAATTTATACCCACTTATTATTAATATTATATTTAATTTATGAAGTAAAAATCTCATGTGTTTTGGATTTTTTTTAACATAAGCACTTGTAACGCTAAAAAATAATGCTTTAACCCTAACCGTGCTAACAAAGTTTTTACTATTTAGGGGTCAATATGTTCATTATAAAAGATAAATTGGAACATTAATGGAATATATTTTATATTTATTAATATTTAAAAATCACTTGGCATAATATATGGTTTTTATTAATTTTAAATCATTTAATAAAATATCATTTATTATAAAATAACATAAATGTCAATTTTGACATCATTTAATTAATTTACTTATAAATTCACCAAGAAAATTATAGAGTTTGAATATATTAATTTAAAACCTTTTTCACATGATATATAAATATAAAATATTAATAAATACAACAATTCATTCAATTTACTTCACTTTTAATATTTTTCGCATCATTTATTTTATTTAATTATTAACTAAATAATTACTGTGTTGATGTATCTTAAGCATTTTAAGTAACTAATTCATCTCTAAAAATTAAATATAAATTATGATGTTTATAAAAAATAATTTATACTTAAAAATAATATGTATAACCGAACCAATATGGAGTTTTACCTATCATAAAGCATTATAGATATTAAAATCAAGGATGGTTTCTTTTTTGTCTTTTTCTTTACTTAACTTATTATAGAGGTCAATTTCATGGAATAATATCAAACTAACTCATAAAAAATGAAAATAAGGTGATAAGGGTCAAAATATTTCTATCCAATGGGTTTATAAAAATTGGTAGGTCATTTTACACTTTATATTCTATGTTTAACTACTTAGTAAACTCCTTTTTACCTTAATCAATGTAATTAATTTTAACTATTTTCACTAATCATTATGGTAAAAAACTAAGCTGAACTTATTATAAAGTATAAATTATTATTATTTCAAATATTAAATCCATTTTTTCAAATTCAATCCATATAAGTAACATAATTTATTTTAAAATTAATCATGTAGACGTGATGAGAGAACAAGTTTTTAAAGTAAAAAAGTCGAAAAGTTCACAATGTTTTTATATTAAAATTCAATATGAAAATGATTCCAATGAACTATATTATATTAATAAATTTATAATTTAACTATTATTATTTTAAAAACAATTCAAAATTTAATTTAACATTATAAATTATTTAGATGAAAAAGCAGTTTTCAATTAAAATCCAGTATTTTTCACTATTCATAAACAAATGAAACATTCAGAAAAATACAAAAAAATCACACTAAGACAATTTTTGTAATAAAATTTAAAAACTTAATTTTATTTTTTCATATAAATTTTCTAAAAGTGGTAAAAATCAATTTTAAATTATGTGTGCCAAACAAGATTAAACTGTCTTTTAGAAATTTTTTTTTTTCAGAAAACATTTTCTTTTATTTAAAATGATTATTATTTTACTACTAATAAATATATAATTAATAAAAATGTTTATAATATATATTTTAATAAGTTATTTAATCCTATTAATACCCACCATTTCAATATCAAGGTGATAACTATCATATTAAATAATAATATTAATAGTATATTGTTGTTCGGTAAAATTTGGTCTTACGTGTAACACAAGCTATCGAAGAAACTCATTATTGCATGAAACATAAGCTAAGTTAGTGTTTAATATAATTTAAGATATTTAAAATAATTTTATTCTTTTAAAATCTTGGGATGTTACACTAACACCATAATAACATATCTCCATTCTCTTGAGAAAGTGAAGGAAAGGTTTGAAATAAATAAGATTTTCAATGCACAATATCAGTGTAAACTATAAGAAGGAAATCTATATACTGATCATGATTTCAAAATGATGGGTTATATTGATCAATTATAAAAACCATAATTCCACTTGGATAAAAAATTATCCATTAATCTCATTTTATCATCCTTACTATCAAGATTGTCCTTATTTTTCCAAGACTGGATAAACAAAATGGATAAGTCACTATGGAAACTTTTTTCCATACTTCACCAAGAATATAAGTATTGGTTGAAAGATGTTTCTCCTCCCCTTATAGTGAATTTTTTTAAATAAAAGTCTAAAGATACTATGTCTAATATATATCCAAAATATCATTCACAACATCCTTTAAATATATAAAGGATTCAAGGGCAGAAAAATTAACAAGATGCTATTTGCTTCTCATTTAGAAAGCTTGTACATTGGAAAATAAATTGTAATGAATTGAAAAAGAAATAAGTTTCATCCACTTTAGGTATATTCATCAAGTTTATATTCATCACTTGTATATTAAATTCAATGTACTTACAGCTTACATGTATTTTAATAAAAGAAACAAGAAATAATAGAAGAGTTATAGAGTGAACTTAAAAGGAGATAAGAAAGGGTTATTCCTATATCAGACAAGGGTAGATCACTACTTCTCATTTCTAAAAGTATTGATTCAAGTTTGTAATAATTGCTACCAAAACATTTATCTCAATGTCTAGATAGATACAACATGACATTATTTCACATTTGGAATAAATGTTTTCATGGTACTTTAAACACTAAACTATTTGTTTAGTAACTCTTGAATCACATATATCCATTGAAATGAATGATGAATATAAAATATAAGACTATTACCTTATTGTGGAAAGATAATTATTCATCAAATAAAACTAAATGTAGTCGACTTGTTTATTCCCTTTAATGTGTTTTTAGTTTCAATTGAGCTAAAATATTGGATATACAAACAAAATACTTATCATGTTTTAGATAAAGAAACCTTTATACAGATAGGTACATAAAAAAGATTTAAAATTTTCTCAAAATATCCTCGTGAACTATTCTAAAGATTAAGGAAACTTCATATACTTCATGAGATTCCTTTAAGAAATTTTATAAATGTTTTGTGAAGTAAATGAATGCACTTGGTAATGATAGAGGAATCTATGAGCAGAATTTTCAGAGAAAATATTATTGAAGTAATCATTAATCATACATATAGAGTAAAGGTTATACCAAAATCATATTTCCTTATATACATCAATGAATTGATGATAGTAAAAGGAAGATTAACGATGAGTCTTATATATATTTAAAATCTTCCATTATACCATCCAAGACATATTTTTTAAATAGAAGTGAAATAACTAACCATATGAAAACTATATTGTCTAATGAATATCATATCAATTGCAATATGATAAGAATATATTAGGAAACTACCATAAGTTTTTGTTGAAAAAACATTTCTTAAAATCCAGTCTTAGTTACAAACAAACATTAAAACACAAAGGTGAATCTATATTAATGATCCTATAGACACGAATGATATTAACTTATAGTCAAGATCGAATATATTTATATAGAGGAAGCCTATCTCTTTAGAGATAATGGGAGTAAACTTAACTTCTATGGGTTAGGGCTCTGGATTCACATAAGTTGGCATAGGAATAATAGACTCCACTGAGCTTAGTGGGAGGAGTAGTTCCAAAGACAAATACTATATAGGAATTTATAACCAAATAGGTGGTTTATGTTCAATACAATGAGTGATACGTGTATTGTTCTTTCAGAATAATGATTCCTATAAAGAAGCATTAAATGTTAATATGATAAGATTGAAAATTATATATAAATTTAAGTAATGAACTCCATGTATCAAGATTCAGGATTCCGTATTTTTAATGCTTTTAAGGATTAATACTACTGGTTATTATTCAAGAGAAACTAGTCATGGATTGCATATGATGGTACTAATAAAGCATAATTAATTATCTAAAGTTTAGTCTATGAAAAAACTTATTCACCTATCATCATGTATAAAATTATTTTTGAATTATACTTATCAAAGCATACTTCTATGATCATTATATTGGGCTATTGATTGTCAAGGACACATCATTTTTAGGAATCATTATGGAATATGCCTATATGACTCAAATAAAAGGAGATACTATGGTATATGTCTACTAAGAATAACTAAAAGGTCCAGTGACATCTGTAAATTCCAATAAGATATGAAAATGACATAAATTAATTCATGAATAAATCATGCATAATGATCATAGAATATTCATTTGAAATGAATGAGTGACATGTGTTTCTATCTGGTTAGTGGTAGTACTATAAGATTTTCAAGTTAGATATGTTTTTAACATATGGATTTTTTATGTCTTGAAAGTTTGTTAAGACTAAGGAATTAAATGTTTCTTAGTTTGACTTAAAGTAGAAACTGTGTTACAAGGAACAATATTTATAAAAATAGATCCATGTGTTTTATAAATCTAGTTATAGTACATATATTAATAAATTAGTGTAAATACAAGTTAAAATAATTCAAGACTGAATTGTTATTGGCATATAATCCTTCTATTAAAATGTATATGGGAATTGGAAGTGATTATAGAGATTAAAATAATTTCACAATATCAAGTGATAGGAATTCATCTTATATACCATGATATGTACTGATGTTTGATATTACTAATTCATAAAGAATAATAGGTGAATATCAAATAAATCCAACATAATTGAATTTAATTATAGTTAGAACAATCTTATGGTACTTTGAAATGTAAAATTGGATGAGTTCCTAGTGTCTAGAGAAGTGATAATACTAGTGATCAAGGGAATTGAACACTTATCTTTATTTATTTCAATTTGATCTAGTATCACTGATAATGTTGTAGTAATATGCAAGAAAAAAATTATTACAATCAGTGGTTTCCATATCTACAATATTCATGTACGTTGAGGTTTTTGATATACCTTAAAAACGGTTTAGAAATATCCTATTTCGATTTTGGGTTATACCAAATGAAAGAGGTTTATCATTTTATGATAAAATATGACTGTGGATTTAGCCAAGATGTCAATATTTTAACATGGGAACAAGAGGTGGATACTCAGTTATATCACTAATTGAGGGATTTTCCCAAGATAGTTATGTTGTAGTAAGAAAATCCACCATATAGAGATGTGGCTTAACCAAACCTAGTCATGGATACATGGTAGGTCTATCAATTATATCCACACTTATTATAAACATGTTTAACATGCAAGGACTAACTCTTCATTAGCATTTGGCTCTAGTAAAAGTGGGAGTTTGTTGGAGTTGGTGCCCTAGAACTATCTACTTTGTAATTTAGATTACTTATATAGTCAAAGAAGTGAATATTAATATAAATATAATATCACATATTTATTGTTATTCTACATAACATTGATGTGATAATGTCTTAGTGTATATATCGCATTGATAAAGTCATAGCAGTTCCCTGCCATGATGAGAACCTTGAGATTCTATAACGATATCCCTTAAATATAGTTCTACGGTTGGATAATGTGTTATGATAGGACACATGGTATGTAGACCATCAGGTATGAGTACTCATAAATAGATGGATCTTTTTCTCATAAAGTTTACACTTTATGATCTCCAAGATGGGAGATCATGAGAAAAAACCTATTAGTAGGAATTCCACATGTTTTGGTGTTATCTAATATTCCTATATGCGAGCATGTGTAATGGAACTTAGACTTTAATATTATTATTAATGCATGATATGAATCATGCACTTATGTTTATTTCGTAAACCATGATGATAATAGTTCATAGAGAAGTTGGATACATTAGGTGTGTCATGAATGACATGTTATTAATAATAATTTTGAGGAAGGATTTGTTCCTTCCATCTTCATGGAAGTTTATATCTCTACCCTTTTATTAAATTATGACTATCGCATAAATTCCATTGCTATGGTGTTATGACATTTATTTCAAATATTTAGATAAATATGTATGGATCAAATCAGTTGATGACACATATGTGCAACATACTTGATGAGATATTATGACAAAGTTATTATATTACACAGTGAGCATTCATATGTAGTTTTTGATGTTATGGAATAAAGTTCTTTCTTTTAGGTTCCTTCACCCATTTCTAGATAGTAATTTTAGATTTTAGGCAATCTAGTTTGATACTAATAAAAAATAATCCTAAAGGGTCACACACTAAGTGTTTTTGTTGATCTTGATTAAATTCTATTTGAATTTAATTAATGGAATAAATATTATTCTCAAGACCAAGGAATGATTTTATTAATGTTTTATTGATTACATAAATTAAATAAATATTTATTTTCCGATATGTGAATAAATATATATATTTATTTTATTGAATATTTAATAAATATTTATTCACCGGTATGTGAATAAAATATTTATTTATGAATAATATATTTATTTGAGTATTCAATAAATTTCAAGAAGTTTGAATGGACCAAGACTGCGTTTGGTGATAAATAATTATTTACAAGCCAGTAAATATTATTTATTTTTTACACATAATGGTGAAAATCTCAAAATAATAAAAATAATAATAATATTATACGACATGAGGTTTATTAAAGGTTTTAATATTGTTTAAGGGATAACCTGAAATTAAACAAATATTCTGACCTAAAACCAACCCCTATAAATATCCCGTTATGGCTATTGTGTGGTGAATTAAATATAGAGAATTGTTTCACACAAAAAATTCTCTCTCGAATAATCCTTCTATCCCCTCTGAAGAACGAGAATGCAAGAGATATTCCTTTGAGATTAAAGGATGAGTGATCATCACGAATGATACAAGATAATTGATTCACCACACTAGCACCTGAAAATCAATTGGCATTTCTTGGAGATCAAAGGATCACATGTGGATCACCGCTAGAGGGGTTCTACCCTTGGATCCTCACATCATAATGAAGACAATATGAAAATGGTCTTTCGTAAGATCAATAATGTCATTGAAGAAAATATCCTAAGATAAGATTTTTATTTTATTTAGAAATAACTAAATCAATTATAAATTTAATGCGAAACATACTCACTCAGAGTTTCAAGAAACTAAATATTAAAAGAAATTTTAATATATCACCCGCCATCGCATGATTCTACTATGTCCTAAACCAATAATCCATAAATAGTTCATTATAATAATTAGTTTACATTGGAGTTTTTTACCAATTAAAGTGATATCCCAAAAAAATAAGTACAAGTTTTTTACTATTCATTCCAAATTCATTCCCACATAATGTTCATACACTAGTAAAATAAAAAAATCACAGTGGGACTTTGACCGTCGGTTATCTAATCACTAAAGTTGAAAGCCTACATGTGGATGGGTTTTGAATCAGTTATCATAAAATAATTTTTAAAATTGGTTTTATAACATGTAATATCCCAAGTTTTTCTTGAGGTATAGATATTTTTTATTTTTAGTTTAAATCCTTGGTTTTGGCCTAATGCGAGTGCCTAATGAGATCACGGGAGTTTCGGGGGTGTTTCGGGCTTGTTCGAAGCCCATAGGACTGGTTTTTGGAAAAGGAAATTGGGCCGTATGGTTAGTATAAATCATGATTCTGAGTCCCCATACTTTGATTAAAATTTGTGGGGATGGACAGAGGCTAGAGCAGAGACACACAGTTTGAGGAAACCGTGCAGCTAGGGGAATTCACCCATACATGACCTACACATTTTTTAGCAGAGGAATTTTTCACGGTTTTCACACGGTTAGTCAAACTATGTGAATAAACCATGTGGGGTATCCCTTAAGTCAGTGAAGGTCACACAATTGGTGCACAGTTTATCCAACCATGCAGCCAAACCATGCAACCTAATTTTTTTTGGGTGAATTTACCATTTTAGCCTTAATGCCTTATATGATTAAACCTTTTTCTTATTTACTTATTAAAATTCACAACAAGACCTTCACTTTGAGTTCTTCTCCATCAGATCAAGATAGGATCCTTGATATCTCTGCCTTCCAAACTTATATTTGAACACCATTTTCTCGCTGGATCTATGCTGGTGAGTTCTATGTTCCTATTATGCTGTTATTTTTTGTCTTCGTATCAACTGAGTTATTTAGGTACAAGATAATTTGACCTATTTTCAGGGTGTTTTCCATTATTCATTTTTCTTCTAATCTAAACTGAGTTAGAGGTCTATACTAGGTGAGTGTTCTACCGCAGACCTACGGTAGGTGATCTATACCTTTACCTAAAAGTTTGGTGTTTTATATACCATATTGTAGTTGTGTTTCACACTATAATTTCTGAAGTTTCCCCTAAAATTAATTGAATGTCTTGATATAATCATTTGGGACTTGATTAGGTTTACCACTTGTACCTTTGTGATCATTAGTGGTTGTTAGCCCCAACCTAGGCCACCCATGGGGCAAGTCTTTGTTTCCTATTTTATACCACCCCATTGGGTGAGTGTCATCTTGCCACTTATTTTGAGAGACTTATTAAATTGAATGATAATTGAATGAATGATTAAGAGAAGGTTATTCCGCCCTAAAATGTGATGACATGATATGAAATTCTTAAAATGATCAAATGGATTTTAAAGAATAGTGGAAATTAGTTAGAAGATCTCATGGAATGTGAATGGTTATGAAATGATGATTGAATTGAGATGATGAATTAATAATATTAGTGGATGCCTTGTAAGAGCACCTTGGATCCTGATTCCATTAGATGTCATGGATGTTTTCACTCCATAGATCTTTTTTATGGTAGTGGATGCCTTGGACCTTTCTACTCCTCAGATCCTAATTCCATAGGATGCCAAGACGTTATTGAGTTTCCATCGAGATTCTCCTAGGACTAAATAAGTATGACTTGGTCTTCAATACCTTGGATCCGACCCTTTGTGATCTAACACTGGATTACATGACATAAGATGATGTGGATGTTATACATTGGATTACACGACATAGGCTGATGTGGATTTTATACACGAGTTTACATGACATGACCGATGTGGATGTTATAAACTTCATTACATGACATGGACATTTTGGATTCTTGTTATGATTTATAGATAGACCTAGTATGGGTATCCAATTATAGTTGTTATAACAGATAGTTATCACAACTGTTTATTTATAATTTATAGTTATCCTTGTTATGGGAGCTTGATTTTTTTTACAGGAAGCCATATTTGGTTGGATAGAATCACACTTTACTTTCATTACTATTATACATGTGATATATATTACACAATGTTTTTATATATTACACATACTGGGCTTGTTATATACACCATTGGTGGTGGCCTAATGAGTGTTATCTCACACCCTGTTTGGGCCGCCGTTGGGTACCCAGATAGACTTCATGGATATAGGTAGGGATTAGAGAAAGCTCCCATTGTATAATGATTGATTCGTTCATTTATTAGGAGTAGGGGAGCACATAAATGAGCTAGGATCATGATGCTATCCAAATATAGTTACTTTGGGTATTTTTTTCTTTTGTTACATGTATTGTACTTGGTTTCTTTTTTCCATGTATTTCTTTCCATTCTATATATAGACATGACATGATCATCATATTGTATATGACTACTTCTGGTTTATTTATTATTATAGTCTCCTGGATGCTATCTTCTATCATTGATTTACATTATGCTTATTCTATTGATCGATATATTTATACCACTATGTTACACTATGAAATGTGGGTATAGTCTCCCCATAGACACCCTAGGACCTCACTTCTAGTCAGCAGCCTCTGGTGTATAGGAAGGTGCGCTTAAGTCCATGTTACTCATTAGCTCGGGGCACCGTTTAGTGGCACCCAGGTTAGGAAATTACCAAGTGGTATCAGAGTATTTCTTTTATGGTTGATTTATTATTTTGAGATAATAGACAAGGATTAGGAAGGTATTGAGATGTGGTAATGAGTTATGTCTGAGAGTAGCTAACCCATGTACAGGGAAACACCCAAATTTCCTAGAATGAAAATTGATGTTTTCTATATTTTACTTATTACAAGTGATTTGATTCCACCATTGGGTGATGAACTTGAATTATGATGCTATTATTTCTATTATTGAGGATTTTATTTTATAATGTCCTGATGAGATGAGGGTATTCCATCTCATGCATCATTTTAGGCACCTGTTAGAGTTTACATGCTATGAATTATGCCATGGTATATAGAATGCATTGCTTGACCGTGTGACATTATTATGTGTGAATTGAGTGATATAATTGTTTTTGAGAGATTTTTTTGTAGGTAATTGAGAAACATAGTTGATAATTAGAGTTCCTTCTGTAACCTAAACAATGTTTTCCTACTTAGGAAATAATTGGCACCCTAACTAGTAAACTATGACATATTAAGTCATGGACCACTGGTCGCTTGGGTTAGAACGTGTTATGATATGGATTGAGTGGACACCAAACTTTGGTTCATGAGGTGTATGGTCCCTTATGAATCAGAAGTGGTGGCCCATTTGGTTTAACCATTCAAATATAATTTTAAAAATAAATGTGAATTTAAATGAAATTGAAATTGTTAAACAAAGAACTTAACCTAGACCCGAATTTAGAGTGGGAGGTAGGTAGTGTCTCTAGTACTTTTTATGGATGTTTCTATTAACTAGTCCTGTATTTAAGAGAATGAAGAGGGGTATGACCTTTTTATAGGAAGTATTCAACCCATCCTACACTTTTACCTATGATCTTCTCATTATCAATCTTTTCCAAGGTGTGTGTTTGGCATTATAGAGACATGACGACCTGATGACCTCTAGTCGTACACTAGGAAGGTAGAGATGATCATGATATAAAGGTATTGGTCCATGGGCTACCAGTATATCCTTCTATATATCCAATTGAGACACTAGTGGTTTTACCAAACATGGGTATTGATGCCTAGTTCCGTGAGGGGTTCTTACGTTTTATGCTGACCATTCAGGGAGCCCCACGGCCTACCTCATCTATGGAAGAGCTGAAACATGCATTCCAGTAGTAGAATTCTCCCATGTTTTTGGGGGATGGTAGTACATAGGCTGATGAGATATGGATAGAGACTAATTTTTGTAATTTTGAGCATCTGGAGACACCTCCTAAGAGGAGAGTGAAGCTTGCGACATATATGATTTGGGGGGAATCTAAGCACTGGTGGGATGTTTTGAACTAGGATGATACACACTGATATATGCTTTGGAGGTATTAACAATCCAAGTTTTATGACCACTTATTTCCTGGGACCCTAAGAGCTGAAAGGGATAGTGAGTATAAACGTTTGGAGCAGGGTGAAATGACTGTTATGGAGTATTCGGTATGCTTCACAGAGCTTCAACATTTTACACTGATTTATCTTGCTAATGTGATATCAAGGGTGAGAATATTTGAGGAAGGTCTCAAGAATGGAGTTATATTATAGGTCAATTTGTTTCAATTGACTACTATTATAGATATGGTAGATGCGATTCTTATTAATGAGAAGAACCTGAGGGAAGATGGGGGTGCAAAGTGGGGCAATTCAGCCTCCTGACCCAATGGTTTAGTATCAGGTGGTAGGAAGCAACGTTTTGAGGCTTATCAAAAGGGGAGTACCATACAGGCTGCTAGTTATGGTAGTTCCTTCTTCTGTCATCAGTGTGGGAGATAAGGACATATGGGGAACCAATGTGAGAGAGACCCAGTCGAGTGGCGAGCATGGGGTGGGATGGGCCATGTATAAGATTTCTGTAGAACTTTCCTTCTAGCAGTAATTGGAAGGGGATTGAATCCAACTATAGGTTTAGGAGTAGGATTCATATCTTTGTATTAGGCTATGAGTTGGGGTAGTGCCAGACATTCAGGCCTAGGTAGCAGTTGTGGCTGAGGCAACCAAGCATAGGTTGTTCCTAGATAACAGAGTAGACTTTCTATGGGTAGTGAGGCCATTTAATAGGGATTCCTTTCATTCCATTTATATTTTTTACAATGTATACATAAGTAGAAGAGTGCCAGGACATATACAATGATAGGTATGATCTTATTATCCTTTACTCTAGTATCTTCTCTTTTCGATATAGGTGCATCACATAGATTCATATCTATACCTGTTGTGGATAGTCTCAGGTTTGTTGTTAAATTTTCTGATGGTCTTATAACCTTGGATACTTATTTAGGGATTAGAATGGAGGGTATACACTAGTTTAGGTGTTTCCCCTTGATATAGTTGGGTTTCACTTCATATGAGATCTTTTTTTCCTTGAGATGACAGGGTTTGATGTCATACTCATGATGGAATGGATAATTTCTTATCATGCCTATGTCGATTGTTATCACCAGAGGGTGACCTTCATTTCACCAGAGGGTATAGTTTTTATTCAAAAGGGAGAATAGGATGTCTAGGTGAGTAGAGCTAGACTTGAACATTATGGTTTGGGTGGGATGACAACCCATATTACTAGCTTATATTTGGATGATTAAGGAATACATTACGCACACATTCCTATAATGTAAGAATATGCACTAGTATCCATTCCTCCTTATAGGATAGCTACTATGGAGTAGTAGAAGCTCAAGAGGTAGCTAGAGGACTTAGGGTCAAAGGGGTTTATACAAACCAGTACTTCTCTATGGGGTTTGTTGGTCCTTTTTGTGAAAAATGAATAAGATACCCTTAGGCTATGTATGGATTATCAAAAATTGAACCAGTGGACTGTTAAGAACTAGTTCCCCTTACCTTAGATAGATGATCTCTTCAAGTGGCTCTGAGGAGCTTAGTTTTTCTTGAAGATTTATTTGAGGTCAGGTGATCACCATGTATGTGTTTGACCTGTAGGCATACCTCGTAAAATATTTTATAGTAGGTATGGTCTATATGAGTATTTGTTTATGTTGTTTGGTCTCACAAAAATTCCATCGATTTTAATGGAACTGATAAAATGAGGTTTCTATCCTTATTTAGATTTTTTTGGTGGTATTCATGGATTATATCTTGGTGTATTCTAATAATTGACACAACCATGCTAAAAATATTGAGATCATTTTGTATACACTGAGATAGAATCAATTATATTATAATCTCACTAAGTATCACTTCTGGATGGATAATATTCACTTACTGGGTCATATTATCTTAGAGATAAGAGTATTAGTTGACCCAGAGAAGGTGAGAGTTGTAGTTTCATGGGATTATCTCAAGAACATCTTTGACATACAAAGTTTCTTAGGACTGTATGGTTATTACATGCATTTAATTCAAGAATTATCACACCTAGAATCACTTATTATGAACTTTAATAAGAAGGGTGTGATGTTTTTATAGTTAGATACCTGCGAGAAAGCCTTCTAGGAGCTTAAAGGAAGATTGAATTCAGAAATGGTTTTGATTCTTCTAGAGCTAGGTGGGAGCTATATAGTGTATTGTGATGCATCAAGTATTAGTCTTGGAGTAGTTTTGATACAAGGATAATGTGTTATGGAATATGGGTCTCATCAGTTGAGACCTCTATTTCTGATGAGAATGAAGAGGGTTTTCTCAGCAGGAATAAAGTGTCCTAATTAGAACCAGGTAGTCTGTCATTTTTAACATGTCAAGGAGATGCATGGTTAAATGATTTCATGTCAAGTTTACTATTTTGTTTCTGAAAAAAATCGCAGTGTCCTCGGTATAAATTATTATGGGGGGTTTGAATATTACACAATCATTCAAGTTGGGTTCACTATTATTGAAAAAATTACAATGGGTTATTCATGGAGCTGAAAACACCCAATGGTTCCGTCATTCAATATGTTTTGTGAACCTGATTTCCAAAGGAAAGTGGTTGTTGATAAATGTACCCAACAATGCTTAGGGACTCACATTGGTTGAGAGGATGGGAGTTCAGGATCATCACACCATTTTGGGGGGAATTTTTTTCTATTATGAGACTCTATTATAGATTTGAGACATGTTTAATAATCCTTTGTTCATTCCTAAGTATGATGTGGATCACCCTGAATTAATGATTAATTATTATCATGCATGGTTTTGGAATCATCTGTATGTTTCTGAGGTTCTCAATAAATGGAGGGATTTGTATGTATCCGAGGTTCTCCATAAATGGTACCTTTTATATAGGGATCATATATTCTTATATTTTTCATGATTATGACACTGGTTTTAAGCCATTCTATGGGATGACCTAGAATTTACTATCATCTAGGGATACAGGAGTTGTTTTGATGTTGGTATCGTACCCATAAGATGGGATTCCTACGTGTCCTTGTGGAAAGAATCAGAACCCAAGTAGTTCTATTCCACTTAATAGGACACTTTATACCTTTTAAGGTCATGTGACAAGGACCAAACTATGCAGTTTAACATCACGCGACGAGGATGTCCTGGTGGAAGATGCCTAGCCAAGGATGGTATGAGACTTATACTGAAGTGTCCTAAGGAACCTAGAATGTGAATGGGATCCCAGGTGGGGTATTATATTATTAGAAACACGTCTTGAATAAGTATGGTGATGAATGTGGCCCAAAAATAGTATATCCCTCTGGGTTAGATAAGACCCAACAAGGGATGTATCCCATAGAACAGTATGGTGAATTTGGGTATTGGGTTTGGACCTCATGGAGGCTTCCTATGCATCCCAGTTAGTCAGGAATCAAATACCACATAGTTCAATGACACTTAATGAGACACATGATACCTTTTAAGTCCATGTGACAAGGACTAAACTGTGTCATTTAACATCATTTGTCAAGGACATTCAGGTGGAAGATGCCTAACTAAGGATGGTATGGGGATTACGCCAAAGTGGTCTGGGGAACTTGGAAGGGTTTTGGGCTCCCAATGGGGGTATGATCTTATTAAGAACATGGATTGAATAAGGATGGCGATGAAAGGGGCTCAAAATGAGTATAATCCTCCAGGTTGGATATGAACCTACTAGGTATGCAGCACAAAGATTATTAGGGTGAATTTGGGTGTTGGGTTTGGACCTCATGTAGGCTTCCTACATATCCCAGTTAGTTGGAAATAAAATCCCACATAGTTCAAAATGGGTTTGGGATTACACCTATGGAGGTGTCCTATAGAGTTATTGAATATGGTTGGGGCTTACATCGAATAAGAGGCCCATTAGAGGTGGTTTTATTGGTAATTACACTAAATAGGAGGCTAATGTGAGGTTTTAGATATGGTTGGGGCTTATATCATATAAGAGGCCCATAGGGTGATTCTTCATTGGTAATATATCCCTTTGAATATTGAGGCGTGGTTTTTGGGATTACATCATATAGGAGGCCCATTTGAGGTTTGAGATCGTGCAGATTTCATGATCTACACTAACCTCTAAGCCCACATGAGTCATGATTAGTATGAGAAACAAGAGAAAGTAGTATATTTGAAGATCACATGATCCATTTTGTCCACTGGTGGATAGATACTGGAGCCCAAATGGAAAGAGAAAGGTATTTTAATGTGCCATCTCCTCTTTTATTTTGGTATCTGAGATTCTTAAATCAACTCCTAGTTATGAACCGGTCAGGTGAAGAGTATCAAGAGTGCCAGATCCTACAAGAAATACTAGAGTCTTACTTCAGGAGGGATTCTTGGGGACCGGTTCTTGGGTAAGAGAGGAGGATAAAATACTAAACCTCAAATGGAAAGGTGAAAGTGATCCTCTCTCTCCCTATCTAAAATGGGGAGGTCCACATGAGCACCTCCAAGGTTAGGACCCTCATTTCCATGAGAATGTAGACTTAAAGAAATTTCGAGGGTTCCATGTGTCAAAGAGGTTACCAAAAGGACTTATCTTACCATGGGTATGTAGTCTCGAGAGGATACACTGATGTTTCCAATGATATAATCATACATATTAGGTGGCTTTGGAAGAGTCCTTGGCCTGATGCCTTTAGACTGGTTCACAGAGGGGCCAAAGTGGGGCCTGATGGTACGACGAAGGGAGGTGATGTGAGTTGGATAGAAGAATACCCTAGGATGAACCATTACACATAGCATGTTTTTATATGGGATTCGGTACCCTCTGTATAGAATGTTTCTATGTGGGAGAGTGTACAATCTGTGTAGTGTTTCACTACACAGAACTAGGTTCCACTTGCCTAATGTTTTTCTATACGGGTCCAGTTTTGGTTTGCATTGCATTTTTCTATGAAGGATCGAGTTCCTCCTGCGTAGTGTTTTGGTACATGGAGAAGGGATCCCTCTATGTAGCTTTTTAATACATGGGGTGGTGGACTGTAAAGGTTCTATCTTCTTATTCTTCACATAATGGCTTCTACAAAAGGGTCTTGGGTTTGTGGATGACTGGGTGAACTTCTTTTCTTCCTTAATATTATGCGGTGGGTTTACTTATTGGGAATAAATGTACCTCACACCTTGACCTGAATTCTCATCTGTGTTTTAGATCTATACCCTCTTTCTTTTGGTTCCCATCAAGGGTATTTTATAGAAGAAAGGATGAACAATATACTAGGATGACCGATCGTCTACGGTGGGCCTCAGGTCCTTGTTTGCAGGTTACCAATTAAGGGTGCCCAGGCCTGCGAATGATTTCATTCACGGGAATGGAAAATACTATCCATTTCTGTAAATAACTTATTGTTTGCATGGGGTGGTCATTTTTAGGGGAAAAATTGTCATCCAGTGTCGAACGTGATCAAGTTTTGTTTACAGTTACCGAAAATCACTGGCGTGTCCTGTGAACAATTTCATTCATGGAATACCATGTAGAGCAGCAGTCCGCATAACAATTTTTGGTATGTATACCCCGTCTTCCTTTGAAAATTTACCTCATTTACACATTTCTTCAAAAAAACTCATGGATTTAGGTTTATTTTTCCCTTTTCCAAATTAATGGATTCCTTTTCTCCTTACAAGCGATCTTTTCAAGACCCAAAAAAATGCCCCCATCAGAATGGGCTCCGATTGGGATAAAGAAGAGGCAATTTTGATGAATAAATTGGTCTTGTTTTGAACTAGTTTGTGGTATTCATATGGACTCGAAAAATGGCCCATGCCTATATATAGGGCTACTAAAATCATTTTCCTTTTACTGAGTCCTCTCTACGAATCGAGATTTCTATGAACTCCCATCACTTGTTGCTTCGCCTCATAGTGCTCTCCTTGGTAGATGAAATTTATGTGAACTCAAAGTTGTAATCCATGAATGGTATGACAACATAGTTATTGGATGGTTCATAGACCACGGATTAAGAAACTCACAAATTTCATGCCTCACGAGTTGATGGTTCACAGGTGATGGTTGGCGAGCTGATGGTTTGTAGGTTGATGCTTCATGGAATGATGCTTCATGGATTTGTGATTCACAATATTTTATACTTATTATTTTTATGAAGATTAAACCTTATCTTCTGATTTTATTGTAGAAAATATAAAGGATGGATCCCTTGAAATATATTTCCACTAATATTGTTCCTTCTATTTATGCTACTAATGAGAGGAGGAACACAATGATTTATTCTATTGATAGCAATGCCAAAAATCAACATTGACCCACTTCATCAATCTCTGGTGGGGATTCTATGTACATTCCAAATGGGATATCCAATCTTAGATAAAATGTGTCTTTACAAATTTAGGATGCCATATGATGTTTCAATCCTAATTCCGCACCCAGTAAATCATCCCACAACCTAGATAATCAATGATAGAAACATCCCCTGATCCAAAATCTCAGTGAAGGGGTCATTCATTTGTGAAACCACATATTCTAGATTTATTTTGAATTATGATCCTCTATCACTAGAAGAAACTATGCGGGTACTAGACAAAAACATCCATTGCTATCACAACATTTCATAGAAGGCCTCAACAAGTGAGAAACTAGGATGGTCATCAAAATGGGACCTTTGACCTGAAGTCTCATTTATCCCAAACTAGGGGTGGACTTTCTAGGTCCTCCGGATTTGTGAATAATTCAAATTTGATTTGAAAGTTGCAGGCATTTATGAAACTATATGGGCATCGCAGACTGACTCCCATTAGAACTGAACTATTATCCCACAACTACTTAGCCGATGGAGACCAGACACTAACACCTTCTATCTGGTTCATGGGGAGGTCAACATTAGTTTCTAGTATATTAATGTGATTTTAGGAGTGTCGATAATAAGAAACATGTATTATGAGTTTCTTCCACCCTCTTCATCTTAGGATGACATGGAGAGGACCCCCTCTTACCAATAATCTTACGGACAAGGTGAAGGATCTTTTTAAGGGTGACCCTTTCTTGAAGCAATATGTTCCATTTTCTGATTAGATTAATTACTTTCTATACTAAGTGGACATGAACCTTATGTAAGTAGACCGAAGAATTTATAAACTCTTAAGACTTGAAGGAGTATCGGTGCCTATTGGCCCATGCTTGAGGAGGGCCAGTTTAATGAATGGTACTGGAAGATCATCCATGACATTGACTGACTGTTCCGACTAGAAGCCTTTCTTTCCATGTTTCTTAGTGGCTGGTTGCTGTCAGCGCGTGACTCCAGTACCAGCATTAGAGTCACAACCTTCATAATGGAGGCTTAGTTTGACATCAACAGACGTATTAATCTTTCTATCCCTGTGGTGGAAGAGATATGCCATTTACTGAGACACATTAGTGAGGGGAAGTTACCATATTGGATGGTAGGACCCTTCTAAGTTATCTGGGGTTGGGTAGCATCCCATATGGGAGGTTATAGATTCATCAATAATCAACAGATCCCAAAATCTAGTTTTTGACTGTATCTTCAATGAATAAGTGAGTTAAACCCATCATACTAGAGAGATCACAAAACAATAGACTAGATCAAATATCACGATTGTTTCACCTATTCTCCTTACCCCTCCCCTGCCGGTACTTTGGTAAACTATGCATCTAGGGACTATTTCAAGCGAGGGTATCTCATTTCTTTAAGATAAGGAATATTAGTTTCTATGATTGATGGGGATATTATATGTGAGGGGTATGGACCCTACATATTTTCACGTCAATTTTACTATGTTTAGATGAGGTGTACCTCAACCATCAATAATTCCCAATAGGAAAAAAATTTAATAGTGGATTGGTAGATCTAGATGATGTTTGCTCAGGAGGACATGGGGTTCCAAATTGGGATTCCACCCCTAGAGGTCTCCAGTTTTCACTTAACAGGTCTTACACTGAAGTCTAGAACTAATCATACCCTAAAGATCAATTGTAAAAATTGGTCCCTATTGTCAATGGTCAACCAATGCCTGTGGCTGGAGTGGATCAAAGTAAAATAGTTGGCCATTCTAGAACCAGGAAGCAGCCAAGAAAATCACTTGTTTCTGAACCCCCAAGAAATATGTTGAGATCATGGGGTTCGACTTACGAGGTTGTTGTCACTACTTCTCAAGGTCAAGTATCCATCCATCTTGATATTGCCTTTACATAGAACTAGATACAATGGGATAATTTGAGGATTTCCTATTCATTTCATGATCTATGGTGCCTTTTGTAGGAGAAAAAGGTTGCCTTGAGTGGATATGGCTACACATCAGTGCCTGACACTATCTCTTACACTGATGACCCTAAGATGGTGGATGCATGTATTCAAGATCTTATCACCTTTTTCCATTCACTAAAGGTGAATTATATATATAACCAGTGGGTGCTCTCAATGGTGAGGCTTGAGGTCAGTGAGGGTGAAGATGGTGATAATCACGCCTTTGAGGGGGCCAATGAAGCTGACCACCCTGCTGCAAATGGGCTTGGGGTAGTTCCTTCTTCCCAACCAGGATCTCATAAGTGCCCAACAACAGAGGGTACCAGGGTGATTGAGGTTCCAATAAAGTATGTGTGGCCACTGGAACCCACCCCACTTCCCAGGAAGGATCTTCCAACATTAACCATTCCTATCACTACAGCCTTCCCAAAGGATTGGAAAGCATGGGAAACCTTGAGAGCAAGCACATATGTTGAAAAAATATGGAAAATTATTTAGGCAGAGAAACTTGAACTTACAAGGTTTGGTATGATCATCACTCCCATGTAAATAAATGATAGATAAGATCCTCATGAAGTGGGTGTATATTTGGAGGAGATGGACACCTGCATTCACTCATACGAGGAAAAAATTTACGAGTCCGACTGAGTAAAATAAATGGAGGTAATCATGACGGGGTGAGATGATGCCGATGGGGAGGTAATCTAGTTTTTTTATCATATCCTATTCTTATTATTACTGTGACCTTAAATCCCTACTCCTTTTATTTGTAGGAGCCTAGGGAGATTTAGACACCCTGTACTTATCTAGAGTACATCACATGGGGTACCGCTGTTGGTGAGAACATACCTTCCGATGTGGGTGCCTCTAGAGAATGCTCTCCCGGGGTGATGAAGAATATGGAGGTGGTTCTTGTGAATACTTTAGGAGAATTTCCACCCCTAACCTCACCCGTTTTTCCTTTCATGGGATCATCTCTGTGGCACACCATGAAGAATTAATAGGCACAACAACTGGAAATACATCTTCAGTCAGGGATAACAGGTGACTGTTGCATCTCTTTTCTTAACTATAATGTTATGTATTTCTATGTGATGATTAATTATCTCCCACATGAATTAGGGTAGTTTTGGTGAGTTAGTAGGCAACAACTTCCTAGGAGCTTGTAGCCCCTTCTTCCTCAGAGATGAACATGGTACCGTTGGTGGTTATACCTGAACTAGATGGGGAAACCAGGACAACTGAGGCCATCAGGGGGATTACAAGCCCCAGGGGGGATCTCTTCATTATAAAACATCCTCTATCCCATTGGGGGGACATACTTCAGAGGTCTATGCTTCTGCTGAGTGTGTTGATCATATTTTTATGGAGAGCCCAACTATGGAAGAGGTGGTGAATTAGAATCAGGGGAGTCAGACCCAACTATTTATCCTCATTTCATGATCATTATCCCTATAATATCAGTATCAATGAGTGACTTTCTGGAGGCTACTAATTTTTCTGAGCATGACCCCGCACCATGGGTGTGTTTGGAAGAACCTGAAGTTAACCTGCAGACGGAGGATACAACATCCATTTTGTCAGGTGATAGAAAAATGGTGGTTATGGATTTCAGTGCTTCAAAAAGTGATGGTGAGTTCTACACCCTTCCATTCAATCCTTTTTATTTTCTAAGTTTAGGAATTTGATACTTTAAACATCTGGATTTAGGATTACTATCACAAGATTATTTGACTGTAGTCATTACTCTAACATCTCAGATCACTAATGATGCAAAGGAGATGACTATCATAGAATCAAGTCATACTAAGGTTGATGAGTTAATAAAATCTCTGGTGTAACTTATTATTTAATATATTTTCCCATATGAGAGTGATTCTAAATCATATGAGGAGACTCTTGACAATATTTTTTCTTCCCGTGAGGCCATGTGGAAGGATATTTAGAAGCTAGTTTTTCGAACCCCTAGAAAATCTACTGAAGAAACTTCCTAAATTGCATCACATGTTTTTATTTCTTGGATATGGTGGATTTTATTATCATTCCATCCATGACATAGTAAAATAGTTGATTTTTTCTTGAGAGGAAGCTATCATTCTTCATTCTCACCTTTCGACTATAGAGTCCATGACCCACCTTGTCGTAGCCAGATATATCCTTCTTAATAAAGATTCTGAGCATTCTAGGATGTTTTTAAGGTGATAGGGTGAATTCATAGAGTAGAGTACTGCAATAGAGTGGCCTTATCAAGAGTTAGAGAAACTTATTTAGGAACCAGAGTGGCTCTAGAAATAATTAGATCATACCGAGGCAGTTATTGATGAAGGGAAACAATTAGTGGAGGAGGTTGAGAAGGTAGAATTGGATGAAGTTTAGAGGTTTGAGGCACTATGGGCTGGTGATAATGTAGAGACAACTTTGTTTAAGATTTATAAAGAAATATAGGATTCATAACAAGCACTGATTCAACTTTTTGAATCCACTAAATAGGATCTTTAATCATAATTTCCTACTCATATGGAGAGACTCCATGTTGTGGATGTTCCTCTGTTGTTCCCATTAAATGTATGAATGGAAACTTATTCTACCTCTAGTGTTTATCCTTTATTTTATCCTGCAATTCCAATCCATCATAATTTTTAGTGTGTTTTGAAAGAAAATATCCTAGGTAACCTGAATTGTTCCATCACTAGATATCCATTTCAATCATAGCCTAGGATAGTCAATTTGACATAATAATGCAATGATCTAATTTTTTACTGAGTTAAGGGACTCAAAGAGCATATTTTTGACTATTTCTTGGGTTACATGGATAACCCTACAAAATTTTCATCTTTTTTTACATCACCCTAATTTTTACCGAAGTCCACTATAGTGTGGGATTAGAGGGTGTGACTTGACTTTTTCTTTGGCCTCCAATTAATGGTTTTTGACCAAATAAGTTTTGTGCCTTTTTCTTTTGATTGCTTCATTTTTTCCTAAACTATGAAAAGTATAGGTTTAGTGATACAAAACTCAACTTTTATTCAAGTCACCCTTTGTGTTTTTTCAACCTGGTGAGTACTATATCTAATTTTATGGCTAGTTTAAAGTCTTTCAAGCTGAAATAATGGAACTGGTATTTTATTTCAAATAACTTTGACCATGAATCATAGGGTGATGACCCTAATAGAGTTTGCTGGGTAAGAATGTCCCAATATTTTTCAGACATATGAAGGGGGGATTTTTAGACACTAATTTTGTGATTTGTAAATCCAAGGCATGATATGGGATAAGTACGTGAGGAATAACCATAAAAATAGTTTCCAGCATGATGTTTCCAGGGTGTATAAAGATAGGATAGGTCTCTCTTGAAGAATAAACTTTCCTTTAGTTGACAGGACTTTTTTGTGGGTGACTTATGCAGAGCCAATTGGGGAATATTTTTCACAGTCAAATGAAGGTATCTTTAGAATACCAAACCTACATTTATGATGGCTAGTTAATTTGTAAAAATTCAGATCTCTCAAGACCATGAAGTGTGTAATGTCAAGGGAATGATGTCTGAAAATGATGAGAGAATTTGTATCGGCACTAGCCATTAATGAGAAGCCACTCCGACATGTTTTTGTATTGTATAAAGAAGGGTTGGAGCATGGTGAGGTTTAATGTCATGATACTAAGACATGGATCATGTAGTTTAACATCTTACGAAAATCATGTTTGAGGGATATGGTTTAAGATCACTTAGCTTTGACTGAGAGATAAATGATTTTCCTTTTTCAGGGTAATCTATCCAAGAATACTTCCTCATATTCAGGTATAACTAGGAAATGTTATAAGCTGTAATTCGGGGGTTTCAAAATTTAAGGAGTGATGTGGGATGAAAATGCCATTGGGTTGTACAGAGATAGAATAGGTCTCTCTTGAGGATGAATTTTCTTTTAGTTGACAGGCCTTTTGTGTGGGTGACTTATGCAGATCCAACTGGGGCATATTGTGCATAGTCAAACAAAGGTTTCCTCAGGACACTGATCCTCAATTTTTGATGGCTAGAGAGATTTATAGAGATTCAAACTTCATTAGACACAAAATTTTCTTTGTGAAAGGATAGTGCCTGAACTTGAAAGGATAATTTCATGTTGAAATTTCCTAAGAATGGGTAGAAATTTTTTCCTCACATAGGTCTGAACCATACAAAGAAAGGATGATTTTTTTTTATTATGGCTGAGTCCTAGATATAAGGTCCAGGCATTACTATGTATCTCCTAACAACAAGAATCAATCCATACTATAATGACCCAAACCTTGTTACCCAGAGTCGGTGCATTATTACTTAACGTTGGAAAGATCACAATAGATCAAGTCTTGAAATACCAATTAGTTTAGTAGCCCTTGAAGTACTAGATACATATATAAGTTTTACATTACATTATCAAATGAAAAACAACAACATTACATCTCCTTTGAACACTCTTATATCCCTTAGCCTATTCCTACAGGTCAGTCTTAATATACTTCTTCACATCCTGGAAAAAATAAAACATAATAAAGGGGTGAGATCAGATGATCAGTAAGGAAAACAATATAGCAGAAAATATCATAAATAATCATAAACATTTAAGGCAATGTATAAGACTAAAACACACACCTTTTAAACATAAAATTCAGCATAATATTACAAATATAAATAAAATAATTCCATTTATTTATTCACATGGATATTATACTAGTCGAATAATCACATGTAATATCAATATCTAGTTTCATAATGATGGAATGCATAATTCCAGACATCATAACCACATAGTCAAGGCCTTGTGCCAAGACTAAAAATAAAGATTTTTTCAAGGCCTTGTTCCAAGACACTAGTTTGTCTTATGAGACCCACTGATTCATCGAAGAGCTATATTAGGCTCCACCCGTCACTTACTAAGTCCAATGCATTCCTCATATGAAAAGGTTGAAACATAATCTAAACATTCGTATTAAAACTAGCATAAGAAATGTCAATATTTTAACCACAAAACACGAATGGTATATAAATAGCACATCCACAGTCAAACATAACTCATTAAATACAATATTGAAGATTGTATTATAATAAATTAACCACAATCAAGAATAATGAAGGAAATTGATATAGATGAAAGTAATCATCAAAACTATATGAGTGAAATATTCCCCTTTTTCTTGAAAACATTTAAAAGTATCACTATTTATCAAGAATCCATTTAAAATAGATTTTTGAATAAAAGTGTCCCATAACACTTTGAAACTTTTAAAAGGAATTTTAATTTTAAAACATTAATTTCCATATAAATAAATCCTTAAAACCATTTTTAAAACATGGACATTAATGAGAAAGATTTAGAAGAATAAATATTTAAAAAATTTAAAATGATATTTTAGTTAGAGTTCCTAACCAAATGAGAGATGTTTGAATACAAATAATTGAGGTAATAAAAACCTTATAATATCATGAGAATAAAGGTATTCATGATATACTATGTCAAATTATATTATATACACCATATAAAAGTGAATTGGCGTATAACAACAAAGAAGTCTCAATGGAATGTAAATTGAGATGAAATCCCTTATAAAGACTGTATCCTTAGGTTAAGAATAAATCATTGACATAATTATGTGTGAAAAATATAAATACACTCAATATGATTGGATATTAAGTGTAAATCAATCAGATTACATTCACACATATTCTTGTAAAAACAACACCAATGACTTGGATGTTTAACTCAACGAATAGAAATTGAGTTAAAATTACACTTATCAAGTTCATATCGATGACTTGAGAATTTATCAATGGAGTGATTATGTGTATCAAAATTATATCCACACAAAGGGGAGTGTAAATTACTACATAACTAAATAAATAGTTATTTCACACATAATCTTGGAGTAAAATAATCAATGAAGTTTTTCTAAAACCCAATGAGTGGAAATTGAAATTTTAATTTCCCTTACCGATTTAGTAACTTACGAAACATACAACCCATGAAAGAAGGATCTTACAATGAAGATTTAAATATCCATAAATTAAATCATATTATACAAATAATACAATCATGGTAAGTACATACACCACACAAAAGGAAATAGTGGCAATATAGCATGTATCTCACGGGAATAAGAAATGAGATAAAAACCCCTTACCTTGTACTTTTCCTTAGTTGAGGGTACGTTAACCTCCGGTATAATGGTGAAATAATTTTTATTAAATTATACAGGAACCATATACATAAATATGATATCATATATGATCTTTTAATATTACTTTGTTAATAATACTTCAGTAGTATCATTGTTTCGGGTGTTAACTGATTCGTTTTTATATGTTTTGTTACGTAAGCCATGTTTGCTATGGATAGGATGTATTTGATTCATATCCATAATGATATTATGTTCTTAAAAATTATTATTTTTTAATCATAAAATTATATTTATTCTTGAATGGTTACGATTGGGAATGAATCTCATCGCATTCGTGGAGACGGTAATCCGTATGTACGCACGAGCGACAATACCATTATATTGATGATAAAATCATATGTAATTGGATGGTATTTCATATATAAAGAATCATTAACATGTTATATTTATTATTTAAATAAATTATACTCATTATTATACCCATCCAAATAATTAAGTGTTGAATAACAAACTACACCACGACGTGAAGATGGTAAGCCGTATGTACGCACGTATGGTGACTTTGCCATTCATAGGATCGATAGAACAATGAATATGGTTGTAACATATTTATAATAACATAACAGTATGTATAAGGTACTAGAGTTATTATTTTGGCATGGAAACAACAAAGAAAGAGGAAGTGGAAGAAGAAAAGAACATTGAAAGAGGTGATGAAATAATTACCTTTTCTTCAAGTGCTTTCGTTTGATTTGATCAAAAGGGATCCTTAGGTTGGATTTCTGATAAAAGTAAGGCATATAGGTTGCATTGAGGGTAGTTGGGAGGATATTTTATAAGGGTTTGACCAAGACAAATGGCTTTGGAGGTGTGATTTTGAGAGAAGGGGAAGTACCCTTTTATAAGAGAGGTGAGTGTCACTTTAGGAAAACCTTGAAATATTATTTTATTATACAATCATATTCGGTTTATAATGGATCCAAAAGGATTTATTTTGAGGATAAGGTGGGTATGGGTCTAAAAAATCTCAAAAAATAGGTTTTATACAGGTTTAGGTCACCATATTAACCTTATTTTGTAGATTTAACTCTTGGTTAAATAGTTTAACATTTACCATGTCTCCATGTATTTTTATATTATATGGTTAATAAACTTACTATAAAAGGACAAGTGAACACCAAATGGTTAATTAATGACATATATATTATTATATAAATCTTTTGGCTGAAACTTATATTTTTAGGACTATTATATCATTTAATAATATAGTATTTGTTTTAAAAACTCATTTATGTCAATTTTGACATTTTTTTGCATTTGGTTTTTGTGAAAGTCATAAAAATCTGATTTTTTCGAACAAAATAAATTGAATCAACCCTAAAATTTCATATTAATCGAAAAAATTAGTTTAATGTATCAAAAGTATCAAATTAAATTTATTTTGATATTTATAATATCAAGTATTTTGATCTTTCATTAATAAGGTAATTACTGCATCATCATTGTGTCATAAATAAATTTAATTATATAATGTATAAAAATTATAAATAAAATACCATGATTTAGGAAATATTTTTATCTTTCTAATGAATATTTATAGTCAAATTTATCTTTTGTATAACCCTATATTAAAAATGTTTTAGTTATGAAAATTTGAATTTAACACTTTTAACTCTTCTTTAAATAAAATAATAATAAATGTACTAATCTAATCCAAGTGGAACAAATAGGATAATATTTTATTAATAAGGTTAATTTTGGTCTAAAAACACTTATCTAATAGAATTATGACATGTGTTAGTGTAATTATAATACCATTTTTACCTTTAATTACCTTATTTACTTTTAACCACGGTAAATAAAAGTCAAAAATTACTATTTAACAAAAATTATTTTCATCTTATTGAACCAAATTTTAATTACTGATATCAACTGTGTCTCAATAATTTTATAAATTAAATTCATATAAGTGGTAAAATTATGTTTTATGCAAATTTTCTAACGTGCTTAGAAGGTGGGTAAAAAACGTTAAAAAAATTCAATAAACTTTTATACATCTAATTTTATTATAAAACGACTCCAATGAATTAAATTGAACTAAAATAGGTATTATGTATCTATTTTTACTTAAAATTAATTTAAATAAAATAAATAATTATTTAAATAAAAAGTTAGTTTTTAAACAATAAAAGTGTTTTTCACTATTCATCAAAAATTGAAAGTTTTCAGAAAAATACCAAAAATTAACCCTATGATAATTTTGATATTCCAAATCCAAAAATGATGTCTATTTTACCAAATTAAAAACATATAATTTTCATTAATTAATTTAAAGTTAATTCTCATTGTCAAAACCAGAAAGCGAGTTTTTGAGAAGTAAAAACCATCAAAAGATTGATATGTGTTTATGTCCGGTTTAAAAGTGAAATTACTTACAATGACCAAAATTGTATTAAATGATAAAAATATAACCTAATTATACATAAAAACCATTAAAATGTATAATTTAACACTATAAATTATTTTTATTAAAAAAGTTGTTTTCAATTAAAATTTAGTATCTTTCACTATTCATCAAGATATGAAAGTTATCAGAAAAACACCAAAAATTTATCCAAACTAAATTTTTATATACTACTTATATAGAATAATTTAATTTCATCAAACTGAATATATAAAAGTTCCAAATATTGTATTTATAAAGGGTTCTCCATTAAAATGCAGAAAAACTGCATTTTTTGAAAAATACTTCTTTTATTTGAAAAATTGAACTTGTCCTTATATTATGTATAAGAAACAAAAAATATGAATGTTAAAAATTATATGGGATATATATAAAATTCAAAATGTGGTTATTACTATTCATAACCGCTTTCTAAATGACTAGTTTGATAGGTCGTGGTGTGATTGAACTCGGTGTTGCGTACATCGCACACTATTGTATTATTCAAAGAGAAGCGTACTGTGAAAGCTTGGGGTGTTACACATACAAAGTTTTGGGAAGGTTTCTTCACACTTTGACCAAAATATTGTGTAGGGAAGAGGTATTTTCCTGTAACTAAAGGCTCATGAGAAGGGTTAGATGCATATTGTACCCTCCTATATAGATCTAGCTCATATATAGAAGAGTGGGGATTTTTTATTATTTTTGATAGACCAGGATAGAGGATCCAGGTGTTTCTATATATCCCATCAAATCAAGAATAATTCCATACATAGTTATTGTGTGATTTTTCCTATGAAGGTATGACCCATATATAATAAATGAGGAGGAATTTTTATATTGCGGATGGGCTTAGATTTGAAGATTCATATATCAATACGTATCCTATGATAATAGGAATAAAACTAGGCATAGTTCTTAGAAATAGCGTAGTTTAGTGTCATGATACGAGGACATCAACCATGTATTTTAACATCATATGATAAGGAAAACATGGGGTCTTGTGGTTTTAGGTCATACAACTAGGACCATATGTCATATAATAATGAGTAATAAAAGGTTTATCGGGCCAGGATGTTCTGACATGACTCAGATGTTAGGGGGAAAGTGTAAAACATGATTCAGGGGGTTCTTAGACCATGAGAAATAATATGTGACAAAAATTACATTGGGTCTTATAGAGATAGAATAGGCCTCTCCTGGGGATGAATTTTCCTTTGGTTGACATGATTTTTTTGTGGGAAAATTATGCAGAGCCAACTAGGGAATATTGTTAATAGTCAAAACAAGGTTTCCTTAGGACATTGACCCTCCATTTCTAATGGCTAGAGAAATACTGTGGAGATATGAAATCACCCAAGACATAAAGTATGATAAATGGAAAGAATTTTTCCAAGTACATAAGAAACATTTAGACCAAAATTTTCCATGGAGTGTGAAGTTCTACATAGATCTGACTCATATGTTAGAGGGGAAGTTTTTGTTTCCTTGATAGATCCTTGAATGAGGAACCCAAATTTAGGATATCATGCATGGATATTTGTTTGTATGCAAGAGATGGGGATGCATTTTTTTCCATTACCCCATAGTTGGGACCGAGACATGAGGTCTAGGCATCAATACATATCTCGTTAAAGTGAGAATCAAGCTAGATGTAGTTCTTGAAGAACCAAGTAGTTTAACTTCATGCAGTAAGGACATAGGTTCCCTATCATGAAGAGGGAATATTGCAGCTGAACCTAAGATTAATGACCTGTGTATCACTACGTATCCTGTGATGGCAGGAATCAAGCCATACATAGTTCTCGTGTAGTTTAACGTCATGCGGTAAAGACATCTGGTGTGCCTTTTATGGTCTTGCGACTAGGACCACAATAACTTTGATGTTAATTAATATGCCCTAATAATGTAGGGAATCACTTACTGAAATTCCTAATCCCACATGATCTATGATCATTTTGAGAAACAAGGGGTGAAAAGGTTTATTCCACCACACATAGGCGATAAAAATAAAGGATAGGGGCATTTTGATTTTGTGGTGTCTAGACTAGGATGTAAGATCCATGCATCTCTACGTATATAATTAGAGTAATAATCAATCTATACGTAGTTCTAGAACTATCTCCCTATATAGGTCTAACCCATACATATGGAGGAGGTCATTTCCCCCGGTTGTATTGATTTTTGTGGCTGGAACCAGGATTGGAGATCCAAGCATCACTACATATCATGCGATAATTGTAATCAATCCAAAAATAGTTCTAAATGGGAACTCTCAACGTAGTTCTGATCTACATGCAGAGAGGATAATTTTTCCCATTGATTACAATAGATGGGCCCAGGATTGGAGATCCGAGTGTCACAACATATCCCGTGTGAATAAGAATCAATCCACACATAGTTTTTAGAAATTTCTTCCCTGCATAGATCTAACTCATGTGTATAGAGGTAATTTCACTTAAAATATATCTATAAATGGAAGGATCCACTTTGGAGTCCCCTGTATAAATTTTATTTGTATGCAAGGGAGGGGGAATTTCCCATATTTCATGGCTTGGCCTAGGACATAGGTTTTGAGTTTCACTATATATCCCATTGGAATAATAATTAATCCACATGTATTTCTCAAGGAATTATGTAGTTTAACATCTTGTGGTAAGGATGTTGGCTGTGCAGTTTAACGTCTTGTGGTAAGAATGTGGCCCACCCAATGTGTAATAAAAGTAGTATTGTGTTTTGTCCCAATATTTGAGGTTCAAATGTCACTAAAAATCTTTTGATGGTAGTAATCAAGCCACACATAGTTATTGGATGGATATATTCTTTATGTGGATCTGACTCTCATGCAGGGACATGGGTATTTCATCATTCTTCTACATAGATCTAGCTAATGTGTGATGAATTGTCAGTGAAATGATGTTTCCAATATAGTTTAACATCATACAGTAAGGATGTTTGGGTCATGTAGTTTATTGTCTTACAACATGGACAATGTATCATGATTTTTGTGGTCACGTGACAAAAAAAACAATGCAGTTTAATATCGTACAATGAAGATGATGTGATTTTATTTTTCACACGAAGTATTTATTAAGAAACCTTATGTTGTTAGGGGCTTTGGTAAGCTTTATATTAATCTAAATCAATTAATAAGATCTATTTGAGTATAAATTATGTATAAAATAAGGTCCCTCCCACTTTGAATCCAACATTGGAGGTTTCTTTCCAGGTATCATCAGAAACTTGAGGACCAACACCATCTCTCCCTTGAGGAAAGAATGAAGGAATTTTTTTAATTAAAGGATCATGAAATCCAGTATTGGTGGGATTCCAAATGATACATGGTATGAAATATCTTCTCATCTAATCACTCTAATTCATCCATTCATTTTTAGGATTTCTCATCTATGGATAACTAATCGTAGATGGCAACACGGAGTGAGGGCAATTGGACTTCGATGGGAAGGACCACCTCTATCTCGTATACTAATGAGTACATGGTTTCCTATGTGGCGGTGCATGTCGTAGTATAGTAATCTCACAAGTCATGCAGAAGAATGTCTATCCAAGACATTTTATCCTTATTTACTATCTTATGAAGTAAATTTTATAGGGCCTTTATTTTTCCATTAACCACTTCATGGTAGCAGGATGAACGGTTGGACTTGATGTCATACTCTTGATATAGATTCTTCAATTAAGTAGAACAAAAATTGGTTCCTTTTTCCATCAATATTGTATGAGGGACACCAAATACAGTGATGATGTTGTATTTCACGAATATTTCAATGTTCCTTGCTAAATTCTTTAAGGTTTACAGCTTCATAATACTTGGAGAAGAAATAGGTTGTATTAAGAATGCACATGAACTGATTGGTTGTAGTAGGAGGATATGGTCCCACAATGTCCATTCCCTATATGAAAAATGGAGAGGAGTATTTGGATGTGTGTATCAACTCTAGGGGTTGGTGAATGAAGTTGGTATGAACCTAGATAGAATGATTTTTTTGGTAAATTTTGTGTAGTCCTATGTCATAGTGGGTCAGTAGTACCCAAGCCTTTAGATTTAATAGGAAAGATTGAATCCTGACTGGTGGGTGCTACAGGCTCCATTGTACACTTCCTTTATGATAACAATAGTATATTATCTATCAATTATCCTTATAAGGACCCCATCAAGTATCTACTTATAAAGGACCTTTTTATGATTCGTGTCATCATATAAAAAAAGTTAATTTCTTACCTCTAAATTTTATCTTTCCAAGATCTGTCCTGTGGGAGTTCTGTAGAACCTGGGGATGCCCTGAGAGGGGAGGGGTGAATTAGGGTGTCAACTTTTTTTTAAAGTGACAGATCTTATTCCCACATTAGTAAAAATTCATTAAACATGTATAATGGATATGGAAAACAAATAAATAATCACATAAAAAGAGACCACACAAAACTTTTACTTGGTTCTCCACAAAGGGCTATGTCCAAGGAGCACACGCCGATAGTGTGTCAGTAATACCATAATACACTAATTTTCACTAGTTTTGGAGTACAAGATTTCCATTACAGTCACTCTATTCCAGGAACACTCCCTTTAAAATGGTTCAGGGATAGATCACTGCATCCCTCAGATCACTTCGGTCGACTCCTCCTAACTCACTGCCTTGAGATAATCCTAACTCAGTTTATCAACTTGAAGGTTGCTTCAATATATTTGCATTGAAATCTTCATCTCTGTTCAACATGAGACACTGCTTGCATCAAAGTCCTGAATTGATGCATTTGAAGTCACTGATCACACAAACCGGATACTCAAAAACCGTTCTAAAGCATAACACCAAACTTACGTGCAATAACCCAACTTGCATGCAATATTTGGAAATTGTCATGAAAAATCACTTTTGTGCAACCCCTACTTTTTCCACACCCCTTATCTTTTTCACAACTACACCGAAGGGTTAACTTGCTCTTTTCAGACTAAAGGAACACCGTGCGCACAAGATTAACTTTATGTAAATCTTTCGTGCGCAAAACTTTCACGCAGCAGAGCAACCATATTTTCAATGGAAAAGTTCTTAAGTCTTACTTGAAGGTAGCCACATATTTATAGACCTTTGAAGACCCTGAGTTCAAGATCCCAACACATCTTAGTCGGTTTGAGTAAGTTTCTTTCCCACAACACCATCTTTCACGCACATCCATATCTTGCGTGCACTTTCTGTATTTTCCATATTTTGAAGCACTGATCCCAAAACAAACCTTGCACGCAAGATTCTAAACACTCTTAAATACTGCACATAACCCCCTTTTCCAAACACACAATTCTCCATTTCCCAATTTTCAGGCCCAAAAGTTTGGAAAACACTGAGAAATTGTGCCACCTTCAATACTTCTGTCCACTTGAACTGTATGATCCCCTTCCTGGAAAACATTCCAAACTTCCAATAAGGATTGAAAACAAACACAAACCAGACTCCATTTATTTCATAGAATGGTCATGTGATTCTCACTCAAATTTACCCAAGAGAAGAAGGTAAGACGGTCCTTGTAGTTTAGCTTGGGTTATCGAATCCATAGAGACCTAAGAAGAAACCTATAGACACGTACATTCTATGGACTGTTTTCAGCTATGAAGTGGCCAACTTGGATTGATTTTGGATGGGTTTTAAAGATATCTAATATATTTAAGTGAATTCAATTTAAAAGAATGAGTTGATCCTAGGTTATCGCTCGGGGTGGATTGGACGTATTTTCTTTTTAATGATTTCAATTTCTTAAATTTGAGATGGGTTCATTTAAGGAGATAAAACAACATCATCACTTACTGGTTTAATGAATACACCCTCTAATACTAATCACCTATACACTTGAAGGATCAAAGTTTTGAGCACTTCAAGGTAAAGGATCGTATTAGTACTTGAAGTGTGTGACCTTAAATTCAACAAGGACGATGAAGTTTAAAAATCATCAAATAAAAATCCCAATTAAAGAAGTGATTATACATTAATTAGGTGATAAATAACATCCAATCTAGCCCCTTTCTACTCCCTTGGATCAACCCATAAGTGGGTTATCCCTCCATTGATCCCATGGTTTCAATGGAAGCGGAAAGTAGACTCATGAGGGAGGAAATGGAGAAGTAAAGAAAACAACAAAAATAAAATGATCACTCCACCGTTGTGTGAATAATTTCACAAGGGTTGGTGTGAATAAGTTCACACCTTGATCCAAAGGTATCAAAGTGATATGAAGAAAAATATAATAAGAGTAGAATAAGAACTTTTATTAAGAAACTAAAGTGAATTGAACAACTTACATGTGAAAGACAAATTTGAGGCAACAAAAATGCAGCATAACATTACAATTGAACAAAGCATCCAAGATTTCCAACTCCTTTACCACCACTGCTTTAAATAGGCATTTTTGGAGCCTTGGGTCGAGCCTCCAACAGTACAAAACATCTAAATTAATTTTGGTAGGCCATAGGTGGTGGAAAGCTTGTGGAATTTGAACTTTTCCACATTTGACCCGAGGTGGCAGCCAGCTTTACTTCACCGAACAGACGTGTCAGGAAGACATTCTAGACGGAAGAATCAGAGTGGGCCATAGAATAAGAAAATTTATCTCAGGATGTCTTCTAACCTCCTGTAAAAGTTTGGCCCATTTGGAGTTGTGAATTCCGAGATATAATCAAATTAGTGGTCCGTTTTTCTGGGCCGCAGAATCTGGCCCAGAATTGTATCTCTACCTTGGGACGCCTCAATGACCATAATAGAGGCCTAATTAGCATTGTATCATGAAGAGTGATTTGTTCCTATACATGTATTATATCATCACACGAAATTTGGGATTAATTGGGATTGTATGTTGGGCCCCACAGTCTCATAAGTGGGATGGTGTCCAATCTGTCTTCTCTAGAATTGCTTCCTTTCATCACAAAATATCTCCATCTTCTTCCATGAATTCTCCATTGATCCCTGAATGAAAAATGTTCAAATTTAAGTGTAGATAAAGTTTCCAAAATATCAAATTAAAAAATTGAAAATTACATTCCTTATAATCAGATGACTGATTGGGCTTAAATTGGTGTATATTAGGCATGAAGTGCACAAATGATGAGAATGAATGTTCATAATGAAAATGCACTAACTCAGGCACATAAGATCAAAAATGAACATTTAATACCATTAAAATGTAATTAAAATATATGTTTTTATTGGATAATCACACCCCCCAACTTGAGTTTTACTAGTCCCGAGCAAAATATATCTCAACAACATGAAATTTGAATTCCCTTTTCTAAAAACATTTTAATACACAATGATCACCAAAAAAACTTATACCAAACAATCATGAAACCCATCAAAATATTTTAATTCAAGATAGTTTCATAAGCAGATCCCAATCCCAAGCCCATTCCTTTGTTCAAATTCATTTCCATATTTCATCCAATATCAATTAAGTATGAGGATGTGTTGTGCATCACAATAGACATGGGGGTTCATCTTTATTCAAGGGGAAATTACGAAAGCGCTAGGTGGAATCACATTTCAATATTAAGATGAGTATTCATTTTTTTTGTATAATTGTTTTTGTTTTTTTTTTTGTTTTTGTTGTTTTTTTTTCAATTTTTCCATGGTAATTGAAGTTGCACTCAAAAGAGTCAACCCTTGTAGTGAGACTTTTCCGATGACTCCCAGGATCAAAGACCTTAGGGCACCAAGTGAAGCCCACATACTCGGGCATCATCTTGAGTTAAATCAGTCAAAAACAAATTCAAATTACCAAAAATAGAGATAAAATTACTAACTCTGGGCCAGACAACTATGGAGTCACGATCCCCAAGTGCCGAAAGCCACACATTAGGTCATTTCATTGCTCTACGTGCAATTTTTTTTTGAATACTCATATTAAACTAAAATGATCACCAAACCTATGCTATTTATTTAGGGGACCCCATGAACTTAAACTAATACCCCACTATCCAAAGGAAGTGCATTGTGATTTTTTTATTTGGATGAAAATATAAACGATGAAATATCACATTGGATAGCCACACTTTCCAAAATCTATGCTCATGAAATTATACAAGGATTAAAATCAGAATCAGGGTATACTAAATTATTTGATATTCAGTTTCAAAGTGTGCAATGTGTATTACCATGTTTAAAGTTAAAGGAATTTTTCCTTCCATTTAATTTTTTTTTCAAATCATTCATTTTTTTTGACACAAAAGCATTTTTTTTTATCTCCCCCCCCAACTTAAAATAACACTGTCCCCGGGGTTTAAATAAAAGAAAATTTAGAAGGGGGTAGAGGTAGAGAATGAATGTTCAAAAAGGAAATTGAAAATGAGGGTCATGGAATGAAGTCACCTGGTGGTTGAAGTTTGAAGTTCTTGCTGCTCCAATTTATTGCTTTGATATCCATGTCGCTTGCAAAGTTCCCTAGTGGAAAAAGGAAAAAAAACAAAAAAAAAACAAAAAAAAAACAATATATATATATATATATATATATAATAAAGGAAGTAAAATATAAGTATATATATAAAAATTATAGAATAAGGAAGCACAAGAAGGCGCAAGTCATTGGTAAGCGCGCACCCCTGTCTCCGGTTCGAGTCCCCGCAGCTTCGCCGGTTGTGACGGGGTTTTCCCCACGGCCTATGGCGTGGAATTTTTTTTATTATTATATTTTTATTTTTGTTTTTTAATTTTTTAACCTAAAAACACATCAAAAAAAAACTGATGATACATTGTCTTCTTTTTTTAAATTTCTGGGTAAGGTATTACTCAAGGATCACACCACGTGACACGGATGAATATGATGCTCCCCTTTCGTACCCATCCATACTCATTATAGAAGAACAGGTCAACAGTTTATTTTTTTTCAAAATATCAAAATATCTCATTAACCCTATTTAAAATATAAAGTTGATTAAAACAATGAAATTATTGTAAACTTGAAAACCATGGGTTGCGTCCCATCAGCGCTTTGTTTAACGTCGTTAGCCCGACATGGACCCTAAATCTATTAATTTGTTCTTGGTTCATAGGTTGGGTCAGTTAACTCAACCTCTATTTCCTGTTTATTGAATGATTCAATGAATGGTTTTAACCTTTGACCATTGACCTTGAAAATGTAACCACTTGTGGGATTTTGAATTTCAACTGCCCCATGGGGGTACACATAATGCACTATGAAAGGTCCTGACCATCTAGACCTTAACTTTCCCGAGTGTAAATGAAGTTTTGAACTATACAAGAGCACAAGTTTTCCCGGTTCAAAATGTTTGACCTTGATATTCCTAGATTGGTAGGCTTGAACTCTAGCTTTATTGATCCTTGAATTTTCATAAGCCTCCATCCTTAGTTCCTCCAGTTCATTGAGATCTAATTTCCTTTTTGTTCCGGCGAATGAGAGGTCATAATCCATTTTCTTAATTGCCCAAAAGGCCTTATGTTCAATCTCCACTGGCAAGTGGCATGCTTTACCATAAACCAACCTATATGGGGACATTCCTAAAATGGTTTTATATGCAGTTCTATAGGCCCAAAGAGCATCTAAGAGTTTCTCAGACCAATCTTTCCTAGAGGGGTTGACATTTTTTCAAGAATTTTCTTAATCTCCCTATTCGCTAACTCATCTTGACCATTGGTTTGAGGATGGTATGCAGTGGACACTTTATGAGAAATACCATACTTAGACATGAGTGAAGCGAATGGAAGGTTGTAGAAATGGGTTCCTCGATCACTGATTATAGCCCTAGGAATTCCAAATCTTGAAAATATGTTCTCTTTTAGAAATCGAATCACAACTTGATGATCATTGGACTTAGTGGGAATGGCCTCAACCCATTTTGAGACATAATCAATAGCTAAGAGTATGTAGAGGTATCCCCGAGATTTTGGGAAGGGACCCATGAAGTCAATTCCCCAACAGTCAAATATTTCAACCACTAAGATGGGAGTGAGTGGCATTTGATTCCTTTTTGTGATGGACCCTACTTGTTGACACCTAGGACAGCTTTGACAAAATTTGTAGGAGTCCCTTGAGAGGGTGGGCCAGAAAATACCACATTGAAGAATCTTAGCAGATGTTTTCTTAGAGGAAAAGTGACCTCCACATGCCTCACTATGACAGAATTTAAGGATGGAATCTTGTTCAGATTCTGGAACACACCTCCTAATGACTTGATTAGGGCCGAACTTATAGAGGTATGGATCATCAAACACATAGTGTCTAACATCAGAAAGGAATTTCCTTCGATCTTGAGTCCCTAAGAATTTTGGAATGACTCCTGTCACTAAGAAATTTGCTATGTCAGCATACCAAGGGCAGTCACTCACAGAGTATAAGTGTTCATCAGGAAACGAATCAGACACAGAAAGGCGATTTGAGTTGTCTTTGAATTCCATCCTAGAGAGGTGATCAACTACAACATTTTCAACTCACTTTTTATCCTTGATTGTGAGGTCAAATTCTTGTAAGAGAAGGACCCACCTAATCAGTCTAGCCTTAGCATCTTGTTTTTGGAAGAGGTATTTTAGTGCAGAATGGTCAGTGAACACAGTGATGGGGGATCCTAAGAGGTAGGACCTAAACTTCTCTAAGGAAAAAACAATAGCAAGTAACTCCTTTTCAGTGGTGGTGTAGTTTATTTGGGAATAATTTAAGGGTTTGCTTGCATAAGCAATGACATAAGAAGTTTTATCACAACGTTGTCCTAACACAGCTCCAACAGCAAAGTCACTGGCATCACACATAAGTTCAAAAGGAAGGTTCCAATTTGGAGATTTCATAATGGGAGGAGAGGTGAGAGAGGATTTGAGGGTTGAGAATGAACCCTCACAGCTTTCTGTACAAACAAATGGAGCATCCTTTACTAGGAGAGCACAAAGGGGACGGGATATTGAACTAAATTCCTTGATGAATCTTCTATAGAAACCAGCATGTCCTAAGAAAGACCTCACTTCCTTGACAGTTTTGGGTGATGGAAGGTGACGAATGATGTCAACCTTTTCTTTATCAACTTCAATCCCCCTACTCGAGACCATATGGCCTAGAACAAGTCCCTCTTTAACCATGAAATGGCATTTTTCTCAGTTTAGGACCAGATTCTTTTCTTCACATCTTGACCAGACTCTCTCCACATTCTGCAGACATCCCTCAAATGTATCCCCAAACACAGAGAAGTCATCCATGAAGACCTCTAGAAAATCCCCTACCATGTCTGAGAAGATTCCCATCATGCACCGCTGGAAGGTTCCAGGGGCATTGCATAACCCGAAGGGCATGCGTTTGTAAGAAAAGGTTCTGAAAGGACATGTGAATGTAGTCTTCCCTTGATCCTCTAGGGAGACCTCAATTTGATTGTACCCCGAGTACCCATCTAAGAAACAGTAGAAGGCATGACCTGCCACTCTCTCAAGGACTTGGTCAATGAATAGTAAGGGGAAATGGTCCTTCTTGGTGAATGAGTTTAGTTTCCTATAGTCAATGCAGACCCTCCATCCACTACTCACCCTTGTTGGAAGAATCTCTCCATCCTCATTGGTTATCACTGTGAGTCCAGCCTTTTTTGGAACCACTTGGATTGGGATCACCCATTCACTCTCAGCTATGGGATATATGATACCAGCTTTCAATAATTTCATAAGTTCTTTCCTTACTACCTCCATGAGATTAGTATTGAGTTGCTGTTGAGGTTGACGACATGGATTTGAATCAGATTCCAGAACAATCCTATGAGTCCCGATAAGTGGGCTAATCCCAGGAATATCAGAAAGGTTCCAACCAATGGATTTCTTATGCTTCCTAAGGACATCAAGAAGCATCCTCTCATGATTGGATTCAAGAGAAGAAGAAATGACAATAGGATGTGTTTGATTTTCCCCTAGGAAGGCATACTTTAGTGCAGCAGGAAGTTCCTTCAATTCAAGATCAGGTTGGTTCAGAATTTTAGCAGAAGATTGGGACATTGGATCAAGATCAATTTATTTTTTTAGAGTTTCAGATAGGATTGATTCCCCACATGTAGAAGTTTCAGCTACTAGATTGTCTTGATCATATTTAGGGAAGGAAGTTTGATGGGTCTCCATGAAATTGGTTTCTTGAAAGGTTTCACTGATTGTTGGACCTAAGACTTCATCATAAGAGAAATTTGAAAATGATTCAAGCCAAGGAGATAAACTTCCTTCATATGAACAAAGGAAATCAATCTCATCCTGACTTAAACATTCATAAAATATTCCTTGATGTTCCATGGATTCATTATCAATGCTTCCTATCATGTTTACTTCATGAATGTCCTCGTCATCCCCTATTTGTGAGCTTGCATTATAGATGTTCAAGTCTAGACTCATGTTCCCAAAGGTGATGGTCATGTTCCCATTTCGAACTCGGATAACAGAGTTGATTGTTGCAAGAAAAGGACGACCAAGGATGATTGGGGTCTGTTCCTTATTTCCTAAGTTTGGATGGTTGTCAAGGACAATGAAGTCAGTAGGGTAGATAAATTTTTCAACCTTTACCAGAACGTCCTTTAAAATCCCCTTTGGAACCCTAATGCTACGATCAGCAAGCTGAAGTGTGACAGATGTGGGTTGGAGTTCTTCTAGGCCTAACTGGTAGTACACAACATATGGGATGATATTGACACTAGCACCAAGGTCACACAAGGCCTTGACAACTTTGCTCTCTCCTAGTTCAACATTGATGTAAGGGTAACCCGGGTCTTTCAACTTAGGAGGAATGGTCCCTTGAATGGTGGTACTCAAATTAGCAGCCAAAAGGACTTGGTTTTTATGTGAAAATTTTCTTTTAAAAGCGCACAAGTCCTTAAGGTACTTTGAGTAGGAAGGTATGGTTTGGATTGTATCGAGAAGAGGAATGTTCAAATTGACTTGTGAGAAGATTTCCCTCAATGTTTCACTCAGTTCAGGCTTGGGTTTCCCCCTCATGCGTTGAGGAAATGGTACAGGTTGTGGGGTCGTTTGTTGAGGAGTTGTTTCCTTGAAAATGTTATCAGTTTCCTCAGTTTGATCTTGTGGTTCATTTGAATTTTCATCCAAGTTTGAATCTTCAGGTGGGTTCTGAATTAGTTGTTCAGGTTTCTCAATTGATTTCCCACTTCTTAAAACTGTCACAACCTTTAGTTGTTCATGAGTTGTTTGATCACAACTTGACTCTCCCCTTGAAGTTGAGGATGGCACCGCCTGAGTAGGCATGGGTGCCTTTCCAGTTTTGATGGTTTGAAGTTCTTGTTTTAGGGAAGATACTTCTGAGTTCATCCTCTCCATTTGTTTTCATAGTTGTTCTAGTAGGCTTTGTGGAACAGTTTGGGTGGGTGCTTGAGTAGGTTTGTTTATCCCAAGGGGATATTTTGGAGGTGGGACGGTTTGTTGAAAATGGACCGGTGGATGTTGGTATTGGATAGGTTGGGTTTGGAACTGGTTATGGGTTTGGTAGTTCTAATGGGGGTAAGGATTTTGTCCCTGTGGTAGGCTAGGTTGTTGGTTATCTTTCCAGCGGAAGCCTGGGTGGTCGTTATACCTTGGGTTGAAGGTGTTTTGGTATTGAGGCTTTTGAAAGTTCAAAGCATTTACTTCCGCTGGGGGTCCTCCTAAGAGAACATCCTTGATGGATGGAATGGTTGGGCAGTTGTCTATCTTATGGTCATGTTTGTCACAAATTGTGCAAACATGGTCAACATTTTGGATTTCATGGACTTTCCTAAGGTCTATCTCTTCAACCTTCCTAGAGAGTGCTGCGAGTTTAGCCCTAAGGAATTCCTCTTCTCTAAGTGTATGAATTCCAGTAGTTCTTTGTGGATTTTCAGAATAAGGTGAAGTTCCCCATATTTGGTTTTGTTCATAAAGGCTTTCTAGATACTCGTAAGCATCATTTGGGGCTTTGTTTTTAAAGGTTCCATTACACATCATGTCAATGAATTATTTGTTCCCCGGACCCAACCCTTCATAAACAATTCTCACTTGTTTAGGAATAGAAAAACCATGGTGTGGAACCATGTTTAGAGTGTCTTTGAACCTCTCCCATGTTTCATAGAATGACTCTCCCTCTTTTTTTAAAAAGTTTTGGATACTCTTTTTAAGTGCAATTGTTTTGTGGTGGGGAAAGTATTTTTTGTAGAATTCTCTTTGTAGTTGGTCCCAAGAGTTGATGGATGATGGTCTCAAATTGTTTAGCCAATTTTTAGCTCGATCCTTTAAAGAAAAAGGAAATAGCCTCATCTTAGCAGATTCTAGTTGATGTGGGGGACACATGGTTTCTACAATGTCATTGAACTCCTTAATGAGCAGGTATGGCATCTCGGACTCCATTCCATGGAATGTGGGAAGGTGGTTTAGGACATGGGGTTTAAAGATGTAGTTGGAATCTCCTAGGGAATTGTGTCTAATGCATGAGGGGGAATTGGTCCAGGAAGGTGTGAAGTAGTCATTCATGGTTTGATCAATTGCATTCCCCAAGTTTGGGGCTGCCTCATTTGGGTTTCCATTTTGGTTTCCACCCGGGTTTATGAGTTGGTTTCTTTGAAGACCTTCCATTGAAATTGGATCATTTTTGGACTCTAAAGTATTAGGAAGATTATGATCTAATGGAATGAGTTCCCTTGGTGTACTTGACTCCCCAACCCCAGGACTATCCACCCTAACTAGACGGTTTGATTGATCGCAGGTGTAGGCGGACATGCGCCAAAGAAAAAAAAACGAGAAAGGGACAAGATAAGAGAATTTGGATGAGAAAAGAAGAAATGGGGGAGAATAGAATGGGTGTTTAGATGAATTACTTGGGTCCCCGGAAACGGCACCAAAATTTGATTCTCGCTCAAATTTACCCAAGAGAAGAAGGTAAGACGGCCCTTGTAGTTTAGCTTGGGTTATCGAATCCACAGAGACCTAAGAAGAAACCTATAGACACGTACATTCTATGGATTGTTTTTAGCTATGAAGTGGCCAAATTGGATTTATTTTGGATGAGTTTTAAAGATATCTAATAGATTTAAGTGAATTCAATTTAAAAGAATGAGTTGATCCAAGGTTATCGCTCGGGGTGGATTCGACGTATTTTCTTTTTAATGATTTCAATTTCTTAAATTTGAGATGGGTTCATTTAAGGAGATAAAACAACATCATAACTTACTGGTTTAATGCCTACACCCTCTAATACTAATCACCTATACACTTTAAGGATCAAAGTTTTGAGCACTTCAAGGTAAAGGATCGTATTAGTACTTGAAGTGTGTGACCTTAAATTCAACAAGGACGATGAAGTTTAAAAATCATCAAATAAAAATCCCAATTAAAGAAGTGATTATACATTAATTAGGTTATAAATAACATCCAATCCAGCCCCTTGCTACTCCCTTGTATCAACCCATAAGTAGGTTAGCCCTCCATTTATCCCATGGTTTCAATGTAAGTGGAAAGTAGACTCATGAGGGAGGAAATGGAGAAGTAAAGAAAACAACAAAAATAAAATGACCACTCCACCGTTGTGTGAATAATTTCACAAGGGTTGGTGTGAATAAGTTCACACCTTGATCCAATGGTATCAAAGTGATATGAAGAAAAACAGAATAAGAGTATAAGAAGAACTTTTATTAAGAAACTAAAGTGAATTGAACAACTTACATGTGAAAGACAAATTTGAGGCAACAAAAATGCAGCATAACATTACAATTGAACAAAGCATCCAAGATTTCCAACTGATTCACCACCAATACCTTAAATAGGCATTTTTGGAGCCTTGGGTCGAGCCTCCAATAGTACAAAGCATCTCAATTAATTTTGGTAGGCCATAGGTGGTGGAAAGCTTGTGGAATTTGAACTTTTCCACATTTGACCCGAGGTGGCATCCAACTTTCCTTCACCGAACAGAAGCGTCTGGAAGACATTCTAGACGGCCGAATCAGAGTGGGTCATAGAATAAGACAATGGAGATCCGGATGTCTTCTAACCACCTGTAAAAGTTGGGTCCATTTGGAGTTTTTGATTCCGAGATATAATCAAATTAGTGGGATGTTTTTCTGGGCCGCAGAATCTGGCCCAGAATTGTATCTCTAACTTGGGCCGCCTAAATGACTACCATAGAGGCCGAATTAGCATTTTATCATGAAGAGGGATTTGTTCCTATACATGTCTTATAGCATCCGACGAAATTTGGGATTAATTGGGCCTGTATGTTGGGCCTTACAGTCTCATCAGTGGTCTGGTGTCCAATCTGTCTTCTCTAGAATTGCTTCCTTTCATCACAAAATATCTCCATATTCTTCCATGAATTATCCATTGATCCCTGAATGAAAAATGTTCACATTTAAGTGTAGATAAAGTTCACAAAATATAAAATTAAAAAATTGATAATTACATTCCTTATAATCAGATGACTCATTGGGATTAAATTGGTGTATATTAGGCATGAAGTGCACAAATGATGAGAATGAATGTTCATAATGAAAATGCACTAACTCAGGCCCATAAGAACAAAAATGAACATTTAATACCATTAAAATGTAATTAAAATATATGTTTTTATTGGATAATCACACCCCCCAACTTGAGTTTTGCTAGTCCCGAGCAAAATATATCTCAACAATATGAAATTCGAATTCCCTTTTCTAAAAACATTTTAATACACAATGATCACCAAAAAAACTTATACCAAACAATCACGAAACCCATCAAAATATTTTAATTCGAGATAGTTTCATAAGTATATCCCAATCCCAATCACATTCCTTTGTTCAAATTCATTTCCATATTTCATCCAATATCAATTAAGTATGAGGATGTGTTGTGCATCACAATAGACATGGGGGTTCATCTTTATTCAAGGGGGAAATTACGGAAGCACTAGGTGGAATCACATTTAAATATTAAGATGAGTATTCATTTTTTTTAGTAATTTTTTTTTTGTTTTTGTTTTTGTTGTTGTTGTTTTTTTTTGCAATTTTGCCATGGTAATTGAAGTTGCACTCAAAAGAGTCAACCCCTGTAGCGAGACTTTGCCGATGACTCCCAGGCTCAAAGACCTTAGGGAACCAAGTGAAGCCCACATAATCGGGCATCATCTCGAGTTAACTCAGTCAAAAACAAATTCAAATTACCAAAAATAGAGATAAAATTACTAACTCTGGGCCAGACAACTATGATGTCACGATCCCCAAGTGCCGAAAGCCACACATTAGGTCATTTCATTGCTCTACGCGCAATTTTTTATTTTTATTTTTTTTTGAATACTCATATTAAACTAAAATGATCACTAAACCTATGCTATTTATTTAGGGGACCCCATGAACTTAAACTAATACCCCACTATCCAAAGGACGTGCATTGTGATTTTTTTATTTGGATGAAAATATAAACGATGAAATATCACATTGGACAACCACACTTTCCAAAATCTATACTCATGAAATTATACAAGGATTAAAATCAGAATCAGGGTATACTAAATTATTTGATATTCAATTTCAAAGTGTGCAATGTGTATTACCATGTTTAAAGTTAAAAGGAATTTTTCCTTCCATTTAATTTTTTTTTCAAATCATTCATTTTTTTTGACACAAAGCATTTTTTTATTTTATCTCCCCCCCCAACTTAAAATAACACTGTCCCCAGTGTTTAAATAAAAGAAAATTTAGAAGGGGGTAGAGGTAGAGAATGAATGTTCAAAAAGGAAATTGAAAATGAGGGTCATGGAATGAAGTCACCTGGTGGTTGAAGTTTGATGTTCTTGCTGCTCCAATTTATTCCTTTGATATCCATGTCGCTTGCAAAGTTCCCTAGTGGAAAAAGGAAAAACAAAACAAACAAAACAAACAAACAAAACAATATATATATATATATATATATAATAAAGGAAGGAAAATATAAGTATATATATAAAAATTATAGAATAAGGAAGCACAAGAAGCCGTAGGTCAGTGGTAAGCGCGCGCCCCTGTCTCCCTTCGGTCCCAGGTTCGAGTCCCCGCGGCTTCGCCGGTTGTGACGGGGTTTTCCCCATGGCCTATGGCATGGAATTTTTATTATTATTATATTTTTATTTTTGTTTTTTAATTTTTTAACCTAAAAACACATAAAAAAAACAAACTGATGATACATTGTCTTCTTTTTTTAAATATCTGGGTAAGGTATTACTCAAGGATCACACCACGTGACACGGATGAATATGGTGCTCCCCTTTCGTACCCATCCATACTTATTATAGAAGAACAGGTAAACAATTTATTTTTTTCCGAAATATCAAAATGTCTCATTAACCCTATTTAAAATATAAAGTTGATTAAAAAAACGAAATTATTGGAAACTTGAAAACCATGGGTTGCCTCCCATCAGCGCTTTGTTTAACGTCGTTAGCCCGACATGGACCCTAAATCTATTAATTTGTTCCTGGTTCATAGGTTGGCTCAGTTAACTCAACCTCTATTTCCTGTTTATTGAATGATTCTATGAATGGTTTTAACCTTTGACCATTGACCTTGAAAATGTAACCACTTGTGGGATCTTGAATTTCAACTGCCCCATGGGGGTACACATAATGCACTATGAAAGGTCCTGACCATCTAGACCTTAACTTTCCCGGGTGTAAATGAAGTTTTGAACTATACAAGAGCACAAGTTTTCCCAGTTCAAAATGTTTGACCTTGATATTCCTAGATTGGTAGGCTTGAACTCTAGCTTTATTAATCCTTGAATTTTCATAAGCCTCCATCCTTAGTTCCTCCAGTTCATTGAGATCTAATTTCCTTTTTGTTCCGGCCAATGAGAGGTCATAATCCATTTTCTTAATTTCCCAAAAGGCCTTATGTTCAATCTCCACTGGCAAATGGCATGCTTTACCATAAACCAAACTATATGGGGACATTCCTAAAATGGTTTTATATGCAGTTCTATAGGCCCAAAGAGCATCTAAGAGTTTCTCAGACCAATCTTTCCTAGAGGGGTTGACAGTTTTTTCAAGAATTTGCTTAATCTCCCTATTCGCTAACTCAGCTTGACCATTGGTTTGAGATTGGTATGCAGTGGACACTTTATGAGAAATACCATACTTAGACATGAGTGAAGCGAATAGAAGGTTGCAGAAATGGGTTCCTCGATCACTGATTATAGCCCTAGGAATTCCAAATCTTGAAAATATGTTCTCTTTTAGAAATCGAATCACAACTTGATGATCATTGGACTTAGTGGGAATGGACTCAACCCATTTTGAGACATAATCAACAGCTAAGAGTATGTAGAGGTATCCCCGAGAGTTTGGGAAGGGACCCATGAAGTCAATTCCCCAACAGTCAAATATTTCAACCACAAAGATGGGAGTGAGTGGCATTTGATTCCTTTTTGTGATGGACCCTACTTGTTGACACCTAGGAAAGCTTTGACAAAATGTGTAGGAGTCCCTTGAGAGGGTGGGCCAGAAAAGACCACATTGAAGAATCTTAGCAGATGTTTTCTTAGAGGAAAAGTGACCTCCACATGCCTCATTATGACAGAATTTAAGGATGGACTCTTGTTCAGATTCTGGAACACACCTCCTAATGACTTGATCAGGGCATAACTTATAGAGGTATAGATCATCAAACACATAGTGTCTAACATCAAAAAGGAATTTCCTTCGATCTTGAGTCCCTAAGAATTTTGGAATGACTCCTATCACTAAGAAATTTGCTATGTCAGCATACCAAGGGCAGTCACTCACAGAGTATAAGTGTTCATCATTAAACGAATCAGACACATAAAGGTGATTTGATTTGTCTTTGAATTCCATCCTAGAGAGGTGATCAGCTAAAAAATTTTCAACTCCCTTTTTATCCTTGATTGTGAGGTCAAATTTTTGTAAGAGAAGGACCCACCTAATCAGTCTAGCCTTAACATCTTGTTTTTGGAAGAGGTATTTTATTGCAGAATGGTCAGTGAACACAGTGATGGGGGATCCTAAGAGGTATGACCTAAACTTCTCTAAGGAAAACACAATAGCAAGTAACTCCTTTTCAGTGGTGGTTTAGTTTATTTGGGCATCATTTAAGGATTTTCTTGCATAAGCAATGACATAAAGAGTTTTATCACAACGTTGTCCTAACACAGCTCCAACAGCAAAGTCACTGGAATCACACATAAGTTCAAAAGGAAGGTTCCAATTTGGAGATTTCATAATGGGAGGAGAGGTGAGAGAGGATTTGAGGGTTGAGAATGAACCCTCACAGCTTTCTGTCCAAACAAATGGAGCATCCTTTACTAGGAGAGCACAAAGGGGACGGGATATTGAACTAAAGTCCTTGATGAATCTTCTATAGAAACCAGCATGTCCTAAGAAAGACCTCACTTCCTTGACAATTTTGGGTGATGGAAGGTGATGAATGATGTCAACCTTTGCTTTATCAACTTCAATCCCCCTACTCGAGACCAGATGGCCTAGAACAAGTCCCCCTTTAACCATGAAATGGAATTTTTCCCAGTTTAGGACCAGATTCTTTTCTTCACATCTTGACAAGACTCTCTCCACATTCTGCAGACATCCCTCAAATGTATCCCCAAACACAGAGAAGTCATCCATGAATACCTCTAGAAAATCCCCTACCATGTCTGAGAAGATTCCCATCATGCACCGCTGGAAGGTTCCAGGGGAATTGCATAACCCGAAGGGCATGCGTTTGTAAGCAAAGGTTCCGAAAGGACATGTGAATGTAGTCTTCCCTTGATCCTCTAGGGAGACCTCAATTTGATTGTACCCCGAGTACCCATATAAGAAATAGTAGAAGGCATGACCTGCCACTCTCTCAAGGACTTGGTCAATGAATGGTAAGGGGAAATGGTCCTTCTTGGTGAATGAGTTTAGTTTCCTATAGTCAATGCAGACCCTCCATCCACTACTCACCCTTGTTGGAAGAATCTCTCCATCCTCATTGGTTATCACTGTGAGTCCAGCCTTTTTTGGAACCACTTGGATTGGGCTCACCCATTCACTCTCAGCTATGGGATATATGATACCATCTTTCAATAATTTCAGAAGTTCTTTCCTTACTACCTCCATGATATTAGGATTGAGTCGCCGTTGAGGTTGACGACATGGATTTGAATCAGATTCCAGAAAAATCCTATGAGTCCCGATAAGTGTGCTAATCCCAGGAATATCAGAAAGGTTCTAACCAATGGATTTCTTATGCTTCCTAAGGACATATAGAAGTATCCTCTCATGATTGGATTCAAGAGGAGAAGAAATGACAATAGGATGTGTTTGATTTTCCCCTAGGAAGGTATACTTTAGTGCAGCAGGAAGTTCCTTCAATTCAAGATTAGGTTGGTTCAGAATTTTAGCAGAAGATTGGGACATTGGATCAAGATCAATTTATTTTTTTAGAGTTTCAGATAGGATTGATTCCCCACATCTAGAAGTTTCAGCTACTAGATTGGCTTGATCAGATTTAGGGAAGGAAGTTTGATGGGTCTCCATGAAATTGGTTTCTTGAAAGGTCTCACTAATTGTTGGACCTAAGACTTCATCATAAGAGAAATTTGAAAATGATTCAAGCCAAGGAGATAAACTTCCTTCATATGAACAAAGGAAATAAATCTCATCCTGACTTAAACATTCATCAAATATTCCTTGATGTTCCATGGATTTATTATCAATGCTTCCTATCATGTTTACTTCATGAATGTCCTCGTCATCCCTTATTTGTGATCTTGCATTATAGATGTTCAAGTCTAGACTCATGTTCCCAAAGGTTATGGTCATGTTCCCATTTCGAACTCGGATAACAGAGTTGATTGTTGCAAGAAAATGACGACCAAGGATGATTGGGGTTTGTTCCTATTTTCCTAAGTTTGGATGGTTGTCAAGGACAATGAAGTCAGCAGGGTAGATAAATTTTTCAACCTTTACCAGAACGTCCTTTAAAATACCCTTTGGAACCCTAATGCTACGACCAGCAAGCTGAAGTGTGACAGATGTGGGTTGGAGTTCTTCTAGGCCTAACTGGAAGTACACAACATATGGGATGAGATTGAAACTAGCACCAAGTTCACACAAGGCCTTGAAAACTTTGCTCTCTCCTAGTTCAACATTGATGTAAGGGCAACCCGGGTCTTTCAACTTAGGAGGAATGGTCCCTTTAATGGTGGTACTCACATTAGCAGCCAAAAGGATTTGGTTTTTATGTGAAAATTTTCTTTTAAAAGTGAACAAGTCCTTAAGGTACTTTGAGTAGGAAGGTGTGGTTTGGATTGTATCGAGAAGAGGAATGTTCAACTTGACTTGTGAGAATATTTCCCTCAATGTTTCACTCAGTTCAGTCTTGGTTTTCCCCCTCATGCGTTGAGGAAATGGTGCAGGTTGTGGGGTCGTTTGTTGAGGAGTTGTTTCATTGAAAATGTTATCAGTTTCCTCAGTTTGATCTTGTGGTTCATTTGAATTTTCATCCAAGTTTGAATCTTCAGGTGGGTTCTGAATTAGTTGTTCAGGTTTCTCAATTGATTTCCGACTTCTTAAAATAGTCACAGCCTTTAGTTGTTCATGAGTTGTTTGAGCACAACTTGACTCTCCCCTTGAAGTTGAGGATGGCACCGCCTGAGTAGGCATGGGTGCCTTTCCAGTTTTTATGGTTTGAAGTTCTTGTTTTAGGGAAGATACTTTTGAGTTCATCCTCTCCATTTGTTTGCACAGTTGTTCTAGTAGGATTTGTGGAACAGTTTGGGTGGGTGCTTGAGTAGGTTGGTTTATCCCAGGGGGATATTTTGGAGGTGGTACGGTTTGTTGAAAATGGACCGGTGGCTGTTGGTATTGGATAGGTTGGGTTTGGAACTGGTTATGAGTTTGGTAGTTCTGATGGGGGTAATGATTTTGTCCCTGTGTTTGTCTAGGTTGTTGGTTATATTTCCAGCAGAAGCCTGGGTGGTCGTTATACCTTGGGTTGAAGGTGTTTTGGTATTGAGGTTTTTGAAAGTTCAAAGCATTTACTTCTGCTGGGGGTCCTCCTAAGAGAACATCCTTGATGGATGGAATGGTTGGGCAGTTTTCTGTCTTATGGTCATGTTTGTCACAAATTGTGCAAACAGGGTCAACATTTTGGATTTCATGGACTTTCCTAAGGTCTATCTCTTCAACCTTCCTAGAGAGTGCTGCAAGTTTATCCCTAAGTATTTCCTCTTCTCTAAGTGTATGAATTCCAGTAGTTCTTTGTAGCTTTTCAGAATAAGGTGAAGTTCCCCATGTTTGGTTTTGTTCAGAAAGGCTTTCTAGATACTCGTAAGCATCATTTGGGGCTTTGTTTTTAAAGGTTCCATTACACATCATGTCAATGAATTGTTTGTTCCCCGGACCCAACCCTTCATAAAAAATTCTCACTTGTTCAGGAATAGAAAAATCATGGTGTGGAACCATGTTTAGAGTGTATTTGAACCTCTCCCATGTTTCATAGAATTACTCTCCCTCTTTTTCAAAAAAGTTTTGGATACTCTTTTTAAGTGCAATTGTTTTGTGGTGGGGAAAGTATTTTTTGTAGAATTCTCTTTGTAGTTGGTCCCAAGAGTTGATGGATGATGGTATCAAATTTTTTATCCAATTTTTAGCTCGATCCTTTAAAGAAAAAGAAAATAGCCTCATCTTAGCAGATTCTAGTTGATGTGGGGGACACATGGTTTCTACAATGTCATTGAACTCCTTAATGAGCAGGTTTGGAATCTCAGACTCCATTCCATGGAATGTGGGAAGGTGGTTTAGGACATGGGGTTTAAAGATGTAGTTGGAATCTCCTAGGGAATTGTATATAATTCATGAGCGGGCATTGGTCCAGGAAGGTGTGAGGTAGTCATTCATGGTTTGATCAATTGCATTCCCCAAGTTTGGGGCTGCCTCATTTGGGTTTCCGTTTTGGTTCCCACCCGGGTTTATGAGTTGGTTTCTTTGAAGACCTTCCATTGAAATTAGATCAATTTTGGACTCTAAAGTATTAGGAAGATTATGATATAATGTAATTAGTTCCCTTGGTTTACTTGACTCCCCAACCCCAGGACTATCCACCCTAACTAGACGGTTTGATTGATTGCGGGTGTAGGCGGACATGCGCCAAAGAAAAAAAAATGAGAAAGGGACAAGATAAGAGAATTTGGATGAGAAAAGAAGAAATGGGGGAGAATAGAATGAGTGTTTAGATGACTTACTTGGGTGCCCGGAAATGGCATCAAAATTTGATTCTCACTCAAATTTACCCAAGAGAAGAAGGTAAGACGGTCCTTGTAGTTTAGCTTGGGTTATCGAATCCACAGAGACCTAAGAAGAAACCTATAGACACGTACAATCTATGGACTTTTTTAAACTATGAAGTGGCCAACTTGGATTGATTTTGGATGGGTTTTAAAGATATCTAATAGATTTAAGTGAATTCAATTTAAAAGAATGAGTTGATCCTAGGTTATCGCTCGGGGTGGATTGGACGTATTTTATTTTTAATGATTTCAATTTCTTAAATTTGAGATGGGTTCATTTAAGGAGATAAAACAACATCATCACTTACTGGTTTAATGCCTCACCCTCTAATAATAATCACCTATACACTTGAAGGATCAAAGTTTTGAGCACTTCAAGGTAAAGGATCGTATTCGTACTTGAAGTGTGTGACCTTAAATTCAACAAGGACGATGAAGTTTAAAAATCATCAAATAAAAATCCCAATTAAAGAAGTGATTATACATTAATTAGGTGATAAATAAAATCCAATCCAGCCCCTTGCTACTCCCTTGGATCAACCCATAAGTGTGTTAGCCCTCCATTGATCACATGGTTTCAATGAAATCGGAAAGTAGACTCATGAGGAAGGAAGTGGAGAAGTAAAGAAAACAACAAAAATAAAATGATCACTCCATCGTTGTGTGAATAATTTCACAAGGGTTGGTGTGAATAAGTTCACACCTTGATCCAATGGTATCAAAGTGATATGAAGAAAAACAGAATAAGAGTAGAAGAAGAACATTTATTAAGAAACTAAAGTGTATTGAACAACTTACATGTGAAAGACAAATTTGAGGCAACAAAAATGCAGCATAACATTAAAATTGAACAAAGCATCCATGATTTCCAACTCCTTCACCACCACTACCTTAAATAGGCATTTTGTGAGCCTTGGGTCGAGCCTCCAACAGTACAAAGCATCTCAATTAATTTTGGTAGGCCATAGGTGGTGGAAAGCTTGTGGAATTTGAACTTTTCCACATTTGACCCGAGGTGGAAGCCATCTTTCCTTCACCGAACAGACGTGTCTGGAAGACATTCTAGAAGGCCGAATCAGAGTGGGCTATAGAATCAGACAATCGAGATCCGGATTTCTTCTAACCGCCTGTAAAATTTGGGTCCATTTGGAGTTGTGAATTCCGAGATATAATCAAATTAGTGGGCTGTTTTTCTGGGCCGCAGAATCTGGCCCAGAATTGTATCTCTAACTTGTGCCAACTCAATGACCACCATAGAGGCCGAATTATCATTGTATCATGAAGAGTGATTTGTTCCTATATATGTCTTCTATCATCCCACGAAATATGGGATTAATTGGGCCTGTATGTTGGGCCCCACAGTCTCATCAGTGGGCTGGTGTCCAATCTGTCTTCTCGAGAATTGCTTCCTTTCATCACAAAATATCTCCATCTTCTTCCATGAATTCTCCATTGATCCCTGAATGAAAAATGTTCAAATTTAAGTGTAGATAAAGTTCCCAAAATATCAAATTAAAAAATTGATAATTACATTCCTTATAATCAGATGACTCATTGGGCTTAAATTGGTGTATATTAGGCATGAAGTGCACAAATGATGTGAATGAATGTTCATAATGAAAATGCACTAACTCAGGCCCATAAGATCAAAAATGAACATTTAATACCATTAAAATGTAATTAAAATATATTTTTTTATTGGATAATCATTGTGGTTCCAAAAATATCCTCCTTTGAGTTTGTTGGCAATCAACAGATAAATTCAATAGGGTACCGGCGACAATCAAACCCGAAACACAAGAATCAACTCATCCAACACTCTAAGTCTACGTGGGAAATGCTCGGTGTAGAAAACAAGAGGGGAAGCTTGAATTGGGTTCCTGTGTTTTATAATTATTAATAATGCCCAAGCTATTCTCTTACTGTGTCACATAATCATTACATATCCTGAATGTATTTCTTCTTCTCCTAACTATGAATTATCATCATGTCACACAAGCATTACATGTCCATCACATGTCCTAAATTCACATGTCCTGAATTTATTCATTCTCCCCCATTGACAATAAACACAAGGACCAGTATTTGTTCATTGTAAATATCAAAACACCCCCTGAATAGTATCTCCTTCATAAACCTACATCACATCCACAAATAGATTAAAAAAATTTAACATAACTGGGGAGAGGGGAATTTTCTAACCTCCTTATGCACTAGGAGGTGTCTGAACACCGAGGTTCAACCGATGTTTCTCAAACACAACCGATGACAGTGGATTGTTTAGGATATCATCCACTTGCTCATCAGTTCCCACATGATCCATTTTAATCATGTCTTGTTCAAGTTTTTCCTTGATAAAGTGATATCTAATTTCAATGTGTTTTGTATGAGAATGCTGAACAAGATTATTTGTAAGATCAATTGTGCTTGTGTTATCACAATAAATCACTGTAGATGCCGGAAAAGTCCGTTGCGCCTCAAATGAAGTTCCGGATGAGGAAAGTGAGGTCATATTTGGAGTCAGAAGCATGTTTCGGAAGGCCCGGAGGCCTTGCGTGGAAATTAGGAGGCCCGCACGTAAAGTTGTAGTGCCGCGCGCAATCCTCCCGGGATGCGCGCAAAGCGCCGGGCCGGCGCGCAGTTTTGCGCGTCCGCTGCCTGCGCGACTCCCTTGCGCGCCGGGGCCCAAATTCCGCGCCCGCGAAGGAAATTCCGCGCCCGCACCATGAATTGCGCACCGGCGGCGAGATTCCGCGCCTGGGGTTGCCTATAAATACAAGGCGACCCCCAACGTTTTGAAGGTTTCCAGAATTCGAAGGGTCGCTCGTGCGCGCAATCCCACCCCCTCCGCGCGCAATACCGATCTTCAGGTAACCTCTTTTATTTCGCGCAAGCAAGCCTCGGGGTTCGCCTTCACGCGCAATCCCTTTGGCTCCTTCCCTTTGAACAACTCTTCACCCAAAGGCCTTCGCGCGCAAAAGAAGCCTCTTGCACGCAATTGCCCCCCGGGTGCGCGCAATCCAGCCCGATTGCGCGCACCCCCCTTACTAAAGTGTCCATTCGTCAAAGAATGGGCCGTTGCCCCCGCGCGCTATCAGAGGCCCGGTGCGCGCAATCTCAATCATCTGCGCGCAAAGTGCTGGCCCGATTACGCGCCAGCCCGCTCAATTGCGCGCCGACCCGCGGTATTGCGCGCCAAGCTCCTCTTTTGCGCGCAATCCGATGGGGTCGCCCCCTTTGACCCCCTGAGGGTACCCGCCTGCGTGGCGCCCGATGATCCTCATCCCGGGTGCCCGCACCGTGCGTTGTATTCCCGTGCGGCCCTCCAGGTTCGCGCAAAGTGACACAGACCCATTGGAGGCACTACCTCGTCCGAGCTACAAGACGTTAAACTAATTCAGCATTCGTCCTGCAGGACGCTAAACTGCACCACGTCCGTGCTGCAAGACGTTAAACTGCCAAGCATCTTCGTCCTCAACACACGACGTTAAACTGTACTTCGTCCGGCAAGACGTTAAACCGTCCGCTTCGTCCTCAACACACGACGTTAAACTGTACTTCGTCCGGCAAGACGTTAAACCATTAGAATCGCCTGATCCCGTGCCTCGCACGCAGGGTCCCCCTCCCGGTTTGGATGTGGCCCCCACCCGCTCTTCTCTGCAGGGATGTCGGGATTGGAGTGGCCTTCGCCCACGGGGGTAGAGTATTACAAACCGAACGAACTACATGGAATTTGATCCCTGTCTCCTAAACAGGGTACGTAGGAAGCCTCTCCGAGGTTCAAGCCCACCACCTGGTCGTCCCGGTCGTATTCACGTCGGTTCGTCCATCAGTGGACCCCTCCCGGGTTCACACTTGCGTCGATTCACCTATGAATCCGCCCTTGTGGGGGACTGCACATGTGTATCTCCATTGTGCTTCCCCACTGCCTTTTTCTATTTCTCCTTTCAACGTCCAGCATGACGTGAAACTGTGATCCACCCGGCCGTTCCATCCCCCTCTGTGCGAGGTGGTTCGGTTCAATCCTCCGCCCGGCAGCCTCGACCTCTTCGTGAGTCGGCTTGCCAACGTCCAACATGACGTTAAACTGTATATCCGAACTACGCTGACTTTGATCCGCGCTAACGCGCGGTACGTAGGAAGCCCCTACGGGGTCCAAGCTCTTCACTCCATCATCCATCCTGATCCTTACCCGGGCCGCCACATCCCGGTGGGGTCATGCCATTTCATTCCACTCCACTTCACTCGGGAAGCCGCCCATGTGCTGGCCCCAGCATCGGAGGTTCCCCGCAAGGGGTTCTGTCATCTGATCCACTTCTCGTGTTGATCAGTCCGATGCCGTCCCCGCTGGACGTTAAACTTGCGGCATACCCTGTGTTAAACATGGGAAGATGAGGAAAACCTCAGGTAACGCAGTTCCCCGCACCCAGCGTGGGATGCCTCAGGCCATCACGCCTTCGAGAAGCCCTATTAGGGACGGAAGGCAGACATGCAGAGCCGCAGTGTTAAGACACGCCCCCAACACCCAGAGCTACCCGGTCTCCTCACCGCAGGTTGCTGCCCCGACCAGACCCCTTGGAGCGTCTGGGCGGAAGCAGCGTAATTAACCGGTGTCCATGAAGATATGGCGCCGGGAACGAGATTCACGAACATTCTTAAATCTATGAGGGAGACCCGGATTAGGCAACGAGTTCCAAGGAGACGTCCACGGAAGGAGGAGCCGACATCCCATCATCCCGGTTTTGATCAAGGAGCAGACGCCCCTGAATAAGGGACGGATGCCGCCCGCCTTTGGAAAGCGGGACTGCGGGGCCACAAGCCGCGCGCCCATCCCCTCGGGTCGACGGGCGCACGCGCGAACGCGTCCTGGCGGAACAACATCAGAATGGAAACCCGACGCACATCCGCACCGAAACAAGAAAATGGTGAACCCGACGTGAAACTCTTCTCCTCAATACAAAGACCGATAGCTTTCAGAGGTGTTGGAAGACTAGCATGCTGCTCGACCGAGCATTCAGCACCAGGGCACGGAACCCGCCAGGGGCTGGGGAGGGGAAATCGGGCACTCCGTCTCACGACGTCGATGGCCTGGGTTCCCCCCACGGAAGGCGTTGTGGCACTAATGATTGGTAGTCGATTCCTTTTCCTGTCAGTATTAATGGGTTCTTCTCCCTATCTTCAGGAATCAGGTCGCCCGATCCAGTGCCCGATCGCCGCCCGCCCACTGGCGCAGGGGTAGGGGAAACACCGACGCGGCTACTCCGCGTGGTCCCGCCCATTCCACAGCCGTCCCAGCAGCTGCAGCTGCGGGACAACCACGCCCTCTCTCCCCCTCGGAGGTCATCCAGAGAAGGGTGATCAACAACTTGGTGCAGAGATATGAGGAAGAGGGAGTCATCCCCACCAGGGACATGGCTCGCCTAGACCTCGAGGAAGCTGCACCTCGCCACCAACGCCGCCCCCGAGGGCCGCGCAGGGAGGCACCGCTGCCTACCTCGACGTCCAACCGCTTCGGGAGCTTATCCCCGGAACGCTCCGACAGCTCCCTCCCCTATGCGGATGAGGTGGAAGATGCCCGGGACCACCCTATCCGAGATTCGCTCCAGGGATCCGCGATAAAGGCTCCTGTCAGGCCACGTCGACACCGCCGCCAGGCCTCTCAAGTCGAAGAACGGGCTCTCCACCTGCCCGCGCCGCTCATCCCGTCTCGTTTGTCCCGACGCCAGCGTCGGGCACGAGCGGAAGAGGATGCCCACCTTGGGGCCCTAGCAACAGCGGCCGCGTTGGCTCAAGCCACTGCTGGCTCCAGTCACCAGGCCCCTGCGCATCCTGAGCAGGGGCACTTCTATGCCCGACCTGGATCGAGGCCCCGACCGCCCCAAAGGCAGGTTGGGTTGACTCTCCCGGTTGCTGGTACAGGCAATAGCCACCGCGGACCACCTCGCGGTAGCGCTATTCACCAACAGGGTCTACTCCGTGTGGACGATCCAAGAGGCATGGGTGATCCCACCTTTCGATCCCGGCCCGGAGGCCTGCCCAGAATCATCTCTCCCCGCGTCCCCTTTGATATCTGTCCCGGTGCTCCTCGCACCTTGGTTTCCAGTCCTCTTGGCCCCAACACCGGTGCGGCCGGAGGACGCCAGGACAGAGATCATCCATGCCCCGAAGAACCACCCAGGGGCAGGAAGGCGAGGCATCGACGTCGAGGGAAGAATGTTAGGGAATTCCGGACAGAGATCCGACCGGTTCGTTTCTCTGATACAGAGGCGGAGTATGATTCGGCGACGGAGCCCTCCCCCCGATCCCGCCAGTCAGGGGCAGGGGTAGGAATGCGGCACGTCAGCCTCGTACTTCCCGAGAGCGAGATCGATATGATCCCCGCTTCTCTCCAAAGGTATATCCGGAGTAGCGAGGGCCTGGTAGACCCCCAAGGATCAAGCTTGCGGTTGGTACCGGCCCCTCCGGAAGCGCCTTCTGCCTCAATCGGAGAAGCCGGAGACCTTTTCTGGGGACCGACGGTCAAGCCACGATCTAGTGCACCCTCGGCGAGCACCGAAGCTACGACAGGATGTTCGCTCACCGGCCCGTCCTATCGTGATGTGGTAGCTGGGGCACCGCAACCCTCAGAGGGCGGCCCGGGATGTGGAGGCTAATCGGCCTGCTCGCCGTATTCACTGCCGGCCAGCCCGCCGGCCTAGCGGCCCGCCTCAGCACCACTGCCGGTTCCCCGTCCATTCCCAGTCGCTGAAGGGGACCAAGGAGACCTGGGTCCCGAGTTTGAGTCGTGGAGCTTCTGGACCGTCCTTGCAGAGGGCCACTTCCCTGAGAAGTTTTGGCCAGTCGCAGGACCGGACTTTGATGCACCCAAATCGCTCACCCCGGATGAGTTCGAATGCTTTCGCCGAACTCTCCGGGAGACTCACTCCCGTATTCACTGCCTACAAATGCCATATCCTGGGAGTCAAGCGCACCTGGAGGATATTGGTGAGCAGTGCCGTCAGATTGACCTAGCCATGCTCCCCGCGGTTCGGCACCCCGGGTCATTTGGGCACCACAGGGCCCTCCAACAACGATGCGTTGAGTGTTTTCAAGTACTCCGCAAGGTTATCGAGGAAGCCACCCCCCACGTGTATATCTATGGATGGGGGAAGTACGCTACCCTACGCTTCAGTGCGATTCGCCGACAGCCCGATTCGCTGGGTGGCCCTGAGGGTACATCCCCAGGGACGGAAACGGTCAATATGGCTGACCTGTCGGGGGAGGGAAACGACTTGGAACTTCTCGACGAGGGCTCTCCCCCTGAAGACAAGCCGTCGTTGGATCCATCGGTGAGAGTTACTCGTCACCAGAGGAACCTCCTGGGTCTCCCCACGCCCACTGAAGCACTGACGTTGAGTCGAAACGTCAGCAAAGGTAAAGAGCACGGTGGGGCTGTAAAGCCCGCCGACCCATCTGCCTCCATGCAGAGGGCGGATGAGGATCCCGAGAAGGCTATGATACATCAACAGCTCGCCGAGCAGAAGAAGCTAGTTGACCAGCTCCTCGCCGAGCGCGCTGCAGAGCAGCGGCCTGACTACGGTGATCCTAGGCCAGGACAGCAGGGACATGGACAACCACCCCTCGATGAGGCTCTCCCAGGCAACCATGATTATGCCGTGTTTGCCGACAGGGTAGAGGCCATTGCCTATGGAAAGAGGGCGTGGTATGTTTCACCACACCCTCCCGAGCGGCGTGACTACCTAAGAGACCCCGCTCGGATTCCTCCTGCTGCCCCAAGGGCCGCTCCGCCCGCCATCCCATGAGCTGCCGAGTTCGACGACCTGGTCGACGACCCGATTGAAGGGCCATGCAATGCGCTCGTGGTTAGAGATCCTCGCCAGGACTGGAACCCATGTCCGGACGATCCGATGGCGGCACTCATCGCCCGCTTGGAAGCCTTGGAGACTCGGCAAGTGGCAATCCCACCGGACGACAAGCCATACCCAGCATGGGTGGATGACATGCCGGCACCTCCGGGATTCGGGAACCCCACTTTCGCCCCCTTTAACGGGACTGGAGATCCGCCACAGCATTTGGCCCATTTCAACTCGAGGTGCGGGCCTATGTTGGGAACTCCGGCGCAGCAGGAGGCCGCTAAGCTTCGCTGCTTTGTCCAGACACTGGAAGGGCCAGCATTTGTCTGGTACAGCCAGCTCCCCGTCGGGTCGATAACTAGCTGGGAGGACCTTCGTAGACAGTTCCTCTACCAGTTCAGTTCCACGACCCGGAAGACGAGTATCGCAGACCTCTTCAAGTGCAAGCAAAGGCCTGATGAGCGAGTCGCGGATTTCGTCGCCCGATGGAAGGGTCTCACGTATTCCCTTGACATGCCATTGACTCAGGAGCAGTTGCTGACAATGTGCGTCGGGAACGTCAAGACCGAACTGGTCCCTTCCTTGATCACTCAGAATTACCCCAGAGGGTTCAGGGACTTCTCAGACAAAGCTCAACGTCTTGAGGAGGCCCTACAACAGGCCAGTCAGGCACGCCCGCTACCTCCTATGATCCCTGCAAGGAGAGTCAGCAGGGCCGAGCCCACTGCTGTTGCCCAGGTAGAGGCCCCCAGGCAGTTGGAGCTGCTGCCGGTGAGGCCAGCTCCAAAGCCTCATAGGAATCCGCCTCCACGGGCTCAGTTCCCGGCCCAGCAGCGGCAGCCCCAGAACCGGCTGGCCCCTTCGCGTAATGTACCGCCACAACCCAGGCGAGATAATCAGGGTCCTCCTCCTCGGAAGGCCCCTCCAGCCCCTCGTCAAGACCACGCTCCCAGGGGCCCGCGATACCTGACTTACTCATTTCATGAGGATCAGGTCCCCGATTATTTCCGGAGCACCCTGGAGCAGAGGATTGTGCGACTGCCTGAGTGTTGGAGGCCAGAGGAGGCACATCTCACGGATAACCCCCGCTACTGCCCTTACCATCGGGCCCTGGGGAACACCATCCGGCGGTGCTACGTGTTTAAGGACTGGCTCCAAGACCAGATTAACAACAATGTAATCAGGTTGGGTCTAGCTCTAGCACAAGTGGAGGGCGTGTTCGTGGGATCAGATGACGATAGTGGCAATGAGGACGAATGGCAGCTGGTCTCCGACCGCGGATCCCAGAAGTATAATAACTGGATGGCCCGCAAGACGATCATTCGCGCCCATGGAATCATCCGTGCGCGCTTGAATCAGCCTGAGCCCCCAGAATCTGCGGGTGCTGCTTCGGCATCGTCGTCCCAGCCTGCCTCTTCCGAGAAGAGCAAACGGCGGCGACGCAAGAAGGAAGAGCGCGCCCCGCCAGTCCCGCCACTATCCCGCACTCTCGGCGATTTCATGCCCCCGGAGATGGGGATCCCTCCTCGGATCCGCCCGGTGATGAATGATTCGTCCGATGACAGTGTTGGGTACGCTTCGGTTAATACCGTCGAGCTGGTAAATCCCTTTTCGGTTCCCGACGTTGAAGAACGCCAGGTGGACCTCCCTAGTGTCCCCGGTCGTCGCCACCGTCGGAGGAACCGCAACAACAGGAGTCACTGGGGAACGACAGTTGGTACCTCCAGCCAGGCCATGCACGCCACTGAGACTAGGCAGCAGGCTCAAAACCGAGCTCAGCGTGCGCAGCCCCCCCATCCGGGGATGACGGATTCGCCTCCGCCACTGTTTGTGGTGTGGGACCAGGCAGAACCGCCTCAGCCGCGTCGCGATCAGCTCCGCCCTGCCACGAGTCCATCCCGGCCTCCTGACCCCAGTACGGTGACCACTCCCCGGGCTTCAACCAGTGAACAGCGAGATGTGCCAAGCACCAGTCGGTCGCTGGTCCAACCGGCCAGGCCCTTCATGCCTCCAACCGCAGAGCAACCTCCTGCAACCAGGGGCTCGCGCTTGGCCAAAAAGTATGATGTCTTGAAGCACTTGGCCGACATCCCAGCAAGGCTCTCCATCCTTGAGGCTCTGCGCATGTCACCTGAGATGCGCGAGGCGCTCGCTGAAGCCCTGAAGAGCCCCCTCCAGTTTGAGGCGGAGGTTGCGGCTGCAGAGGCCTTTCACGCCGAAACGATTGAGGACGCCGAATGTCAGGCAGTTATCTCGTTCTCTGGTAAGGATTAAGACCCTCCTATACAGGGGCACATTCATCCGCTGTATGTTACTGGCCAGTTCAATGGCCTTGAAGTCCGGCGCTGTCTTGTCGACACGGGGTCCGGGATTAACCTGATTCCCACTCGGACGCTCCGGAGATTGGGGTTGTCTGAGGATGACTTGATTCCCTCCGACCTCAGGATCCAGGGGTACGACCGCACCGAGCAAACTCTGGTTGGCAAGATACATTTGAAGACCCAGTTCGGTGACCTGGTTGCCAACACCGAATTCATGGTAGTCTCTCAGGACACTGCGTATAACGCATTGATGGGCAGGCCATGGCTCCACCTTCATGCGGCGGTTCCCTCGTCATACCACCAATGCCTGAAATACTCCCTTAATGGCCGAGTAGGCGTGCTTCAGGGAGATGCCTCTCCTTTTGCCTCATGTGAAGCCCGCTATCTGGACGCGGAATATTACAAGAGCAAGGATAAGCAGATCCTGGAAGGTGAGGTTGAGCCTGTTGCAGTTGCAAGTGATCCCTGGGCCAGTTTGGATGACGCTTACATCCTCCCGATCCATCGGTTGGACGTAGCCATGGTCTCGACGGCCTGTGCGTCTCCTAATGAGATGACCGCGACCGCCCATGCCAGCACCAGTGGCCCAGCAGGATCTGGTGGCCCCAATGCAGTTTCCAACGCAGTCTCTCCCATGGACGATCCCTCCCCGAGTGGAGAGGACGTGGAAGATGCACCCCCAGCCTTTGAGGAGGGTGTCTCCGCCACGGTCGATGAGTTAGTACAGGTGAACCTTGGAACCGAAGCAGATCCAAGACCCACATTGGTCAGTGCCGCCATGCCCTCTAAGGAGCGGCAGCAGTACATGGACTTCCTCAGACAGCACCGTGATGTGTTCGCTTGGGGCTATGACAAGATGCCGGGGCTAGATCCTCAGGTAGCCGTCCACCGCCTTGGTCTCCCGGCGAACCATCGCGGGTTCAAGCAGCCTCCCAGGAAGATGCACCCATTCCACGGTGCCATGGTTGAGGCCGAAGTTGACAAGCTTATCAAAGCCAACTTCGTGAGGGAAGTTCAGTACCCTAGATGGCTGGCCAACATTGTGCCGGTCAGGAAGAAGAACGGGCAGATCAGAGTCTGTATCGACTTCCGCGATCTCAACCGCCACTGTCCGAAGGATGATTTTCCCCTTCCGGTGACAGAGCTGTTGATCGACGCCACGACGGGATTCAAAGCCCTCTCCTTCATGGATGGATACTCCGGATACAACCAAATCCAGATGGCCCCTGAGGATGAGGAGTTCACTGCCTTCAGGGCCCCCCAAGGTATCTTTTGTTACCAGGTCATGCCCTTCGGCCTGAAGAATGCAGGTGCCACCTATCAACGGGCGATGCACCGCATATTCAAGCCAATCATCGGCGCACTGGTGGAATGCTACGTCGACGACTTGGTGGTCAAATCGCGCCAGCGTCAGGACCATCTCAAAGATCTTGAGAAAGTGTTCGGCTTCCTCCGGTCTCGCTGCCTAAAGATGAACCCATTGAAGTGTGCCTTCGGGGTCACCTCCAGGAAGTTTCTTGGCTTTGTGGTAAGGTACCGGGGTATTGAGATCGACCCGGAGAAGATCAGGGCGATTAGACAGATGCCTCCCCCAGGTAACATCCGGGAACTGCAAGGGTTCCAAGGCCACTTAGCCTATATACGCCGATTCATCGCGAATCTGGACGGCAAGTGTAATCCCTTTTCTCGGCTCATGAAGAAAGGTGCCACCTATGTATGGGATAAGGAGTGTCAGACCGCTTTCGAGGAAATCAAGCAGTACCTGCTTCAACCTCCGGTTCTGATGCCGCCTGTATCCGGGAAGCCATTGGTCCTTTATGTGACTGCCCTGGAACGGTCCCTTGGTGCCCTTCTCGCCCAGAAGAACAACGAGGGAACAGAGAATAGCCTCTATTACCTCAGTCGCATGCTCCTTGATGCAGAAGTTAGGTATTCCCCCATCGAGAAGAGCTGCCTGGCGCTCGTATTTTCCGTACAGAAATTACGACACTACTTGCAACACCACGAGGTACAGTTGGTTTCTCGGGTAGACCCGTTGAAGTATATCCTGAGCCGGCCTATGTTGACTGGCTGTCTAGCGCGGTGGGCTGTGATTCTCCAGCAGTTCGACATCAGGTATGTGTCTCAGAAGGCCATCAAAGGGCAAGCATTGGCAGACTTTCTGGCTGCTCACCCGACCTCCGCGGATCAGCCGCTGGATCTAGGATTTCCTGATGAGGCCGTTCTCTCGGTCGATCGTGTCGATCCATGCTGGCAGATGCACTTTGACGGTGCCTCCCGGAGCCCCCCGGTAGAAGACTTGATAATCCTAAGCTCAACAGAGTGGGATTGGGTATCGTTTTCATTACCCCGGAGCAAGCCGTGCTGCCATACTCTTTCCTGTTGTCAGAGGGTTGTACCAACAATGAGGCGGAATACCATGCCCTCATCACTGGCCTCGAGTTAGCTCTCGAGATCGACGTGCCCCATCTGTGTGTGAAAGGGGACTCCGAGCTAGTCGTTAGGCAGATCAATGGCGACTATGTTGTCAGGAAGCCGGAACTTGTGCCATTGCTGGAGTGCACCCTCCTTCTAATGGCCCAGTTCCCTTCTCGGCCAGAAATTGTCCATATTCCCCGGTTGCAGAATGGTCGAGCAGATGCTTTGGCCAGCCTTGCTGCGTCACTCGCAGAGCCTGAACAGGACAACCTGATCGTCCGCGTGACGCACCGTAGGCTCATCTCTCCCGTTATCCCGGAGGGAGATCGCGGCCCATCGGTAAGTAATCTCACCACGGTTTCCCCTGTGCCCGGAGCCCCAAGTACCCCAGATATGGCAGTCGAATCAGCCCCTGATTGGAGGGCGCCTTTGGTTGAGTACCTCCAACATGGCATTCTCCCGTCGGATCGGGCCGAGCGCGAGCGAGTTCGACGCCGCGCATCGCAGTTTGTCCTCCAGAGCAGTCCCGTCCTGGAGAAGATCCTCTATAGACGCGGATTTGATGGTGTTCTCCTCCGTTGCCTTCAGGGGGTTGAGATCCCACAAGTCATGCAAGAGGTTCATGCTGGTTCATGCGGTGCCTATCAGACTGGGCCGAAGCTGTCCCACCAGATTTGGAGGTTGGGATACTTCTGGCCCTCCATGATCCATGACTGCATCGAGTATGCCAAGAAGTGCCATGCGTGCCAGGTTCATGCGAACTTTGTGCATCGGCCGCCGGAGCCTCTCCATACCACCAGATATTCTTGGCCCTTTGCAGTCTGGGGGCTGGACGTTGTGGGACCTTACCTGCCAGCGATGGCTCGCCAGTGCCGGTTCATTCTGACCGCCACAGACTTCTTCTCCAAATGGACAGAGGCGATTCCGCTCAGAGAGGTCAAATCCTGTTCGATCGCTGAATTCGTGACCTCCAACATCATTTATAAATTTGGAGTACCTCACGCTATCCTCACGGATAACGGAGCCAATTTCCGAGCAGCCGAGTTAAAGAAGTTGTACGCCAAGTACAACATTCGCTCGAACCATACATCTCGCTATCATGCATAGGCGAATGGACAGATTGAGGCGTTTAACAAGACCCTCTCTAACATTCTTCAAAAGATGGTTGGTTAGAACAAGAAGAGTTGGCCGGACAAGCTCCCCAACGCCCTCTGGGCTTATCGGACGACGACTCGCAATTCCACCCAGATGACCCCTTATTCCCTGGTGTATGGAGCTGAGGCCGTCCTGCCCATCGAGATCCAGTTACCGTCCTTGCGCACTGCGGTCTACGACCAGCAAGCGCCGGGCAGAGCTGCTGAAACCCGTCTAGTCGAGTTGGAAGCACTGGATGAGAATAGGATTCGCGCTTTGCACAACTTGGAGAGGCATCAAAGCAGAATGGCTCGAGCTTTCAATAAGAAGGTTCGCCTCCGCTCCTTCCTGCAGGGTGACCTAGTACTGGCCCTAAGAGCGCCAATGATCCCCGGCAGGAAGCCGCCCAAGTTGGAGCCCAAGTGGGAGGGACCTTTTGTCGTCCAAAAGGTCTATCCCAATGGCGCGTACTCCCTAGCGACTATGGATGGTGAGCGTGTCACTCCTCCCACCAACGCTAGGTTCCTCAAGCAGTACTTTGCCTGACTTCACTACGTCCTGCATGACGTTAAACTGCACTCTCAGAACTACGTGTGGCTTGATCTCCAGCCTGATGGAGTACGTAGGAACGCCCGGGCATCTCGACTCGGGTCCAGTCTCAGGGTTTCTTTTCTTTTATTCTTTTTCTACGTCCTGTATGACGTTAAACTGCACTCTCAGAACTACGTGTGGCTTGATCTCCAGCCTGATGGAGTACGTAGGAATGCCCGGGCATCTCGACTCGGGTCCAGCCTCAGGGTTTCTTTTCTTCTCTTCTTTTTCTACGTCCTGCATGACGTTAAACTGCACTCTCAGAACTACGTGTGGCTTGATCTCCAGCCTAATGGAGTACGTAGGAACGCCCGGGCATCTCGACTCGGGTCCAGCCTCAGGGTTTCTTTTCTTTTCTTCTTTTTCTACGTCCTGCATGACGTTAAACTGCACTCTTAGAACTACGTGTGGCTTGATCTCCAGCCTGATGGAGTACGTAGGAACACCCGGGCATCTCGACTCGGGTCCAGCCTCAGGGTTTCTTTTCTTTTCTTCTTTTTCACGTCCTGCATGACGTTAAACTGCACTCTCAGAACTACGTGTGGCTTGATCTCCAGCCCGATGGAGTACGTAGGAATGCCCGGGCATCTCGACTCGGGTCCAGCCTCAGGGTTTCTTTTCTTTTCTTCTTTTTCTCGTCCTGCATGACGCTAAACTGCACCTCAAGAACTACGTGTGGCTTGATTCCCATCCTTATGGGATACGTAGGACCGCCTGAACATTCATGTTTCAGTCCCAGCCCCATCCTTCGGGAATTTCCATCCCATCTCGGGCCCTTGGCCCAGGTGCCTCTGGGTATGCTGCGTATGGTGTGAACGCGGGGCTATGCCCTCATTCACGTCGGTTTGCTCGCCACGCTGTACGCCCCCCACGTTTGGGGATGCCTTCCGCTCCCCCCTTTCTTTTTTCGTCCTACATGACGCTAAACTGCACCTCAAGAACTACGTGCGGCTTGATTCCCATCCTAATGGGATATGTAGGACCGCCTGAACATTCATGTTTCAGGCCCAACCCCATTTCTCGGGAATCTCTATCCCGCGTTGGGCCTCTGGCCCCAGTTCCCCTCCTTTTTGTGCGAGGCGTATGGCGTGAACGTGGGGCTATGCCCTCATTCACGCCGGTCTACTGGCCGCACCGTACGCCTCCACCGTGTGTGGGACTACCTCACACCCCTCATCGTCCTGCATGACGTTAAACTGCCTCTCAAGAACTACGTACGGCTTGATTCCCATCCTTATGGGATACGTAGGACCGCCTGGACGTTTGTGTTTCAGGTCCAGCCCCGTCTTTTGGTTGCTCTCATGGTGAGTCCTCCGACCCTTTCCGGTGATCTGTTAACATGTTTTGGGTACTCCAGTCTATGACCTGTAGTGTCGGATTCAATCCCGACAAGTCCTGTGTTACTTGTCAGGCCTCACGCTTCCTCTTGTTCGAGCCTTCACTCAAAGGGATCCTCTTTAGCGGTTTGGATACGATGCCTCAGTGCTCTCCTACCGCTCCGGGTCGATTCCTGGGCCGCAAATTGATATGAATCCTGCGGTTGAGCGGTTGATGCTTGTTTGCTTGCCTCATCCTAGGCTGACGCGATCGGATGTTGTGTTGCGAATATGTTCAGGGACATCCTTGATCGCCATGTCGGCTCTTTCAGGCTCTGAACATTGGTTGCGCAGTCCTCATCACGCTCCGCCTTTGTGCGTTGTAGTGGAATCTCGACGCTCTCTTCATACTGACCTTCAGTACACCTTTACACGTTAGGCAGGCCAACCAGGGTAATGGTGTCTTTCGAGGCTCCCACGATCTGAGCACCAAGGATATATGCTGATGTCCTCCCTAAGGGCCATGTGTAGCTGGACCCTTGTCCCCATGAGGATGAAGGAGTCGCCCGAACAATCGCGTTCTGGGCCCAGCATAGCTGGAGGCTAGCATCTCTACCCCTCGGTTGATAGACATATGCAGACCCCTATCCCAGGATCCTTCTCCTGGAATTGTGCTTGACCACAGGGCTGGGAAGTGTCCCCACCTCTGCTGTGTCCGCCGTACCACAATAAGCGGATTCCTCCATGGTCCGAGCCACACGACCTTAAACTGTGTTGCTTGGTCTTACCACACGACCATAAACTGTGATCGTCTTGGCCGCCCGACGAGAAACGGCACTGCATCGTGATGTTCTCCGCAGGGGACACTCACGTTGGGCGCTGGTTAATAACCACGCCATTTATCAATGCCTTTTATGGCTTGATTATTGTGGCGACGCCAGGGATTTCTTAATCACAGGCATGTCGCTACACAAAGAAAAACCATCCATCTTTAAGGACAAACAAGAAATATCAAATTCCGCTTCTTTTGGGTGTGAGGGCCAGACCCACACCCCTCCCTGCGCTGGTGCCCGATTGTGTTGCGCCGCGCTTCAAGAACTACGTGTGGCTTGATTCCCATCCTTATGGGATACGTAGGAATGCCCGGATGTTTGAAACTTCGGGTCCAGCCCCCACCTCTTAAAGATTCCCCCTTCTCTTGGGAATCCGCCGCCTTCGGGTCACCCTCAAGGCGTGTCCCTCGACCCCTTGCAGTGGTCCACCGGTGTCAAGAGTACTCTGGTTAATTGCCAGGAGGGTCAGGTTCAGCTTGGTCAGGTTCCTTCCACTTTTCAGGCTTCGTGCTCCCTTTCATTCGGACCCATCGCCTACGCCCCGGGTGGAGCCCCTGTGAGCGGTCTGGACACAATGCCTCAGTGCTCTCCCACCGACTCGGGCTGGTGCCCCCAAGGGACTCGGGCAGCAAATCGATATGAATCCTGCGCTTGAGCGGTTGATGCTCGTTTTCTGCCTCATTCCATCAACGGTCAGTGCGATATTGATGCTGCTTTTCCGCCACGGTCGGCAGTACTCCCATATCGTTACGCCGATGCCCCCAGTCCTTGAGTGAATGGCTGCATGATTCACATTACGTTTTCCACCTCCCGTTCTGACCAGGCGAAACCTCGACACTCTTGACACTATCCCTCAGTGCATCTTTGCATATCCAGGGGATAGGACCACGATGTGGCGTACTTTGAGGTTCCTATGGTCCGAGCTCTAAGACCTTAAACTAAGATCTGCCCCTATGGTCCAAGCTCTACGACCTTAAACTAAGATCTCCCTAAACGGGGTTCTAAGTCCCGCATGACGTTAAAACTGCACTCTCAGAACTACGTGTGGCTTGATCTCCAGCCTGATGGAGTACGTAGGAACGCCCGGGCATCTCGACTCGGGTCCAGCCTCAGGGATCGCTAAGTCCCGCCCCTCCTCATCGCCGGCCGTCTGGCCCGGCTTCTGGTAGAGTGGTGCAGTTGTGATATTCTCCCCGATTCAGCTCGGGATGCCCCATTGCAATGATGGGAAGCGACAGTTTCCTCGTCAAAGAGGTTCTGTCTGAGAATTGGGGTGATTCACGGCCAGATTAGTGCATCCGCCTAATACGCTTTCCCCACGGTGGCGCAATTTTGGGAGTGTTAGATTCTGTCCGAACAAATCATCACTTCGTCCCACGCTTCGCATGCCCTGTTGATCCGGATTTCCACCCTTGTGCCTGAAGGAACCCCCAAAGCGGCATTGATGATGACATGTGATCTGCCTCCTGCAATATGAATGATGACCTTCGGTCCGTCTATTGCAGTAGTATGGTCGATTGATCCATTGTCCGCTTGCCGTCTTGGGCATTTCCTGGAAGGCCGACCATCGTGGATCTCTGAATTCGGGACACGCGATTCACCCTTTCTCATTTCCCTATGTTCGGATAAAATCTTAACGCCCCTAGCATTGTCCCGCTCATGTGTCGGAACAAGTTGAGGGGATGATACATTGATTAGGTCTGAGGTCTCCTTTCCTAGGAATGACCTCCCTCTTTTCTTTAGAAACCCAGGGCCCCTATTTATAGGCGAGGTCGGGTTTCCGCGCTGCGCGGAAAGCGCTTTGCGCGACCGCAACAGCGAATTTCGCGCCCGACGCCCTTTTTGCGCGCCACAGTCCCGCGCCACCCAGGACTTCGGCATTCCGGCGTCTCCCTCGGAATCCGATCGTTGCGACCTCTCGCCGATCAAATTCCGAGGGGGGGCTTTTGTAGACGCCGGAAAAGTCCGTTGCGCCTCAAATGAAGTTCCGGATGAGGAAAGCAAGGTCATATTTGGAGTCAGAAGCATGTTTCGGAAGGCCCGGAGGCCTTACACGGAAATTAGGAGGCCCGCGCGCAAAGTTTTAGTGCCGCGCGCAATCCTCCCGGGATGCGCGCAAAGCGCCGGGCCGGCGCGCAGTTTTGCGCGCCCGCTGCCTGCGCGACTCCCTTGCGCGCCGGGGCCCCAATTCCGCGCCCGTGAAGGAAATTCCGCGCCCGCGCCATGAATTGCGCGCCGGCGGCGAGATTCCGCGCCCGGGGTTGCCTATAAATACAAGGCGACCCCCAACGTTTTGAAGGTTGCCAGAATTCGAAGGGTCACTCGTGCGCGCAATCCCACCCCCTCCGCGTGCAATGCCGATCTTCAGGTAACCTCTTTTATTTCGCGCAAGCAAGCCTCGGGGTTCGCCTTCGCGCGCAATCCCTTTGGCTTCTTCCCTTTGAACAACTCTTCACCCAAAGGCCTTCGCGCGCAAAAGAAGCCTCTTGCGCGCAATTGCCCCCCCGGGTGCGCGCAATCCAGCCCGATTGCACGCACCCCCTTACTAAAGTGGCCATTCATCAAAGAATGGGCCGTTGCCCCCGCGCGCTATCAGAGGCCCGGTGCGCGCAATCTCAATCATCTGCGCGCAAAGTGCTGGCCCGATTACGCGCCAGCCCGCCCAATTGCGCGCCGACCCGCGGTATTGCGCGCCAAGCTCCTCTTTTGCGCGCAATCCACCGGGGTCGCCCCCTTTGACCCCCTGAGGGTACCCGCCTGCGTGGCGCCCGATGATCCTCATCCTGGGTGCCCGCACCGTGCGTTGTCTTCCCGTGCGGCCCTCCAGGTTCGCGCGAAGTGACACGGACCCATTGGCGGCACTACCTCGTCCGAGCTACAAGACGTTAAACTGATTCAGCATTCGTCCTGTAGGACGCTAAACTGCACCACATCCGCGCTGCAATACGTTAAACTGCCAAGCATCTTCGTCCTCAACACACGACGTTAAACTGTACTTCGTCCGGCAAGACGTTAAACCGTCCTCTTCGTCCTCAACACACGACGTTAAACTGTACTTCGTCCGGCAAGACGTTAAACCGTTCGAATCGCCTGATCTCGTGCCTCGCACGCAGGGTCCCCCTCCCGGTTTGGATGTGGCCCCCACCCGCTCGTCTCTGCAGGGATGTCGGGATTGGAGTGGCCTTCACCCACGGGGGTAGAGTATTACAAACCGAACGAACTACGTGGACTTTGATCCCTGTCTCCTAAAAAGGGTACGTAGGAAGCCTCTTCGAGGTTCAAGCCCACCACCTGGTCGTCTCGGTCGTATTCACGTCGGTTCGTCCATCAGTGGACCCCTCCCGGGTTCACACTTGCGTCGATTCACCTATGAATCCGCCCTTGTGGGGGACTGCACATGTGTATCTCCATTGTGCTTCCCCACTGCCTTTTTCTATTTCTCCTTTCAACGTCCAGCATGACGTGAAAATGTGATCCACCCGGCCATTCCATCCCCCTCTGTGCGAGGTGGTTCGGTTCAATCCTCCGCCCGGCATCCTCGACCTCTTCGTGAGTCGGCTTGCCAACGTCCAGCATGACGTTAAACTGTATATCCGAACTACGCTGACTTTGATCCGCGCTAACGCGCGGTACGTAGGAAGCCCCTACGAGGTCCAAGCTCTTCACTCCATCATCCATCCTGATCCTTACCCGGGCCGCCACATCCCGGTGTGGTCATGCCATTTCATTCCACTCCACTTCACTCGGGAAGCCGCCCATGTGCTGGCCCCAGCATCGGAGGTTCCCTGCAAGGGGTTCTGTCATCTGATCCACTTCTCGTGTTGATCAGTCCGATGCCGTCCCCACTGGACGTTAAACTCGCGGCATACCCCGTGTTAAACATGGGAAGCTGAGGAAAACCTCAGGTAACGCCGTTCCCCGCACCCAGCGCGGGATGCCTCAGGCCATCACGCCTTCGAGAAGCCCTATTAGGGACGGAAGGCAGACATGCAGAGCCGCAGTGTTAAGACACGCCCCCAACACCCGGAGCTACTCGGTCTCCTCACCGCAGGTTGCTGCCCCGACTAGACCCCTTGGAGCGTCTGGGCGGAAGCAGCGTAATTAACCGGTGTCCATGAAGATATGGCGCCGGGAATGAGATTCACGAACATTCTTAAATCTATGAGGGAGACCCGGATTAGGCAACGAGTTCCAAGGAGACGTCCACGGAAGGAGGAGCCGACATCCCATCATCCCGGTTTCGATCAAGGAGCAGACGCCCCTGAATAAGGGACGGATGCCGCCCGCCTTTGGAAAGCAGGACTGCGGGGCCACAAGCCGCGCGCCCACCCCCTCGGGTCGACGGGCGCACGCGCAAACACGTCCTGGCGGAACAGCGTCGGAACGGAAACCCGATGCACATCCGCACCGAAACAATCACCATTGGTTGTTTCACCTCATCACCAATATCTGTCAGTTGTTTCTTCATCCATAGTAGTTGGGTGCATGCCTTTTTAGAGGAGATATACTCAGCTTCAACAGTACTAAGATATGTACTTTCTTGTTTCTTGCTCAACCACCCAACACATTTCTGCCCAATATATAATGCTCCACCACTAGTGGATTTTCTATCCACTACATCTCATTCCCAGGCAGTATCAGAGAATGCTGATAGTTCACTGTGCTTTCCTGCAGTAAAGTATAACCCATAATTATGAGTACATTGAATATACCTCACGATTCTTTTTACAACCACCATATGTTAATCCTTTGTATTACTTTGAAATTGGGCCGCCAAGTATGTTGTAAAGACAGTATCTAGCTGTGTTGCTATTAGGTATAGTAGGCTTCCAATGATCCTCTTTTACATGGTAGGATCAACATAAGTCCCATCCTTGTGCTTTCCAAGTTTGGTTCCAACTACAATCGGAGTCGACATTAGTTTGGAGTCATGCATCTTAAATTTATTCAGCAGCTCTCTGGCATATTTTTCTTGAGAAATGAAAGTGTAGTCCTTCCTCTATATCACCTGTAGCACCAAGAAGTATGTGATCTCAACAATAATAGACATTCCAAATTCTAACTTCATGTGATTAGAAAATTCTTCAACTGATCCCTTCTTGCTACCACCAAAGATAATATCATCCACATACACTAACACCATGAACTGATCTTTCTGAGAATTCCTCACATAGAGATTATGATCGAGTCCTCTTTTTAATTCCAGATTCTTGAGGTAAGAATCTAGATGGGATTACCATGCTCGTGGTTCCTGCTTTAAACCATAGAGGGCCTTCTTTAGTTTGAAAACCTTTATTTCATCATTTCCAAGAAGAAAAACTATTGGTTGTTCAATGTAGACTTCTTATTTGAGAACACCATTCAAGAATGCTGTCTTGACATCCATTTGATATAATTTATATCTTCTTTGGATTTACATGGTAAGAAAAAGCTTGATTGACTCCAGTCTGGCCACTAGAGGAAATGTTTCTTCAATATTGACACCTTCAATCTGTGAATATCCTTTGTATACTAGTCATCCCTTATTTCTAATAACACTTCCATGTTCATCAAATTTGTTATTAAAAATACACTTTGTACCAATCACATTGTGACCTTCAAGTCTCTTAACAAGGTCCCATGTTTGGTTATTATCAATATGATCCAACACTTCATTCATGGATTTAACCCATGATTCATCCTTTGCAGCTTCTTCAAATGAGGATGGTTCCATAACTGAGAAGAATGAATATTTTTCATTACTCTTCATTATTCTTTTCTGGGTTGGTGAAATTATATCCCTAATGATATTGGATTGATCTATTTCAGCTCTTCTGTGTTGCCTGTGAGGTTTAGATGGGGATTACTCAGGAATTGATTCTTCTTCTGATTCTTCTTCTGAATCATCATCATTTTTCAACCTATGAATGCTTTGAAATCTTTCCCCCACTTAATCATTTGTATCTGTTACATTTCCACATTGTTCCTCATATTATATCACATCATCATAAGAATTATTTGATTCATTTGTGGTTTTGTATTCAATGATATTTACATCACTACATTCCAAAATTTTTCCAAGTCACTTATTGAAGCATTTGTAGGCTTTGATTTTCATTGAGTATCCAAGGAATATTCCTTCATCTGCCACATCACCATACTTTCCTTGATTTCCTTATTTGTTTTGGATAAATCATTTACTTCCAAAAACATTAAAATACTTCAAGGAGGGTTTCCTTCCATGCAAAAACTCATACGGTGTCTTGGTTTCACCCATATAGAGCCCTGTTCAATTTTGAATATATACTGCTACTTGAACTGCCTCTTTCTAATAATGATGAGGGATATGGATATCAATCATCATTGTTCATGCCATATTGTTCACTTGAAGATTCCTACACTCCACAAATCCATTCAGTTATGAGGTTCTCACAACTGACACCTCATGTTGTATTCCATGCTTCTCCAGGTAATTCTGAAACTCGATGGACGTGTATTCCCCTCCATTATCAGATTACATAACTTTAATTGTCTGACCAGTGACATTTTCAGCAATTCGGTTATAAGTATTCATGCATTCAAGAACTTTTCATTTTCTGTGTATAACTATCACACATTCCATTCTACTATAATCATATATAAAAATGACAAAGTGCCTTTCTCCTTGCATTCTAACAACATTTATCAGGCCACATATGTCTGTATGAATGAGTTCAAGAAGATTAGATGATCTTTTCTTCTTTGGATGATAGGAACTATAGACCAACTTCCCACAAATGCATGCATCACACATCTTTTCACATTCATGCTTTAGGTTAGGGATATCCGTGACAATATTCAGTTTTGATATCTTTTCCATGTCTTGTTGATTGATGTGCCCGAATCTCTGATTCCATAAGCTGTTTTCTTCTTCAACCATCCGATATAAAATGTTATCTTTATAGTCAACTTGATATAGGTTTCCATCAGTTCTATAACCCTTCATTAGAGAATTCCCTATTCTTCCCTTTATAGTGCACCCCTTTTGATTGAACATCACTATAAGTCCGGATTCATAGAGTTGACTCACACTTAGTAGATTGTGACATTGACCATCCACATATAGAACTTCCTTCTTCTTTAGATCTCTGTTAGCCAATTTAGTATATCCACTACCTTTGATCCTCAAAGAACCATCATTACCAAACCTCACTATTCTATCGAAATTTTTCTTAATATTCATTAACAGTTTTGCATTTCTTGTCATATGGGATGAGAATCCACTATCAAGAATCCATGTACTATTGTTCTTGGTAGCCTTAAGAGTGACTTAAACAAAATTGGATTTCTCAATCTTCTTCTTTTCCTCCCATGAAATATTATCTTGAGTGAAGGATGAAGATGGATTTTAAAATCTAATTTTACTATGCACAGGTTCATCATACTCACACTCTTCTTCTAGAGGAGAAAACTATTTGAAAGAGAAATGCCATCTGGTTGGTGAGTGTTGACTTGTCTCTAAGCTCTGTAGGAATTATTCTTCTCGATCCTTTTTATGCAATACATAGCTTTGTGGACAAAGTTAGAGCAATTAAAACAATATCCATTGAACCCATTTCTTATATAAGAAGTTTTATATGAATTCATTCTCTGTTGTTGACCTCCTAGCTCTCCCCCATTCAAATAACTCATTGCCTCTTCACAGTATGACATGGTATGGCCCAAATATCCACATAATTGACATTTCATAAGTGGAAATATCTTTTCACTTTGATTATTTTTTATGTGCATTTCCTTCATATAATATTTCAACTGCTGATTATTTCTAAAATCTTTTGAATATTTTTCAGTTATCCATCCAATTTTTCTTAGGTCTTTCTTTATTTGGACTTCAGGTGACTTTGTAATATGTCCAACTTCTTGCTTTCCTTTATTTCATCCCATCTTATTCCCAGTATTTGATGATTCAGTGTCATAATTAATTCCACTGTTCCCCATGCATGTGGGTCTCTGATCTTTCAAAATATTTTCAACTCCATTAGAACCACACTTAGCCCTGACTAGTAATTCTATATCTAAAAATATTCCAATTTTTTTTTCTTCTTTTCCTCTTTTGAGTTTGATTGAATTTCCAGTTTACTCCTAAGAGTAACAACTTCTTCTTTGAGACCCTCAACAGTCTTGGACCTATCTTCTAGTATGAAGGTAAGATCATTGATGACTGTTTAGTAGTTCCTTGATACATGTATTCTAATTTAAGAATAACTGCTTCCAAGTGGTTTCCATTGGATTTATTTATGGAACTGAAAACTTCCAGTAGTTCTTTATCAAAAAATGGACCTACTTTCCAAAGGAAGGCGTTCATTAAGTTTAAACCTTATGATAATTAGGAACGTACATTGGTCGAGAGGATGGGAGGTGAGACTCATCGCATCCTTTTGGGGGGAATTATTGTCTACTCCAGGATGCTCTTTATAAATTTAAGATATTTTTATGAATCCTTATTAATTCACCAAGTATTACATAAGTTTCCCTTGGAATTTTTAATCACTTATTAACATGTGTAAAATTTAGAATAATCAGTATGTATTCAAGGTTCTTCATCAATGGAGATATCCATATGTATTTGAGGTTCTATATCAATGGTGTCCTCTAATATACTATTTCAAGATTCTTTAAATCATCATTATGATGATATTTCTTTTTAAGCCACTCAACGGGGCACTCTGGAATTTATTTTCATCCAGGGAGATGAAGGTTTGGTTTGATCTTGGGATCATGACCATAAAATGGGATACCTACGTATCCTTGTGAAAGGAATTATAACCCTCATAGTTCAATTCAACTGAATGGGACACATCATACCTTTTAAGGTCATGTGATAAGGATCTAGACATACAGTTTAATGTCATGTGGTATGGACATCTAAGAGGAAGGTGCTTAGTCAAAACATAGTGTGGGACTTATGCTGAAGTATCCCAAGGAACATGGATAGGATATGGTTTTCCAGGTAGGATTAGACCCTATTGGGAATATGGCCCAAGGAGAACATGGTTGATTTAAGGTATTGTGTTTGAACCTCAAGGAGGCTTCCTATGTATCCCATATAGATGGGAATGAAATCCCATGTAGTTTGATAAGTATCATAGGAGAGTATAGTCCTTTGAGGGAAATGAGTTTGGGATTACTTCCTAAAAAGGATGCCTTAGTGATTTGAGGGTTTAATTTGGGGCTTATTCCTAAGGAGGATGCCTAGATTAAGGGAACTAAGGTTGGATTCCTGAAGAGGATATCTTGTGAGATCGGGCCCTGATAGGGTTTCCTATGTATCCCAATTATGGTGGGAATCAGAGTTCTCGTAGTTCATTAGCCAGGGGTGATTGTGCATATGTTGTAATCATTACAAATCTTTAAGCCCACGTGAGTCATGCTCGGTGTGAGAAACAAAAGGATGTGGAAGATTCAACAAAGGCGCTTGCACTTTCAAATTTTTCCTCCTCTGTCGGTGGAAGAGGGCGCGTCGACTATGGAAGAGGGCGAGGCGATGAGATTTCACTATGTTCTATTTACATTGGATAAGGGTCCAATGTAAGGAGGAAGGGATAAAGGTTAAAGAATTATACCAGGATGGATTCCCATGGTGACAAATCCCAACAAGAGAGGGAAAGGGCAACAAGAGTCCCTGTTCCCATCTCCCTTGTGGTATTTGGCACCGAAGAAGAAAGGAGGAGCGGTGATGATACCTCTTGTAAGAAAATCTACAGGCTTACGCTGGGATGGTCGCCATTTTGATATTTGGTTGGGGATTAATCCTATAGAGGATTCCCATTTGAGATTGGTTGGGGCTTACTCCTAAGGAGGATGTCCATTTGGGATTTAACCTGGCATAGAAGTTAGGTGATGAGGTTTGAGGAGTTTCTTGAGGAGTGTATGGTCTCAAGGTACTCGAGGAATCCATAAGGAGAATCCAAACTCGTAACATGTGAAAGGAACCAAGAGGATTAAGATGACTCAAGGCATTTCATTGAGTGTGTAGGATTATCCCAAACCATGGTATTCTGAGGCTGGAAGTTGGGACACATAAAGGGCACAATGGAAAATGTCATTGATTGGATCTGAAAATTTCTCGGTGTGACTCTCCATTTATCATGGGGGTCAGTGATGGAAGAGAAGGGACCAACACTGAACCCGAGAAGGGGTGCGGGGGTGCAGCCCCCGCGGTATAGACCAGTGGGGTCGCACAGGTGATTCGCCAAGGTGCCTCATGTAGGTGATCCACGTAGCTCCCCCACGTATGTACTCCATACAGGTGTGCCACGTAGGTGCTCTACGTAGGTGCTCCGCATAGGTACTTCACGCAGGTGCATCGCACAGGTGGGTCACTTAGGTGCTCAGTGTAGATGCATGGGTTCTAGAACTTGATGGGACATTGAACCACATTTCCCCATTTAATTCTCTCTTCTCTCATGTTTTAGAGATCTACCTGAGAAAATTTGGGGGATCGTGGCGAAAGAGCTACGCAATGGGAGCTATGAGACTTCTTCCAACTTTTTCAGTCGTTGAAATGGGGATCCCAAGGGTCCTATTTATAGGCATAGAGGAAACCTGATCAAAGGAAAATTATCCGCATAGGTACTCTGTGTAGGTCTTTCGCGTAGATCTTTCACATAGGGGTATAGAAATTATATTTCCGCATAGGTACTCCACATAGGTCTTTTATGTAGGTCCCTTTGTATAATTTTATCTATATTTTGAGTGCCATAACTTTTGGTCTGTAAGTCCGTTTGGGCTCTGCAACTTGTCAAATCAAAGATCTTGAAGAGATCTACACTTCTTGATATGGTAAATACACCAAGTCTTCTCAGAAGAAACTTGTATATTTAATTTAATGTGTCGACACCTTTTCATCATCGATCTTAGAAATCCATAGCCTACTCCTGGATGGGGGAATCATTCCACTTATTCATCAGTATGGAGTAGTATTTTGGCACATAGAAATCTAGGATGCATCTTCTTATTTCATGGTGAAAATATATTTACCCATACTTTACATTTGTTGTCTATGTGATAATCATATCTTTACTCTATGGAAAAGTGCATGGAACACATTTCATGTTTTCAACAATGACCATGGTCTGTTATTAAATTATGAGCTTTAGTTCCACAACATCTTATATACTTTCAAATATTGAAGACTTTACTTTCGCAAAATTTTCTAGTTGTTCAATTTCTACTTCAGGATGATCAACATAGTTATATGATTCTTCCACAAATGATCTCCATTTTTTTCATCAGTTACATTGATTCTCAAGCTTATGAGGAGCATCCCTCAATTCAAGTTTGGGATTGACATCAGTGCTCAACTGATTATCTCTAGATTTGTTACTTGATGGTTCTGAATTTTCTACGGTAGCCATCATGGAAGAATGTTTCTCATATTTAAATTTCGGTTCTTCTTCCTCAAAGAAGTCATTATCACTGTCATCATATTCTTCACAGAGAAAAATTTTCCTCTGTAGTTTCTTCCTAGAAATGAAGTTTCCATTTTTAGAAAACCTCTTCTTAGGGTTTTGTGAGTTTCCACCTTCAATTTCATTATTATCGAACTTCATTGAGCACTGAGAAGTAATGTTCCCAACTCTACTATAGCGAAAACATGCCAAGGGTATCTTCCCTTCAAATCTTCCTTTTCCTCTCCTGAATTTCTTGGAAAATAGAGAGAGAAACTCACCTTCATCATCAACATCATTAATTTAGTATCCTAAAATATCGAGTTTTTCCATGACTTTGAATGCCATTTCCTTGCTAACACGCCTTGTCACATCCTCTGGTTTTACTCTTATTTCATATGCATTCAAAATGATTATAAGATCATCTAAAGAATGCTTGGAAAAATATCTTTCTTCAAGAGAAGACACTTTGGTATTGTAGAGTGGTAGAAGCCTTCTCAAAATTTTGTTCACAATATCGATGTATTTAATTTCTTCTCCAAGTCCTCAAATTTCTCCTACAACTTCAGTAATTTGATTGAATAAGGAATATGCATTTTCATCTGGATGCATCTTCAGATCATCAAACCTATTGCACAGAACTTGTAGTTTCACATCCTTCACTTTGTTGTCCCCTTCATAAATATTATCTAGATTTTCCCACATAGAATTATCTGAAGTAAAAATCATCACTTTTAGATAAATTTTATCAGCAAGTGTTGTAGTAAGAGCATTCTATGCTTTGGCATCAACATTAAGCATCTTTCTATCTGTATCTGTCATTGAAAGCCCTGTAGAATCAGTGACTTGTATTCCTTGCATAGTAACAAATAAGACGTCCATTCCAAGAGATATTAGATGAGATATCATCATGTTTTTCAATATTTGAAAGTTTCTTCCATCGAAGAGGGGGACTCACCTAATTTTGAATGAATTCTCCATAAAAATAAAGGATAGATTCAACACCAACAACCTCTACCCTTTGATACCACTTGTAGAACCCCAGGACGCCCTGAGAGGGGAGGGGTGAATCAGGGTGTCAAATTTTTCTTTTAAAGTGACGGATCTTGTTCCCACATTGGTAGGAACATGTTAAACCTATATGATGGATATGGACAACAAATAAATAATCACATGCAAAGAGACCATGCAACACTTTTAATTGGTTCACCACAAAGGGCTATATCCAAGGAGCATACGCCAATAGTGTGTCGGTTGTACCAAAATACACTAATTTTCACTAATTGTGGAGTACAAGATTTTTGTCATAGTCACTATATTCCAGGCACACTGCCTATACAATGGTTCAGGGATAGATCACTGCATCCCTCAGATCACTTTTGTCGACTCCCCCTAGCTCATTGCCTTGAGAGAAGTCTAACTTAGTTTATCAACTTGAAGGTCTCTTCAATATATTTTCATTGAATTCTTCATCTATGTTCAGGATGAGACACTACCTGCATCAAAGTACAGAATTGATTCACTTGAATTCACCAATCACACAAAACAGATACTCAAAAACATGTCGGAATCATAACACCACACTTGTACGCAATACCTCAACTTGCGCGCAAGATTTGGGAATTGTCTTGAAAAATCACTTTCGTGCAACCCCTACTTTTCGCACACCCCTTATCTTTCATACAGCTATACTGAAGGGTTCACTTGGTCTTTTTAGACTAAAGGAACACCTTAAATTCAAGATTAAATTTATGTAAATCTTTCTCACACAAACCTTTTGTGTAGTAGAGCAATCGTATTTTAGTTAGAAAAGTTATTAAGCCTTCCTTGGGGGTAGCCACATATTTATAGACCTTTGAATAACCTGTGCGCAAGATCTCGACACATCTTCATCAGTACGTGTAAGTTTCTTTCTGAGCATGCAAAAACACTTTTGACGACGCATTGGGCATGTAAAATTATTTCACGCAACACCATCTTTCACACACATCCATGTCTTGCATGCACTTTTTTACTTTTCCATATTTTGAAGCACTGATCCCAAAACAAGACCTATGTGAAAGATTCTAAACACCCTTCAATCTTGCACACAACTCCCTTCACAAAATACACAATTCTCCATTTCTTGATTTTCAGGCCCAAAAATTTGGCAAAAACTAGGAAACGACACCACCTTCAATACTGTTGTCCACTTGAACTGTATGATCCCCTTACTGGAAAACATTATGAACTTCCAATAAGGATTGACAACAAACAAAAACTAAAATCCATTTCTTTCATAGAATGGTTGTGGTTCCAACAAGTTCTCCATTTTGAAGGTAGTCCGTAATGGGTTTCATCTAGCTAGTGGTAGGACTGTACGATTCAAGGATGGGACTAAATTCATCGATCTCTTCTATGTTGGTTAGAATGAATGGTGAGACAATATAATAGTCCACAATGCTCATGACTATTTCATCCCAATCCAGATCTTCTAAAGCCATAGGTGCATTTTCTAGGGAGTCTTCCTGAGCATTTTATAACCATGGTATGTGAGTCAATGTCAGATCTAAATGTAATTATATCATTATTCCTTGAACATGGTTTAATAGGGGGATTATCTCTTCCTTTTTTATGTAATAATCACTGTTGACCTGCTTGATGACTAATTTCAAATCAGTTTTTATCTTCAAGTGATTTACCTATAAATGAAGTGACAACTCTAGTCCTACAATGATATCTTGATATTATCATTCATTATTTGTGAATCCTTCTGATAATAGGAAGTATTATGGTATGAATTCCTTTTCTGGATAAATGAACATGACTCCCAACCCCACTTTGTTGAGATTTGGTTCTTCCATCCTCTTCCCTATCGAGATTTTGGATGTACTGTAAAAATAAACCTCCCATAGATAGGTTCTCTCTTTAACAAAGAATACCTATTTATTGGGAAATTTAGTATCCAATGAAGTCATTTATTTCTAGGGATTTTTGGTTAGAAATTATGATAATGATTGGACCTTCATCGCTTTCTGATGCATGAACTGAATGTCAAACTGCTACAGGATGACCATCCATCATGACAGATGGCTGGTAAACATAAGATGACTGAGAATTTATTTTTTTTGGGATTATATGAGAGACCAAACAAACCTCATGATTCAGAAGGTAGTGCCTTATTTTTTGGACTGTAAATATTAGCACCAAACATCTCTTCTCAATATCAAAATAATGAGTCTTATCATCGATCATGGTTAAACTGAGGTAATACCGGATATTTTCTTGGTGGGCCATATCCCGGGTTGGGATTATTCCCTCCTCCTCATAACGACTTAAGAAATAATGAGTCTTATCATCTTCTCTGGATCCTCCCACGCACCCATAGCAGGGAGGAATTTGTCATACATAAACCTCAGTATCGGGACCCCCGATATCTGATGCACATCCCATAAGATGATGCCAACCTCCCCGTGATGTGGGTGGAAGGTATTGGTCCCCAGTGACCACCGGCTCAACAGCTCTGAAATTAGCTGCTTCGGCTGGTAGATGTGAAACGGGGAAGCCAAAGCTACCTCATACAGGCCCAATCTTCTCAGTTCTGCTTCAAAGTCCTCACACGAGGCTTCTACCTAGTAGGCCTAGGCCCAATCATCTATGAAGTTTCCACCCTGGCACAGGTCCCATTCCTCAGACCACCCTTTCTTCGGGTTCCCCAGTGCCGCCTTGAGGATATTTCGGTATAACGGATGGGACGTCTCCGGCTGCAATGCCTTCCCGTCGATATTGTTCAGATGGTTGTATAAACAGTCATCAATGACGGGCGTGAAGTCCTCCCGGGCATGACCATCGGCCACCCTGAACCAACAGTGCTGACACGGTATGTTCCGGAACCAGTAAGCTGGCTCGTCCCTACTTTCTTTAGGGATGAAGACGTCATCCCTCAGCCTAAAGCCATATAAGGGCAACCTCCTGCACAACAAGTAGTTATTCTGGCTCTCCGATAGCATCTCCAACAATGAACTATGGCCCGAGTGGCTACAAACTATCTCTCCTAGTCCCAAACTATTCGCCATATCATCCCTCTAGGAAACATCCACAAGGACCCCCTGGGCAGCTTATTGGTGGTCCATTCAGTTCTGGAACTTGGACATTTTCCAGGTTGGTTCGTGAAGCTCGTTCGGAGAGAGCTTTCACGAATACTATTCACGGAGTGCTACCTAGGCATTCAGGTTCCAGATCACAGAGCGCAAATGCGGAGTCGAGGACTCACTGTGCTCTGTGAAGAATCGATTCATAGAGAACACTCATGGAGTATGTGGAGTTTCACGAATCTAGAGCACAAAAGGACAAATTCATGGAGAAGGGAAAGGAAAAAAGAGATGGCAGGACCCCTATTTATAGGCGATGACCTTCGGAGCTTCGTGACACATCCAGTTCGCACAGAGCTTCGTGGCACATTCGGCCCGCGCATCCCCTATCCACCTCGCGAGCCCGATTCACAAGATAGAATCACGAACAACCAAGGATTTTGATGATTTCCCTCAGACTTCGACCCTTGATCTCTCCGCGGCTCCAAGTCTGAGGGGGGAATTTTTTGGCGACAAAATTCGGGATAGAGAAGAAGCCAAAACGAAGGCACCGTTGCCTGCCTCGCGAAGCTATTTCGTGGAGTCCCCCCAGCACCGTAGTGGATGTGATGCAAGGAGGCGAGATGATCCGTGAACTCATTTGACATTTGCGAGCCCACTGCTAAGAAAGGAGGTGGGACGCTCCGCGAACACATTTGACGTTCGTGAGCCCGCCGTGAAGCAAGGAGGTGGGACACTCCGTGAACGCATTTGAAGTTCATGAGCCCGCCGCAAAGCAAGGAGACGGGACGCTCCGCGAACACATTTTAAATTCACGAGCCCTCCACTAAGAAACAAAGTCCCTCTTCGTGCCACGTAATCTCCGCTTTGTGGTGCCTCTTACTATAAATAACGGGCTCCCCCTGAACCCAAAGGATGGACAATCCAAACTTTCGACTTCCCAGCTCCCGAATCGCGAAGCATCCTTCTACTCTGCAAACCATGAGCTGTGCGAGGTACTTCTACTCTACGAAGTGCCTCCCCTTTGTCTCATTTTGATCCCCTCTTCCGAGAGGGATTCCTTTTGCAAAGCCTAAGGGCCTTCGCGAAGGAAGGGGATCCCCAAGGGGACCCGGGTCATCCCAGAGTGTTTATGCTTCGTGAAACACCCTTCATGTACACATGATCCCCATGCTAAGGCAGGATCACTATACTTCGCAAAGCACATTGCTTCATGACACCTTGCTTCGTGTGGCACCTTTTCTCCATGAGGTAGTGCTCCACTCTAGTCAGTGTTCTGATCAGCCCGATCCATATCTGTTGGACGTTAAACTTGTGGCATACCCTATGTTAAACATGAGAAGCTGAGGAAAACCTCAAATACATGCCTATGGAATATGATTCCCCACGTTTGATGTGGGATGCCTCAGGCTTCCACGCCCTCGTGAAGCCCTATAATAAGGGACAGAAGACAGACACACCAATCCCCTAGCGTCTAGACATGCCAGTGATTCCCCACGTGACTACTCCCCTAACTGAAGGTTTCTATCCTTACCAGACCCCTTGGAATGTCCTAACAGAAGAATCATAATTAATTGGTGTCCATGAAGATATGGCACCAGGAAGAGTTTCATGAACAAAGTCTTAAGTCTATGAGGGAGACCCGAACTAGGTGACGAGTTCCAAGGAGGAATCCATGGAAGGAAGAACCGACATCCCATCATATCATTTCAATCAAGGAGAAAACATCCCTAAATAAGGAGTGGATTCTGCTCGCCTTTGGAAAGCGTGAATGCAGGGCAAAAAAAAACCGTGTCCCTCGTCCCCGAACGAGACGGACGCACGCGCCCCGGCGAAATTGTCGGAAATAGAAATGGTGAACCTGACATGAAATTATTCTCCTCAATATGGAGATTAGTAGTGCTCGGGGCATCAATGTATTGAAATGTCACCAGATCTAGATATCCGGCACCGGGTCCCTCCAAACAAATAGTGGGCCTAGAATGAAACTCACCAGAAGTTGGGGTAGTAGAACATTGGACATCCCGTTTTGCGACGTTGTCATCACGGATCCCTCTTATCAGTCACGGAAGATGGGATGGTGCTAAGGCATTGGTCATCGATTCCTTTTTCTTTCAGTACTGACTAGTTCATCTCCCTGCTTCTCAGGAATCAGGTTGTTGCCTCAAAAACGTGATCACCACCTGCCCGTCTACGTAGGGGTAGGGGAAATGCCAGCACAGCCGCTCCGCATGTCTTCACCGCTTCCATGATGACCTCTGTGTCCACGACCATGGGGCGCCCATGCCCCATCTCCCCATCGGAAGTTATCCAAAAAAGGGTAATTAATGACCTCGTACGTCATTATGAGGAGGAGGGAATAATACCAACCCGGGATATGGCCCGCCTGGACCTGGAGGCGTCCGCGACTTGCCGTCAACGCTGCCCTCGAGGACTGCGCAGGGATCCATTGCTCCCCACCCCGACATACAACCGCTTTGGGAGCCTATCCCCAGAGCACTTTGACAACTCCCTGCCTTACGCTGATGAGGTGGGTGATGTCCAGCCCAGCCCGGTCAGAGTCCCGATCCAGGGGCTCCCAGTAAGGGCTCCCACCCAGCCGTGTCAGCGCCGCCACACGGTCTTGCTGGAGGAGGAATAGGTAAGCTATGAACCTACACCACCAGCCCCGGCTCATCCGACCCGACTCCAGCATCGGGCACGAGTTGAGGAGGATGCCCGCCAAGGGGCGTCAACATCGATGTATACTGTGGCCCGAGCCACCACCGACGCATACCATCAAGTCCTTGTATACACTGAGAAGGGGTGCTTATACGCCCGACCAAGATTGAGGCCCCAACCTCCCCACGGGCAAGCTGGGTCAACTCTCCTGGTCGCAGGCACGGGTAGTGGTCTCCATGAACTAACTCGTAGCGATGCCACCCCGTACCACCGCCACAAAGAGCGTGGGTATTACCTTCTTCAATACTAGACATGGAGGTCTGCCCTGTGATACCCTTATTCCGTATAAAGGTCTACCCCGCAACAGTGATACTCGGTACAGAAGCCTCTCCCGTGCCCATTACACTGGGTGTGGAGTCCTTCCTCCTTCCCCCGACCACTGATGTGGGGATATTGCCCATCCTGTCTCTCTTCCATGTGGGGATCCTCCCTATGTCCTCTCTGTAGTTGGTGAAGGTCCTCCTCAACCCGGAAACCAGAGGGGCGAAGGCGAGCCTCGCTCCACCCGCACCATTCATGGAGGTCCTCCCCATGCTCCTGCTGGTCCCAACAGAGGTTTTTCCCACTCTAGGGATATCCATTGAGGTCCTCCACATGTACCCTTCGACATTTGTCCCGGTGCTCCTCGCACCTCGGCTTTCTCGGGTGGAAACCCTCTCCTCCCTAGCACTAGTGCGGCCGAAGGACCCCATGTCAGAAATCATCCCTGTCCCAAGGAGCCACCTAGGGGTAGGAAAGCGGGTCATCGCCACCACAAGAAGAATCCTGGGAAAACTCAGATGGAGATCAAACCAGTCTACTTCTTAGACTCTGAAGCGGAGTACGACTCAGATCATAAACCCTCCCCTCGCTCATTCGAGTCAAGGTCCGGGGCAGGAGCGAAGCGCATTAGCCTGGTGCTCCCGAATTGCGAGGTCCACAGGATTCCCACCTCCCTCCGCAGGTATATCCAGGAGGATGAAAATCTGGCGACCCCGCAGGTTACGGTCGTGAAATCACCACCATCATCACTGGAAGCGCTTTCTACCTCCACAAGAGATTACATAGAGATATCCTGGGGACCAATGGAAGGCGAGCAGCATCGCGGCCTATCCCCAGTAGCCCCGTCCCCTGAGCCAGGAACGACAGCCATCAACCCCTCTTATCGCAACGTAGTGGCCAAGTCGCTACACTCTTCGGAGGATAGCCCGAGAATCGACGGCCAATTGGTTTGTTCGCCGTATTCTCCACTGGCCAACCTGCCGTCCCAACGGTCTGCCTCAGTACTGCTGCCAGTTCCTCAACCAATCCCAGTTTTCGAGTGGGGAAATAAAGGGCCAGACCTTGAATTTGAGCTGAGGAGATTTTGGAGCATCCTTACAGTAGACCACTTCCCTGAGAAGTTATGGCCCGTGGTAGCGCAAAATTTCTGCATGCCGGAGTCCCTCACCCCAGAGGAAGTTGAGTGTTTCCGCTACACCCTCTGGGAGACACATTTCAGTCTCTGTCATCAGTTCATGGTTTATCCAAGGATCCAAGCGCATTTCGAAGACATCAGTGAGCAGTGCCGTTAAGTTGATCTGGCCGCACTCCCTATGGCCCAGTGCCCCGAGTCACCAGGTCGCTGTGAGGATCTCTAGCAGCAATGCGTTCAGAGTATCAAGGTACTCCGCAAAATTATCAGGGAGGCTAACCCCCATGTGCAAATCCGTGGATGGGGGAAGTATGCTGCCCTCCTCTTCAGTTCTATTTGGCGGCAGCCTGACTCGCTATGCGATATTGAGGACATGCCCCCAGGAAGGTCACGATCAACATGGCCGACATAGTGGACAAGGAGGATGAGCTAGAACTTCTCGATGGAGACTTACCCCATGACAATGTGCCACCACTGTTGGACCCATCGGGGAGGATTACTTGTTAGTAGAGGAACCTCCTAGGTCTCCTTGTGCCCACTGAGGCGTTGGTACTTGGTAGGAGTGCCTGTAAGGGAAAAGAGCACGTCAGAGTTGTCAAGCACTTCAACTAATATTCCTCAATGAAGAAGATGAAGGAGGACCCTGAGAAGGCCACATTGCACCAGCAACTTGCTGAGAAAAAGAGGTTGGTTGAAGAACTCCTCGCTAAACGTGTTGTAGAGCGACGACCATACTACAACAATCCTAGGCCGGTACAGCAGGGGCAGGAACAACTTCCCCTTAGCGAGCTACCCCCAGGCAACCCTGATCATACTGCTCCTACATATAGGGCTGAAGTCGAAGATCATGGAAAGAGGGCACGGTATGTCTTGCCAAAACCTCCCGAACGACACGGAAATCCAAGGAATCCAGCCCGGGTTCCCCCAGCTGCCCCGCAGGCCGTTCCACCAGCCACTCCACGAGCCGCCGAGCCTGTCTACCATGTTGAAGAACTCGGCAACGCACTCATGGTTAGGGATCCCCATCAAGATAGGGACCCCCAACCAGATGATCCTATGGTAGCTCTCATAGCTTTCCTTGAGTCGTTGGAAACGTGACAGGTGGAAATCTCACCTGATGGTAAGCCATATCTAGCATGGGTGGATGATATGCCAACACCTCTGGGTTTTGGGAATCCCACCTTCTCCCCCTTTAATGGGACGGGGACCCACCGTAGTACCTGGACCACTTCAATTCAAGGTGTGGGCCCATGTTAGGCACTCCAGTACAGCAGGAGGCTGCCCTGATCCACTATTTTGTTCAGACATTGGAGGAGCTGACATTTGTCTGGTACAACCAGCTCCCCGTCGGATCCGTGACTAGCTGGAAGGACCTTCACAGGCAATTCCTCTACCAGTTCAGCTCTACCACCCAGAAGACCAGCATCGCAGACCTCTTTAAGTGCAAGAAAAGTCCTGATGAGCAAGTTGTGGACTTTATCGCCCAGTGAAAGGGGCTCACATACTCACTTGACATGCCACTGACTCAGAAGAAACTATTGATGATGTGTGCAGGGAATGTCAAGAGGGAACTGGTTCCTTATCTGATCACCCAGAACTACCCTGGAGGATTCCAAGACTTCTCTGACAAGGCCCAGCGCCTTGAGGAAGCCTTGTAACAGGCCAGCCAGACACATCTGTTGCCCCCTGTAATCCCAGCAAGGAGAGCTTCCAGAGCCGAGCCTACCACGGTGGCCCAAATAGAGGCCCCAGGCAACTAGAGTTACTACCAATAGCACCGGCCCCACAGCCTCGTAGAGGCCCTCCTCCACAGGCGCAGCCTCCAGCTTAGCATCATCCTCAGAATCAACAAGCACCTCCACGTAATGCGCCACCACCACCCAGGTAGGACAATCAGGGACCGCCTCCTCGACAGGCCCCTCCAGATCCTCGTCAGGTCCAGGCTCCAAGGGACCCCTTTCTAGAAATAAGAAACCAGACTTACTCGTTCAACGAGAATCCGGTCCTTGGTTACTTCTGTAGAACCTTAGAGAAGGGGATTGTACGCTTGCCTGAGTGTAGAAAGCCAGAAGAGGCGAATCTCACTGATCTACCCAACTACTGCCCCTATCATAAGATTCTGGGGAACAACCTCAAGTAGTGTTATGTGTTTAAATACTGGCTCCAAGACTAGGTTAATAACAACATAGTCAGGCTGGGCCCAGCCCCAGCACAAGTGGCGGGTGTCTTTGTAAGGCCAGACAACAATATCGACAGCAAAGGTGAGTGTCAGCAGGTTTCCAACCGTGTGTCCCAGAAGTATGATGAATGGATGGATCTCAAGATGGTTTCTCATGCCCATGGAATCATCTGGACACACCTGAATCAGCTGGAGCCTTCAAAACCTGCGACCACCACTTCTGCATCATCATCTCAGCCGACCTCTTCCCAGAAGAGCAAGCATCAGTGGCGCAAGAAGAAACAACGCGCCCCACCGATGCCATCGTCGTCCCACACTCTCAGTAAATTCATGCCCCCTGAGATAGGGATCCTTCATATAATCTTCCCAGTAGTGGATGACTCTTCAAGTGACAGTCAAGGGTATGCTTCGGTTAATACTGTGGAGTTGGTAAAACCCTATATGACTCCCATCGAGGGGGAGCTCCAGGCGAACCTCCCCAACGTCCCCAGCCGACGCCAACTTCGGCAGACCCGTGACCATATGAGTCATTGGGGCACATCATTTGGAACCTCTAGCTAGGCCGTGCATGCCACTAAGACCAGACAGTAGGCCCAACACAAAGCTTAGCACACGTAGCTTCTTCATCTAGTGTCGTCAGGACCGCCTACACCACCGTTTGTGCTACTAGATCAGGCAGAGCTACCTCGTCCAGACCGCGGCCAGCCTCTCTTGGCTACAGTCTCATCTCAGTCATCCGGTCCTCATCCGACAGTGAATCTCTGGGATTCAACTAGTGAGCAGCAGGACATGCATAGCACCAGTCAGCCACCAGTCTAGCCGGCAAGGCCCTCTATGTCTCCATTCATAGATAGGACTCCTGTAAGCAGAAGTTCACGCCTTGCATGGAAGTACGATGTCCTCAAGCACCTTTCCAGCATCCCAGTGAGACTTTCCATCCTTGAAGCCCTTCTCCTGTCGTTGGATATGCGCGAGGCCCTTGCTAAGGCTTTAAGAATCCCCCTCCAGTCTGAGACTGAGGTAGCAGCTGCAGAAGCCTTTCATGCTGAAGCAGTCGAGAATTCCGAATGCCAGGACATAATTTCATTATCAGGAGAAGACGAAGGCTCTCCCATACAGGGGTACATCCGCCCGCTGTACATCACTGGAAAATTTAACAGTGTGGAGGTTCGCCACTGTCTCGTTAACACCGGCTTCGGGATCAACCTTATCCTGACGTGGACACTGCGGAAGCTGGGGTTATCCGAGGATGACCTGACTCCCTCCGATTTAAGGATCCAGGGATATGACAGGACATAGCAGACCCCGGTCAGCAAGATCTATTTGAAGAACTAGTTTGGTGTCCTAGTTGCCCGTACCAATTTTTTGGTTGTCTCCCAGGACACCGCGTACAATGCATTGATGGGAAGACCATGGATCCACTTGCACGCAACGGTCCTCTTGTCGTATCACCAATGCCTCAAGTACTCCATTAATGGTCGATTAGGTGTAATCCAAGGTGATGCATCTCCTTTAACCTCTTGTGAATCCTGTTATCTAGACGCTGACTATTACAAGAGAAAGGATAAGCAAATTTTGGAAAGTGGGGTTGAGCCCGCCCCGGTCACAAATGACCCTGGGAAGGTCTGGATGATGCCTACATCTTCCCAATCCATTGATTGGAGGCCATGACCCCCGATATGGGGAAATTATTTTTTGTGTCTGGTACAAGAGGAAAGCATGTTCCCAAGTCCAAGAGATAGTGGGAAATCACCTCGTACTCCTACACAAACCAGGATCAGGTGATCTTAGAACCTCCTACCCCCGTACGGTATCGAGATGTCCGCCCCATGGCAATGCAAGTACGTCATACGTGTCTGTTCCGCTAGGATGGAATTAACCAGCTCAAGACAATGCACCACTACTGCTTTGATATCATTAAGAATGGCCACTTGGGATGAAGACCATATGGTGTTGGAGTGACTACCTTCATCGCTATGGTCTTAGCGGTGCGTGAATCTCCTGATATGCTATCCACTACTATCCAGGATGGTACTAGCCTCCCGTTAGGTTCTTCCAAACAAGGGGAATCTTCACCCACTTATAATCCCTCCTCCACGAGTAAGGAAGAGGATCTGGAGGATGCTCCCCCCACCTTTGAAGAAGGAATTTCCACCACGATCGATGAATTGGTACAGGTGAACCTTGGTAGCGAGGCAGATCTGAGACCCACATTGATCAGTGCCACCATGTCCTTTGAGGAGCAGCAATGATACATAGATTTCCTAAAATAGCACCATGATGTGTTCGCCTGGAGTTACGATGAGATGAAAGGACTAGATCCTCAGGTGGCCGTCCACCGCCTCGGTCTCCCGAAAAATCATCGCGGGTTCAAGCAGCCTCCCAGAAAGATGCACCCTTCTCACAGTGCCATGGTCGGGGACAAAGTTGACAAGCTCATCAAATCCAACTTTTTCAAGGAGGTCCATTACCCCCAAGTGGCTAGCCAACATCGTGCCAGTAAAAAAGAAGAACAGACAGATTAGAGTTTGCATCGACTTCTAAGATCTCAACTGTCACTGTCCGAAGGATGATCGACACCACTACTGGGTTCCAAGCCCTCTCCTTCATGGATGGTTACTCTGGATATAATCAGATCTGGATGGCCCCAAGGATGAAGATTCCACCACTTTCAGGGTGCCCCAAGGTACTTTCTGTTACCAGGTTATTCCCTTCGGCCTGAAGAATGCAGGTGCCACCTATCAATGGGCCTTACACCACATATTCAAGCCAATCCTTAGGACATTGGTGGAATTCTATGTGGATGATTTGGTGGTAAAATATCACTAGTACTAGGACCATATCAAGGAACTTTAGAAAGTGTTTAAATTCCTCCGTTCTCACCACTTGAAGATAAAACCGTTGAAGTGTGCCTTCAGGGTCACCACTGGGAAGTTTCTTGGCTTTGTTGTCAGGTACCGGTGCATCGAGATCAACCCAGAGAAGATCAAGGAAATCAGCCAGATGCCTCCCTGAGCAATATTCGGGAGCTTTGATGTTTTCAAGGCCACTTAGCCTATACACGCCGATTCATTGCGAATCTGGCTGGAAAGTGTAATCCCTTTTCTCGACTCATGAAGAATGGCTCTGCCTACGAATGGGACGAAGAGTGCCAGACCGCATTCGAGGAAATTAAGTAGTATTTACTCTAGCCTCTAGTCTTGATGCCACCCATCTCTGGAAAACTACTGATCCTGTACGTGAATACCCTGGAATGATCTCTCAGTGCCCTTCTCATATAGAAGAACAATGAGGGGATGGAAAACAATCTCTACTACCTCAGCCGCATGCTCCTCGATACAGAGACCATATACTCCCTCATCGAAAAGAGATGCCTTGCACTAGTATTCATAGTACAGAAGTTGAGACACTACTTGCAGCACCATGAGGTACAATTGGTGTCTTGGGTAGACCCGTTTAAGTACCATCTGAACTGCCCCATGTTGACCGGCCGACTAGCACGGTGGGTAGTAATCCTCCAGCAGTTCGACACCATATTCGTACCTCAGAAGGCCATCAAGGGACATACATTGGAAGAATTTCTTGATGCCCATCCGACCACCATGGACCAGTCCCTGGACTTGGATTTTCCCGACAAGGCAATCCTCTCGGTAGATCCTGCCATCCCGTGTTGGAAGATTCACTTCGATGATGCCTCCCAGAGCCCCACCGACAGGAGACTCAATGATTCACGACTCAGTGGGCCTGGGTATTGTATTTATTACCCCGGAATAAGACATTATGATATACTCATTCCTGTTGTCAGAAGGCTGCACCAACAACGAGGCAGAGTATCAGGCTCTTATCACTGGCCTCGAGATGGCCCCCGAGATCGATGTTCCCCATTTTCATGTGAAAGGGGATTCCAAACTAGTCATCAAGCAAGTCAACGGTGGCTATGTTGTCAGAAATCTATATCTCGTACCATTGTTGGAACTCACCCTCAATCTAATGGCCTGATTTCCATCTCTGTTAGAAGTTAGTCATGTCCCTCTATCTCATAACGGTCGAGCGGATGCCCTGGTCGGCCTGGCTGCATCACTTGCAGAACCCAAGTAGGATGATCTGATTATACATGTGGTACACCAAAGAGTCATTGCCCCTGTCACCCCAGAGGATGACGATGACCTGCAAGTAAGCCATATTACCACCGGATCCTCCACATCAGGACCCCCAGGTTCTTCAGATGCAGTGGTCAAAGTGACTTCCGACTGGAGATCCCCTTTTGTTGAGTATCTCCAAAATGGTTGCCTCCCGGCTGATTGAGCCGAGTGTGAGCGAATCCGATGCTGTGCACTGCAGTTTATTCTCCAGAGTGGTCCCATTATTGAGAAGATCCTCTACAAGCATGGGTTCGATGGTGTTATCCTTTGTTACACACTACGGTCTATGACCAACATGATCCAGATAAGGTATCCAAAATTTGTCTGGATGAATTGGAAGCACTTGACGGGAATAGGCTTCGTTCCCTGCACAATCTGGAAAGGAATCAGAATAAGATAGCTGGAGCCTTCAACAAGAAGGTTTGCCTCTGCTCTTTTCTACAAGGAGACTTGGTATTGTCCCTCCAGTCTCCAATGATCCTTGGAAAGAAACCACCCAAGCTGGAGCCCAAATGGGAAGTACCTTACATAGTCCATAGGGTTTACCCAAATAGAGCATACTCCCTGGTGACCATGGATGGTGAGTGTATAACTCCTCCCACTAATGCCAAGTTCTTTAAGCAATAATTTTATTGAGCCTAATGGTCCTACATGACCTTAAACTGGATGGTCCTACATGACATTAAACTGGATGGTCTTGCATGACCTTAAATTGGATGGTCCTATACAACCTTAAACTGGATGGTCCTGCATGACCTTAAACTGGATGGTCCTACATGACCTTAAACTGGATGGTCCTGCACGAACTTAAACTGGATGGTCCCGCATGACCCTAAACTACATGCCGGCCCCGCATAACACTAAATTGTCCAGTCCTACATGACTTTAAACTGCGCATCATCCTGCATGACGTTAAATTTCATTTTGAGAACTACGTATGTCTTGATTCCCATCCTCATGGGATACATAGGAATGCTCAGACGCCTCGTCTTGATCCCATCCCCAAACTCTTCTCTTTGACGATCCCCCCTGGTTATAGTTCTCCAGAAGGATCTTTGCATGATATGGTGTAGGCTTCCTTAGCCCCATTCATGCCAGGATTATAACGGTCTCACCATGTGCCCACCCCCGTTCTTCTATTCTCCCACGTCCTCACCGCACGATGTTAAACTGAATGGCCTTTAAGAATTACATATGTCTTGATTCCCATCCTTATGGGATACGTAGGAACACCCAGAAATTTCATCTGTTGGCCCAAACCAAATTACAGAATCTTCCCCTCGGGTCAAGACATATGGTGGGGTGCATAATTTTTCCCCAATTCATGTTGATCTAATCTCGATCCATCCATACGTTCCACTCCCTAGAGACATTTTCCTCTTTCATAAATGAGTACAGCTATGCTTCACCCACTCATTTGATTGGGACTCCATCATCTTTCCCATCTAGAAGGGCCCCCGAATGGTATGGATTCTAGACCTAAGGGATATCCTACCACTTCGGGCCAATGCCCTCAAGGATGTTGAGCAACAATCCAATACAAGTCCCGCGTTTCGAATATAGTCAGCGGTCGATGCTCATTTGTTACTCCTATTTCAGGTCACTATGGGGATGCTATGTTTCGAACATGGTCAATAGCTATCCTGGATCATTAGAACCACCCCAAGATGTCCCAAACATCGAGTGTAATGGCTCATTCTTCCCTGTTGTATCTCTAAGCGACGAAATTCCTTCAGTTAATGCCAGCTATCAGGCTCCATAAGATGGGGAGAGCCGAGACCGGATCCTTGTTTCCCACACCAAGCACTGCTCACGTGGGCTTAGGAGTTGTAATGAGGCAGTAAATGTACAAGGGGTTGTATGGCCTTCCCATCTGAGGCTCAACCTCAGGCCCCTCGGCCTTTTCGGGCCCCCAGCCCAGGTTCTCTCTTATGGGATTGTACGGTGTGGTATGGTATTATTTCTTCATTCACATCGGGTGATTCACCATGCCGTACACCTCCCTTATGTGGGACATCTTACTCTCCTCTTCGTCCTCACTACAAGACGTTAAACTACAAACTGGTTGGGCCTTCTTGACCGAGGCCTAGCCTCAGGCCCCTTGGCCTTTTCGGGCCCCCGACCCAAGTTCCTATTTAGGGTTGTATGGAATGGTATGGGATTATGTCCTCATTCACGCCGGGTTACTGGCAACATCATACACCCCCTCATTAGGGTATCCTACCCCCTATGTGCGATTCTATAACTACCTATGACTTGATTCCCATCCTCATGGGATATATAGGACCGCCCAAGAATCTCGTCTTCACGTCCAGCCCCATCTTGGCCCCTCGGCCCGCATTCTTCCATGAAAGGGATACGCGGTGTGGTATGGGATTATATCTTCGTTCATGTCGGATTTGTAACAACCACGCCAAGTACCTCTTTCTCCTGAGGGTTTTCTATCCCCTTGTTCTATATTCGTTTGTTCAAATCATCCTCTCTCAAGATGAGACCCTCGGTACTCTTCAGCGATTCACCAATGTGCCTAAGGGCACTCTGGTTTAATACTTGGAATGTCAGAATTTACTCAGACATGATTTCATCCATTTTTCAGGCTTTTTGTTCCCCTTCATTAGGGATTTCATCACCTTTCACACCCAAAGGGACCCCCAAATGGCATGGATTCTAGGCCTAAGGGCTCTCCTACCATTATGGGCCAACGTCCTCGAGGGTCTTAAACATAAAATCGATACAAATCCCGCATTGCGAATATGGTCAGCAGTCGATGCTCGTTTGTTTTTTCCCCATTATAGGCTAACGTGATATGAATTCTGTGTTTCAAACATAGTCAACAGTCATCCTCCATCTTCACACCAACCCCATTAAGCCCAAAATTTCGGTTACATGATTCACATCCTTCTCCACCTCATCATGTCCAAGTAGAACTTCAAAACTCTTGGTATTATTCCTCAGTGCGCATCCACATGTTAGGAGGAAAAAATCCGCGATAAGGTAATCGCTCGGGGCTTCAACGATTCCCCCCTTGCATATATCTCACATATTACAAATACCTTATCCTCCCTTGTTTCCTATACTGAGTTCAACTCACATAGGCTTAGGGATTGTGTTAAGGTCCTCCTTTACTTGGGATAGTCCTGCTTCTCCCTGGTCTGAGTTCTAATACCCTAAACTAAGATCATTTCATACTACCCCTTTGCAGAACTACGTATAGATTGATTCCCATCCTTATGGGATATGTAGGAACACTCGGACATCTCATTTTCGGGTCCAGCTCAATTGGGAGCTAGTTTCTCCTTCCCCTTACCTTCTTACCTCTATTTAGGCCCCTTGGCCTAAGGTTCCTTTCTCGGAATTGCATACGGTGTGGTATGGGATTATGTCCTCATTCACATCAGGTATGTTTTATTTCACCGTACACATTCCACACTTAGCATTGTCTCTTCTATGTCTATGCCACATGATGTTAAAATGCATGCCTGGTCCTATCACATGACCCTAAACTATGACATTATCGTCCTCGCTGCATGACGAAAAATGGCACTGCATCGTGATGTCCTCACTCAAGGGGACACCATGTTTGGTATCGGTCATGTGCCATACCATTTGTCAATGCCTACATATGGCTTGATTCTTGTGGTGATGTTGGGATTTTCTATCCTAGGCCTGTCGATTTACAAAAAAAACCATTCACCTTAAAGGAAAAACAAGATATATCAAATACCGCTTCTTTTGGTGCGAGGGACACACCCGCACGCCCCTTTGATCCCTAGCACTGGTACCTTATTGTGCCACCTCTTAGAACTACGTGCAGCTTGATCCCCATCCTCATGGGGTATGTAGGAACGTCTGTGCACCTTTCCTCGATCCCAGTTTAACTTTTATTTTTGGTCCCTTGACCTAAAATCTTACTAGGGAACACGTGGTAGTCGGAACCCCAGGTTCCCATCCACGTTGGGTTTTATAATTAACTCACCATGTGTATCCCACGTTTCCTACCATCCATGGTCCGAATTATACAACCCTAAAATAAGATCTCCCTCTGGGAAGGGAATCGACTCCCTCTATCTAATACATCTAGTTTTCATATTCATATGCGTTTTGACAAAGATCCCGAAGTGTGTAATTTTCATGGGGACATTCCCCTCGTTCCATGTCCAAGCTTTGTGAGCTCTCTATTTGGATCCTCATTCTATTCCATATCCAAAATGACCCCTGGAGGGCATGAATGCTTATCCTAAGAGCTCTCCAACCATTTTGGGATGACGTCCCTGAAGATCTCGGATGACATTTGTGACAGGTCTCGTGTTTCGAACATGGTCATCGATCGACCCTCATTTTTCTATCCCCATTTCAGGCTAATGCAATATGGATACTTTGTTTCGAAAATGGTCAACAATTATTCCTCATCGTCATGCCACCATTATTGTGATCCAAATTTTGAGCATCATGATTCACACATTTCCACTTCCTCATATTCAAGTGGAATTCTGACATACTCGAATTTACTTCTTCGCACATCTAGGTGCGCTACATGGATGGGTTAGCCTCATTGGGCCGACACTCACCGAGTGTCCCTTTGCCCTAACATGTTCCTTCCTATGTCGGGAAATTCCCACCACTACTTCTTGTTTCCCACATCGAGCATGACTCACGTGGGCTTAGTAGTTTTTGTAGGATGTGTACCAGCGCAACCAGGATTTTCATCATCCCGCATGATGTTAAACTGTGCTTTCAGAACTACAGATGGCTTGATTCCTATCCTCATGGTATAAATAGAGACACCCAGGCATTTCACCTAAGGTTCAGCCCCAGGAATCATAAATCCTATTCCTCCTCATTTCCGGCCCCTGGCCTGACCCCTTGTAGGGAACCATGTAACTGCAATTTTTCCCTGGAAAAGTTCAGGATGCCCCAAGAGGACATTGAGAAGTGATGAATCCCTTGACAGAGAGGTCCTGTCTAAAAAAGAATGAATGATCCATGATCAGACTGATGCGCTCATCTAATGTGCTGCCACCACAGTGGAGTAATTTTGAGTGTTGGATTCTGTTCGAAAAAACCATCACTCCACATTCCACACTTTGCGTGCCCCTTATTCAGACCCTTGTCCTATTTCACATCTGGAGGAACCCCCTAACAGTATGGATTCTCATCCTATGGCCCACCTATTATCCTGGGCCAACGTTCTCAAAGACCAACATATGACATTTTGAGTCAGGCCCTGTGTTGCGAACATGGTCAGCGGTCAACCCTCATTTTCGATCCCCACTCCAGGATAATACAATAAGAATACTGTGTTTCAAATGTGGTCAATAGTTATTATTTATTATCATGCTACCCCCACAATGTTCCAAATCCTTGGTATCGTGATTCACAACTCCCATTCCCAACCGTTCGGATTGATTCTAGCGCCCCTGGCGTTACCTTGTTCGTGCACAAGAGCACACTGAGAAAACAGTAATTTAACTATTCTAAGAGATTCATTCTCCAGTCAGGTCCCTCCCATTCCCTCCCGAAAATCCAGACCGGTTGTTCAAACCCTGGATTCCTGAATCTTGGTTTTCACTTCTAAGTTTGGATGGGGTGATAAGGTGGTCATCCCTTGTTTCTCACATCAGGCCCGACTGATGCGAGCTTAGGGAATTATCGCTGGATGCTCTATAAACATCACAAGGATTCAATAAACTAATGTAAGAAACGGAACTCATGCATGCTATGACATCAAACAATTAAAGCATGAAAGTACGTTTGAGGGTTTTTAATCATTACAGTACCCGAGGGTTGACTCCCCCCATGGACGGGTTGACCTCATCAAAAGAGCGTAGTAGCTCTGCCACCCTCCGGCTGGTGGCATCCAGGAGTTGCTACCGCCTGTTCAGCTCTCGCTCCTCCTCGACAGTGAGAGGGCACAATTTTTTGTCCACAATCTAGGATCGCTCCACGTCCGCCCAGATGGTGGTCATCTCCTCAGAGGCTCGCTTCAGGCCCTCTTCAGCTTCTACCAGCTGGGCCTTCAATCTCAATATTAGCTCAGATTGTGCATTGAGGGAGGTCAAATGCTCGTCCGCCCGATTCTGTCGCTGTTGGACCTTATCTTTAGCCTCCTGGAGCCTCTTGATGTTTACCGCCTTCCTTCGCTGCTAGCCTACGCTGAGGACACGGTCATACTCCTGAATCTTTTCTGCCATAAGATCTCAGATGAGCATGTGAGGATGCTAGGCATCCATTCCCCCAACACACAGTTCATGCAGTCACGAGTGACGCCTGTCCATCTCATCCAACCATAGTGCTTGGGGGGTGTCATTGATGAAGCGTCTGATCAGCGATAGACTATTTTTCTGTCCTCCTCATCAGAGGCCATCTAATCCTAGTCAGCATGGTTGGCAGGCTCATATGCAGGGAATTCCCCTAGGAACTTCTCAGCCGGGTCCACGTCTGGCATTAGATCAGGCATGGAGGGGCCTAAACTATCTGGTTGATCCTCATTATCGGATCCCACTTTGATAACCTCAGGCGCAGTCCCACTGGCATCCCCGCCAGTGATTGGGAGTTTTGCAGTTCAGTCAGGCTGGATGTTTACTTCCATGACCATTGGCATGCCTTTGGGAAGGGTTCTACTAGAAGACCCGACCAACTTCACCACAGTGGCCCAAACCAATTGAAGGACTGTACATGCCAAAAAGGGGGACGTGAATGTCAGTTAACGTGGTTAGGGGATGGAAGTTGTAAATTCGGTAGAGGAGACTTACAGATATCAAATCCCTGGTCTCTCTCTTAGGCTGATGTCATCGAGACCCTGAGACGTGGCCCCCCATATATGGTTGGCAGGTCTGGAGACTCCGGGGGAGCCACCTCAAGTGTCCTGGCCCTAACAGACACAGAAGTTGATGCATCCATGGGTGTGGATCCTGAAGGTCCCGTGTCGTCACCCACTGAGGGGCAAGAACGAGGTCTATGCACAAGGTTCTCCTACATAGTGTAGATGCTGATAAGGAATCCAGAGTAACCTAAGAGCAGACCTTAAGGAAGGAACTTAGGATTTTACCTCGAGGGCCTTCATGAAATCTTTGAGATCCGAGGACTAATCGCTGAATTCACCTTACTCTAACAGACTCCCTCTACCGGCCTCATCTCCCTAGGAGGAATCGTCTGATTCTTTCGGAAGAGGGAAGCGCTCCCTCAGGTCAATAGCCGACAGTTGTGGACGGACTTTATGATCCAACAACACCCTGACCCGGTCTGTCATCGGGCGCAGGGCACCCCGGGAGTGGGTAAAGTCTTCCAGAACATCCATGTATTACTCTGCCTCTACTTGGGATACTGCAAAACTGGCTATAATAGGGCCAATCCCCAGCAATTCCGTCCCGAGGCTGTTAAGGTGCTGCCATAACTCAGATGGGCCAAGGAATTGCCGGTTGACTTCCCAAATGTCCCAGGCCTCCGGGAAGACAACATTTTCCAGCATGTCAATATGGAGCAACCGTTTCCCCGAGGCCTGAGTAGAAATCCTCTGGAATCCTCTCGGTGGCCACCCCTCTAGATGACTCTGTTCTCCTGAGACCACTGGGTCCACTGCCACTGCTGGATCCGCCACTACTGATTCCCCCTTAGTTGGTGCGGGCGTCGCCGCTACAGCAACCCCGCCACTGCGGGATGACCTTGCTGCCTTTTGGCCTCAACCCTGAGGTTGGGGAGGCTCACCATCACCGACTAGAATGGTTGGATGCTTCAGTGTCTCCCCTGGGTAGGCTGCCTCCCAGCTCTAGGTATATTCTTTTACCAGCCCGAGGATGGCGGTCCGTGGAGGCAGTTCATTCCACATCTTCCCATCTTCCTTTGTGAACATGAGCCACATCTGGCTTATCACACACAAGTGATCCTTGTGACGCACCTCTAGGTAGACCTGTGGGGTCAGTCACTGCAGGCACCAGAATTGACTTTCAAACTAGTTTGGGGTGTATGGCTCGTAGAGTTGCTCGCAGTCCACCCTGGCCACCAAGACTCCACCTCAAAAGGCCATGAGGTAGGCCCGATTCTCTTCCACTCCCTGAACATCATCCGTGAAGGCCCCCTTCGGCAACGATAATGGATGAAAGGTGAACTCTTCTACCTTCTAGACTCGAGTTAATACTGATGGTACACTCATCTTGTCCAGAAAACTCCCCATGGTGTTGAGAATCGAAGGGTGAAAGTTCGACCCTGGAGGCGAGATGGGGTTCAGATACTCATAGATCCCCCTGATGTGCGCCTCTATCCACCCGTATAGGATGTGGAATGAACTGCATACCCTCTGTGTCCTCTTCCCCTCGCTGATGTTCCAAAAAATCTTATACAACTTGGAGAGAATCAGGATCCCTAGGTTGACCCGCCCTCCAATCTCCAATGTGGACGCCATGATGAAAGTGCTTGGTTACACTCCCATGTTGGTATCCCTCACCGGCAGGATCCAACCACAGATAAGAACCATGATGAATGCCGCCAGCCTGACTATTGGCTGTTGCTCACTGATGACACTGAACCCCCAGGTCTTCCACTGGCTATTCTCTAATAGCCACTAATATGAGTGTTCCTTACTTCGGGCCCCCTTTGGGAAATTTCGAGGTCTCACCGGGAACTGACGGCCTACCAGGAAGTTTATAAACTTTTTGAACCAATGCTTGAAGTGAAAATCCCTCACTGCCTCCTTATCCTCCCCTGGCACAAGCTCCATCAATGCCATCGCCAGACACGACATCTGCTCCGGATCCTCCCACTCACCCATAGCAGGGAGGAATTCTTCATACATCTCTCCTAGTATTGGGACCCCCCAATATCTGATGCACGTCACATAAGATAATTCCAACCTCCTTGTGATGCAGGTGGAAGGTATTGGTCCCCAGTGACCACCGGCTCAACAGCTCCAGAATTAGCTGCTTCGGCTGGTAGATGTGAAACTGGGAAGCCCAAGCTGCCTCATACAGGCCCAATCTTCTCAGCTCCGCTCTGAACTCCTCACACGAGGCGCCTACCCAGTAGGCCCAGGACCAATCATCCGTGAAGTTTCCGCCCTGGCACAGGTCCCATTCCTCAGACCACTATTTCTTCGGGTTCCCCAGTGCCGCCTTGAGGATAGTTCAGTACAGAGGAGGGGACGTCTATGGATGAAATGCCTTCCCATCAACATTTTTCAAATGTTTGTATAAGCAGTCAGTAATGACGGGTGTGAAGTCCTCCCGGGCATGACCATCGGCCGCCCTGAACCAATGGTGCTGACACGGTATGCTCTGGAACCACTAAGTTGGCTTGTCCCTACTTGCTTCAGGGATTAAGACATCATCCCTCAACCCGAAGCCATACAAGGGAAACCTCCTGCACAACGTGTAGTTCTTCTGGCTCTCCAATAGCAGCTCCACCAATGAACTATGGTCCGAGTGGATACGGACTAACTCTCCTAGTCCCAGATTGTTTTCCATATCATCCCTCCGGGTGACATCCGCAAGGACCCCCTGGATAGTTTCTTGGTGGGCCATTCAGTTATGGAACTTGGGACGTTTTCTGGGTTGGTTCGTGAAGCTCGTTCACAGAGCACATTTACAAAGATTCTTCGCGAAGATTGTTTGTAGAGCGCCACCTAGGCATTCAGGCGCCAGATCACAGAGCGCAAATGTAGAGTCGAGGTATCATTGTGCGCCGCGAAGACTCGATTCACAGAGAACACTTGCGGAGTATACAGAGCTTCACAAATTGAGAGCGCAAAAGAACAAATTCGTGGAGAAGGGAAAGGAAAAAAGAGATGGCAGGCCCCCTATTTATAGGCGATGGAATTTGGAGCTTCACGGAGCGTCCAGTTCGCACTGAGCTTCACAGTGCGTTTGGCCTGCGCATCCCCTATCCACCTCGCGAGACCTCTTCATAATCCAGCATCTTAAACGACTGAGGATTTTGTCGATTTCCCTTAGACTTCGACCCTTGATCTCTATGCAGCTCCAATTCTAAGGGGGGAATTTATTGGAACCAAAATTTGGGACAGAGAAGAAGCCAAAATGAAGGCACCGTTGCCTGCCTCGCAAAGCTATTTTTTGGAGTCCCCCTAGCACTGCTGTCGTCGCGAAGCAAGGAGGCAGGACGCTCCACGAACGCATTTGACATTCGAAAGCCCGCTACGAAGCAAGAAGGCGGGATTCTCTACAAACACATTTGACGTTTGAGAGCCTACTGCGAAGCAAGGAGGATGGATGCTCTGCAAATTCATTTGACATTCACGAGACCGCCACGAAGCAAGGAGTCGGGATGCTCCGCGAATGCATTTGACGTTCGCGAGCCTACCGCAAAACAACCAAGTCCCTATTCACACCGTGTAAGCTCCGCTTCACAGTGCCTCTTGCCTATAAATATCGGGATCCCCCTAAGCCCAAAGGATGGACAATCTGACCTTTTGACTTCCCAGCTCCCTAATCACGAAGCATCATTCTACTCTGCGAACCATGAGCTGTGAGAGGTACTTCTGCTCCACGAAGTGCCTCCCCTTTGTCTCGTTTTGATCCCCTCTTCCAAGAGGGATGACTTTCGCAAAGCCTAAGGGACTTCGTGAAGGAAGGGGATCCCAAAGGGGACCTGGGTCATCGTGGAGCGTTTATTCTTCAAAAATCACCCTTCATGTACACATGATCCCCGTGCTAAGGTAGGATCACTGTACTTCGCGAAGCACATTGCTTCACAACACCTTGCTTCATGAGTCACCTTTGCTCCACGAGACGATGCTCCACGAATTCCTTTCCACTTCGTGAATCACCTCCCATATGAACCACTGCCCCATGCTTAGGCTAAGGCACCCACTTCGAGAATCACACCCCTTCACGAGTGCCCTCTGCCACACGGAGCAACAGGTCTTCACAAGGCCCCTGCCTATGAACCCCTATGCTTTGAAAATCCTTTTCCCGTGTGGCCCTCCAGGTTTTCATGATGTGATTTCAAAGTCCCTTGGATGATACTACCCATTTTGTTGCTTCTTCTCATGCTTCTTTGAATAGGCACGCTAATGGCTATTGCTTCTTCGCATAGCCATGCTAACGTGGGCCCCTTGATGGTTCTCTCCATGACACCCCCTCACCACAGCTTTTCCTATCCCTAATCTGCTCCAAGGAGCAGAGGGTAACGGTTATGTAAGTCCTAGGGGTGTGGAGCAAACCCACCTCGTCCGAGTTGTAGAACATTAAACTGCCAAGTACCATCATCCTCAACACATGACATTAAACTGTCACCTCACCCCATGCCTCACACGCAGGGTACCCCAACCTTGAACATTTTCCAAACTCACTGGTCTCTACAGGGGATGATATCCTCCTTATGGGAGTGGCATTTGTCTGTAGGGGAAGGGCGACCATCTCCGTGTAATCCCCTAGCCTTCTTGTAGGAGGTATAATCCCTTCTCCTCCTTTCATCTTTGGTCCCCAAGGCCAGTGAAGGGCATGGTAGGGAATGATGCTTCTCCTTTATTCGGTCCCAAGTCCCTCTCTCACTGCGCTTTGTTGCCATCGGGCCTCCATCCTAGAGTAAGTCCCAATCTTTCTCTTCCTTGGGCAGCCTCAGAGTGTAAGCCCCACACCCATCTGAACTACATGGTCTTTGATCCTTACTAAGATGAGGTACGTAGGAAGCCTCCATGAGGTTCAAGACCAACGCTGGGCAACCTCAGAGTATAAGCCCCACACCCATTTGAACTACATGGTCTTTGATCCTTGCTAAGGAGAGGTACATAGGAAGCCTCCATGAGGTTCAAGCCCAACACTGGGTAGCCTCAGAGTGTAAGCCCCAAATCCCACCTGAACTACATGGTCTTTAATCCTTGCTAAGGTGAGGTACGTAGGAATTCTACATGAGGTTCAAGCCCAACACTGGGCAGCCTCAGAGTGTAAGCCCCAAATCCCATCTGAACTACGTGGTCTTTGATCCTTGCTAAGGTGAGGTACGTAGGAAGCCTCCATGAGGTTCAAGCCCAATGTTGGGAAACCTCAGAGTGTAAGCCCCACATCCATCTTAACTACGTGGTTTTTGATCCTTTCTAAGGTGAGGTACATAGGAAGCCTCCACGAGGTTCAATCCCAACGCTGAGCAGCCTCAGAGTGTAAGTACCACACCCATTTAAACTACGTGGTCTTTGATCCTTGCTAAGGCGAGGTATGTAGGAAGCCTCCACGAGGTTCAAGCACAACATTGGGCAGCCTCATAGTGTAAGCCCCACACCCATTTGAACTACGTGGTCTTTGATCCTTGCTAAGGAGAGGTACGTAGGAAGCCTCCATGAGGTTCAAGCCCAACACTGGGAAACCTCAGAGTGTAAGCCCCAAATCCCACTTGTACTATGTTGACTTTGATCCTTGTTAAGGCAAGGTACATAGGAAGTCTCCCTGAGGTTCGATCCCACCAACAACCGGTCATTCCAACCCCCTCCACGAGGTTCAATCCAAACACTAGGCAACCTCAGAGTGTAAGACCCACACCCATCTGAACTACGTGGTCTTTGATCCTTGTTAAGGAGAGGTACGTAGGAAGCCACCACAAGGTTCAATCCCAACACCAGGCAACCTCAGAGTGTAAGCCCCAAATCCCATCTGAACTAAGTGTTCTTTGATCCTTGCTAAGGCGAGGTACGTAGGAATCCTCCAAGAGGTTCAAGCCCAAAACCAGGAAACCTCAGAGTGTAAGTCCCAAATCCCATCTGAACTACGTGGTCTTTGATCCTTGCTAAGGTGAGGTATGTAGGAAGCCTCCACGAGGTTCAAGCCCAACACTGGGAAGGCTCAGAGTGTAAGACCCACACCCATTTGAACTACATGGTCTTTGATCCTTTATAAGGAGAAGTACATAGGAAGCCTCTATAAGGTTCAATCCCAACACTGGGCAAACTCAGAGTGTAAGCCCCAAATCCCATCTGAACTACGTGGTCTTTGATACTTGCTAAGGCGAGGTACATAGGAAGCCTCCATGAGGTTCAATCCCACCACCTTCCATTAAACCCCAGGTCCTCCTCCACATTGGTTCACCGACACCCAACGTTGGGCAGCCTCAGAGTGTAAGCCCCACACCCATCTGAACTACATGGTCTTTGATCCTTGCTAATGCGAGGTACGTAGGAAGCCTCCACGAGGTTAAATCCCACCACCCATTGGTTCTGAACCCCTTCATGTCGGTTCACCAAACACCTTGGGCTGCCTCAGAGCGTAAGCCCCAAATGACATATGAACTACGTGAACTTTGATTCCCTGCCACAGGGATACGTAGGAAGCCTCTTAGAGGATCAAGCCCAAAACCATCGTCACCCCATGACGGTTCCATGCCATTCACCATCCAATTCACAGAACCTTCCATCATCCATCCTGATTTTTACCCAGGCCGCCACATCCCAGTGGAATCATGCCACCCCATTCCCCACTCCCACTAATAGCTTTCAGAAATCCACCCATGTGTTGGCCCCCAATATCGGCCTTCTCTCCAGGGGGTTCCTCTATCCGATCCACTCTAGTCAGTGTTCGTATTAGCCCAATCTGTCTCCGATGGACGTTAAACTTGCGGCATACCCTATGTTAAACATGAGAAGCTGAGGAAAACCTCAGATACATGCCTATGGCATATTATTTCCCGCGTTCGATGTGGTATGCCTCGGGCTTCCACGCCCTCGAGAAGCCCTATAATAAGGGATAGAAGACAGAAACGCCAACCCCCAGTGTCCAGAAACACTAGTGATTCCCCACATGACTACTCCCCTAACTGAAGGTTGCTTCCCTGACCGGACCCCTTGAAATGTCCTAACAGAAGCAGCATAATTAACTGGTGTCCATGAAGATATGGTGCTAGGAAGAGTTTCATGAACAACGTCTTAAGTCTATGAGGGAGATCTGGACTAGGTGATGAGTTCTGAGGAGGAATCCACGGAAGGAAGAACCAACATCCCATCATCCCATTTTGATCAAGGAGCAGACATCCCTGAATAAGGAGTGGATGCCGCCCGCCTTTGGAAAGTGGGAATATGGGGAAACAAAAAACCATGTCCCTCATCCCCGAATGAGACGGACGCGCACGCCCCGACGAAAGCGTTGAAAACAGGTAACTTATGAAACATACAACCCATGAAAGAAGGATCTTACAACGATGATGTAAATATCCATAAATTAAATCATATTATACAAATAATACAATCATGGTTAGTACATACACCACACAAAAGGAAATAGTGGCAATATAGCATGTATCTCACGGGAATAAGAAATGAGATGAAAACCCCTTACCTTGTATTTTTCCTTAGTTGAGGGTATGTTAACATCATGTATAATGGTGAAATAATTTTTATTAAATTGTAAAGGAACCATATACATAAATATGATATCATATATGATCTTTTAATATTACTTTTTTAATCATACTTCAGTAGTATCATTGTTTCAGGTGTTAACTGATTCATTTTTATATGTTTTGTTACGTAAGTCATGTTTGTTATGGATAGGATGTATTTTATCTTTATACATAATTATATTATGTTCTTAAAAATTATTATTTTTTAATCATAAAATGATATTTATTCTTGAATGGTTACAATTGGGAATGAATCTCATCGCGTTCGTAGAGACGGTAATCCATACGTACGCACGAACAACAATACCATTCTATTGATGATAAAATCACATGTAATTGGATGGTATTTCATATATAAAGAATAATTAACATGTTATATTTATTATTTACATCAATTATACTCATTATTATACGCATCCAAATAATTAAGTGTTGAATAACACGCTACACCACGACGTGAAGACGGTAAGCCGTATGTACGCAGTATGGAGACTTTGTCATTCATAGGATGGATAGAACAATGAATATGGTTGTAACATATTAATAATAACATCAAAGTATGTATAAGGTACTAGAGTTATTATTTTTTCATGTAAACAACAAAGGAAGAGGAAGTGGAAGAAGAAAAGAACATTGAAAGAGGTGATGAAATAATTACCTTTTCTTCAGGCAATTCCGTTTGATTTGATCAAAAGGGATCCTTAGGTTGGATTTATGATCAAAGTAAGGCCTCTAGGTTTCAGTGAGGGTAGTTGGGAGGATATTTCAGCAGGGGTTGTCCAAGACAAATGGCTTTGGAGGTGTGATTTTGAGAGAAGGGGAAGTACCCTTTTATAAGAGAGGTGAGTGTCACTTTAGGAAAACCTTGAAATATTACTTTATTATACAATCATATTCGGCGTATAATGGATCCAAAGGGATTTTTTTGAGTTTAATGTGGGTATGGGTCTAAAAAATCTCAACCAATAGGTTTTATACTGGTTTAGGTCACCATATTAACCTTATCTTGTAGATTTAACTCTTGGTTATATAGTTTATCATTTACCATGTCTCCATGTATTTTTATATTATATGGTTAAGAAACATACTATAAAATGAAAAGAGAACATGAAATGGTTAATTAATGACATATATATTATTATATAAATCCTTTGGATGAACCTTATATTTTTAGGACTATTATATCATTTAATAATATAGTATTTGTTTTAAAAATTCATTTATGTCAATTTTGACATTTTCTTGTATTTGGTTTTTGTGAAAGTCATAAAAATCTGATTTTGTCTAACAAAATAAATTGAATCAACCCAAAAATTTCATATAAATCTAAAAAATTCTTTTAATGGATCAAAAGTATCAAATTACATTTATTTTGATATTTATAATATCAAGTATTTTGATCATTCATTAATAAGGTAATTACTGCATCATCATTGTGTCATAAATAAATTTAATTATATAATGTATAAAAATTATATATAAAATACCATGATTTAGGAAATATTTTTATCTTTCTAATGAATATTTATAGTCTAATTTATCTTATATATAACCCTATATTAAAAATGTTTTAGTTATGTAAATTTGAATTTAACACTTTTAACTCTTCTTTAAATAAAATATTAAAAAATGTACTAATATATTCCAAGTGGAACAAATTGGATCATATTTTATTCATAAGTTTTATTTTGGTCTAAAAAAACTTATCTAATATAATTAGGAAATGTGTTAGGGTAATTATAATACCATTTTTACCTTTAATTACCCTATTTACTTTTAACCGCGGTAAATAAAAGTCAAAAATTACAATTCACCAAAAATTATTTTCATCTTATTGAACCAAATTTTAATTACTGATATCAACTGTGTTTCAAGGATTTTATAAATTTAATTCATAGAAGTGGTAAAATTATGTTTTATGCAAATTTTCTAACGTGCTTAGAAGGTGGGTAAAAAACGTTAAAAAAATTCAATAAACTTTTATATATCTAATTTTATTATAAAACAAATACAATGAATTACATTGAAATAAAATAGGTATTATGTATCTATTTTGACTTAAAATTAATTTAAATAAAATAAATAATTATTTAAATAAAAAGTCGGTTTTTAAACAATAACAATGTTTTTCACTATTCATCAAAAATTGAAAGTTTTCAAAAAAATACAAAACATTCACATGATGATAATTTTGATATTCCAAATCCAAAAATTATGTCTATTTTACCAAATTAAAAATATATAAGTTTCATTAATTAATTTAAAATTAATTTCCGTTGTCAAAACCAGAAAGTGGGTTTTTGAGAAGTAAAAACCATCAAAAGGTTGATATGTGTTTATGTCCGGTTTAAAAGTGAAATTACTTAAAATGATCAACATTGTATTAAATGATAAAAATATAACCTAATTATACATCAAAACCATTCAAATGTATAATTTAACACTATAAATTATTTTTATTAAAAAATTTGTTTTCAATTAAAATTTAGTATCTTTCACTATTCATCAAGATATGAAAGTTATCAAAAAAACACAAAAAATTTATCCAAACTAAATTTTTATATAATACTTATATAGAATAATTTAATTTAATCAAACTGAATATATAAAAGTTCTAAATATTGTATTTATACAGGGTTCTCCATTAAAATGCAGAAAAAATGCATTTTAAAAAAAATACTTCTTTTATTTGAAAAATTGAAAATGTCCTTATATTATGTATAAGAAACAAAAAATATGAATGTTAAAATTATATGGTATATATATAAAATTTAAAATGTGGTTATTACTATTTATAACCACTTTCTAAACGACTAGTTTGATAGGTCGTGGTGTGCTTGAACTCGGTGTTGCGTACATCGCACGCTATTGTATTATTCAAAGAGAAGTGTACCGTGAAAGCTTGGGGTGTTACACATACAATGTTTTGGGAAGGTTTCTTCACACTTTGACCAAAATATTGTGTGGGGAAGAGGTATTTTCCTGTAACTAAAGGCTGATGAGAAGGGTGAGATGCATATTGTACCCTCCTATATAGATCTAGCTCATATATAGGAGAGTGAAGATTTTTTCTTATTTTTGATAGACCAAGATATAGGATCCAGGTGTTTCTATATATCCCATAAACTTAAGAATCAGGTTGTACATAGTTCTTGTGTGATATTTCCTATGTAGTTATGACCCATATAGAGGAAATGAGGAGAAATTTTTATATTGCGGATGGACTCAGATTTGAAGATTCATATATCAATACGTATCCTATGATAAAAGGAATCAAGCTAGGCATAGTTCTTAGAAATCATATAGTTTAGTGTCATGATACCAGGACATCAACCATGTATTTTAACGTCATGGGATAAGGACAACATGGGGTCTTGCAGTTTTAGGTCATATAACTAGGACCATATGTCATATAACGATGAGTAATAAAAGTTTTATCAGGCCGGGATGTTCTGACATGCCTCAGATGTTAGGGGGAAAGTGTAAACCATGATTCTAGGGGTTATTAGACCATGAGAAATAATATGGGACACAAATTACATTGGGGATTATAGAGATATAATAGGCCTCTCTTGGGGATGAATTTTCCTTTGGTTGACAAGCCTTTTTTTGTGGGAAACTTACGTAGATCCAACTAGGGAATATTATTAATAGTCCAAACAAGTTTTCCTCAGGACATTGACCCTCCATTTCTCATGGCTAGAGAAAGATTTTGGAGTTATGAAATCACCCAAGACACAAAGTATGATAAATGGAAGGAATTTTTCCGAGTACATAAGAAACATTTAGACCAAAATTTTCCATGGAGTGTGAAGTTATACATAGATCTAACTCATATTTTTGAGGGGTAGTTTTTGTTTCCTTGATAGATCCTTGAATGAGGAACCCAAATTTAGGATATCCTGCATAGATATTTGTTTGTATGCAAGAGTTGGGGACAAATTTTTTTCCTTTACCCCATAGTTTGGACCAGGACATGTGGTATATGCATTAATACATATCTCGTTAAAGTGAGAATCAAGCTAGATGTAGTTATTGAAGAAACAAGTAGTTTAACATCTTGCAGTAAGGACATAGGTTCCCTATCATGAAGAGGGAATATTGCGGATAGACCCAAGATTAATGACCTAGGTGTCACTATGTATCTTGCGATGGTAGGAATCAAGCCATACATAGTTCTCGTGTAGTTTAATGTCATGCGGTAAAGACAACTGGTGAGCCTTTTAAGGTCTTGCGACTAGGACCATAATAACCCTAATTTGAATTAATATGCCTTAATCATGTAGTGAATCACTTATTGAAATTCCTAATCCCACATGATCTATGATTAGTGAGAGAAACAAGGGGTGAAAAGGTTTATTCCACCACACATAGGAAATAAAAATAAAGGATAGAGGCATTTTGATTTTGTGGTGGCTAGACTAGGATGTAAGATCCATACATCACTACGTATATCATTAGAGTAAGAATCAATCCATACGTAGTTCTAAAACTATCTCCCTTAGCAGGTCTAACCCATACATATGGAGGAGGTCATTTTCCTCAGTTGTATTGATTTTTGTGGCTGGACCCGAGATTGGAGATCTAAGCATCACTACATATCATGCAATAATTGTAATCAATCCAAAAATAGTTCTAAATGGGAACTCTCAACGTAGTTCTAATCTACATGCAGAGAGAGGAATTTTTCCCATTGATTATAATAGATGGACCTAGGATTAGAGATTCAAGTGTCACAAAATATCTTGTGTGAATAGGAATCAATCCACACATAGTTTTTAGAAATTTCTTCCCTGTATAGATCTAACTCATGTGTAGATATAGGGAATTTCACTTAAAATAGATCTATAAATGGAAGGATCCAATTTAGAGTCCCCTGTATAGATTTTATTTGTATACAAGGGAGGGGGAATTTCCCATATTTCATGGCTAGGCCTAGGACATAGGTTTTGAGTGTCACTGTATATCCTATTGGAATGAGAATCAATCCACATGTATTTCTCAAGGAATCATGTAGTTTAACATCTTGCAGTAAGGATGCTGGCTGTGCAATTTAACGTCTTGTGGTAAGGATGTGTCCCAAACAATGTGTAAGGAAAGTAGTATTGTGTTTGGTCCCAATATTTGAGGTTCGAGTGTCACTACATATCTTTTGATGGTAGGAATCAAGCCACACATAGTTATTGGATGGATAGATTCTTTATGTGGATCTGACTCCCATGCAGGGACATGAGTATTTCATCATTCTTCCACATAGATCTAGCTAATGTGTGATGAATTGTCAGTGAAATGATGTTTCCAATACAGTTTAACATCATACAATAAGGATGTTTGGGTCATTTAGTTTATTTTCTTACAACATGGACAATGTATCATGATTTTTGAGGTCACGTGACAAAAAACAACAATGTAGTTTAATATCGTACAGTGAAGATGATGTGATTTTATTTTTCACATGAAGTATTTATTGGGAAAACTTGTGTTGGTAGGGGATTTGGTAAGATTTATATCAATATAAATCAATTAATAATATCTATTTGAGTAGAACTTGTGTATGAAATAAGGCCCCTCCCACTTTAAATCCAACATTGGAGGTTTATTTCCAGGTATCATCAGAAACCTGAGGACCAACACCATCTCTCCCTCGAGGAAAAATAAAGGAATTTTTTTATTAAAGGCTCATGAAATCCGGTATTGGTTGGATTCCAAATGATGCATGGTATGAAATATCTTCTCATCTAATCACTCTAATTCATCCATTCATTTTTAGGATTTCTCATCAATGGATAACTATTCGTAGATGGAAACACGAAGTGAGGGCGATTGAACTTCAATGGGAAGGACCACCTCTATCCTATATACTAATGAGTAAATGGTCTCCTATGTGGTAGTGCATGTTGTAGTATAGTAATCTCAAAATGAATGCAGAAGAATGTCTATCAAAGAATTTTTATCCATATTTACTATCTTATGAAGTATATTTTATAGGGCCTTTATATTTCCATTAACCACTGCATGGTAGCAGGATGAATGGTTGGACTTGATGACATACTCTTGATATAGATTCTTCAATTAAGTAGAACAAAAATTGGTGCCTTTTTCCATCAATATTGTATTAGGGACACCAAATCTGGTGATGATGTTAGAGTTCAAAAATCTTTCAACGTACCTTGCTAAATTATTTAAGGTTTAAAGCTTCATACTACTTGGATAAGAAATAGGTTGTAGTAAGAATTCACATGAACTGATTGGTTGCAGTAGGGGGATATGGTCCCACAATGTCCATTCCCCATATGAAAAATGGAGAGGAGTATTTGGATGTCTGTATCAACTCTAGGGGTTGGTGAATGAAGTTGGTATGAACCTATCTAGAATGATTTTTTTGGTAAATTTTGTGTAGTACTATGTCATGGTAGGTTATTAGTACCCAATCCTTTAGATTTGATAGGAAAGATTGAATCCTGACTGGTGGGTGCTGAAGGATCCATTGTAAACTCCCTTCATGATAACAATATTCTATTATCTATCAAATCTCCTTATAAGGATCCCATCAAGGATCTACTTATAAAGGACCTTTTTATGATTCGTGTCATTATATAAAAAAAGTTAATTTCTTACCTCCAAATTTTATCTTTCCTAGCTCTATCCCATGGGTGTTCTGTAGAACCCTGGGACGCCTTGAGAGGGGAGGGGTGAATTAGGGTGTCAACATTTTCTTTTAAAGTGACAGATCTTATTCCCACGCTAGTAAAAATGAATTAAACATGTATAATGGATATGGAAAACAAATAAATAATCACATGCAAAGAGACCACGCAACACTTTTACTTGGTTCACTACAAAGGGCTACGTCCAAGGAGTACATGCCGATAGTGTGTCGGTCATACCAAAATCCACTAATTTTCACTAGTTGTGGAGTACAAGATTTATATTACAGTCACTCTATTCTAGGAACACTTCCTTTACAATGGTTTAGGGATAGCTCACTATGTCCCTTGGATCACTTCCTTCGACTCCTCCTAACTCACTGCCTTGAGATAAGTCTAACTCAATTTATCCACTTGAAGGTTGCTTCAATATATTTGCATTTAAGTATTCGTCTCTATTCAACATGAGACACTGCCTGCATCAAATTCCTGAATTGATGCATTTGAAGTCACTGATCACACAAACCAGATACTCAAGAACCTTTCAGAAGCATAACACCACACTTACGCGCAATACCTCAACTTGTGTGAAAGATTTGGAAATTTTCGTGAAAAATCAATTTTGCGCAACCCCTACTTTTTCCACACCCCTTATCTTTTGTGCAACTACACCTAAGGGTTAACTTGGCCTTTTCAGACTAAAGGAACACCTTGCACACAAGATTAAATTTCTGTAAATCTCTCTTGCACAAACCTTTCACGCATTAGAGCAACCATATTTTCATTGGAAAAGTTCTTAAGTCTTCCTTGGAGGTAGCCACATATTTATAGACCTTTTAAGACCTTGAGTGCAAGATCCCAACGCATCTTAGTCAGTGTGGGTATGTTTCTTTCCCACAACACCATCTTTCAAGAACATCCATATCTTGCATGAACTTTTGGTCTTTTCCATATTTTTAAGCATTGATCCCAAAAAAAACCTTGCGCGCAAGATTCTAAACACTCTATAATATTGCACGTAACTCCCTTTTCCAAACAAACAATTCTCTATTTCCCAATTTTCTGGCCCAAAAATTTGGAAAACACTGAGAAATTGTGCCACCTTCAATACTGTTGTCCACTTGAACTGTATGATCCCCTTCCTGGAAAACATTCTGAACCTCCAAAAAGGATTGAAAACAAACACAAACCAGAATCCATTTATTGCATAGAATGGTCGTGGTTACAAAAATCTCCCCCTTTGAGTTTATTGGAAATCAACAGATAAATTCAATAGGTCACCAGTGACAAGCATACCTGAAATGCAAGAATAAACTCAGCCAACACTCTAAGTCTACGCGAGAAATGCTCGGTGTAGAAAACAAGAGGGGAATCTTGAATTGGGTTCCCATGTTTTGGAATTATTAATAATGACCAATCTATTCTCTTACTATGTCACATAATCATTACATATCCTGAATGTATTCCTTTATTCTCCTAACTCCGAATTATCATCGTGTCACACAAGCATTACATGTCCATCACATGTCCTAAATTCACATGTCCTGAATTTATTCCTTCTCACCCATTGAAAATAAACCCAAGGATCGGTATTTGTTCATTGTACAGCTCAAAACTTCCCCTGAATAGTATCTCCTTCATAAACCTACATCACATCCAGAAATAGATTAAAAAAATTTAACATAACCGGGGAGAAGGGAATTTTATAACCTTCTTATGCACTGGGAGATGTCTGAACACCGAGGTTCAACCGATGTTTCTCAAACACAACCGATGATAGTGGCTTGGTTAGGATATCATCCACTTGCTCATCAGTTCCCACTTGATCCATTTAAATCATTCCTTGTTAAAAATTTTCCTAGATAAAGTGATATCTGATTTCAATTTGTTTTGTACAAGAATGCTGAACAAGATTCTTTGTAAGATCAATTGTGCTCGTGTTATCACAGTAAATCACTATTGGTTGTTTCACCTCATCACCGATATTTGTTAGCTGTTGCTTCATACATAGTAGTTGAGTGCATGCCTTTGTAGAAGAGATATACTCAGCTTCAACAGTACTAAGAGAAGTACTTTTTTGTTTCTTGCTCAACCACCCAACACATTTCTTCCCAATATAGAATGCTCCACCACTGGTGGATTTTCTATCCACTACATCCCATTCCTAGTCAGCATCAGATAATGCTGATAGTTCACTATACTATCCTACATCAAATTATAACCCATAATTATGAGTACCTTGAATATACCTCATGATTCTTTTTACAACCACCATATGTTAATCCTTTGGATTACTTTGAAATTGGGCAGCCAAGCATGTTGCAAAGAAAATATCTGGCCGTGTTACTGTTAGGTATAATAGGCTTCCAATAAACCTCTTGTACATGGTGGGATCAACATAAGTCCCATCCTTGTGCTTTCCAAGTTTGGTTCCAACTATAATTGGAGTCTACATTAGTTTGGAGTCATGCATCTTTAATTTCTTCAGTATCTCTCTTGTATATTTTTCTTGAGAAATGAAAGTGTAGTCTTTCCTCTATATCACCTGTTGCACCAAGAAGTATGTGATCTCGACAATCATAGACATTTCAAATTATAACTTCATGTGATTAGAAAATTCTTCAACTGATCCCTACTTGCTACCACCAAAGATAATATCATCCACATACACTAGCACTATGAACTGGTCTTTCTGAGAATTCCTCACATAGAGATTATGATCTACTCCTCCTCTTTTGAATTCCAGATTCTTGAGGAAAGAATCTAGCTAGGAATACCATGATTGCGGTGCCTGCTTTAAACCAAAGAGGGCCTTCTTTAGTTTCCAAACCTTTATTTCATCATTTCCAAGAAGAAAAACTATTGGTTGTTCAATGTAGACTTCTTCATCGAGAACACCATTCAAGAATGCTGTCTTGACATCAATTTGATATAATTTATATCTTCTTTGGATTTACATGGTAAGAAAAAGCTTGATTGACTCCAGTCTAGCCACTGGAGCAAATGTTTCTTCAACATTGACACCTTCAATCTGTGAATATCCTTTTCATACCATTCATACCTTGTTTCTAATAACACTTCCATGTTCATCTAATTTTTTCTTAAAAATACACTTTGTACCAATCACATTGTGACCTTCGAGTCTCTTAACAAGGTCCCATTTTTGGTTCTTATCAATATGATCTAACTCTTCATTCATGGATTTAACCCATGATTCATCCTTTGTACCTTCTTCAAATGAGGATGTTTCCACAACTGAGAAGAATGAAGATTGTGCATTACTCTTCATTATTCTTGTCTGGGTTGGTGAAATTCTATCCTTAATGATATTGGATTGATTTATTTCATCTCTTCTGTGTTTCCTGTGAGGTTTAGATGGGGATTCCTTGGGCATTATTTCTTCTTCTGATTCTTATTCTGAATCATCATCATTTTGCGACCTTTGAATGCTTTTCAATCTTTCCTCCACTTAATCATTTGTATCTATACCATTTCCACATTTTTCCACATATTCTATCACATCAACATAAAAATTATTTGATTAATTTGTGGTTTTGTCTTCAATGATCTTTACATCACTACTTTCCACAATTTTTCCAAGTCACTTATTGAAGCATTTGTAGGCTTTTCTTTTCATTGAGTATCCATAGAATATTCCTTCATCTGCCACATCACCATACTTTCCTTGATTTACTTCTTTGTTTTGGATAAATCATTTACTTCCAAAAACATGAAAATACTTCAAGGAGGGATTCCTTCCATTCCACAACTCATATGGTGTCTTGGTTTCACCCATATAGAGCCCTGTTCAATTTTGAATATATACTATTGCTTTAACTGAATCTTTCTAATAATGATGAGGGATATGGCTCTCAATCATCATTATTCATGCCATATTGTTCACTTGAAGATTCCTACTCTCCAAAACTCCATTCAGCTATGAGGTTCTCACAACTGACACCTCATGTTGTATTCCATGCTTCTCTAGGTAATTCTCAAACTTAATGGATGTGTATTCCCTTCCATTATCAGATTACAGAACTTTAATTGTCTGCCTAGTGTCATTTTCAACAATTCGGTGATAATTATTCATGAATTCAAGAACTTTTCATTTTCTCTATATAACTATCACACATTCCATTCTACTATAATAATATATAAAAATGACAAAGTACCTTTCTCCTTGCATTATGACAACATTTATTAGGCAAAATATGTCAATATGAATGAGTTTAAGAATATTAGATGATATTTTCTTCTTTGGCCAATAGGAATTGCAGACCAACTTCCCACGAATGCATGCATCACACATATTTTCACGTTCACGCTTTAGGTTAGGGATATTTGTGACAATATTAAGTTTTGATATCTTTTCCATGTCTTGTTGAATGATGTTCCCCAATATATGATTCCATAATTTGTTTTATTCTTCAACCATCAGACAAAAAATGTTATATTTATAGTCAACTTGATATAGGTTTCCATCAGTTCTATAACCCTTCATGAGAGAATTCCCTATTCTTCCCTTTATAGTGCACCCCTTTTGATTGAACATCACTATAAGTCCTGATTCATAGAGTTGTCTCACACTTAGTAGATTGTGACGTAGACCATCCACATACAGAACTTCCTTATTCTTTAGATCTCTGTTATCCAGTTTAGTACATCCACTACCTTTGATCTTCAAAGCACCATCATTACCAAACCTCACTATTCCAATGACCTTTTTCTTAATATTCAATAACATTTTTTCATTTCTTGTCATATGGGATGAGAATCCACTATCAATAATCTAGGTGCTATTGTTCTTGGTAGCCTTAAGAGTGACTTCAACAAGATTGGATTTCTCAATCTTCTTCTTTTCCTCCCATGAAATATTATCTTGTGTGAAGGATGAAGATGGATTTTTAAATCTAATTTTACTATGCACATGTTCATCATACTCACACTCTTCTTCTAGAGGAGAAAACCTATTTGAAAGAGAAATTCCATCTGGTTGGTGAGTGTTGACTTCTCTCTAAGCTCTGTATGAATTGTTCTTGTCGATCCTTTTCCTGCAATACATAGCTTTGTGGAAAACGTTAGAGCAATTAAAACAATATCCATTGAACCCATTTCTTCTATAAGAAGTTGTATATGAATTCATTCTCTGTTGTTGACCTCTTAGCTATCCACTATTCTTATAAATCATTTCCTCTTCACAGTATGACATGGTATGGCCCAAATATCCACAAAATTAACATTTCATAAGTGGAAATATCTTTTCACTTATTATTTTTGATGTTCCCTTCCTTCATATAAGATTTCAACTGTTGATTATTTCTAAAATCTTGTGAATATTTTTCAGTTCTCCATCCAGTTTTTCTTAGGTCTTTCTTTATTTGGACTTCATGTGACTTTTCAATATATTCAACTTCTAGATTTCCTTTATTTCATCTCATCTTATTCCCAGTATTTGATGATTCAGCATCACAACTGATTCCACTATTCCCCATGCATGTGGGTCTTTGATCTTTCAAAATATTTTCAACTCCATTAGAACCACACTTAGCCCTTACTAGTAATTCTACATCTGAAAATCTTCCAATTTTTTTCTTCTTTTCCTCTTTTGCGTTTGATTGAATTTCCAGTTTACTCCTAAGAGTAACAACTTCTTCTTCGAGATCCTCAACAGTCTTGGACCTATCTTCTAGTCTGGAGGTAAGATCATTGATGATTGTTTAGTAGTTCCATGAAACGTGTATTCTAGTTTTAAGAATCACTGCTTCCAAGTGGTTTCCATTTGATTTATTTATGGAACTAGAAATTTCCAACAGTTCTTTATCCAAAAAGGGACCTACTTTCCAAAGGTAGGAATTCGTTAAGTTTAAACCTTATGATACTTAGGAATGTACATTGGTCGAGAGGATGGGAGGTCAGACTCATCAAATCCTTTTGGGGGGAATTATTGTCTACTCCAAGACTCTCTTTATAAATTTAAGATATTTTCATGAATCCTTATTAATTCACTAAGTATTACATAATTTTCCATTGGAATTTGTAATCACTTATTAACATGTGTAAAATTTAGAATCATCAGTATGTATTCAAGGTTCTTCATAAATGGAGATATCAATATGTATTTGAGGTTCTCTATCAATGGTATCCTCTAATATACTATTTCAAGATTCTTTTAATCATCATTATGATGATATTGGTTTTTGAGCCACTTAGTGGGGCACTCTAGAATTTATTGTCATCCAGGGAGATGAAGGTTTGGTTTGATCTTGGGATCGTTCCCATATAATGGCTACATATCCTTGTGAAAGGAATTAGAACCCTCATAGTTCAATGCCACTGAATGGGACACATCATACCTTTTAAGGTCATGTGATGAGGACTTAGTCATACAGTTTAATGTCATGTGGTATGGACATATAAGCGGAAGGTGCTTAGTCAAAACATAGTGTGGGACTTATGCTGAAGTAGCCCAAGGAACTTGGAAAGGATATGGTTTTCCTAGTAGAATTAGACCCTTTTGGGAATATGGCCCAAGGAGAATAGTGTTGATTTAAGGTATTGGGTTTGAATCTAAAGGAGGATTCCTACATATCCCATATAGATGAGAATCAAAGCCCATGTAGTTTGATAATTCTCATAGGAGAGTATAGTACTTCGAGGGAAATGAGTTTGGGATTACTTCTTGAAAAGGATTCCTTAATGATCTGAGGGTTTAATTTGGGGATTATTCCTAAGGAGGATGCCCAGATTAAGGGAACTAAGGTTGGATTCCTGAAGAGGATATCTAGTAAGCTCGGGCCCTGATAGGGCTTCCTACGTATCCCAATTATGGTGGGAATCAGAGTTCTCATTGTTCATTAGCCATGGGTGATTGTGCATATGTTATAATCATTACAAATATTTAAGCCCACATGAGTCATGATCGGTTTGAGAAACAAGAGGATGTGGAAGATTCAACAAAGGCACTTGCACTTTCAAAATTTTCCTCCTTCGCCGGTGGAAGAGGGCGCGTCGACCGTGGAAGAGGGCGAGGCGACGAGATTTCCCTCTATTCTATTTACATTGGATAAGGGTCCAATGTAAGGAGGAAGGGATGAAGGTTAAGGGCTTATACCAGGATGGATTCCCATGGTGACAAAGCCCAATGAGAGAGGGAAAGAGTAACAAGAGTCCCTGTGCCCATCTCCCTTCTGGTCTTTGGCACCGAAGAAGAAAGGGGGAGCGGTGATGCTACCTCCTACAAGAAAATATAGGGACTTACGCCAGGATGTGTTGGAACCATGGTCTTCTATGCATGATTTGGTGTATGGTTTGTGTTTTTTTTCAATCATCAATGGAAGTTCAGATCATGTACCAGCAAAGAGATCATACCGTTCAAGCAGACAACAGTATTGAAGGTGGCACCGTTTTCCAGCGTTTGCCAAATTTTTGGGGTCCAAAATCTGGAAGTTGCTGAGTATCGAGAAAAGTGGATTTCCATGAAGATAATAATTAAATATGGAAAAGTCATGAATTTCATGAAGACAGGATGCATGGTTTGGAAATTACGAAGACCAGAAGAATGTAGGCGGTGAGTCTTCGTGATTACGTCAAAGCTTCGCAAACGGCAGAGTTGAAGCGCATCGCGGCGGTGAAGGGATTTGCGAGGGAGCTTCGCGGCGAAGGCACGGAGGAATGATGACATTGATACTCTGTGATTACGACGAGCTCCGTGATCCGAAAATTGCCGAGGTGCTTCGTGATTTGGACAGAATTCCGGCAGAAACTTCGGAGCTTCACGATTTGAGATGATGTGGTGTTAACTTCACACTGAAAGTTCGAGGGTCGGTGGAATCACTTATAAATAGAGGCCGACCCCCTCAAGAGAAGTAGAAAGAATTTCAGTGAAAATCCTTTGCTCTCAGTTCGCAAAGGTCACTCGCAAAGGAAGTGTGCTTCGTGATAGAGGAGCTTCGCGGCGGCTATTCTAGCTCCGCGAAAGTCGTGCGACCCGCGTTGGCTAAGTGAGCTTCGCAAAGAGGCAGGAGCTCCGTGACAGGGAAGCGTTGCGAAGGCTGGTGCATCGCGAGAGTGCTTCGAGATTGAACTTCGCGAAAAGGTAGGGTCTCCGCGAAGGCTTGTTTAAGCTTTGAAAAATTGGGAGCCTTGTGAAGTAGGGTACTTTGTGAAGGCCCTTTCCAAAGGTTGTTTGCCCAGTGGACAAGGGAAAAGGGGGGTATTCATCAGTGGATGGAATTCAGACTTTAACAGAGCATCAAATCAGGACTCTGATGCAAGCAAAGTCTCATGCTGAACATGAGACAAATACCTTCATGTCTATCAATTGAAGAGACCTTCACGTCTATAAACTGAGTGAGACTTCACCAACGGCAGTGAGCCAGGGGGAGTCAACGGGAGTTACCCGAGGGAAGCAGTGATCTCATCCTGAACCTTTTTAAAGGCAGTGAGCCTGGGACAGAGTGACTGTGCCCGAACAATTGTAATCCACAACTAGTGAAGATTAGTGTATTTTGGTACGACCAGAAACCTGTCAGCGTATGATCCTTGGACGTAGCCCTTAGTGGTGAACCAAGTAAAAAGGGCTGTGTCTTCTCTATGCATGTGAATGTTTGCTTTCTGATCATTTTTATCATACAGGTTCACAAGTTCCTACCAATGTGGGAACAAGATCCGTCACATTAAAAGAAAAATTTGTCACCCTGATTCACCCCTCCCCTCTCAGGGTGTCCCGAGGTCTTTTAGGATGGTCTTCCTTTTGATATTTGGTTGGGGATTACTCCTATGGAGGATTCCCCTTTGAGATTGGTTGCGGATTACTCCTAAGAAGGATTCCCATTTGGGATTTAACATAGCATAGAAGTGAGGTGATTGTTGGGACCACTTTGTGCATAAGGTTGTATTTGTTGTCAATAATTGTCAATGAAGATCAAAACAAAGGAGATCAAGAAGTACTCCAATGAAATGGAGGAATGGAAATTCAGACGATTGTTGTACTGATCATAAGTTCAAAGAACATGTATCAAAGGTGACACATTGTTTACAACATTGAAGAATGGTGTGGTATAATCCATCTGAGGATGATTAATGAAGAATGTGGATTTGATGAATACCATGAAATTCTTCATGATTTCATGATAACCATGCAAGAGACTTATTGAAGAATAGAATCGTATGATTTTCATGAAGTAGAGAATGGCGGTTGAAGAAGAAGACAATGTGGAAGGGATTGGAATTCTGAGATGGCCATGCACATCACAGTGTATCAAAATATTATGTTGATAAAGCTGATCTATAAAAGGATATATATCACGATAGTGGAGTTTTTGATGAAAGAAAAAGAGTTGCTGAAGAAGGAAAATCACAGAAAAGAAGCCTTTTTTTGAGGTGATTGTGCTTGTTGACAAAGAAAACAATGACATGCAAATTTGTTGATAAAGGGGATCTCATAGTGGCATGTTGAGTTCAAGGGATGTGGTTAATGATCCATGTTTGATTCAAGAACGTCAAAAAATGAATAGATGATCTAGAGGCGGTACATAAAGAGCAAATACAAGGTGGCGTCGTTTTCCAGTGTTTGCCAAATTTTTGGGCCTAAAAATTGACAAATGGAGAAAAGTGATTTTTGGAAAAGGGACTTGCACGCTGTGTATTTGAAGGAGTGGAAACTTGCGTGCCTAATGTTTTTCAAGATCAGAACATACAAATATGTAAAAGGGATAAGTGTTGCACAAGTTTTGGGTTTGGTAACACAAGTGATTTGAAAAAGTGTTTTAAGCAAAGGGACTTGCGCACTGATTACTTGGAGGATTGGGAACTTGCACGCCTGTTGTTTTTTTAGATCATAACTTCAAAATATAGAAAAGGAAATAGGGTCACGTAAGTATTGGTTTTGTCACACAAGTGAGTAGCGCGACAGAGGCTAGGGCGGTTGGAGTTGCATGCCGAAACTTGCGCGCCGAGGGGAGACTGGCGCGCCGTCGCGTAGGTTGTCCAAATGCCTATAAATATGGGTTGACCCCTCCTCATTATGCATGAGCTCAACACTTAGAAAAAAATTAGATCTCCCATCGCGCAGGTGTGGTGGTTTCACAAGTGGTGAGTAGTCGCGCAAGTGGTTTAGTGAGACTTTCGTGCCAGATTTTAGAAGTTGCGTGCCGGATGTTGGCTACGCGCCCAAGGAGGTTTGGGCGAGAAAGGAAGTGAGTCGCGCATGTTTGAAGTTGAAGAAGGCGGTGTCTCGTAGGGGGTTTAGTGATACTTGCGCACCAGTTTGGACTTGCGCGCTGAAGACTTTCGCGCCGTATTGGTACTTGTGCGCTGGGCTTGGAGAAGAGCGCCAGGTGTTGTTGGAGCATGCCCGTCTTTTTGGAGCTGCACGAACGCTGGAAGATTTCCCGATACCTTCGGTGAAACAGATGATGTATTCATTTGCAGAGACGGAAGAATAGTGAACAATTTGGTTTTATGAAGAGAAGTGGTACCACACACACATGACTGGTGTTTAACACCCTCGTTGTGATTTGCGAAGAGAAGAAGAATGGTTCATGCAACTAAACTCTGATCTACACAGAAAGAGGGGAATATATGAATACACTCAGGTATCAGTATTGGGAATCAAAGGAAGAGAATAATAAGATTTAGTGCATTCAGTTACTTCACTAAAGAAGAATATTGAATACAAAAGAGCATCAACTCCGTACTCTGATGCAAGCATTGTCTCATGCTGAACAGGAGACAAAGACTTCAATGCAAATCTATTGAAGAGGCCTTCATGTCTATAAACTAAGTGAGACTTCACCAAGGGATGTGAGCCAGGGGGGTCAACGGGAGTGACCCGAGGGACGCAGTGAGCTATCCTTGAACTTTTGTAAAGGTAGTGAGCCTGGGATAGAGTGACTGTGCCTGAACTTTTATAATCCACAACTAGTGAAGTTTAGTGGAATTTGGTATGACCGAAAACTTGTCGGCGTATGCTCCTTGGACGTAGCCCTTAGTGGTGAACCAAGTAAAAATTGACGTGTCATCTCTTTGTATGTGAATGTTTCATTACTGATCATTTCCATCATAAAGGTTTAACCAGTTCCTACCAACATGGGAACAAGATCCTTGGTTTTAAAAGAAATATTTGACACCCTAATTCACCCCTCCCATCTTAGGGTGTCCCGGGGTCCTATAAGTGGTATCAGAGGGAGGTTCACGTATGTTGGATACTCCAAAATAATTCTATTCAGAAGAGGATTTGAGTTTCTTTCCTAAATTCCACAATGAAGTGCAGTCTTGATGAAGATTCAGTCATTTATAAGAAGAAGCCTACATCCAGCAAGACCCTGAAAAATAGGAAAAATAAAGAGAAGAAGAAGTTGAAGAAGTACCTCATGTCCAAAGAAGATACAGTGTCGTGTTCTCCATGCCCTTCCAATAATGATGAAATATCAGTCTTGGACAGTATCGAGCAGGTGGCCCAAGTTCCTACCATAGGAAAGGAAGACACTTCTATATCAAGTGATCAGGAGAAATTAATAAGTTACCTACATGATATTCTGGAAGAAAGAGTTGCTGCTATTTTTAGAATATTTCAATGCATGCAGGTTGAGATCAATCGATTGGAAAGAGAAGTTGATAATTTGGAAAAGGGATTAGAAGGAAGACTTTTGAATGGTTAAAGCTCACCAAACAGATTAAATTCTTTGAAGAAAAATAGGGAGTGAATAAGACTCTAAAAGAAAAGATCCTTGCAATTGAAGTTGAGCTGAAGAAGAGCATTGAAGTCAAGAGTTTTTGTTTGGAAGAAAATTACAAGAGATTCAAGTAAATTGAATCTTTGTTACAAAACAATGTTAAGATGCATGAAGATGATGTTGAAATATTGAAGAAGACTTGTGAAGAGAAGATGATCACGATTGAAGATCAGAAGATCATCCTCAATATTGAAGGTCAAAAATTGGAAGCCCAGTTGAAAAATATTGAGAAGACACATATTGAGTCTTCACAAAAGAATGAAACAGGTGAAGCTTGTATTCAATGTTCATTGGAGGATTCTAAAGCTGAAATACCTCCAACATGTGACAAGAATATTATGACAACTCTTGATTATCCATCTCAAGAATCAGTTTCTGCTGGTACTCAATGCTCACTGGAGGATTATACTGTCATAAGACCTATAACATGTGATAAGAAGATCATGACTTCACTCATTGATCTATCACAAGCAACTATTAAAGTGAAGGTACCGTCCATACAAACATGTACTATTGTTTCTAAATATGTTCCTTCAAAAAGTGCAGGTTGGAAGAAAAATTCTAAACAAGTATGGGTGAGGAAATAGGAGGATAAGATACCTACCACTATGGCTAGGTTTGATGGGAAGAAAAAGGAGGAAGTTGGTTCCTCAAATAGAGCAAAAAAATTAAGAAGAAGGCCCAAAAACCTCATACAGAAGATACAAAGAAGAAAATATTTTTGGGTCAATGTTGGTACTGCAACAGATTTAGGCATTGTGCACTGGATTGTTGGTACAATCCCTTTAATGAAAAAGCACAAAGAAAGCCTGTATCAAAGGGAAGAAATCCAGAGAAGAAGAAGCAACATCTGCAGGTCCAGAAGCATATGTTTACAACAAATAGATTTGGAATGCTTGATAACATATGTGATGTATGCAACGATAGTGGTCACAAGGTAGGAACATGTCCATCTTAACATGATTTCACTATTGATAAGAAAAGAAGACCTCTGATGCCAGCTAAGTATGAAGAAAGTACCTTGGGAATAAATCAGAAGAATATTGTGAACACACATTTCCCCAGGAAGATCTCAAGTAGGGAAGCCGAGAAGAACCATGATTTTAGATCCATAAAATTGAGGGGTCATTCTTCCAAAAGAGAAACTAAGAGAGATGAAACTCCGATGAACCAATGTAGAAGATCCAAACCTATTGAAACAGTTCCAAATGACATGTTGGTCATCTAGCCAGAAGATTTGGAAAGAATGAGGAAACTTGAAAATGAAAAAGCTAGGGATAGTGGTAAAGGAAAAGAAAAATACTCACGTGATGAAAATAGAGTGCATGAGAGATTGCAAACCTAGAGAAACACACGTGTCAAAGAAGTTCTGTGTGAGAGATGCATGAAATATGATCACATTGCAAAAGTTTGTCTAACCTTAATAGCAGAGCAAGAAGCAGTCCTTATGAGGAGCAAGAATGTATCATATATGATGGCTATTAAGCAGAACAATTCTCCACACAAAGAAGGAGAGAATGTGAAGAGAGCCATGCCACCTCAACACATATCTGAACATATGTTCAAATGTGCAGGCATGAAGACTGAAGTGAACCGAGGAACTTGGTTGAGAAAATCACCTCAACCATGCATCTAATATTGATGAAGCAAGGAGGAACCACCTTATTCCCGTAATCATTTGTGTATTGTATTTTTGCTAATAATGTAGGGAATTGAAGGTGAAGCATTCTCTCAGGGGGAGATCCTGAGAAGTAGTGAATGTTGTCAACTCTTGATAGCTAAGCTAAAGAAGTTTCCATCCTTTTAATATTCTTCAATTTATAATCAAAGATTAATATGATGAAGGATCACTCTTGATGAAGATGATGAGTAGTGTTTCCCTTGAGGGGGAGAAAAATGAAGAAGCTTACAAAATCATTGTTTCAATCAGTATCAACTCCACCTAGTATTAAATGCAAATTACTCTGTAAATTTCTTGAATAACATGTCATTGGAGAAGTTATTTCATTTCCCAATCTCTCAACCTTGGTTAATCAGAACAAAAATCATTCTACAAAGGGGGAGTAACTGAATTGATCAGTGACATAAGAAGAATGGAAGTGCCCCAAGGCCACCTTTCCTGCCAATTGCACTTGAATGTTTTTTGAACTATTTGCTGATGTGAGTGTAATAGTTTCAGGTTGATTATTTCCTATCACATTTGATTTGTTTTTCCTGAAATTGAAGTGGTAAACCCTTGAAGACAAAATACATGAGTTCTCATCTCATGTGGTATCATGATCTGTGAATAATGGACAACCTTGTTGTCTAAATAAAATTCTCTTGTTTTCTACATCGAGCATTGCTCAAGTAGACTTAGAGTGAAATGATTAATGAAACATTTCTTAAGTATAGATTGATACCCTCCCTACCATGATATTTGTATTTCTTGTCAATAAGGGGGAGAGAAAGTGAAATGAAAGTTTCAAAGGTAAAGACGAGAGATGTGATTCTCATTTTGACAATGACGTATTAAATTTGGGAGATTTTTGAGGTATTGAAAAAAAAATACATAGGGGGAGATTTTTGGGACCACTTTGTTCATAAAGTTGTATTTGTTGTCAATAATTTTCAATGAAGATCAAAATGAAGGAGATCAAGAAGTAATCCAATGAAATGGAGGAATGAAAATTCAGATGATTGTTGTACTGATCATAAGTTGAAAGAACATGTGTCAAAGGTGACACATTGTTTATAACATTGAAGAATAGTGAGGTATAATCCATCTTAGGATGATTAACGAAGAATGGGTATTTGATGAAGACCATGAGATTATTAATTATTTCATGAGAATCATGTAAGAGACTTCTTGAAGAATAGAATCGTATGATTTGCATGAAGTAGAGAATGACGGTTGAAGAAGAAGATAGTGTGGAAGGGATTGGAATTCTGAGATGGCCATGCACTTCATAGTGTATCAAAATATGATCATTCTAAATCCAATCTATCAAAGGATATATATCACGATAGTGGAGTTTGTGATGAAAGAAGAAGAGTTGCTGATGAAGGAAAATCACAGAAAAGAATCTTTTTTTTGAGGTGATTGTGCTTGTTGACAAAGAAAACAATGACATAAAAATTTGTTGAAAAAGGGGATCTCATAGTGGAATGTTGAGTTCAAGGGATGTGGTTAATGATCCTTGTTTTATTCAAGAATGTCGACAAAGTAATGGATGATCTGGAGGTGGTACATAAAGAGCAGATACAAGGTGGCGCCGTTTTCCAGTGTTTGCCAAATTTTTGGGCCTGAAAATCGACAAATGGAGAAAAGTGGTTTTTGGAAAAGGGACTTGGGCACCATGTATTTGAAGGATTGGGAAATTGTGTGCCTAATGTTTTTCAAGATCATAACATCCAAATATGGCAAAGGGATAAGGGTCGCGCAAGTTTTGGGTTTGGTCACGCAAGTGATTTGAAAAAGTGTTTTTAGAAAAGGGACTTGCGAGATTATTACTTGAAGGCTTGGGAACTTGCATGTCTATTGTTTTTGTAGATCAGAATTTCAAAATATGGAAAAGGAAATAGGGTTTGTGCAACTAAACTTAGATCTGCATAGAAAGAGGGGAATATATCAATACAGTTAGGTGTCGGTATTGGGAATCAAAGGAAGAGAAGAATAAGATTTAGTGCATTCAGTTATTTCACTAAAGAAGAAGATTGAATACAAAAGATCATCAACTCAGTACTCTGATGCAAGAATTGTCTCATGCTGAACAAGAGACAAAGGTTTCAATGCAAATTTATTGAAGAGACCTTCACGTATATAAACTGAGTGGGACTACACTAAGGGTAGTGAGCCAGGGGGAGTCAACGGAAGTGACCTGAGGGACGCAGTGAGCTATCCCTGAACTTTTGTAAAGGCAGTGAGCCTGGGATAGAGTGACTATGCCCGAAACTTTGTAATCCATAGCTAGTGAAGTTTAGTGGAATTTGGTACGACCAGAAACTTGTCAGTGTATGCTCGTTGGACGTAGACCTTAGTGGTGAACCAAGTAATAATTGTTGTGTCATCTCTTTGCATGTGAATGTTTCATTACTGATCATTTCCATCATACAAGTTTAACCAGTTCCTACCAACGTCGGAACAAGATCCTTTGTTTTAAAAGAAAAAGTTGACACCCTGATTCACCCCTCTCCACTCTGGGTGTCCTGGGGTCCTACAGTGATGAGGTTTGAGGAGTTTCTTGAGGATTATATCGACTCAAGGTAGTCAAGGAATCCATAAGGAGATTCCAAACTTGTAACATGTGAAAGGAACCAAGAGGATTAATACGACTCAAGGCATTTCATTGAGTGTGGAGGATTATCCCAAACCATGGTATTCCAAGTATGGAAGTTGGGACACATAAAGGGTGTAGTGGAAAATGTTGTTGACCAGATCTGAAAACTTCACGGTGCGACTCTCCTTCTATCATGGGGGTCAGTGACTGAAGTGAAGGGACTGGTACTAAACTCAAGCAGGGGTGCGGGGGCACAACCCCGGGATATGGACCAACGGGGTCGCGCAGGTGCTCTGTCAAGCTTCCTTGTGTAGTTGGTCCATGTAGCTCCCCCCCCACGTAGGTACTCCATGGAGGTGTGCCGTGCAGGTGCTCTGCGTAGGTGCTCCACGTAGGTACTTCACGCAGGTGTGTGGCACAGGTGGGTCGCTTAGGTGCTCCCCACAGATGCACGTGTTCTAGACCTTGATGGGACTTTGAACCACATTTCCCTATTTAATTCACTCTTCCCTCATGTTTTATATATCTACCTAAGAAAATTTGGGGGATTGTGGCAAAAGAGCTACGCAGTGGGAGTTATGGGACTTCTTCCAACTTTTTCAGTCGTTGAAATTGGGATCCCAATGGTCCTATTTATAGGCATGGAGGGAACCTGATCAAAGTAAAATTATCTGCATAGGTCCTCTATGTAGGTATTTCACGTAGATCCTTCGCATAGGGGTTTAGAAATTATATTTCCTTGTAGGTCCTCCGCGTAGGTCCTTTACATAGGTCCCTTCCTATAATTTTATCCGTCTTCTGAGTGCCATAACTTTTGGTCTGTAAGTCTGTTTGGGCTCCGAAACCAGTCAAATCAAAGATCTTTAAGAGATATACACTTCTTGAGATGGTAAATACACCAAGTATTCTTAGAAGAAACTTTTATATTGAATTTAATGTGTCAACACCTTTTCATCATCGATCTTGGAAATCCATTGCGTACTCCTGGATGGGGGAATCATTCCACTTATTCATCGGTATGGAGTAGTATTTTGGCACATAGAAATCTAGGATGAATATTCTTATTTCATGGTGAAAACATATTTACCCATACTTAACATTTTTTTGTCTATGTGACAATCATATCTTCACTCTACGGAAAAGTACATGGAACACATTTCATGTTGTCAACAATGACCATGACCTATTCTTCAATTCTGAGCTTTAGTTCCACAACATCTTCTTTAATTTCAATTATTGAGGACTTTACTTTCAAAAATTCTTCTATTCGTTCAATTTATACTTCAAGCTGATCAACATAGTTAGATGATTCTTCCACAACTGCTCTCTATTTTTTTGCATCAGTTACATTGATTCTCAAGCTTATGAAGAGCATCCCTCAATTAAAGTTTGGGATCGACATCAGTGTTCAATTGATTATATCTAGATTTGTTACTTGATGGTTATGACTTTTCTATGGTAGCCATCATGGAAGCATGTTTCTCAGATTTAAATTTTGGTTCTTCTTCCTCAAAGAATTCATTATCACTGCCATCATATTCTTCACAGAGAAACATTTTCCTCTGTAGTTTCTTCCTAGACATGAAGTTTCCAGTTTGAGAAAACCTCTTCTTAGGGTTTTGTGAGTTTCCACCTTCACTTTCATTATTATCGAACTTAATTGAGCACTGAGAAGCAATGTTCCCAACTCTACCATAGAGAAAACATGCTAAGGGTATCTTGCCTTCAAATCTTCCTTTTCCTCTCTTGAATTTCTTGGAAAAGAGAGAGAGAAACTCACCTTTATCATCAACATCATTAATGTAGTCTCCTAAAATATCGAGTTTTTCCATGAATTTGAATGCCATATCCTTGCTAACACGCCTTGTCGCATCCTCCGGTTTTACTCTTATTTCATATGCATTCAAACTGCTTATAGAATCATCCAAGGAATGCTTAGAAAAATATCTTTCTTCAAGAGAAGACACTTTGGTATTGTAGAGTGGTATAAGCCTTCTCAAAATTTTCTTCACAATGTCAATGTCTTTAATTTATTCTCCAATTCCTCAAATTTATCCTACAAATTCAGTAATTTTATTGAAGAAGGAATATGAATTTTCATCTGGATGCATCTTCAGATCATAAAACCTATTGTGTAGAACTTGTAGTTTCACCTCCTTCACTTTGCTGTCCCCTTCATAAATATTATCTAGATTTTCACACATAGACTTAGCTGAAGTACAACTCATCAATTTTTGATAAATTTGATCAACAAGTGTTGTAGTAAGAGCATTCTGTGCTTTGGCATCAACATCAAGCATCATTCTATCTGTATCTATCATTGAAATCCATGTAGGATCTGTGACTTGTATTACTTGCATAGTAGAAAATAAGATGTCCATTCCAAGAGATCATAGATGATATATCATCATTTTTGTTTCATATTTGAAAGTTTCTTCCATCGAAGAGGTGGACTCCCTTAATGTTGACTGAATTCTCCATAACAATAAAGGATAGATTCAACACCAGAAATCTCTACCCTTTGATACCACTTGTAGAACCCCGGGACGCCCTAAGAGGCGAGGGGTGAATTAGGGTGTCAACTTTTTCTTTTAAAGTGATGGATCTTATTCCCACATTGGTAGGAACATGCTAAACCTGTATGATGTATATGGAAAACAAATAAATAATCACATGCAAAGAGACCATGAAACACTTTTACTTGGTTCACCAAAAAGGGCTACGTCCAAGGAGCATATGCCAATAGTGTTTCGGTTGTACCAAAATCCACTAATTTTCAATAGTTGTGGAGTACAATATTTCTTTCGTAGTCACTTTATCCCAGGAACACTTCTTATACAATGGTTCAGGGATATCTCATTACATCCCTCAGATCACTTCTGTCGACTCCCCCTAGCTCACTACCTTGAGAGATGTCTAACTTAGTTTATCAACTTGAAGTTCGCTTCAATATATTTTCATTGAATTCTTCATCCATGTTCAGCATGAGACACTGCCTACATAAAAGTAATGAATTGATTCACTTGAAATCACTAATCACACAAACCAGATACTCAAAAACATGTTGGAATCATAACACCACACTTGCACGCAATACCTCAACTTGCGCGCAAGATTTAGGAATTGTTGTGAAAAATCACTTTCGTGAAACCCATACTTTTCACACACCCCTTATCTTTTACACAAATATACTAAAGGGTTCACTTGGTCTTTTCAGACTAATGGAAAACCTTGAATGCAAGATTAAATTTATGTAAATATTTCTCACACAAACCTTTTGTGCAGTAGAGAAACCATATTTTAGTTGGAAAAGTTATTAAGTATTCCTTGGGGGTAGCCACATATTTATAGACCTTTTAATACCCTGTACAGAAGATCTCGATGCATCTTCGTCAGTACATGTAAGTTTCTTTCTGAGCACGTAAAAACCCTTTTGACGTCGCATTGGGAATGTAAAATTATTTCACGCAACACCATCTTTCATGCACATCCATGTCTTGCACACACTTTTTTAATTTTCCATATTTTGAAGCACTGATCCCAAAACAAGACTTACTTGAAAGATTCTAAACACCATTCAATCTTGCACACAACTCCCTTTTCCAAATACACAATTCTCAATTTCTTGATTTTCAATCCAAAAAATTTGGCAAAAACTGGGAAATGACGCCACCTTCAATACTGTTTTCCACTTGAACTGTATGATCTCCTTCTTGGAAAACATTATGAACTTCCAATAAGGATTGACAACAAACCAAAACTAAACTCCATTTCTTTCATAGAATGGTTGTGGTTCCAACAAGTTCTCCATTTTGAAGGTAGTCCGTAATGGGTTTTATCTAGCTAGTGGTAGGACTGTACGATTTGAGAATGGGACTAAATTCATCGATCGCTTCTATGTTGGATAGAATGAATGGTGAGACCATCTAACAGTTCACAACGCTCATGACTATTTCATCCCGATCTAGATCTTCTAAAGCCATGGGTGCATTTTCTAGGGAGTCTTCCTAAGCATTTTATAACCATGGGATGTGAGTCAATGTTAACTCTAAAGGTAATTATATCATTATTCCTTAAACATGGTTTAATAGGGGGATTATCTCTTCATTTTTTATAGAATAATCACTGTTGACCTGCTTGATGACCAATTCCAAATCAGATTTTATCTTCAAGTGATTTACCTATACATGAAGTGCCAACTCTATTCCTACAATGATATCTTGATATTCTTCTTCATTACTTGTGAATCCTTATGATAATAGTAAGTATTATGGTATGAATTCCTTTTCTAGATAAATGAGTATGACTCCCAACCCCACTTTGTTGAGATTTTGTTCTTCCATCCTCTTCCCTATTAGGATTTTGGATGTAATGTAAAAATACACCTCTCATAGCTAGGTTCTCTCTTGAACAAAGAATCCTATTTATTGGGAAATTTAGTATCCAATAAAGTCATTTATTTCTAGGGATTTTTGGTTGGAAATTATGCTAATGCTTGGACTTTCATCACTTTTTGATGCATGAACTAAATGTCAAATTGATACAGGATGACCATCCATCATGATAGATTCCTGGTACACATCAGATGGATGAGAATGTATTTTTTGTGGGATTATATGAGAGACCAAACTAATCTCATGATTCTGAAGGTAGTGCCTTATTTTTTGGACTGTAAAGATTAGCACCAGACATCTCTTTTCAATATCAAAATAATGAGTCTTAGAATCGATCATGGTTAGACTGAGGTAATAAAGGATATTTTCACTACTGGCATCATTATTTTGTATGAGGAAGGAACCTAGTGATCTCTCTAAGGATGTTACATACAAAATAAGTGGCCTCCCTTCACCAGGAAGTATTGTCACTAGTGGGATCAAAAGATATTTCTATTGATTGTCGAAGACTTCCTAACAATCATCAGTCCACTGATATATACTCACCCTTTTCATCAACCTACTGAAGGACATAAATTTTATGGCAAGGTTGGATATAAAGCACCAAATGTAGGATATGTTTCATTAAAGTCCTAAAAACTCCTTAATTTTTTTAGTAGGTGACATACTAAGGATGACCTTTTTCTCTTCAGGGCTGAATTCAATGCCATGATTACATACGATGAAGCCAAGAAACTTCCCTGAGGTAACACTGAAATCACATTTCAAGGGGTTCATTTTCAGGCTGTGCTATCACAGTTTATTGAAGATGGTTTCAAGTACTTTCAAGTGGTCAGAACACTGTTAATATTTGACCACCAGAACGTCAACATAACATTTGAAATTCTTCAAGACAAAGGGAATTAATCGATAGAAAAATAATCCCTGGGGGTCCATGAAAGAGGTGATTCTTCATATTCCTAGGCCATTAATATTTGATTATATCCCTAATAGCCATCCATTAAAGAGAGGTCCTGATATCCAGTTGTTTCATAGATTATTAGTTCTATAATCAGGAATGGGAAATCTTCCTTCAAGAAATTCCAGGTGAGATTTCTAAAATCGATGTAGAATTTGATTTGTCTATTATTATTCTTTAAAGGGACTATATCAGCTAGAAATTTTTTATATTAGACCTCTAGAATGAAGTTATATCTAATGATCTTTTTAAATTCATCTTTAATTTTGGCAGCATGTGTCAGATGTGTTCTTATAGCTGCCTACTTATAACCCCTATGGTCCTCTGGAAAGCCCAAGTGATGAGTGACCACCTCAAGGTTGAGACCTGAAATTTTTGTGTAGTTCCAAGAAAACACATCCCAATACTACTTTAGGAAGGAGGTATATACCTATTTTTCTTCATAAGATTTGGGCACACTGATCAAAGTGGGTCCTGGTTCTTCTTATGTACCCAGATTTATTTCTCTAAGTTCATCAATAGTGGTAGAGACACCCTCCTCAAATGCTGGAGGGGCATCCCCGAGGTCCTCCTCCTCCTCCTCTTCATCCACTTCAAATTCTTACTCTTGTTCCATATGGGGAGAAATTAGTGAGTTAAGGTATTCAGAGTTAGAAGAGGATCAGATATCTTGACATTAAGAAGATGAAGTGGCTTCCTTTTACCTAGATGAAAATGTGGTATCTCCTTGAAACTATGGAGGGGATGGAGTGAGGGATGGAGAATGAGTGCCTTCATCCTCTTGGGGTGAAGATACAAACTCTTATGACTCATATAATTATGTAGGGATATCTTGGATCTCTAGGTAGGGAATGAGGTTATTTTCATCTAAGATTTCACCACTATCTGGGGAGTCAACAAACTTTTCAACACTATTGAATTCAGTTTTCATAACTGATATCATGAAGACTGCTAGATATGAACTAGAATTTGAACCCATATGATCAACCTGATTGATGGGTAACACATGCTCTTCACCGAGCTATTTTAAGGGGTTGGTTAGGATCATTTCCAAACTGTTTGGGGTGGTGAACCAAGTAACACCATCAACCAGGGGTTGTTTCCCTTCCCTCTTATAGATTCATACACTGATATAATGATACTCATGGGATTCTAATAGGGACTTATTAGTGTTCAACACCCCAATTTGTCTATTAATACAGTATTTGATGCATTTATGGTAAGATGATGGGATTAACACATGTTGATGCAACCAAGGCCTTCATAGAAATATTTTTAAGGTCATATCCTGCCGAACAACTTGAAATTATGAGTCAGATACAAGGTCTCTAAATTGAGCCTCGAGCTTGATTTGACCCAGGGGATTTTCTCACTTTTTTCATAGCCCTATAGTGTTATAGTGTAAGGAACTAGGTTATCCTCACTTTATCCCATACAAAAAGTGTTTGCACTAGAATGAAATTAACTCCAAATCCTTTGTCAATGAAATTTTTTTATACATCAACACCATTTATCTTGTTGGACACATATAAAGGTCTAATGTGACATTGTATAATAGTGTACTCATCTTGATATGTGAATTAGATAATCACATGAAATTCTATAGGATTTATTTCTATCTAATAGAATTTAGTAGCAGAAACCTTATCTTTAAACATAATTTTTCCACTTCTGTGTTTTGAATTTCGAAAAATGATCATCTGCAATAATGTTCAGTAAGTTATTTGGAGTCTGATAGAACCAACTTGATTTTTGGTGAATAGTAAAATACCCTTATGAATAGTGATAAGAATAGAAATATGACCCTTATGAATAGAAAATCATATTATTATTTTATTTTCTTAAGGATATAAGATAATGAGATGTTGATTAATTTTTCAAGGTGTTATAAAATTAGTTATAAATTTAAAATTTTTATTTTTGAATAAATTATGATTTTATTTAAAAATTAAATTAATAATATTTAGAAAATTATTTTCAAAAAATGGAGTTCATTTTTGAATTCTACACGTTGAGAAATGTTTAGGGTGAATTTTTGGGAATTTTCTGAAATTCTATAATTTTTGATGAGTAGTAAAATACGATAAATGATAAATACTTGATTTACTACATCATAGGTGATGCAAGGACGATGTAAGACCTCTTAGTTTGAACTCACATGCCATTATTACTATTCAGGGTCACATTAATTAATAATATTCATAGTCTTGAGCAAAAATATTATAATAATGATTAAAATAATGAAAAATACCTTCTCTCCTCCACTATAAACACCACCCTCATTTCCCTCTTCCTCCCACACCTCTCAAGCCTTGAGCCTTACATAAGTTCTGCCCAATACTCCTACCAAGACTCTTACCCACGTATTAGAGCTGCTTGTCTCACCAAAAGGCCAAAACCAAAGTCCTTAATAAAGATCTCAAGGATAAGAGATCAAGAGGTAAACATCCTCTTTGTTTTCTTTCTTTTCTTTTCATTTTCTTTTCTATTATTCTTATTTCCTCACCTCCCCTTATACAAGACGAATGAATGATCCAATATCTTAAATATTATGTATTTCATCATGTTTTTGGATGAATGAACAATATACTTCTTCTCTTCTCCAACTTATTCAAGAAATTAAAACACCGTCCGTGATGTGTTGATTTACCAACATCGTGGATGATGTGATTTCAATTTAATTTAATTTCTTCAAGACTGGTCATGAAACCATTTTTATGGTTGAAAAAGATTATAATTTATTTATCATATCTTATATAAAGTTTTGGAATCATTTTTCACACATGTTATTAATTTATAAAACAAAATTAGTTCTTTACAATAGAAGAATCGCCAAAATAACCTAAACAAATATCAATAATGTTTCAACACATGAATCATCCTCATGAAATAATTCAAAATGATAAATGATATAATTTATGGTTATGGAAATATTTAAATATCACTCCATTCCAATTCTAAAGTTTCACTTCCAATCAACAAGAATATCCATCACGATCTGATCATGGGAATCATGTAAAGAACGCACCCAAAACAATGTGAGGAACAAAATACAAACAATTAAAGGGTGAAATGATATAATGAAATGATCATATAAGGCATTATAAAGATTCATATGTTTTTTTAAGATATTAATAATAATCTTTGAACCATTATACTCGAGGTTTAAAAAAGTTTTAAGTAAGACAAACCCGAGGTAAGGGAATTCTTAATTTGATTTCCATTCTACGGGTTAACCTTCTACTTCATTATTTATGTGGTATTTAAATTGTATGTATGATAATTGTTTTTTATAATATGTTGAATTATGTATATTTACAGTGTATATACATATTCCATCCAATCTATTAAGTCTCACTTCAATTATATGATATTTATAAGGGACATTCCTTTTAAAATCCTCTTTTAAAATTATGTTTTACAAAATTCAAGATCAAGGTTTTTATACAATTATTCATGTGGTATGATTGTGTTATGGTTATTGGGAATTGTTTATGATGAAGGGTGGGACCTATATCTCCCTCAAATGCATTGGGTATGTGTAAGTTTGAGGTCAGTTGTATCATTAATCCAAGTGTAACTGCGATGGTTACACAAATTGTATGGTAGCCGTGAGGGTTACGAATTATAAGGTAGCCGAGAGGGTTACAAGATTATGTAAGCAATTCCCCAAGATAAATTTATGATTCTATTTATGTTCTTATGTTTTTGGTAATCTTTTTTAAATGTCATGTTTCACAAAGTAATTATATATATGGGTGACAAGTATGTCTGTTGAAAATAATTTCATACATTATAAGTATTCATGGACTAATGTGTTCTTTCCTTATTTTTATATCCCTTACTGAGCTTTTTATGCTCATACCAAGTTTTTAAATGATTTTCACAGGTTATAAGGATGCTTAAGACAAATAAGGAATCCAAGTTAAATTTTTTAAGAATTGTCAAATAAATCATGTTTTATTTGAAAAGTTTTATATTTTGGAAGAAATGAATACTATTTTTATGGTATCCACTATGTATTAATGTGTAATGTTATGAATGTATTATGTTCCAAATTTCTAAATCCCTAAACATGAAAATATCCTCAATGTGAAATTATGTGATTGCTTGACTAAATTCAAGATTATGTAATGTAATAAGGTCAGGTCCTTATAGTTGGTATCAGAGGATGATTTAGATAATTTTTGGGGTTAGGGTGATATTAATAGAATACCATATATTATTTTAACTCTATGATTAATTTGAAATGTTATAGAATTTAAAGATTACTATGTTTCTTTGACTAAGATATTCTTGTTTAGAATGGTTGTCCATATAAGAAACAGGGAAGCTGAAGAGAAGAGGAACCGACAGAATGATATCCTTTTGAATCTGTAGCCCGTAATGGTAGGGATTGGAACTAAGAATTTTGTGATAGTAATGGCTCAACTGACATAGGAAATAAATTTTGGTGGCATAAATGAAAGATAAAAACTATAGGTACTACAACAAAACATGACAATAATGGAAAATTTTATGAGACAACACCCTCCTGCTTCCAATGGATATTTTGACCCAGTAGTGGCTGAAGGATGGATTAAGTCCCTTGAAAAGATATTTGATGTAATTGTTTGTTTAGATAATAAAAAGGTAAGTATTTCCATTTATAGTTTTTAAGGTGAAGTTGATCAGTGGTGGTCAATGGTAAAAAATATCAGGGATAGAGAGGATATCGATTCCTTAGAGTGGGATGAATTTAAAAGCCTTTTCCTTGAAAAATATTTTCCTAAGGTGGTGTGAATTAGGATGGAGAAGAAATTACTTGAATTGAAGAAAAAGGTGGAAGATTCAATGGCTGTGTATGAAGAGAACTTCACTCGACTGGTGAGGTATGCTCCAAATCTTATTATAGATCTTGATAGTAAAATCAACCGCTTTTACTCAGGACTGAAGCCAAGGTATCAAAGGGTGCTGGCCTCCTGTGAATTCAAAATTTATGAAAAACTTTTCCAATGTGCCGAGAGGGTAGATATAGAGTTTTCTGATGATCATGTGCATTTAAAAAAAAGATAAGAATAGGTCTATATGGAAAGTGATGGGTAAGAATCAACCAAATAAATATGATGGTAAGAAAATCTGGTTTCCAGTTTGTGAAAAGTGTGGCAAGAAGCACCCTAGGGAATGCCTTACCAAAAATGGGAAGTGTTTTTAATATGGTAAGTTTGGATATATGGCATGATATTTTAATGAAACTGATCCTAAGAATAATTCTGATAATCAAACTATTAAGTGTTTTAAATGTGGTGAGATGGGTTATTATGAAAATGACTTCCCAAAGAGAGATCCAAATGATGTAAAGAAGCTAAAATATAAGAAGAAAGGTGTAGTAAGATCATTCTCAACTATGTCAGCATATGTTAGGACATCCAATGAAGTTTTATTAGGTACTTTTTTTATTTACTTATATTTTTCTAAAGTTTTGTTCGATACGGGGTCTACACATTCTCTCATTTCTGAGGAATTTTCTGGTAAATTGGAAATATCACCTCAAAAAATGAGACCAGAACTTGTTGTTAGAAAACCAGGGGGAAATATTATAGTAAATAGGAATTATTATAATCTTTCTATTGTGGTATGTGGAAATAATTTACCTACAAAACTTGTTGTTTTTCCCTTAGTCGAGTTTGATGTTATTTTAGGAATGGATTGGATTTATGTTAATCATGGTAAGATTGACTGTAGAGATAAAGAAGTTGTTTTTCAGAAAGTGCATCAGTTTTTATATAATAATGAACCCATACAATTGATAACATATCAAGAATATGAGAAACTATTGAAAGATGGAAATAAAAATTTTCTTGCTCATATTTTTTAAAACAAGAAAAATTTTCAGATTAATGATGTTCTAGTGGTAAATGAATACTGTGATGTTTTTTTGATGAGTTACCTGGTGTCATACCTGATCGGAAAGTAGAATTCACAATTGACTTAGTTCCTGATGCTAATCCAATTTCAAAACCCCCATACCATTTGTCTCAAATAGAACTTGTTGAATTGAAAAATCAGTTGAAGGCTTTACTTGATAAATGCTTCATTCATCCTAGCACTTCACCATGGGATGCTCCTGTTTTATTCATTAAAAAGAAAGATGGTTCCATGAGAATTTTTATTGATTATATAGCTTTGAATAACATCACTATGAAAAACAAGTATCCTTTGACTCATATCGATGACCTGTTTGACCAGCTCCAGGGATCTTAGTACTTTTCCAAGATTGACTTGAGATACGGATATCATCAGCTGAAGGTGAAGGGGGATGACATTATGAAAATAGCCTTTTGTACTAGATATGGGCATTATGAATTTGTTGTTATGCCATTTGTGTTAACCAATTCACCTACTATATTAATGAATATTATTAATAGATTATTTAAAGAGTTCTTGGATAAGTTTTTGGTTGTGTTTATTTATGAAATTTTGGTATTTTCTAAGAATAAAGAGGAGCATGAAAAACATATAAGGGTTGTTTTAAAAACCTTAATGGAAAATAAAATGTATGGAAAATTCAGCAAGTATGATTTTTGGTTGCAATAGATTTTGTTTCTTGGACACATTGTAAATAAGGATGGAATAATAGTTGATCCTGCCAAAACAAAAGTGGTTGATGAATGGAAAAGACACAAAAATGTTACAAATATTCGTATTTTTATTGGATTAGAAGGTTATTACCAATGGTTTGTTAAAAACTTTACACGGTTATCTAGCCTTCTAACTAAGTTAACGTAAAAGGGGTAAAATTTATTTGGACAGAAGAATGTGATGTTTGTTTCTAGGAACTGAAGAAGAGATTAGTGAATTCTCTAGTTTTGGACTTGCCTTCCCGAAATGGTGTGTTTTTAATCTATAATGATTCTTCTTTGAAGGGAATTGGTTGTGTTTTGATACAGAATGATTAGGTAATTTCTTATGATTCAAGAAAACTAAAACCTCATGAGTTAAATTATGCCACAAATGATTTGGAATTGGTTTTTGTTGTTTTTGATTTGAAAATTTGGAGGCATTATTTATACAGAGCCAAATGTCAAATATATATTGACCATAAAAGTTTGAAGTATATATTCACTCAGAAGGAATTAAACATTAGGCATAGAAGATGGCTTAAACTAATAAACGATTATGATTGCACAATAAATTACCATCCAGGAAAAGAAAAAAAAGTGGCAGATTCCTTGATTCAAAAACATCATACATCATTAACCATGTTACATTTGGAACATGATCCCTTGATTAATGATTTGATGAATTTTGGATTATAATTTTTCAGTGCAGGAAATACCTCTCTTTTGTTTCAGGTTTCAATGCAGTCATCATTATCATACAAAATTAAGCAAGCACAGAAGGAAGACCATGAGCTACAAAAAGGTAGAATTGGTTAAAATGGGTAAGTTTCTAGAATTTAACCTTGATAAAGATTATGTTTTACGATTTGGAAAAAGGTTGTGTGTGCCTTGTGATTCCCAGTTGAAGAAATATTTGTTGTGGGAAGCTCATAGTTCTCCATTTTCAGTTCATCATGGCAGTACTAAGATGTAAAGAGACCTTAAGGAGTATTATTGGTGGGATGGAATGAAAAGAGATATTGCTGATTTTACCATGAAATGTTTGACATGTCAATAGGTTAAAGAAAAGTGGTATTTACCAAAGGGGATGCTTCAGCCTTTTCCAGTGCCAAAGTGGAAACGGGAGAATGTATCTATGAACTTTGTGGTGGGAATACCTAAGACTTATCGAGGTAATAATTTGATTTGGGTTTTTGTTGATTGAATGATAAAATCTACAAATTTTCTTTGTATTTGAGATACAATGTCTTTCGATTAGCTTTCTCGACTGTACCTCAAAGAGATTGTTAGGTTACATGGAGTTCCTTTTTCTATTGTATCTGACCGGGATCATAGGTTCACTTTTAAATTTTGGAAGGACATTCAGAAGTTATTGGGCATATAATTAAATTTCATTACAACTTTTCATATTCAATCAGATGGGCCATCAGAACAAACGATTCAGACTTTGGAGGATATGCTTCGAGCATGTTCAATGGACTACCAAGGAAGTTGGAATCAATATATTTCTTTAGTTGAGTTTTCTTATAATAACAGTTTTCATTCAAGTATACAGATGGAACCTTTTTAGGCATTGTATGTTAAGCGGTGTTGGAATCCAATGTTTTGGGATGAAGTTGGTGAAATAAAGTTAATGGGGGCCATAATTAGTAGAGTAAGTGGATGAGAAAGTAAATATGATCCAACAACACATGAGGATAGCTCATAGAAGGCAGAAAAGTTATGCAAATAATAGAAGGAAAGACTTATCTTTTTTGGTAGGTGACCATGTTTTCCTTAAAATCTCTCATTGGAAAAGTGTGACGTGTTTTGGTAAGAAAGGAAAGTTAAGTCTGCAGTTTAATGGTCGTTTTGAAATTCCGGAGAAAGTTGGACCAGTCTCCTATTGAGTATCTTTTCCTCCAAGTTTATCTTTGGTACATAATGTTTCTCATGTTTTGATGTTAAGAAAGTATGTTCCAGATTTAACACATGTTTTGAGCCCAGAATTAGTTCTGATGGAAGAGAACCTTTCTTATGAAGAGAAACCAGTTCATATTCTTAATTGAAGGGAACATGTATTGAAAAATAAGGCAATCTACTAGGTAAAGGTTTTGTGGAGAAACCACATGGTTGAAGAAGCAACATGGGAATATGAAAATTCTATGAGGGAAATGTACCCTCACTTTTTTAATAAGTAAATAAAATTGTGAGGACGTAATTTCAAGAAGGTGGGGATAATGTAACACCCCAAGGTTTTAAAAAAATAAATTTAAATGCATGAAACTTTGTTTTAAGTAGATATTTATAACTATCCTTTAAACAAAATCTTTCCACTTCTATGTTTTGAATTTATAAAAATGGTCATCTACAATTGTGTTCAGTAAGTTATTTGAGTCTAACAGAACCAACTTTCTTTTTGGTGAATAGTAACATACCCTTATGAATAGTGATATGAATAGTAATATGAACCTTATGAATAGTAAATCATATTATTATTTTATTTTCTTAAGGATATAAGATAATAAGATGTTGATTAATTTTTCAAGGTGTTATAAAATTAGTTATAAATTTAAAATTTTTATTTTTTAATAAATTATGATTTTATTTAAAAATTAAATTAATAATATTTAGAAAATTATTTTCAAAAAATGGAGTTCAGTTTTTGAATTCTACATGTTGCGAAAGCAGTGCACTTTGCAAAGATTGGAAAAGACTTTGCAAAGCACACCTCTTTTGTGGATCTAGATTAGCCACCATGAAGATCCTTCCTTTCACGAAGAACATTGACTCCATGAGCCTCCTTTGCGATTCAAGATCTATAAGTTTTTTGTGAAAACTATATACTCTTCTCTTTGGGGTGGAGGCCTATTTATAGGCATTTCCCACCAAATCCAGAACCTTCTGTGCCACGCCATCACCATGTAAGCCCATTTCACAGAGCTCCAAAATTTTAGCTGAAATTATCTCTATTTCGCAAAGCTCCACAACAATTATTCTGATCGCAAAGCTTGTTGCAATCATGGAGCATTCTATCAATTCCTTTATTCCTCCATAATTATCCTTTGCAATGCTCTTCACCTATTTCGTTCACAAAGATCATCGTAATCATAGAGATAACTGTCAACATCCTTTATATCTTTGCGAAATCCACTTCATGAAGCCCATATTCATGAAATTCATGCCTTTTCCATATTTTGATGAGATATTAAAAGAAATACATATTTCATAATGCTCACCAAACACCAAATTTTGGACCCCCAAAATTTGGCACACTGGAAAATGATGCCACCTTGTATCTATTATTTTGTACCGCCTCTAGATCTTCAATTCATTTGTCATGGTTCTTTGTCAACATGGATTTTCAACAAAATCTCTGGAACTCAATAATTCACCATAAAAACCTAATTTGTCAATAAACACAACCAAACTAAAAATGATGCAATGTTACCTTGTGGATTTTTTCCCAATAACTTTTCTCCTCAAATTGACTTCACCTAGGTCCCCTCCATTTATCCTGGTGAGGTGGGGGTTTCTATTGATGCCCAGGGGGTGTGGCATGACATGGTGTAGGTTTTAGAGCTGATGTTGGTGTAGAGATTGGTTTGAGTTTGATGGACACTGACTCTTCCTTTCCTACTCTTTTTAACTAGGACTAGTGGAGTCATTTAGGACTTGAGATTAGTCCGTTGTATAGAATATTCTATTCTCTAGGAAATGTGGTGAAATCCCAAAAACCACCTATATATTTCACTGGGATGAATGGTGTTCACAGGTCTTCATGTAGGTTCTCTATGAAAAGAAAGAGATGATATTCTTGGGGAAGCAGTAGGTTTAGAGAGTAGGTCATCCCTTTCCATCTGGAAATGAAATATGAGTCTCTTTCATTCTATCACTATTTAGAATTGGAGAGGTAAAATATTTTCATATTTTACAGTGTTGAAATGAACTAAAATAGGAACTTTCGACAGAGGTCTTCCCATCCTGTTACTGACCAAACTAGAAAACGGTGTACCATACGAAGGACAACCCTTTCAAGGTTCACATGAAGAATATGAGTTTCATTAATGTAATTCCCCGACCCCAGTTACCCAGAGTCGGTGCATTATTACATAACATTGGCATGATCACAAAAGATCAAGTCTCGAAAGACCGATTAGTTTACTAGCCTTGAAAGTACTAGATACATTCATAAGGTTTACATTACATCATAAAATGAAAAAAAACTACAACAAAATTGTTTCCATAGACCACACTCATATCCCCTCAGGCTATCCCTACAGGTCAGTCATAAAATACTTCTTCGCATCCTGGGAAAAATAAAACATAGAAAGGGGTGAGCTCAGATGCTCAGTAAGGATAACAATATAGCGGAAACTTTCATAAATAAGTATAAACATTTAAGTCAATGTATTAGACTAAAACAAAGCCTTTTAAACTTGAACTTCAGAATAATATGGAAAAGATAAAATCAAATAATTCCATTTAATTACTCACATGGATATTCTACTAGTTGAATAATCACATGCAATATCAATAGCCACTTTCATAATGATGGAATGCATAATGCCAGAATTTCATAACCGCATAGTCAAGGACTTGTGCCAAGAATACAAATAATATTTTGTCAAGGCCTTGTGCCAAGACACTAGTTTGTCTCATGAGACCTACCGATGCATTAAGGAGCTATAGCGGGCTCCACCAGTCATTTACTAAGTCCATTGTATTCCTCATATGAAAATGTTTAAACATAACATAAACATTCTTATTAAAACTAACATACGAAATGTCAACACTTTATCCATAAACCATAAATGGTGTAAAAATAACACACCCACAGTCAAACATATCACAAAACCTTCAATACAATAGGGAAGTTTTGTATCATAATAAATCAACTTTAAATAAGCTTAAAATCCATCAAAGGATGTTGACATAGATGAAATCAAAACCTTTTTAGAGAAATATCTCTTTCTATTTTGAAATATTTTAAAATTCATATAATTATAAAAGAAAAAATCTTAATTTGGAAATATTATTATAAGCTTGTAAGTGAATCTTTGATGATGTTATAATGGCGGAAAATAGCCGCACCCTCCGTATAAGATAAAAAAACATTCTTACCTTAGTTTTGTCGAAAAGGTTATAAAGTACCTTGTTTGGAAAATGACGGAAATATTCCTTTAAAAAAATATTATAAAAAGTAAAATAAGGGTATAAATGACTTTATACCACAGTCTAGTAAATAGTAAAAATGTTTTGAAATACATTTTTAAGAATCATGGATGTGGATGATAATGAGGTCCCAATAGATACTTATGTAAAAACAACCTCGGATAATAAAGAGATTGCGAAATTAACCCTTGCCTTGTACTTTTACTTGGTCAAGGGTAGTTTAAACTCCTGTATAATGGTGAAATAATTGTTATTAAATTATATAGGAATCATATACATTAATATGATATCATATATGATATTTTAACATTGCTTTGTTAATAATATCTTAGTATTATCGTTGTTTTGAGTGTTAATGGATTCGTTTTCCTTTATATTATTTATCATGTGAGTCATATTTGTTATGAATGGGATGTATCTTATTCATATATAGAATTATATCAAGTCTTTAAACATTATTTTTATTCATCTAATTAAAATTAGTCTTGAATGGATACGACGGGGAATGAATCTCATCGCGATCGTGGAGACGATAATCCGTACGTACGCACGAGCGACAATATCATTCTTTTGATATTAAAATAATATATAATTGGATTGTATATCATATATACAGAATAATTATCATGTTATATTTATTATTTAAATAAATTACACATCATTATTATACCCATCCAAATAATAATGTATTGAATAACAATTACACCATGATGTGGAGACGGTAAGCCGTACGTACACACGTATGGTGAAATGTCATTAAAAGGATGAATATAATAATGAATTTGGTTGTACCATATTTATAATAACATACAAGTATATAGAATATAATGGAGTGATTATTTTATAATTTATAAAATAAATAAAAAGGAAGTGGAAGAAGAAATGAACTTGAAAGAGGTGATGAAATATTTACCTCTTCTTCGGTTTCTTCCTTTTGATTTGATCAAAAGGGCTCCTTAGGTTAGACTTATGACTAAAGGAATGCCTCTAAGATGAAGTCAGGATAGTTGATAGGGTATTTGGCAGAGTTTGGCTGAGCCAAATGGCTTTGAAGGTGTGAATTAGAGATAAGGGGGAGTGCCCTTTTATAAGAAGGGTGAGAGGCACCTTAGGAAAACCTAGAAATATTATTTTATAATAAAATAATTTTCGGTTTATAATGGCTCCAAAATGAATTATGTAAAGTATAAGGTGGGTATGGGTCACAAAACACTCAACCAATAGGGTTTAGACAGGTTTGGGTCACTATATTAACTTTATATTTTAGATTTAACTCTTAGTTAAATAGTTTGACATTTACCATGTCTCTTTGTATTTTTATATTATATGGTTAATAAACTTACTATATACTTCCAAGAGAACACAAAGTTGTTCATTAATGATACACCTATCATTATATAAGTCCTTTGGCCGAACCTTATATTTTTAGGAATAGAATATCAATTAATAATATAATATTTGTTTTTAAAAACTCTTTTATGTCAATTTTGACACTATTTGGTATTTTGTTTTTTCTAAATTCATAACAGCATTATTACTTCAACAAAAATCATATAACCAATCCTAACATGTCATATTAACCTATAAAATTATTTTAATTCATAAAAAGTCTCAAATTACATTTATTTGGATATTTATAATATCAATTATTTTAATATTTCATTAATTAGGTAATTACTGCATCATCATTATGTCATAAATAAATTAAATTATTTAATGTCTAAAAAATATAAATAAAATACCATTATTTAGGAAATATTTTTATATTTCTAATGAATATTTATAGTCTAATTTATCTTATGTATAACCCTATATTAAAAATATTTTAGCTATTAAACTTTGATTTTAACTCTTTTAACTCTTCTTTAAATAAAATAATAATAAGTGTCCTAATATAATCCAAGTGGACCAAAGAGGTTCATTTTTTATTCCTAAAGTTGTTTTTTGTCCAATTATACTTATCCAATAGAATTAAGACATGTGTTAGGGTAATAATAATATCATTTTTACCCTTAAATACCCTATTTACTTTTAACCGTGGTAAATAAAAGTAAAAGTTACTATTCACCAAAAATTATTTTCATCTTATTGAACCACATTTTTTTTACTAAGATCAACCGTGTCTCTTTGATTTTTGAAATTCCACTCACATAAGCGGTAAAATTGAGATTTATGTGAATTTGAAAATTCTCCTAGGAGGTTGGTAAAAGACAGTGAAAAGTTCAATAAAATTTTTATATATCTAAAATTATTATAAACTGACTCCAATGAATTATATTAAACTTATATAGGTATTATGTATCTATTTTGACCTAAAATAAATTTAAATAAAATAAATAATTATTTAAATAAAAATTTGGTTTTAAACTATAACTCAGTGTTTTTTACTATTCATCAAAAATTGAAAGTTTTCAGAAAAATACAAAAAATTCACCCTAAGATAATTTCGATATTCCAAATCCAAAAATGAAGTCCATTTTGAATGATAAAATTTATAAAATTTCAAAAAGTGGGTATTACTATTCATAACCGATAGTTTGATTGGTTGTGGTGTGTTAGAACTTGAAGTTGCATACAACACACGCTACTGTATTATTCAAAGGGAAATGTACTATGGAAGATTGGAGTGTTAGAATTACTTTTTGTTATGTGGGATTTCTCATCATGGGATCATAATGGGATGAAAAGTGCATCATATGTTGTTCCAGGTCCCTTGAGCCATTGAATATTATAAACGTAGGACTCTTAAAATTTGGTGGGGGTGATGTTTTGATCACCCATTCAGGGTAAGGTTTCCATCCTGTTTGTAATGGTGCACAACATTCCTCCACAACTTACGATAGATATTCAAGTGGATCGATAGTATAAATAATCCCTTGATGAATGTTCGATTGAGAAGGAACTTGGACAAGTGCAATAATAGACAATATTTGACGTGCTGATTCTACCATTATTTATAGCTGATATTCAGATGGGGATATCTTTTGAGGGTTTTACTAAATCCATTATGGTTGTTTCCCTAATATAGGTAAATCTTAACATCCATCCATAATTAGATCTAGGTAAACCAATGGTCTATACACTGAGTTAGGTGGATATCTTGGCCCTGCTTTAGTTGTTGAGATGAACCCTTATTGTTGAGGAGAAACTAATGGAAGTGTACATTGAGACTCTACCCATGGAGATATTCAGTAGGAATGATACCTTAGAGAAATTTTTCATTGAGTCACACCAAATATTTCATCTCTTCCTTCTACTGAGTAAATCTCCCTTAGAGTGTAAGGAGATAAACCTCCTCGAGAGGCAGGTCACCAGTGACCTTTATTTTTCCCTTTTCTTTTGTGGATGTTCATTGAGGAGGCAGTAACGGATTGGTTGAGAGAGTTCACAAGTTCAAGGAGATTCTATGGTTTCAGGTATGCACACCTCCTTCATTTGTATCACTGTGGACTGCATTCCAGGTGGAACTATCCACTACATGCTCCTTTCAGTTTGTGTTATCTTTGGTGTCGTCTGCATGATTCACGACAATAACATTTAGTGACACATAATGCATTATGGGTGTCATACTAACTATGGTTGTTGGATGATATGAGGGTTGTTTGCGCCCTTTACTGTGCCTCTCCCTCCCTTTTTGGGATACTTATAACATCCTGTCTTTTTATAACATAACTTTCATTTCATTATATGGAACTGAGGATCTTTAAGGTTTAGTGTCTTGGAAACAAGAAACATAATACATGAAAAGAACATAAAACATTCTTCTTAAAAACTTGAAAGGCTTCTACTTAAGTTCATACTAGGTTTATTACTTCATCTCATAACCTGGGGACATACATCAAAAGAAAGGGTGAGCAGAAGGCCCAGTAAGGGAAACAAGAGAAACATTTTACATGTGAACTTGAGATACTTCAATAAGGACATGAAAAGAACTTTAAGGCATGAGAAAGAAATCATGAGATACATCATAATAAAAATAACATTTTTCATAACTTGAATATGTGGCTGCAACATTCAATATTGACAATCATTTCGTTTCACCAAGGTCCATCACCAAGGTGTCATTAAAAATTACCAAGGTTATTCACCTAGGTATCAGTCTAAAAAGTCATCTCTAGAGATTAAGTCTTTACCCAATGCATTGGAGCGCTATCTGGGCGCACCCTTGACATGTATTTATTATCATGTGAGCCACATATATCATCATCAATAATTTCATAAACAACCCATATAACATAAAATAAATGGGTTTCATTTCATAATCATAACGTTTTAAAAACTGCTTTAAAGACATGATCTTTATGTCACTTTAAACCCACGAAAAGGAGAAGCGGGTTTTATGTATGTAAATCCCAGAATTTAAAATAGAACATTTTGATATATATGTGAATACCATTGTAGAAATAAGATCTTTGAGTGTTAAATTTATAACATAAAAATAATTTTGAGAAAAGAGAGAGGCATTTTGAGACGAAAATTATGCAGCATAACCGCTTTGTTACAAGGTTTTAGAAAACATTGAAAAGAGAGGGAACATGGATCAACCACTCATAAATGATATATAAAAAAGTAGGGGGATAGAATATAAGGGATTTAAGAACATGGTAATGATGTTTGAAAGATATACCATATGAAATGAAAAACATGGAAGTGAGACAAAAATAAGATTTCTCTTATGAAAATTTGGCAGCCTAATTGCGTCACTTAAACTTCAATAAAAAAAAGATTTGACAAGATAAAATAGGGTATCTCATAATATGATCATAAGAGATCACTATGATAGATATAGAGATCATACCCCAACATAATAAAAAGGAACTTGAAAGACTTGACATGAAAATCGAACTTGAAAAATGAGAAGGGTGAAAGAATTCCTTAAAAAATTCGGCAGCCTAACGGCGTCACTTAAACTTTCATAAAACAAAATGATGAGAGTAAGAGGGGATCTATCATCATATAAACATGAAAAGGGAAGTAAGAGGAATATAAAAGAACATCCTCTCATATAAGAACATGTATCATAAAAGGAATGACATAAAAGAGATTACATGAAAAGAAAGAGAGAGGTCGGATCCCTTACCTTAAAACGCAACTCTTAAAACTCAATGGTTTGGACCTTGAGGGCTTGGGGGCACCTTGGGAGGACTACTTGGGAGGTAAGGAGACCAGAACCTAATTGGGGGAGAGTTGGGAGTGAAAAATAAAGGAGTAAAGGGTGGGTATTTATAGGGAAAGTGAGGGGACAAGGCATTAATGGCCAAGAGACACCTCACAAGTGCTTTTCTCAAAACCATGTGCTCTCCCTTAGCATTTACCATGGAGTTAGGCCACATGGGGCCCCCAAAACAATAATTCATCACCCTTGTCCGGCCAACCCTTAAAATATCCCATGACATCATCATGACACAGTTATGATGTCATTAAACATACAGAAACCCTTAAACTGCATTTTTACTATTCACTGAAAATTCATCTTACTCAGAAAAATCCCAAAATTTCACCTTAACCAAATATCGATGATCTAATTAAATTTATGAAATCCATTTTATAAAAATATTTTTCTAAATATTTTTAATTTAATTTTTAAATAAAAACACTATTCATTGAGAATTCATTTTTTTCAGAAAAATCCCCAAAAATTACCATAACATAATATCGATGCTCTGAGTTCAAAAATAAAGTCCTTTTTATAAAAATAATTTTCTAATTATTTTTAATTAAATTTTTAATTAAAAAACATTATTCACCTGAAAAAACTAATACTTGACTAATAATTTATGAAACCTTTATTTACCCATTTTATTGAATCACATTACTTAATCTAGGTGTCTAAATTATATTAAAACTTTTTTTGCGTGAAATTACTAATCCATTTGGTCACATTACTAATCCTAAGTGTAAAATCACTATTCATAATTTACTATTCATCAAAAATTATGTTGATCTCATTAGACTCCAAATTTCTTACTGAACACTTTTGTAGAAGACCATTTTTTGAAAATCATTACACATCATTAATTATTTAGGGTTTACATAAATATTTTAAAATATCCTTTTTTCAAAATTCATCAATAAAATACATCCTAAAATTATCCGGACATTTGAAATTTCACAAACATCACTAAAGGAAGAAATCTTAATTCATTCATCCCAAAGGATTACACAAAGAAGCTAGGGTCTCATCACATAGCCCCTTATAACACCGGCATATGACCTAAGTGTAAGGTGTGCTATGGTGAGAGAATCTGAGGGTGGCTCAGATAACATTGCCCTAGTAGTAATCTATACTAACTTGAACTTCTCCCGCAGACGTTTCCGTTCAAGCTTGACACACTGGAGTTGGGCTTGGGATTGGTCCAAAGCGAAGCCCAAAGATTCCACCTCCTTCCCAAGCTCTGATAAGTGGGCTTCATAAGGTTTGAGTCTACTGGATGAAGCCATCGACTCCTCTTTCTGCATTAACCATTAACATCTTATTAAATCATTAAGAGTAAGTTAATATACTACCCAAAAATATTGGGTCGTTACATTCTTCCCCCCTTAAGAAATTTCGTCCCCGAAATTTATACTTGAGGTCTAGTCGAAAAGGTGAGGGTAATTTTGCTTCATTGTTTCCTCAGGCTCCCAAGTCGCTTCTTCATATTTATGATTTCTCCACAACACTTTCACAAGGTGGGTAGTCTTGTTTTGTAGAACCTTGTCTCTACGGTCTAAGATCTCCACTGGCTACTCCTCATAAGAGAGGTCATGTTCCAGTTGTACCACCTCTGGGTTCAGTACATGTGAAGGGTCGGGTATGTACTTCCTCAAGAGAGATACATGGAAGACATTGTGAACTTGAGCTAGGTTCGGTGGAAGTGCTAGACGATAGGCCACTACTCATATGCGATCAAGGATTTCATAGGGGCCAATGTACATAGGAATGAGCTTCCCTTTCTTCCCAAACTGCATGACTCTCTTCCAGGGAGAAATTCAAAGGAAGACTTTGTCACCAACACCAAACTCCAAGTCCCTTCGAAGATTGTCAGCATAGCTCTTCTGCCGACTCTGAGCAGCCTTTATGTGTTGTTGGATGGCATGAACCTGTTCTGTCATCTTTTGCACAAGATCAGGCTCAAGAAGCTTTCTCTCACCAGTTTCATCCCAACAAGTAGGAGTTCAACATCGCTTTCACTACAGAGCTTTATAGGGTGCCATCTGAATACTCGAATGGAAGCTGTTGTTAGAGGAGAACTCAACTAATGGGAGGTGTTGATCCCATCCACCTTTAAATTCCATTGAGCATAATCTCAACATGTCTTCGAGTGTCTGAATAGTCCTTTCAGATTGGCCATCAGTTTGAGGATGATAGGCCGTACTAAAATTCAATTTAGTATTCAGAGCATGTTGAAGACTTCTCCAGAATTTTGATGTGAATCTTGGGTCACGATCAAACACGATGGATAGTGGTACCCCATGCAGCCTTACCACTTCCTTCATGTATATATTGGAAAGCTGATCCAGAGAGAAATCTTCCCGAATAGAGATAAAATGGGATGTCTTGGTGAGACGGTCCACAATAACCCATATCGCATTGTTTCCTTTGGATGTTTTCGGGAGACCAGTTATAAAGTCCATAGTGATATTATCCCACTTCCATACTGGTATGGGTAGCAGTTGTAATACCCCTTAGGAAGTTGTCATTCTGCCTTTACTTGCTGACACACCAGCCACCTTGTAGTGTAATCAACAATCTCCCTCTTCATGTTATCCCACTAATAATGATCAAGAAGGTCTCTATATATATTAGTGCTTCCCGGATGTATAGAGAAAGTAGAGCTATGAGCTTCATCCATCTGTTCTTTCTTTATCTCCGGAATAGATGGAACACATAGTCTTGTACAAAATTTCAATACACCTTCTTGATCAATATTGAAATCAGGGAACTTCCCATCTTTTACAGCCTCCAACTTCTCCTGCAGCAAAGGATCTTCTTTTTGAGTCTTCTTGATCTTCTCTAGTAATGAAGGTTGAGAAATCATTTGGGATAGGGTTGATGATGTCCCTTTCCTTATAATTCCCATGTCCAGTTTTACTAGATCTTTAATCAAGGGATCTCTTAGGATCCTCATTGTTGCCAGAACAATAGGATCTTTCCTGCTTAACTCATCTGTGACTTTGTTTTCTCTTCCAGGGTGATAATGAATTGAAAAATCATAGTCTTTAATAATCTCCAACAATATCCTTTGTCTCATGTTCAATTCTTTCTGCGTGAAAATATACTTTAAACTTTGGTGGTCGGTGTATATATCACATTTCTCCCCATAAAGATAGTGTCTCCATATATTTAGAGCAAAAACAACTACCGCTAGCTCTAGATCATGCGTAGGATAATTCTGCTAATGAATCTTCAACTGTCGAGATGCATAAGCAATTACCTTGTCATTTTGCATGAGGACGCACCCAAGCCCTTTCAGAGATGCATCGCTAAAAATAACGAATCCTTCTCCGACAGAGGGTAGTGTTAACACAGGTGCAGTAACCAATCTCTTCTTCAGCTCTTGGAAACTTTCCTCGCATTCCTTTGTCTAGATGAACTTAACCCCTTTTCGAGTCAACTTGGTTAGTTGATTAGAAAGCCGTGAAAAGTTTTTCACAAACCTCCTATAATATCCCACTAAACCAAGGAAACTACGAATATCATTTACTGTTGTGGGTTGAGGCCACTCCTCCACAACCATTGTCTTTACAGGGTCAACTGAGATTCCTTCATTGGTCACAATGTGCCCCAAGAAAGCCACTTGTTGTAACCAAAACTCACACTTGCTAAACTTTCCAAAGAGCCTCTCCTTCCGTAGAGTTTTCAAAATAACCCTCATATGATCTTCATTCTCCTCACGACTTTTTGAATATATCAAAATATCATCAATAAAAACTACCACAAAGTTATCAAGGTAGTCCTTAAAGACTCTATTAATCAAATCCATGAAAATAGCAGGAGCATTAGTCAATATGAAGGGAATAACAGTAAACTCATAATGCCCATATCTTGATCGGAAGGCAGTCTTTGGAATATCTTCCTTCTTCACCCTCAGTTGATGATAACCAGATTGAAGGTCAATCTTGGAAAAGAATTGAGCCCCACGAAGTTGGTCAAATAAATCATCAATTCTTGGAATAGGGTATTTTTTCTTCACTGTGATCCCATTCAGTTCTCTATAATCAATGCATAGCCGCATTGATCCATCCTTCTTCTTCACAAAGAGAACTGGTGCTCCCCAAGGAGACACACTCGGACAGATAAACCCCTTCTCCAACAAGTCTTGGAGTTGTTTCTTTAACTCTTCTAACTCCACATTTTCCATTCTATACGGAGTCTTTGATATTGGTTGAGACCCAGGTACGAGTTCAATGGATAACTCTACCACTCTTTCGGGGGGAGGTCCAGGTAACTCCTCAGGAAATACATCCATGTATTCCTGAACAATTGGAACATCTTCTATTGGTATGCTCCCTTTTCCTTCTTCATCATCACCGATTAAATCCATAAATAAAGCTATAGGAGGTGCTTCTAGATAGGGATCAGTTCGGGATATCTCTCCTTGGAAGATAACTGTAGGTTGTTTATTCAAGACTAATGATATTTCCTTACTTCTGCATTTGATTTTAGCATTATACTTTGAGAGCCAGTCCATCCCTAGTATAACGTCGAATTCCAACACGGGAATGACTACTAGATTTGCGATAAGATTGTGCTCACTAAAGTAAAAACTAGAGTCTCTAAACACTGTTGATGCATGGATAATCCCACTTGAAGTCTTGACTAACAACTCTACCTCAAGCAATTCCGAGATTGATTCTATATTCTTTTCAAACTTGGAGGAAATAAAGGAATGCGTAGAACCAGAATCAAACAAAGTAGTTGCTAGTTTTGAGAGGACAACAAGAGTACCTGCTACCACGTCATTCGGAGCTTCAACTTCAGTTGTTGTGATAGAAAAAGCATGACCTTGCTCCCCTGGCCTTTGCTGAGGTTGATGGTGATTCCCCTCCACTGCCCTTGGATTTAGACAGAGATTAGCATAGTGCCCAAGCTGTCCATACTTGAAGCAATGGACTTCGGGTAAGGCCATAACCATCTTTCCTCTATCGTTAGTGTTAGGGAGTTGATGCTTCACCTCACTACGACAATTCAGAGCAATATGGCCTCCTCTTCCACACTTGTAGCACTTGCCACTTCCGACCAAGCAGTTCCCCAGATGATTCTTCCCACATTTATTGCATGTGGTAAGTTGCATTTGCTTTCCACCTCTTCCCTGATCAAAAGTCTTCCCTAAAATGGGCTCTAACGATCTCTTATTTTCATTTGATTTATGAGACCACTGTGTCTCACCAAACTCCAGCTTGACTTTCATTGCACTCCGCACGATCTCCTCATAGCTATCGTAGTCTCGGTTGGCTAAATTATTCCACAGATGAGGTATCAGTCCACCGAAAAATCTATCAACCTTCCCACTTGGATCCATGACAAAGCTAGAGGTATATCGTGAAAGTCGGGTGAAGTTCATCTCATAGCTTCCGACAGATTCGTTCTCCTTCTGCTTCAGCTTGAGAAACTCTTTCTCCATTCTCGTTCTCATGGAACGAGGGAAATACTTGTTAAAGAATATTCCTTGGAATTCTTCCCACTACATAGCTTCCATATCTCCTCTAGGATTTGTGTTTTTGACCAGTGACCACCACTGATCAGCTTCTCCCTCTAGGCGATAAACAACAAGGGTGACTTTTTCTTGTTCCGAACAAAGGAGTACTAAAAATATCTTTTCAATGGCGCTTATCCATTGTTACGAAACCAAAGGGTCAGTAGATCCACTGAATGATGGTGGTGTTTGACGCATGAAGGACTCAACAGAGTGTTGTTCCCTTCGTGGTGAGGTTGTCCTCTCAGCTTGATTCAAGTTATAACTCATAACTTGAGTCAGTTGGTTCATCATTCGCATGAATGTTTCCATTCCGGCTTCAATCAGAGGGGCGTCAGCACATGGTGCATTGCGGTCACCATCGAAACGGTTCCTCCTATTGCCCGCCATTTTCTAAAAGAATAAAACCTTAGTGAGAAACTTATTTAATTTATGAATCTTTTAACTAAGACTTCATGCTTAGACAATTACACTTCTCTATAATTCCTTCATAATGATTCATAAAAAGTTTGTGATTAACCAAACATATCCCCCGGGAGTGTCATAACCAAGAGTGCAGCAAGTCCCGTTATCGTGCACCAGTTCCCATTCGAGTCTAGCTCAAAGTGGTGTTTTCGGGTTTTACCCCTATGTACATCTGTTCCAGAGCCGCCTCTACCTGCTCGTATCCAGACAGGGATGTATTTGTTTGATAAACCACTTACTCAATACTTACCAAAATACCAAGAAGTTTTCCTATATGTAAAATTTTCTATAGGGTTCTTCCTAAAGTTTTTATATCCTAATTTCCACAAATAACTAAACCATCCTTTGATACCAACTATAACATCCCGTCTTTTTATAACATAACTTTCATTTCATTACATGGAACTGAGGATCTTTAAGGTTTAGTGTCTTGGAAACAGGGAACATAATACATGAAAAGAACATAAAACATTATTCTTAAAGACTTTAAAGGCTTCTCTTTAAGTTCATCCTAGGTTCATTACTGCATCTCATAACCTGGGGACATACATCAAAAGAAAGGGTGAGCATAAGGCCCAGTAAGGGAAACAAGAGAAACATTTTACATGTGAACTTGAGATACTTCAATAAGGACATGAAAAGAACTTTAAGGCATGAGAAAGAAATCATGAGATACATCATAATAAAAATAACATTTTTCATAACTTGAATATGTGGATGCAACATTCAATATTGAAAATCATTTCGTTTCACCAAGGTCCATCCCCAAGGTGTCATTAAAAATTACCAAGGTTATTCACCAAGGTATCAGTCTAAAAAGTCATCTCTAGAGATTAAGTCTTTACCCAATGCATTGAAGCGCTATCTAGGCGAACACTAGATATGTATTTATTATCATGTGAGCCACATATATCATCATCAATCATTTCATAAACAACCCATATAGCATAAAAGAAATGGGTTTCATTTCATAATCATAACGTTTTAAAAACTGCTTTAAAGACATGATCTTTATGTCACTTTAAACCCACGAAAAGGGGAAGCAGGTTTCATGTATGTAAATCCCAGAATTTAAAATAGAACATTTTGATATATATGTGAATACCATTGTATAAATAAGAGCTTTTAGTATTCAATTTATAACATAAAAATAATTTTGAGAAAAGAGAGAGGCATTTTGAGACGAAAATTCTGCAGCATAACAGCTTTGTTACAAGGTTTTAGAAAACATTGAAAAGAGAGGGAACATGGGTCACCCACTCATAAATGATCCATAAAACAGTAGGGAGACAGAATATAAGGGATTTTAGAACATGGTAATGAAGTTTGAAAGATATACCATATGAAATGAAAAACATGGAAGTGAGACAAAAATAAGATTTCTCTTATGAAAATTCGGCAGCCTAACGACGTCACTGAAACTTCAATAAAAAAAAGATTTGGCAAGATCAAATAGGGTCTCTCATCATATGATCATAAGAGATCAGTATGATAGACATAGAGATCATACCCCAACATAATAAAAAGGAACTTGAAAGACTTGACATGAAAATCAAACTTGAAAAATGAGAAGGGTGAAAGAATTCCTTAAAAAATTCGGCAGCCTGACGGCGTCACTTAAACTTTCATAAAACTAAATGATGAGAGTAAGAGGGGATCTCTGATCATATAAACATGAAAAGGGCAGTAAGAGGAATATAAAAGAACATCCTCTCACATAAGAACATGGAGCATAAAAGGAATGACATAAAAGAGATTACATGAAAAGAAAGAGAGAGGTCGGATCCCTTACCTTAAAACGTAACTCTTAAAACTCAATGGTTTGGACCTTGAGGGCTTGGGGGCACCTTGGGAGGACTCCTTGGGAGTTAAGGAGACCAGAAATTCGTTGGGGGAGAGTTGGGAGTGAAAACTAAGGGAGGAAAGGGTGGGTATTTATAGGGAAAGTGAGGGGACAAGGCATTAATGGCCAAGAGACACCTCGCAAGTGCTTTTCTCAAAACCATGTGCTCTCCCTTGGAATTTACCATGGAGTTAGGCCACATGGGCCTCCCAAAACAATAATTCATCACCCTTGGCCGGACAACCCTTAAAATATCTCCTGACATCATCATGACACAGTTATGATGTCATTAAACATACCGAAACCCTAAAACTGCATTTTTACTATTCACTAAAAAATTCATCTTACTCAGAAAAATCCCAAAATTTCACCTTAACCAAATATTGATGCTCTAATTAAATTTATGAACTCCATTTTATAAAAATAATTTTCTAAATATTTTTAATTTAATTTTTAAATAAAAACACTATTCATCGAGAATTCATTTTTTTAGAAAAATCCCCAAAAATTACCATAACATAATATCGATGCTCTGAGTTCAAAAATAAAGTCCTTTTTATAAAAATAATTTTATAATTATTTTTAATTAAATTTTTAATTAAAAAACACTATTCACCTGAAAAAACTAATACTTGAATAATAATTTATGAAACCGTTATTTACCCATTTTATTGAATCACATTACTTAATCTAGGTGTCTAAATTATATTAAAACTTTCTTTGAGTGAAATTACTAATCCATTTGGTCACATTACTAATCCTAAGTGTAAAATCACTATTCATAATTTACTATTCATCAAAAATTAAGTTGATCTTATTAGACTCCAAATTCCTCACTGAACATTTTTTTAGAAGACCATTTTTTTGAAAATCATTACACATCATTAATTATTTAGGGTTTACATAAAAAATATCCTTTTTTCAAAATTCATCAATAAAATACATCCTAAAATTATCCGGACATTTGAAATTTCACAAACATCACTAAAGGAAGAAATATTAATTCATTCATCCCAAAGGATTACACAAAGAAGCTAGGGTCTCATCACATAGCCCCTTATAACACCGGCATATGACTTAAGTGTAAGGTGTGCTATGGTGAGAGAATATGAGGGAGGCTCAGATAACATTGCCCTAGTAGTAATCTCTACTAACTTGAACTTTTCCTGCAGGCGTTTCCGTTCAAGCTTGACACGCTGGAGTTCGGCTTGGGCTTGGTCCAAAGCGAAGCCCAAAGATGCCACCTCCTTCCCAAGCTCTGATAAGTGGGCTTCATAAGGTTCGAGTCTACTGGATGAAGCCATCGACTCCTCTTTCTACATTAACCATTAACATATTATTAAATCATTAAGAGTAAGTTAATATACTACCCAAAAGATTGGGTTGTTACAATACTCTTTAAGCTTCTTGATGAATAGTGACTCGGAGAGAACCTCCATGAAAAATGGTCATACACCTCCATTTTGGGAGAAATGGGCCATAATATGGGAAAAACAGGACACCTCACTTTTTTTGTCCTCCCTATATGGGAAAAGACTGATTTTCATTTAAGGGGAGGTTGTGGTAAAAATCCCCCTAGCCCTACGGGATGGGGTTTCTTCCATTATTTTTTTTCCATTCCTTGGGCCAAATTTTTTGGCCTTAGAGAGGCGTTTTGCGTTAAAAATTTCCCCAACCCTGTGAGATGGGGCTGATCCCATACTATGACTACTGTTGCTACTGCCCCACTCTCTTTATCACACACATCCTTATTCGAGCATGAGCTAGGTGGAATGCTAGATCTGTACATAAAATGTTTGGTTCTGAGGATGTAATAAGTGCATGTTGATTGGCTTCCCTCAAGTGAGAATCCACTTTAATGTTCTCAATTGACTTGTTCATGAGTTTTTCAATGGATTTCTCTCATGGGGACTAATGATTTTGAGACTTATTCAAGGCTGATTCATGATGAGTGTGGCATATTTCTTGAGTAGTTTTCTTGTTTAATAGACACGTTGGAGTAATTACATTACAGGATGTTATTTACAATGGGTTCTACAAAACGGGATGTGGGGTGAAGTGAAAATCTCCATATTCCCCCCATCCTTGGATATGAACACCAAATAGGGAGTCGATAAGTAGATATCATAACTCATGAAATGCATTGAGGCATGTCTATTGAAGATATTTCCATGAATTCTTTGATTTTGGCCACCACGCAGATGGAAGGGATTCCAAGTCGATTTGATGATGATGATCTCACTCTATTTTTACATAGTATCCATACCCATTATAAGGAATGAAATTTTCTTTCAGGTGGAATAGAGTTGTCCAGTGATACATACGGATGTTGTGTATGCATTCTTCTAAAAATGGTTTTGGAATGTCGAACTGAGAAGTGGATGAGGCCCAAAAATGATGGTTATATCATCACTATAAAATTTTATTTTCATGAGAAACATATCTTTTTGTTCTTCTACTAGAGAATCCTCTACTTCAACAACCCAACATGAGAACTTCTTCACTATTTTTTCGTAAGAAGTGGGGCTATTAGGGGTCTTGTTGGCATGTTCTGGAGGTGGTTTATTTGATGAACACTTCCTTGGTCCTTATTCTGGTTGAGAAAGGATGTCACTTTTCATTGATAAGGTCTCTAAATTGATTGGGTCCATCTTTCCAAGCACCTCAGAATATGAGGGATCTCCCATAATTGACTCGGTAAGGGGAGGACCTTCTTGATAAAATGAAATGTCACCATGGGGAGGACCTTGAAAATGAATTAGATCACGGGGAGAACTACCACCATATCTCAATGAATTAATATAGGGATAATTTTTGTAGTTTATAACATGGAGAGGAACTTTTGGGTGGATTATAGTAAGGGGATGAACTTCTTGCTGAAACCAAATCTTACTATGGGGAGGAACTTTATAGAAAATACCATCATGGGGAGGACCACTATCATGGATGAATGTCAAACTATATGGATAATTTCCACATCTTATAACCTAGTGTGGAACTTTAGGGAAGACGATAGTAAGTTGAGGACCTTCTTGTTAAAATGAAATGTCACTATGATGAGGAACTTCACAAAAAATGCCATCATGAGGAGGACTACTATCACAGCTCAATGTTTGACTACAGGGATAATTTCTACAGTGTATACCCTAGGGAGGACCTTCTAGGTGGATATTAGCAAGGTGATGAGCTTATTTGTATTTGATATTCCAGATAAGTGTATGGATTCCATGATGATTATCAAGAGGTATCCACCCTTGATCGATTAGTTTGTGCCCACGATGGAATACTTCATGGTAGATACTATGGGGAGGACCTCCAGATATGTTGGTAACAATATTGTGGGAAGAACCTGTACAAATTCTACATCCACTTCCATAATTTGGTAATAGAACAACAAGATCCTAAACCACCACTAATATATTCTTGATGTCCTTAAGAACTCCTTCCTCTAGTAGAGTAGGGTTATGAGTATGATAGTTGCTTTTGGCATGATTTATTTTTATGCACTCTCTTGTGGGTGACTGGGGCCACTTTCTATAAATGAAAACCTTCATATATGGGTGCCTGTTTAAGTGGATCCTATGGTGATACTAGAATATGTTGATAAGCTTCTATAATTTTGGTAGGGATATATTCCTATCTTGGAGTGGTCACTAGAGTGGATGGGTGACCCCCAATTGGAAATGATATTTGTGCCTAATCTTGTTATCCATTTATCAAAAAATATTTCAAATGACCCTCCTGGATGGGATTAGGGATGATATCTACTCTTGGGTAACCATCCTATTGTGAAAATGAGTCACCCCATTTGAGGAGGCAGGGTTTCATTCCCTAATCCTATCCATTACCATCGACATGATTACATCTTAACAAGTTTAAAAGATATAGCCAAGGATTGATTTTTGACCCTCTATCATTGCTAAGACATGTTGGTAGATGTATTTGGTGAGAATGGGGATATATTACCATTCTAGTGTTGGAGTAGGGATATGTTCCTGCCCCTTTCATTCATTTAATACTAGTAAATATTGACAGTATTATTGTGTGGGGGTAGAGATATGAATCTTCCCCTAATTTAAAACTGGGATACACTAGCTTCTTTCTCCAATTACCACCATATTTATCTAATAGGATTGATATACCAGATCAGGTTTTCATCTACTTATTGATTGTCGCTGTATTTGACTGGTAGTATTGATATGCATCCACATGAATTTGAGTCCACTGGTGGTTTTACACCATATTTGATTGGTATACTTGATATGAATGATTAGGTATTTGCATCTGCTCATAGTTTTCCACCCCACCATATTTTATTAGAAAGATTCTTTAGTAGGAACAAGGATGATGGCCTATTCTATATTTATTGATCATTTCCCTATACAAGTCACCCTGGGGACTTGGGTTCGCATGACCTCTGTTATGGCCTATGGGGAGACATACTCTTCATGGTGAGGATGTTGGGACACACGATGTTGATAGCAATGATTACTGGTAGGGAACCTTGGAAGGGAACCCTGTGTTTCTAGGATGAATTTTCTAGTGACCACTTCATCATCCTCCATAAGGTAATAGAGGAACTCATCATCAAGTTCTGGGTATAGGCTCTCTAAATGGTTTGAGACAGCTATTGGGGCTGTCTGGTTCTGGATCGCTGAACATCATTGAGAGGACGCTTGGTGGGGATTCAAAGATGGAGGGCCTATTAAGTTAACTCTAGGTTAAGATAATACCATTATTGTGGTACTCCAAGACCAATGCATTTGAAACCCAACATTGAGGATGTTGGGTGTGTGATGACATCCTATGTTTGGTCGAGGAACCGACCTATGCAACAGAAGATGTACATGTTTGTAAAAATTGGTGAGATGCTATTAGATTGAGTATATTTATGTTGCAGAGTTCATGAAATATATGTGAAAAACACACATAATAATACCCCATCAAAATATCATCTCTATAAATTAACACATGCCCCATTAATCATTTTTCTTAGACCTCTTTAATTTTGAGAGTAAAGGGGCCTGATGGGTGGGTGACACTATCACCTTATTTAAGTATTCACATTGGGTTCACCATTTTTGTTTTTAATGAGAATGGAGAGGGTTTTCTTGGTAGGAAAATTTTTTTCTAAAAAGAAGCAGTCACTCTATCATTTTTAACATGTTAAGGATATGCCGTAACTAAATCATTTCACATCATGTTTACCATTTTGTTTCTAATGAAAGTAAATATGTCCCTAGTATGAATTATTATAGTGGGGAGGGGGGGGGGGGGGGGTGAATATTACACAATCATTAAAATTAGGTTCAATATTCTCAAATATCTTCCAACAAGTTATTCATGGATCCATAAACACCCATTGGTTCACTCATTCGAGATGTTTCACAAACCTACTTTCCAAAGGAATGAGGTTGTTGAGAAATGGCCCCAATAATGCACAAGGAATCACATTGGTTGAGAGGATGGGAGTTCAGGCTCATAAAAAACTTTTTCTGTGGGAATTATTTTCTATTCCGAGACTCTCTTATAGAATTGAGACATGTTCATGAATCCTTTGTTCATTCACAAGTATGATTTGGATCACCCTGAATTAATGATTAATTATTAGCATGCATGGTTTCAAAATAATCTATATATATCTGAGTTTCTCCATCAATGGAGGGATTTATATGTATCTGAGGTTCTATATCAATGGAACCTTTTTATATAGGGTTCATATATTATTATATTGTTCATCATTATGATGCTGGTTTTAATCCACATAGTAGGGAACTATGAAATTTACTATCATCTAGGGAGACAAGAGTTGTTTTGATGTTAGGATCAAACCCATAATATGGGATTATTATGTATCCTTGTGAAAGGAATTATAACCCATGTAGTTCAATTCCACTTAACAGGACACATCATACCTTTTATGGTCATGTGACAAGGACCAAACTGTGCAATTTAACATCATGTGACACAGATGTCAAGATAGAAGGTTCCTAACCAAGGATGGAATGAGACTTACACCAAAGTAACCTGAGGAACTTGTAAGGGGAGTGGTCTCCCAAGTGGGGTATGATATTATCGGGAACATGGACTGAATAAGGATGGTAATGAAAGGGGCCCTAAATGAGTATGGCCCTCTGGGTTGGATATGACCCTACCTAAGATGTCTCATAGAGAACATTAGGGTAAATTGGGTGTTTGGTTTGGAGCTCATGGAGGCTTCATATGTATCCCATTTAGTTGGGAATCAATTTCTACATAGTTCGATGCCACTTAACAAGACAAATAATACCTTTTAAGGTCATGTGACAAGGACCAAACCATGCAGTTTAACATCATGTATCAAGGACATCCAGGAAGAAGGTGCCTAGCCAAGGATGGTATGGGACTTATGCTTAAGCAGACCAAGGAACTTAAATGGGTCGTGGGATCCCATGTGATGTATTATCTTATTGGGAACATGGCCCGAATAAGGATGGTAATGAAAGGGGCATGTAAGGAGTATGGACATTCAGGTTGGATATGACCCTAATGGGGATGTAGCCCATATAACATTAGGGTGAATTTGGGTGTTGGTTTTGGACATCATGTAGGCTTCCTACATATCCCAATTAGTCATGAATCAAAGCCCATGTAGTTTAGAATGGGTTGGGGGTTACACCTTTAGAGGAGGCCCATAGAGTTCTTGAATATGGTTGGGGATTACATCGAATAGGAGGCCCATTGGAGTGTGGTTTGATTGAGGATTACACTGAATAGGAGGACTATAATAGGTTTTGGATATGGTTGGGGATTATATGGTATAGGAGGCCTATAAGAGGATTATTCTTTGGTAATATGTCCCTTTGAAGGATGAGGCATGGTTTCAGGGCTTACACTATATATGAGGCCCATTTGTGGTTTGGGATCATGTAGATTTCATGATATACACTAACCTCTAAGCCAAAATGAGTCATGATTGGTGTGAGAAACAAGATTAATTAGTAAATTTTAATATCACATGATCCACTTTGTCCATGGGTAGACAAATACTGGATACCAAAGGGAAAGATAAAGGGAATTTAATGTGCCACTCCCCTCTTTTACTTTTGGTAATCAGGATAGTCAAATTGACTCCTGGCTACGACTTGGGCATGTGAAGAGAAGAAAGAGTGTCACCTCCCATAATAAAGACCAGGGGCTTACTCCAAGATGGATTCCATGGGACTGGGTCCCAAGTAAGAGAGGATGATATGACACTACACCTCAAAGGGAAAGGCGAGCGTGATCCTCCATCTCCCCTTCTTGAACAGGGAGGTCCACATGATCACCTTCAATGTCAGGACCCTCGTTACCATAAGAGTATAGACTTGCAGACATTCCAAGGGTCCTTATTATCAAGGATATTACCAAAAGGACTATTCTTACCATGGGTATGTAGTCTCAAGAGGACACACTGATTTTTATAGTGATACGATCATACATATTAGGTGGTTTTTTAGGAGGCCTTGGCCTGATTCCATTAGACTAGTTCGTAGAGGGGAAAAAGTGGGGCCTAATGGTACGATGAAGGGAAGTGTTGGGAGTTGGAAAGAAAAACAACCCAGGATGCCTCATTTCAACTAGAATATTCTCATGTGGGATGGGGTTCCCTCCACATAGCATGTTACTATGCAGGGTTCCTCATATCATTGTACCTGATAGGGAAACATGGTTTACATATCAATTCAAGAAGAGTTTGCAGAGGGAATTGGGTACACAAGTGATCCCGATCATAGCATAGCACCCTCAGACTGATGGACAGTTAGGCTAGACTATATAGGTTCTAGAGGAAATGATTAGAGAATATGTCCTTCATTTTTGGTTCTCTTAGGAGAGGCACATACCCCTGGTTGAGTTATCCTCTAACAATAGCTATTAGGTGACTATATAGATGGAAATTTCTGAAGATTTTTATGTTAGTCCATGATGATCACCTATGTGTTGGTTAGAGGTAGGAGGGGAAGTTTTTATTGGACATCATCTCATTCATAAGAATTCAGAGTAGGTCCAGTTGATCAGAAAGTGGATGGATACTGGACAGTCTTGATAGAAATCTTATGATGATCTCTATCGATGAACTATAGATTTCAAGTTCAAGGATCAAATATTTTTATGTATCTCACTAAGGCTGGGGAACATAAAGATTATTAGACATGTAAATATTTCACTGTGATATGTTGGTACATTTGAGATTATGGAGAGATTCAGGATGATAGCCTATCGGTTGTAGTTACCTAAGAGGTACCAATCCATTCAAAACATCTTCCATGTATCTCAGCTACATTGTTATCACTCAGACTAGTATCACACTCTATAGTAGGATAAGGATGAGCTATAGGTCGATGCATCCTTCAAGGATTATCCTATTCGTATTGTTGATAGGAGCACGAAGGTTATTTGAGGTTGGTCAAATCCTCTAGTACGGGTTCTATGACATCATGACCGTTTACATGATGTGACTTGGGAGTGGGAGGCCAATGTATGTGCTCAGTTTTTGGTGTTATTATCAAGTGATTCTTAACCACCCTTAGGAAGGAAATTTTAGGATGAATTTATTTAAGGGGAAATATTATAATATTATAGGTTTTTCTTGAGGTATGAATCTTTTTATTTTCTGATTAACTCCTTAGTTTTGGCATAATTTGTGTTCCTAATGAGATCACCAAAGTTTTAGGTGTGTGTGGGGATTTTTTTGAGCCCATAGGCTTGGTTTTTATAAAATTAAACTATTCCGAACAGTTAGTGAAAACCATGAGACCCAGACCACATAGTTTGAATAAACCATGTAGGGCTAGACAGAGGCCAGAGTAGGGCTACAAGGTTTGAGGAAACTATGTATCCAGGGGCGCATGACTTTGTGGGACCTCTATTTTTTTCAGTTGAGGGATTTTTCATGGTTTTAACATTGTTTTTCAAACTATGTGTATGAAACATGTAGGTCCCCCCTTAAGGTAGTGAAGGGAGCACGGTTGGAACATGGTTGGAACATGGTTTGGATATTCGTGTGTCAAAACCATGTGGACTAATGTTTTTGGGTGAATTTAACATTTTCCCTTAATACATTATATGATTAAACCCTTTTCTTATTTCCTTTTTTTAATTCACAACAAGCCCTCTACTTTGAGATCTCCTCTATGGGATCAAGATAGGATCCTTGATATCTTCACCATCTGAACTCAGATCTGAACACCATTTGTATCATTGGATTTTCATCAGTGAGTTCTATGTTCCTCTTGTGTTGTTAATAATTTTTATTTGTATTGAAAGAGTTACTTATGTTAAAGATAATTTTTCCTATTTGTAGGGTTTTCATTTCTTCTTTGTTTTTTTTCCAATATATATCGAATCATAGGTCGATACTAGAAGAGTGTTCTACCACAGACCTATGATAGGTGGTCTATACCTTTCCCTCAAGGTTTGGTGTTTTATATACCCTATTATAGTTTTGATGTAGACCAAAATTTATAAAATTTCCCCTAAAATTAATTGAATGTATTAATACAATCATTTGAGACCTGATTAGGTTACCCACTAGTACCTTTTTGATCATTGGAGGTTTTTAGACCCAACCTAGGCCACCCACGTGGTGTGTCTTTGTATATGACCTATTTTATACCACCCCTTTGGGTGAGTGTGATCTTTCCACTTATTTTGGGAGCCTTATTAAATTGATTTAGAATTTAATGAATGATTAGGAGAAGGTTATGCCTCCTTGAAATGTGATGACATGATATGAAATGATTATAATGATCAAATAGATTTTATTGAATTGTATAAATTAATTGCAAGAACTCATGTAATGTGAATGGTTATGAAATGATGATTAATTGAGATGATGAATTGATAATGGTAGTGGATTCCTTGTATGAGCTCCTTGGATCCTGATTCCATTAGATACCATGGAAATTTCTACTCCATGGATCTTGTTTATGGTCGTGGATTCCTTATATTTGTCCAATACTTGGATATTAATTTCATAGGATGCTAAGGGAATTGATACCCATTGGAGATAGATTGTTTGGACTCGCATTCGACATGCTCTGTGGACATGATCCTTGGAATCCACCTAATTTTTTATCAAGTTTCAATCAAGATACTCCTTGTACTCAATGAGGATTCCTTGGTCTTCTATACCTTGAATCTAACTCTTCATGAACTGACACTAGATTACATTGTATATGCCAATGTGGATATTATAAAATAGATTAAATGACATAGAACAATGTAGATTTTATACACTAGTTTACATGGTGTGAATGATGTGGATGTTATACACTTGATTACACAACATGGCCATTTGGGATTCTTGTTATGATTTACAGATAACTTTGGTATGGGTATCCAGTTACAGTTGTTATACTGGATAGTTATCACACCTATTTATTTATGATTTATAGCCTCTCTTATTATGGAAGATTTACTATTATATATAGGGATCCATGTTTGTATAGACAAGATCACACTTTACTTTAATTACTATTATACATGTGATATATATTTCACACTACATTTGTTTATATTTGATAGAATGGAATTTTTATAGACACTATTGGTGGAAGCCTACTAAGTGTTATCTCACACCCTTTTTAGGTCGTTGTTGGGTACCCAGATAGACTTCATGGATGTAGGTAGGGATCAGGGAAAGTTCCCATTGTACGATGCTTGATTTGATCACTGCTTAGGATTAGGGGAGCACAGGACTAATCTAGGATCATGGTTCTATATGGAGATAGTTACTTTTTGGTCTTTTTGTTATTTTTTTACATGTATTGTACTTGGTTTCATGTTTCCATGCATTGCCTTCCATTATACACAGATACATGACATGATCATCATATTTTATATGACTACTTTGGGTTTATTTATTATCATACTCCCCTAGATTCTATCTTATATCTTTAATTTACATTATGCTTTTTTTATTGATCGATATGTTTATACCGCTACGCTATACTATGAAATAAGGGAATAGTATCCCCATAGACACACTCTAGGTCCTCACTACTAGTTGGTAGCCTCTAGTGTATGGGGAGGTGTGTTTGAGGCCATGCGACCCACTAGCTTAGGGAACCGTTTAGTGGCACCCAAGTCATGATGTTACATAACACTTGTTAAAAAAACAAAATTAAAATCCTTTTAAAAAAATTAAAATGCATGGATATTAGTTTCTCCCCATGTCTAACACTCAATTTTAAAACCCTAGTCACTGAGATTTGTAACTTCCATATATCCTTTCTTTTTAGGAGATTACATCATTATAAAACCTTTCCATTCTCAGTTGATCACTCCATCATTACACTATTCCACCACACCTGCATCATCGATATATTATCGGTTATTAACTATTTCAATATTTGTATGTCCTCAATAATTATTTTCATTATTTTTATGATTTATTTATTTCTATCATTGATTTTTTAGAATCCTAATAGGTTTAACCAATCATTGTATTTTACATTGTCAATGTTAGTGCTCTTTTTTATCAAAGAGAGGAAACATCAATGTGGTGAAGAAAAAATCACCGAGAAGAGAGCCATTACTTCACCCAAGACCTTGGGCATGCACCTAGGATACTTTTTCCATTCCCTTTAGTATGCACCCAAGGTAAAATATCCAGGTATCCCGATACACTATCATGACCCAATCATGGGGGTATCATCCCATATCAATAAGAACATTAAGGATGTAGTTTATGTGGTTTGTTCTTATATAAGAGATGGAAGTTTCCCCAACAATGTGGAGGATGGTGTGTGTCAGTCCAGACACCACCCTAGTTGGGAGTTGGGGATTCTCTCCTATTGAGTCCATGGAAGGATGAAACTAGTCAACTTCACATCATTTTAAGAGTTGTATGGATGAGCCCTGTCCACCGAGGAGGGGGCCAAGGAGCAACACGAATGACCCGATGTGCTGAGATGCTTAGTTCTTGAAGAGTGGTATCAAAGCATATGTGCCTCATGATGTTTTCAGAATGCTATCAATTGGGACTTGGTGGTGGTAACAGAGTCTCGAGATGTCATGGTGGAGGTAACATGATAGATACAACCATGATCAAGTGTGAATATCAGAGGTAAAAATGACACTATGGAGGGTGGGTTTCAATGAGATCTATGGTTTACGACCCAAACAAAGGGTGGACCATGGATCCAACGATGATGAGTGAGAATCCCTTTTCCATGTATGACAACCAGTTAATTGGAAGCCGATCATTTCAAAGACACACTCAAGGCCATGATCCTGCATGCATGAGGGAGGAATGGTGATGGGATAATGTCACGAACCAATTATGGTGGCATCATCCCACACCAAAAAGAAAATTAAGGCTATGGTTCATGTGGTTTGTCCTTATATAAGAGATGGAAGTTACCCTGGAAATGGAGAGGATGGTGTGTGTCAGTTTGGACACCACCCTGGTTGGGAGTTGGGGTCGCTCTCCTAATGAGTCCATGGAAGGAAAAAACCAATGAACCTAAAATCATTTTAAGTGGATAAACCCTACCCATCGATAAGAAGGCTGGGGTTCCACATGGGTGACCCGATATGCTGTGATGCTCAGCCCAAACACTGGGCTCTACTATCCTCACATGAAGGCACCTTCACACTCATGTTGCATGCCTAGGTAAATTTCTCAAATCACCTTCAACACATTGACTTAATGATCCATTATCCTCTTATTTTCCTACAAATAGACACCCATAAACACCATTTTGAGTACTTTTGGAATACAAACAAATGTTAGAATATCTTATGCCCTTTTAAGCCTCCCCTATGTGCGCCCATGCCTTCTTCATCTCCTTAAAGTGACTAATTATAGAAAAAACTTAAGGAAATGACCAATATAAAGGGTAATTGAGTAATCTAAAGGTTAAACCTTTGAGGGAGATCACTTCAACCCTAGTCTATATTGAACCAAATCAGGTCGACCTAAAATGTCACCTGATTCGGCCCACCAAAAGGCCTTAAGTGTGCCTCCTCACACATCATAGGTTTCCAAATAGTAGTGAGGGTCTAAAACGTATAGTGAAGAGACTATACCCTCTGTTTAGAGTATAATAAAAGATAAAAATAACCAAAAACATCCACAATGATAAACATCAGAGTATGCATAATAAATAAAATGAAACAACAACATGCCATAATAAATGAAATGAAACATACAATCATATATAATCACAAGAATTCTAAAACATACGATAACTGATCGCACATCGACCAATCGCATATATAAAATAAAAAGATAGAAAATAAAAGCACAATGCTCCTTTACCAACTTTGGATCATACCACATACCCGATATCCATAAATCCTGAGCTACACTAGCCTGATCTCCATAACTCTAGTGCTCCAACGACCCAATATGGAGACTCTGTATGAGTGGATCCACTTGATCAAGCAACAGTGGGACTCGGTATGATCAATTTCATAACCTATTGTCTGACCTAAAAGTAGATAAATAGTCTATACACACATCGAGGTGTAGATACAGGGGGTGATAAATAGGCCACCCCAAATTTGAACCTATACTTTATTGTAATAACATGTGTATTAAACACAAGATATGCCTAGCCTAGTAAAAACAAACAACAACTAGCATAAAATAAACAACTACATAAAATAAATGAGGCTAAAAAAACAATAAAACAACCAACTATGGGTTTTAGTCTAACAACTGATCTAAGAATATCCCCCCTTTGGACCACGCTAGAGGATTTATATCACATTGCTCACTCCACCACATGACATCAGGCATGTACTCTAAATCTATAAAGGTTCTCTAAGAAATATAAAACCTAAAAGGAATTAATAATGAACCCTAAGGTGTTACCATAAGCTTCCACACAGAAATACACATTTTAGGCTCTAATTATCTAATGATATGATCAGAATTGGTGATAGGAACTCTACTATCTCTGAGTGAACCTATCTAGAACAAGGTAGTCCTACAAAAATCACCATCTCTATAAAATAAAATTGGGGTAGCTAAGTCATCAACCTAGGTCCATAAGATATCTAATACCACACAATCCCACTCCCTAGCTAGGTTAATACATACTCGGGCCTAGAGAGGGGATGAAATCATACATATCATCTATTATCTCCATATACCCATATAATAGTAGTCAACCAGGAGAGGAGAGAACCAAAAAAAATCTCAAGGATAATGCATAGTCTAAGATATCCTAAGGGTCTACCCCTCAAAGCAATTCCTAAGAAAAAAACACCTCAAAATCTCAGCCAAAGGCCAAAAAAACATGGTAAGATTCAACTCTCAAATCCAACATCCAAAAATTTGAACTAACGGTGTCGATCAACTCTTGGTAACAAAGAAAAAGGACCCTCTATCCCTTGGATCTCAACATCCATAAAATAACCACAATTGGATCTCATCAACCCTCCTTAGGGTTAAATAAAACTTGGGGCTCCCATGATTATCAGGGTTATAGATCAATGGGACACCCTACTCAAGGATACCTTATCTCACCCAAGCTCTTATGCCACACCCATCAAACGATCATCAAATGGATATAAGGCCAAATTAAGAGAAGGACACCCTGCCAGGTGTTCCTCTATCTCATCCAAATCACGGGACAATATTGGCATAGAAAATACTCCAAGTGGCCCTCACCAGAATCCAACTGATCCTCGATCAATACCATGCTTGAAAGGGTATAAAAATAACTAGAAAATAAATAAAGGAATTATTAATGACACTCAAGACCAACTTAAAATAAGGAAAACCTACAAGGTTTTCTCAGTATAAGAGAAAACTCATGGAATATACCATTGTAAGAAAGCCTCAACCATCCTTCCATGTATACAACCCATCATTGGGTATTACCTCACCTAAAAGGGAATCCAAAGCAACAAAATTACACAAAGTCATTCTCAATCGCTGACCAATACATCCATTTATCACCTGATCAGAAACCATCCTAAAAGAGAATCCTCAAGAGTGCCTTAGACTTATCTAAACCTCAATTCAAGACACCTGGCTGTAACCACCATCCCAAGATGTCAACCCATCCCAAAGGCTCAACCAATCCGATCCTCTAACATTAGATCTAAAATCTAAAGTGAGTGATCTAGAAACTAAACCACCCAAACCTCAAGCAATAGGGATAAAAATTCTTAATCCAAGATATCTCTGGTTCTCATCTTTGGGAACTGTCTAAAGGAACTAAAATAGATCACCTTGGTATACTCAATCTAGACCAATCACTAAGATCATGACCCACACCTAGGACTCACAACTAACAACCACAACCACCAAATGATTATTAATCCAAAACTCAAATAAAGCCTCATACAAACACTTTCCTAAAGTGAAACACCATCTAGATTTACTCTAAATGCTGAAAGGATCTCTCCCTCATGTTCTATGTGGAAAAATAATTAGAACATACTACTCATAAGTCCAAATATAATTCTAGGAAGAAAAATAGGAAAAACGCACCAAGGAATGAAAAGTAAACAATATGAACCTTGAGTACAAGGTTTTTACACCCCAAGATTCCTCCTTGGTTGTGTGCCACAACCCACTCGGTGTGTTCTTATACTAAGTACATGACATGTCCACCTCCTATATGATGTTTATCCCACACAGTGTACTCACATAGGAACATGACCATGTATCCACACATGGTGTCTGGATATAATAGTACACAACCAATGGCTATGTACCTCACATGGGCTTTGGATGTGTGCCTTACACAACCATGTTCCCTAACACAAGGTCTTTGGTTATGCCCCCGACCACACCCTGAGTCTCTCCTACATGGAATGTCCCAAACACACATGCCATGTAAGCCATTATTCCTCACCTCACCCAAAAGGAATAACACACAACATGTGGTTTCTATATTACATACAATTTAAATGGTTTTCCCAAACAAAAATCCCTTGTGATCTTCCCAAAACTACCAATTAGCCTAAAAAAACCATATATCGACCCCACAGGGGTCCCCAACAATCATAATAGGGATTTAGAACTATAAATTAATAAATATATGAGGATATATGAAAAAATATTAAAAACATGCATACCTCAGGGTATAAAATGCCATAGCTTCAATCCCAGATCCATGTCATGCGTCCACCACACCCTGATCTAGCTCTTCACCAGATCCCGATGTGATCCCCTTTCCTGCCCCCTCTCTTTTCCCTCAGCTGAACATGACACCCATAGGGGGATCACACATATGTGAAAATAAAAGGTAGGAAAGAAATAAATGGAAATAAGAGAAAAAATAAAAATAAGGAAAAATAAAATAAAAATAAAAAGAAAAGGGACCTAAACCCAGGACCGAACCCGATGCCCATGATGAGTTTACGCTTCGGCTAGACAAAACCCTCAAAACCAAACTCAATTGTGGAAATGAAATCTCAATTTAAACCTATGTTCAAAAGATATCATACAATTCACATACACGAATAAATAAACATTAAATTAATTAAATATTAAATATTCCATGAAAATTAAAATGGCTTATATTTTCACCAAACTCTTATCCTATGATAAAAACCCTATCCTGGGACCAAAAAAGTGGTCAGAAAAATTATATGAGATAATATTTCTGGAGAAAAATACGATTTTCCCCTGAAAAAATTTTAGGAAAAAAAATTTCAAAATTCTCCTAATTTTCTCAACCTGTGATGATGTAGGTTGTTAAAAAATCCCAACCATAAATGCTTCTTACCACTCAAGAAACCTTGATGTTCCACCGATATCCTAGCTCTCACCCAAGAACTGGTTCACCCAACACTATCACAACCATCAAATGACCAGTCTTACAAAGTCCACACCTCTCTCAACATAAGAGACATTCAACTATAACCAATCTAATTCTCCCCACTACAGAATTATCCTTATCATTTCTCTATAACCCAAACAATAAACCACATGGACCACACTCCATCGATCACCAACCATAATGGCCAAACGTGTAAAAATTTCTCACAACTGAGTGTTAACATGAAAACCACAACAAAATATTTAAATGAGGTTCATGAAATATAATGGCCTATGATGCACTCCCCATTATAAGGATTTCCTTACACTAATCCTCAAGTGCTGACCTCAATAGGTCCACCACAGCTACACCACTTGGGTTTCCTTAAGACCCAAAAAAACACAATAGACCCACACATGACCCATTGAAACAATCTATGAACCAACCTATATTATGAAAAAGAATCACACACATTCCCTCACACAAAAAGGCTTTATCCCAAAAAGTTTCACCAACCACCACTCTTCTCCAAAATATAGATTGATTCTCTAAGAACCTCTTATAGGTTCCTATGCACCCACATGTGCAATAAGACTCATGCTCAAATGATCTAAGTCCCAACGAAACTAGGAATCACACCTAAAATAACTGACCATACTCCTCATACCGGTTAGTTCCAACAATTCAATGCTCCCTAAACACTCCTATTAAAAATTGAGGCATACCCCTCATTCCATGATCAATCACATGACCACCCTCCACTCGGGAGTGGATCCAAAACCACGAGATCGGGATAACTTACAGCGCTCCACTACTTAAACACCAGGAATCCTCACGCCTAAGCACACCCTAGAGATAAAAAACATCTATAATCCCACCAAGAATGATTATATAGGCCCACCCAATCCATTGGTGATAGCAGACACACATGCCTCACTATAAGACCTAATAGACAACAAATGGTAATAAAAACTCCCACCCAAGCAACTCGAACCTTGGAATTTAGGTAATCCACCACCTCATGTAAGATTTAACCAAATATAAATATCTATTAGGAATATTTTACCTCATAGATCACCAAAAGGGAACTTAGAGGACACAACAAACCACAAGGGTCTCCATGCATCTCTCAATGAAGGGACTGCATCACCATCACTAGAGAACCTCTCTCCAGAAGATCCACATGGAATTTAATAAATAAATAAATAAATATATGTGGTCTAGTTGAGTATAATTACACCAAGGATTTATATGTGACACAACATATAGGTAGTTGTATACACTTTAAACAACTGAACCTCCATAGTCACTAAAAAGACTATAAACATGCATATGTCATATGAATCCTACATGCCCAAAATTATGCATGAACACTAGCCTCTTACCCACTATACAAGAGCTAAAAACCATAAATCATAAATCTAAAAACTCAAGTGCATCATGCTAGGTGAAATCATAAAACCATAACAACAGAATCCTAGAACAACAATAATATGTCTGTGAAACTTGGAATTCCTATTGGAAAAGGTGTTCAGGGCACACCAGTCTAATATCCATCATAAGTTATGAATCCTTCCTAAACCACTTATAGCCTGTAGGGATTCATTATTTTCCTATGATACTAACCAAATTTAATAATTTATAAAAACTAAAACAATGAAACTACTCTTATTAAATTTTGATAGTAGAAATTTAAAGGTCAAACCCATGAGACAATGTAAGTAGTTATTTCAGGAATTTAAAAAGTATTTGATTGAATTATTTTAAATAAAAGAGAGTGAAAAGAAGAAGTTTTGGGTTTTTGAAATCAGTTGGGAAAACATTTTGAGGTTTTGTAGATTTAGGGTTTAGGTAATGATAAATTGAGAAATTAAATTGGTTTGTCATGATTTTTTTCAGAGTAGAGATGATATCCTTGGTCTTGGTATCCCCTCCTTAACATACAAATCCCCTTTTTCCCATAATTAGGTACTTTAGGTAAATAATAAATTAAGTTTATCCTGGTACTATTTTTAAACATAACCACTTTAAACCATTCAATGGGAATGGATAATTTAGAGTAATTAGTTTCAAAAATTAAAAAGGGTTCCTTCAGATTCTTAGTTCAATGTCCAGGCTAGAGAAAAAGGAATGAAATAAAATTTGAGATTGATTATTTTGGAAACCCAAAATATGAACAAAAATAAATATGAAATTAGCACCACTTTCCCCATTTATCTACATCAGCCAACACAATAAAGAGTTACCCACACATGATAGACATGATGGAGTAAGAGTTAAGGAGGAAATAAAACATTACAAAAAAGAAAAGATGAAGAAAATGAAGTGGTGGAGGACTCTATAGTAGTGCAACAACTTGACCCAGACATTGATCTCTGAATGAATGATCTGTAGTGAGATCATGATATTCAATTTATAAGCATCTAAGGTGTTTGTGTTTGCTTTAATTCACCCATTAATGTGGTCATAAATGATTCCCAGGCTAAATCCAATGATAAATAGTGAATCTGGGTCATTAGTGTGGTCTTCTGCTGAATTTCAAGTAACTTCTTGAGTTTGCTGGGTCTGCCAAGAAATATTCATGGTGTGACATATGTGTCATTCCATGAATTGTTAGCCTATGATCCTAGGTGATTTTTCTTCATGCCTTGAGTCCACGTCATGGTTTTCATCCCTTTTCACATCGTGAATATGACATTCACTATGTGAATAATGATTTTCTAGAATGTACAACTTTGTTTTAGATTTATTCTTTAGTTCTGATCTTGGAAAGCATCTCATGGATATCCTATGTCCTGGAGCATCTTCTCAATATGAAAATATCGATTAGTTTATATCATTTTTCTCATTTGTCTCATTTTACATCGATCGGTGTATCCTTACATAGATGAAAAAATCATTAAACATATGGTCAAGAATTAATAATTTAAATCACAAAAGTAATGTATTTTAATATAAAAAAGGCATGCATGAAATGTAAGTATCAAATCCCCCCACACTTGAATTTAGGATTTTCCTCAAGAATGAAATATCAAAATACTAAAAAGTAATCTCAACTTACCATGTTTTAAAATGTAATTTCAATAAAATAATTTGATTAAATGGAGAATTAAATGTTCAAGCATCACATAGGAAAATTTCAAGAACTCCTCCCTTTTCAAAGAAACAAGTTATCCATATATTTTACTTTTCCCATTTTTAATTAAACATGCCTCTTCATTATTCCATTTTTATTTTTCAAATCATTATTAATATACATGCCTTGAAATTTACATCACTTTAGTTTTTTCACTCATAATCAAGGTACAAATGTAAATAGAGTTCAACACATACATTAGATCATGCCCCATACCATAGTCTTGCAAGGAATCTGAGATCTCCACCGCATAAATATAGAGATCAAAATTAAACACGAGGAATTTAAAGTAAGGTTCAAATGTATCTAAGTCTTAAGGTAAGTGGGTAATGAATAAAACAATCCTCAAAAGGAGGTTTTACTGTAAAATAATGCATGATATCAAAAAATAAGCCTAATGAAATACTTATATAATGAAGAACAACTCATCTTCCCATATTCCAAAGCTTAAAGTGGGCACATGATAAAAGTAAGAATAATGAATTAATCACCCTTTCTTTATTTTTTTTCTTTATTTTTTCTTTATTTTTTTATTTTTTTGAAAGTCATGCTTAAGAAAAATATCACATCCACCACCTAACTGCATATGATCAAAATATATTTGGATCTGACAATGGTGATTTTTGATCCTCCCAAGACACAATCCATTTTTTTATTTTTTAAATATTTTTTTATATTTAAAGGGATGTGAATAATAAAGTATAATGAACGATAACCTAGCCTCTTAACAATTCATAAGAAAAACACCTAGTAAAGTCTCCTCACTGAAGTATATACCCATCCACCATGGATAGCCCTCCACACTTATTCTTTTGAATATCATGCAACACATTGAGTATAGGGTATGAAAGAATATAATAGGCTAAAAACATGGATCTTTTCCTATCAATGTCATTCATGGATTATATATAAAAAATTATAATTCAATGTCATGGTGGGTCCAGGGGTAAATGGTTAAACAATAAAATCCCCAAATCATTTTAAAAGTGATTTTGGCTAGTCATAGATTTGATATGATTATAAGAAAGTTATAGAATAATAAATGATCGAGTTTCTCAAGAAATATACTATATAAAGAATGAGAAATATTGGTTTGTAAATCCTTTAGGAAATGAGGAAATATAGCCAGGACAATTACTCATGGAAATGCATATGAATAATAAAATCAATTAATGAAAATATCAGAGATTTAAGGAAGGAAAAAACTCAAAAAAAAAATTCATTTACAAAAATCTATCAGTCCCCCTAAATCACATCTTGTTAAATATAATTCCCCATGTTTATCTCTACATAATTGTTCTCCCATTTTTCTCTTTAAAATGATAAAGAAATTAAAAAATATAGCATGATAATTATCTTAATAAGTTTCTATCTCTTATATTTGTTGATTAAATCAAGTTTGAAGGAAGGATGCAACAAATCAACCCATATTTCAACCCAAACAGTGATTAGGTCCAGTTGACCATTGGGCCTTAGGAATTCCTTCCCATACGCCAAAGGTTGCCGATTAGAAGTGAGGGTATAAAGGGGTGATAGTGGGGAGAATATACCCTTTGGAGGTGAATGATAATAATGGTCTATGTATATATATATATAGTGAAAAAATAAGACCATAATTCTAGAACAGTAACCGATCGTGGAAGAAGAAATAACATGAAATAGAGGAAGCATAAACAAATAATGAAAGAATAAATAAATAAGACAGACATACCATTTTTAAAAATAAAACACCATTTGTAGAAGCATGCATACAAGTTAGGTCATAAATGAAAATAAGTAGAATGGTTCTCCCATGGCATAACTCAGTGCATATATATAATAATAATACTGATATAAAAGAAAGGAGACTCAAAAGTAAACTCTAGCTAATACAGGAACCCAAGGTCCTTTTCAATCCATCCCATGAAAAAGGTCTGACATGATCACTAAGGCCAATCTCTTGAGCCTGAGGGGCCCGTGTAGGGTGTGATAATAATCTAAGTAGGAAACCACCAATGTGTTCCTAACTTACATCTGGGATAAAGTAGGTGTTTTAAAAATAAGTAAAACAGTACATGAAAATCATATAAAATAACCTTCCTCACTTAAGCTTAGTATCCATAAGGAAGTAGTTACCTAATTCATCAATCATCAGTATAATAATAGTGGAGATGATACTTAGTATAAATCCCAAGGCATCCCTTGATGAAAGTGAATCCTAGGTGAACCCTTAGGCTCCAACTCCAACTCATAACCCAAAACCTGATTCCATCAAACATATCACCAACGTCAAAATTGGCATGCCCAATCAAGTACCTAGTCTCTTGGACCACAACTTAGAATAATACCCATCAACTCAAATCCCAACATCCTAGGCATAATGATGTCTATCCTCCAAACAATAAAAATCATTGGATCAATATCCAAAATCATAAGAAATGATGATATCCATCCTCTTAAATAATCCTGGACCAATGACCTCAATACACGATGAGCCTCATCACTCAATTGATGATCTCAACACCATCAACTGATGGATCCACACTATCCCCTTGGATTTAAATGGAAATCACCTCCAACCTCAATGATGGTCAACACCATCCAAAGACACATATAATGGACTCCTCTACCCACATGATTGGTTAACACCACCTCATCATCTGAGTCCTATCTGTGCGCACATGACTCCAATGACGCATCGACCAATCACAATGAGAAGAAATCACCAACCAAGTACCTAATCCATATCATCCTAACACCTTATGTCCCTTCAACTAAGTTTCTATACCTGATGGTCAACACCATATCAAATAACATGGTCTGTGCTTGTAGCCCGATGACCTCTTCACCTCAACCCAAAAACCATGTCACCCAACCAATGATTAGCATCACCCAAAGTATCAGGTCTAAGCCCAACTTGACGAACAATATCACCTCAAGACAGGTGGTCATCACCACCTCAATCCTTAGTCCAAGTCCATCACACTCCCTTAGAACAAATAAATTTAATATAAATAATTCAATTCAAATAAATAAACACCCTAAAATAATATTTTCAAGGTTTGAAGACTCTCACTATTATCATACCATTTTTAGACATGGGGAGTCTTCCCATAGACATATCATAGGTTAAATCAATTAATTAAAAGACAATAATTTAATTTATAGGGTCTTTTATGGAGAACCCAACAATAAACTCAAATATACACCCCAAAAACATGATCAAAATGAAAAAGAAAGATAGGTAACACCTACCTCATGTTGGTATATATTCTTTCATCCAATATTGGCCTCTAACTCAAGCTGATTTGGAAGAAATCAGTGTTTTAGATGAACACCCTAAAATTAGGGTAAAATGACTCACACAGATTTATCACACCATATAGAGAGTGTAAGGAAGAAAGGAAGGTAACAGATAGAAGGACTTACCAATGCGATTCCATAAATACTGATGACAATTGATTTGAACCTAGTACATCTAATATGGATCAAAGACTATGGGGAAGAAGATATAGGGGATCTCCCTTACGCACACAGTGGAAAGAGGAAGAAAGGAAGAGGAAACACTAATAAAGGATGTAGGGGAATTTTAAAAATTCCACACTTTTAAGTGACCCTCATGGTTTGGACACATGATTTGGATAATTTTGTTCTAATTATATAACACCCACTATCTAGGAACCACACCACGCACAGTCAAAGCACACAGTTTCCCAAACTATGCATAGACCGTGTGAATCCCATTTATTAAATTTTGTAGAGTTTTCACATGGCTATGTGACCCCTCATATACAGGATTTCAAACTGTGTCCAATTCACCTGGAGGGCCACACATTTTCTCCTAGTAGGCCACACAATTTTTGAAACCATTCTCCCCAGTCCGTGCTTTCCTGAAATTGGGTTTTTAGCCTCTGATGCACTTTAAACTCACTCAAAACCATGATGTAATTCCTAAGTCTCTAAAACCATATAAGAAAAAGGTCTTGGGATAAATTAACTCTTAGAATTATGATCTGAAGATCAATAAAGTATTTGGTCCACTCACCGAACTCTAAAAATTCAATTGGGTTTAGGAATTTGACCACCTCCAAAAACCCAGGACATTACAGTCTCCCCAACTTAACATAGTTCCTCCCAAAGCTATCAAACATTAGCTAGAGATGGTACCAAATATACCCATATATTTAAAAACAACCCAGTCTTACCCAGTTATCAAGTTACATGTCAACTTTCACAAGGCTCTCCCCTCCTTAGGAGTTACCAACCTCAGTTTCATCCCGACCCAAAAATCAAAATAAACCGATGGTCCACCAACCATCCATAGACTCAAAGGTCCTAATATGATTCATCATCACTACTACAACTCATTAGGTGCTCATAATGTGCCTAAGTCATACTTGAAACCCATTAAGTACCACATATCATCAGACCTCATGACCATGTCGCACATGGTACCTATGAGGTCCCACATCTCATAAGATTCCCAAAAGAATTCCTAGTGCCTCACACCTCACATAAAACCTATATCAAATCAATTCCTAGATGCCTAAAAACATCATAAAATCCATTCATCCATCAATTACCATAATAAATATTGGTTCCACACACCTTATATATATATATATATATCACACATCCGAGTCATTTCCAACCTACTAACCAACACTTGGTTAGTCCAAAATTACATCCCATTCCCTTGTGCAACCAAAACCATACATGATAAGAAAAAGGTCCATGAAAAATATAAAATTCACATGGATATTCTCACAACATACCTATAAATATAGTCATATCCCCATCCTTTTATGCATTTAGTATCTCTACTGTGTGCACCTGACCTAAAGCCCAACTACCTAAGGTCCGATCTCCCTATGGAGCTTCACCAGCTACCAACCAATAACCCCACTATTGGGTCCCACTGTCTATACCATGAAATTCGTGTGTAGTTGAATCTTAGATACCATCTCGTGGAACCACTCCTGTTCTGACCTTAGATGCCTAAGTCTGCCCTGGTCCTTGCCTTTTGGCTGTCCGAGAAGGCTTCCTACAGAACCTCTCAAGATGTCCAACTTATCCACATGCTCAACACTCCTTTGGTGCCCGATCATACTATATCTGAACATTTATTGTCTTACTTCATTAGAAGAACACCAAAAATTACCCACTCCTTAGTGGTTTTCTCAAATATCTAGCCTGAATTCCCCACTGAGATTCCTCACAACCTCGCTTCCTTTTATTTGAAGCATTAACTATGTAATCACATGATGCCATAACTCAGCTAAAATATGACTGTTTAGTTAAATCTCCCTCATCTATCAGCACCTATTTCACCACCTATAAGCATGAGGATAACTTGAAGATGTTTACCTACACCCTGATGTCATGTTGTAAACCATCTTTGAAACACCTCACTCTCGTGATGTCGTCACCCACCATACCGGGTGAGAAATAAGACAAGTCTATGAAAGTAGCTGCATAGTCCATGATAGACATGTATCCTTACTATATGCCCAATAACTCCCAGGATCTCTCCAATATCATCATCTTAGAAAAAAGTGATCAAATAACTTAACCTAAAAATATTTATGGGACAATTCCTCATGTTTTCCTACCTAGACTTGCAAGCCCCATTAGTACTTTTCCAAACCTCTGATCATGTACATTGTCAGCTTCACCCTTTGTCTTGGGGGTGTCTCAAGCTACTCAAATATGGTTTAAAGTGAATTGATATAGTTCTACACTACCTATGGTCCAACCTAACCCTAAATTGTGGTGGTTAATCTAAATGGAACTCCCAAGTCAAGTATTCCATGGAAGGCTCTACTCCCTGATCTCCTTTATCAATGCCCCGAATGACATGTACCATGCCCGACCTAAGTTGCTCATTGATCCATGGCCCAAAATCTATCATATCATGATGCTACCCAAATTGTACTAGATTATGTACCTATTCCTGTACCTGTGCTTGTACCTATAGTTCATGATATTCCTGACCCTCTGAGGCCTCATTATGACCCTTTGAGGACTCAACCTATGCACGCTCATGCAACAACAAATCACTGCCGCCTGACGCTCCATCAAAATTTTCCTAGGTGACAATCCACTGAATACCAATGTAATGGTCATATATCCATAATAATAATATATATATATAATATTGAAAATAGGTAAATAAGTAACATGCAATGCAATCTCACTACCCTTACTCTCCCCTACCGCACCATTTCACACAACATTTAGCCTCATGGCACTTTACCTTCCAATATCAAAGCCAGGTATCACATATAAATCTAACCTCATGGACCCCCTACCTACCCCACATAAAATTTAGGAATTAAGTATCATCTGGACTTATGTCCTCTCACCTACCCATAACTAGGATAGACGTCACATAACATCCGAGGTAGCTAAGTAGAATTCCACCAAATAGGCTAATCAAGAAAACACTATTTAGATTCTTTGTTGAAATTTCAAACAAATCACCCCATCATCATCATCCCTACCTACTTCTATCAGAGCCAGGTCCACATATACATATATCATATAGCATATAATATCACATACAGATCTCATTAGAACCACATGCCTGGGTTGGATAAATAGAATTTCACTAAAGAGAAGCTAAGAAGGAAAACACTGTTTAGCTTCCTTTATTGGAACTTTAAACAAACCAACCCCTCTTATCATAATTCAGGTTCCCAATGATAATCATAAGAAGTTTATCACAGAACACACACACACATATCATCTTATGTGCCTATCAATAAATCATAAAAAATCATCCCTTTCCATATCCGGACAAGGTCCTAAAATCATCCCTTTATGTACAAGTCCAAGGATAATATATCATAAAAGATAAAAATCACATCCAAGTGCACCACTCAAGGTGGAAATCAAGTCAACTATAAAAAAGGAAAAGAATAAATGTTTTTCCACCCATGGAAACTTGGTCTGTCCCCTATGCATGGGGTTGTATGCACCCAAACATGAGCTCTGTACCCAGTTCTGACAACAACCTAGTCTCCAGTATAACATAACCCAAATAGTAAGGTCAAATGAAAAGAAAATAATTTTATATCCTTAGTATCCATCCAAATTTTTCTTCAAATTCATAGTCATGAACTGCCCCGATATAATTTTTAGCTCCCTGACTCATCTTTCTACCCAAACATTTCTGATGGACAGTTGAATAATGGGCCTTTTTTGTGCCTACCAATATGACAAAGGATATTGACAAGAAATGAGGGTGTAAAGGGGTGATATTAGAGAGACTATACCCTTTTTAGGTGAATGATAATAATTGTCTATGTATTTATATGCATCATAAAAGGAAGACCATAACACTGGACAGGTAACTCGCCATGGCGGATGCAATAACATGTAATAGCAGAAGCATAAATAGATAGTGTAATAATAAATAAACAGGTCAAACATAAATTTTTTAAAAATAAAACCCCATTTGTATAATTATTCATACAATTCATGTCATACACGATAATAAAAAGAAAGGGTCACCCATGACGAACCTCAGTGCATGTATATAATAAACATGATAATACAACAGAAAGGATAATCAAATGTAAACTCCAACTGATGCAGGAAACTAAGGTTCTTTTCCTTCCATCCCATTAAAAAGGTTTGACAAGATCACTAAGGTCTAGCTCCTAAGACCGAACCTTTACTTGATAAAAAAAGTCTAAAATCTATACGCATCTCGAAGGGCCCATGTATGGTGTGAGAATAATCTCAGTAGGCCACCACTAATGTGTGACTAACTTAAATATGTGATAAATTAGGTGTTCTGAAAATAAGTAAAATAGTACATGCACATCATATAAAATAACCTTCTTCTCTTGTGCTCAGCAGCCACAAGGAAGCGGTTTCCTACTTTGGACATCATCGTTATAATAGTAGTGGAGAGGATCCTTAGCATAAATCCCAATGCATACCCTAATGAAAGTGAATCCCAGGTGAACCACCAGGTTCCAATTCCAAGTCACAACTCAGAACCTCATGTTATAAAACATATCACCGACGTCCAAATTAGTATTCCCAATCCAGTACTTGGTCCCTCAAACCTCATCTTTGAATAATCCCCATCAGCTCGAAGCCTGATATTCGATGCACAATGTTTTCTATCCTCCAAATAATAAATATCATTATCTCAATAGCTGAAATCCTAATGAATAATTATATTCATCCTTCTAAATAATCCTATACCAAGAACCTCAATACATGATAAGCCTCATCCCCCAACTGATAGTCTCAACACTATTAGCTGATGACTCCTCACCACCCCCATGGATTTCTATTACAATCACTTCAAACCTCAATGATGGTCAAAACCATACTAATACACATCTAATGTAGGCCTCTACCCATAATATTGGTAAAAAAAACCTCATCATCTGAGTCCTATCTATGTACACATGACTACAACAGTGTATCATCCAATCATGGTGAGTGATAATCACCAACCAAGTACCTAAGGAACATAATCCTGAAAACTCATGCCCCTACAACCGTGTCTCTCAACCTCATGGTCAACACCATCCCAAATCACACAGGTCGTGCCTGTAGCCCGATGACTTCATCGTCTCAACCCAACAACCATGCCACCCAACTGGTGATTAACATCACTTAAAGTATTTCAGCCAAGCCCAAACTGAAGAACAACATCACCTCAATCTAGGTGGGAATCACCACCTCAATCCTTAGGCTAATCCCATTAAATTCCCTTATAACTAATCAATTTAATATAAACAATTTAATTCAAATAAATAAACACCCTAGTCTAATCTTCCCAAGGTCCAAAGCCTCTCACCATGATTATACCATTTTTAGACATGGAAATCATTCCCATAGGCATCTCTTGGGTTCAATTAGTTAATTAAAATACAATAATTTAATTTATAGGGTCTCTCTCATACAACCCAATGGAACACTCAAAGACGCAGCCCCAAAACATGAGTGAAATCAAATAGATATCTAGGAACCACCTAACCCATGTTGGCATACATTCACTTGTCCGATATTATCCTATAACTCGAGATGATTTGGAATAAATTTTCATTTTAGATGAACAATATCTAAATAGGGTAAAATGAGTTGCATAAATTTTGAACACCATATGGTGAGAGAAAGAAAGAAAAGAAGGTAACAAATCAATGGTCTTACCGATGCCGTTCCAATGAGACTGACATCAATCTATTCAGAGCTCAGACATGGAAGATAGATCAAAGCCTAAAGGGAAGAAGAAATATAGGAACTCCCTTTCATGAACAATGGAAAAAATAAGAAATGATTAGGAAAAAATAATAAAGGAGGTAGGGGAATTTTGGACATTTCACACTTTCAAGTGACTCACACAGTTTGGATGAACGGTTTGGCTAACCGTACACCAATCATATGACACCCACTGTCTAGGCCCCACACCACACACAATCATAGAACACAATTTCCCAAACCATTCATAGACCATGTGAATCCCCTATGTTAAACTTTTTAGTGTTTTTTATGGTCGTGTACCCCCTCCTGCAATATTTTTCAAACTATGTCTAGTGCACCTAGTGGTCTGCATGATTTTTCCTGGGAGGCCACACGATTAATCCAAACTATACACCCCAGTCTGCGCTTTCCCAAAATTGGTTTTTCAGCCTCTGAAACACCTAAAACCCACTCAAAACCTTGAGTTACTTCTTGAGTCTCTAAAACCGTCTGAGAAAAAGGTATTGGGTTAAATGAACTCTTGGAATTAGGTTTTGAAAACCCAAAAATAATTTTTATGGTCACCAAAATCCAAAAATTAAAATGGGTTGAAGAATTTTACCTGCTCCAAAAACCTAGGATGTTACAAAGGTAATGTAATTAGTAGTTAAAATATCTAAAAAATAATGAATCTGGAGAATAAAATAGATATAACATAGTGTTGAAACACTTAATCCCCTTTTAATGATGCTTCAAACTTAGGCTGCGCAGGTTCTGTCTACACTAAGTTCACTATGTGAATTTGTCTTGCAGCCCCTTATCATGATGACTTATGATACCTTGATGGAACTAGAAAATGTAAATAAACAAGTGAAAGTTTTAACATCCCATGTTTTTGGACCAGTTGAATTCTCAAAGGAATTTGAACTTTTCTTTGGTTGATGGGATGAATATTTAATTGAGTCTCAGAACATAATTATAATGGTTGGATCACTTAAAAGTGTTGTTTTTTTGATGGTTTTTAAGGTCCAAGAGGTGTCTCAAAAATTTTTACGAGTTTTGGGAGCATCAGGAGCTGAAATATTGCTTTCTGGGAGAAACATAGAGGGTGCTTAGTTTTTTTAAATCATGCATCCCCTCAGGAGAAAATGTGCAGCCCTATAAAAGGCGTTGCACAGTTTAATAAACCATGAAAGGTAGGGAATGTGGTCATACATAATGTTTTTAGTAAACTAAATAAGTGGTTTCTCCAGATACAAATATTTTTCCAAACCATGCACCTAGCCACATGGTTAGTTCTACTTAACCAGTAGCACCACATGATTGGCACACAGTCAGCCCAAACCATACAGCCAAACCGTGAAGGGTACAGTTCTTAGTCTATGTGAGCTTCATGGTTGGTCCAAGATTATCCAATACATGTGGCCTAACCATAAACCTATTTAAAAGTGTAAAAATTACCCTTTTACCCCTCCACCCTTAAAAGGGTTTTCACCACTTTTCTTCTTCCTTTTCTCCAGTGGCTCCCCTATATGCACCTCCTCTCCCTCTCCTCCTCCATGGAATTTCTCCTCTATTATTGATCCGAATAGAATGCCTTAGGGTGTTTTGGAAGTGTGATGGTAATTATATCATTCCTCTTTCTTTCTTTTTTGATTTGTATTATCGTATGGAATGCTAAATCCATGCAGGATATTTTTCTCTTTTTTTAGGGTGTTTTTCAAATCTTCAAATTTCTATCGTTCTGACTCAAATCAAGACCTAGTATTGGATTAGTGGACCATCCAAATCATGAGGTAGGTGGTCTATGGATTTCCCCATAAAGTATCATTGTTTTATAGTATACAATATTGTGACACGCACAAAAATCTTCATGCGATGCTCCTAAAATGCGCAATAACTTAAATTAATTATTTAAACCATGACCATGACCACTTGTTGGACCCGTTGACATAGTTTGAGGGTCATGAACTATACTTGGTCCACCTATTGGATGTGACCTATTAATTACCCTTTTGAACATTATTATAAGTGTCCCTAGAATAAGTTTTTATTAGTTAGTGATAAAGGAATTATGTAAATCTCCATGGGTGTGTTCTTGGACCATGATAATATAGGAAATATGACTTGGATAAAAAGGGGGAATCAAATGGTGATATTTAAATTGATAGAGGCATGGACATTCCCATGGACTTCTAGATTTCTTATAAATGAAATAGACCAGATTGGATACTTAAATGGATATAAGGAATGCTTTTTACATGGAATTATTTAATTATTTATAAATGAATATGGATATAAGGCATAAATTGTACTTGGAATTCTTTAATTATTTATAAATGAACATGGATAAAGAGGCATACTAGTATACATTACCATCTTTATTTATATAATTAAACAGTATTAAGACATGCTTACTAACATGGCCTATTATCTATTTAGAATTGGAATGACCTAATGGTATAAATAATTTGATAAATAATAATTTTTGAACAGGAAAACATGTATGGTAACTTGGGAATGTAATCCCTTAATTTATGATTATGGTTATGGAACCCTAGGTATGGTGTCCCTTATATTGTGATTGATGGGTATGGCACCCCGGGTATGGTGTCCGTATCTAATATATGATCATCTCATGTGGATTCCTTAGTACTAAACCTCAGGTCCATGCTAGTTTATGTATATCAATTTAGAATATTGTATTACATATGAATATATATACATGATTAAAGGTGTGTAGAGATATTATGACTTAGGCCATAATAGGTATGGTCGACCATGTTTCATCGAGGAACCTAAGCCCAACATGTTATTATTTATTATTTACTACTTCATTTTGATATACCTACACACTGTTTATTTTATATTCTTGTTCTAGATAAATTTAGACACCATTGGTGGTGGACTACTAAGTATATCTCACACCTTGTTTGGTCCGTCGATTGGTACTTGAACTAAACTCATGGTTGTAGGTTCAGTATCATGGATTGTGCTACTATGATTGTAAATGGGAGATTAGAAGCATAGAACTGAGCCAGATCTTAGGATTCTCATGGAGATAGACCTTGGGTTTTTTTCTTTTCTTTTTAAATTGTTTATCTGTACCTACTATATATTATTTCTGTACATTATGGAATGTTCATGTATGATTAATCATTCATTCATTATTGATGAAAAATTATTATTATATTTGACTACCTTTATTTATTATTGCTTCCATGGTATTTATTTCTAATCTAGAGGGTATAGTCTCCCCACCGCACCACTTTAGACCCTCATTACTAGTCGGTAACCTCTGGTGTATGGGGAGGCATGCTTGATACTTAGTGGAAAACTAGCTTGGGGCACCATTATAAGTGGCTGTTCATTTGGGAAACTACAAGTGGTATTAGAGCTTCTTTTTTACCTTTTTATTACTATTTTGGGAAAGTATACATGATACTAGGAATGCATCAGCTCTTGGTAAATAGAATGTGTCTCGGTTCGGCTAACTCAGGCATGGGGGAATGATCAATTTTTCATGGATATAACTATTTTTAATACTATATGTTGTCATAGTAGATTGATATTTCACCTTGGGTGACTGTAGTAATTCCATTTTTTATTGATTTTTGATTTATGGATATTTACTCTTGAATTGGTATGGAAAGGAATTATTAATGTATGAATCATTTTAGACACATAAAGATTCATATTCCATTTATATGCATGCCATGTAGACAACATTATAGATTGCCTGATGCATGATGATTTGTATGATTTCTTAGGTAGTTATTTAGCATGATTTCCTGTATAACATGATTGAGTGATTTATTTGAATTATCACTGAGATACAATGCTTCTATGATTTCATTCTTATTCTTGTATTTCTTGATCTGTGATAGTATGACATGTTATAATTCTGAAATGTGGTTGCTTAAATAATGTGTTAGCATCAACCTAAATGGTGTTTTCCTATATATATTAATGATGGAATTCTTTTTAACTATCTGATTATGATATATTTTAGTTATGGACCATTAGTTTCATGGGCTGAAACATTAATGGTTGTGGATAAATGGGTTCCAATTTTCTAATTTATAAAGTATATGGGAACTCTATAAATTAGAAATGGAAACCCATATAGTCAAACTATATCATATAGACTTTTTATATTCTGAAATAAAATTTAGTAATCTGGTTTCAATTAAATGAGAACCAATTATCTAATTTATAAAGTGTATGAGCCTTTTTAAATTGGATAATGCTGACCCATATAATTAAACCACCATATATGAACTGTTATATTCTATTAACACATATAAAAACTTAGTTTCAGTTACATGAATGCTAATTATAACTTATAAATTGAAGAACCTCTATAATATGGGAATTAAAATTCATCTAACGAAACCCTAAAATATGTTAAAAAGGAATTATGATAGAAAATGGATGCCTTTATATAGGAATATACTTATATCTTTTGGGAATGACAAACCATATGAATACAATTCTAAATTCACAACTGGACCCAAGTTGGTCAGTTGGGGCACATCACTTATGAGATAAATTGGACTCGACCCAGGTTGGTTGATCTTGGAATTATATGCTTATGAGATAAACCCACTAAGGGTTTAATCGATCTTTAATAAAATAGTTACTTTGGGCTGCATTTTGATGGACCCATGTTGACATGATGGGACCTTCATAGGTCGCCCTTACCTATATATATGATTTGGTGCTTAAACCCATGGGGGTATGTTATAATAAATTGGATGCATATTTAATGTGTGAACATACACTTAAACAGGTTATGTATAAATTTATGGTGGAATCTTACGGAACCATTTCCCCTTAAATTGATAAAATACCATTTATATATTTTAAGATTTACTATTACGAGGTGTCAGTTAATTAAAATTCCAATTATAACCTAAAGAGTTTTTCCTATATAGCTTGAAATTAAAATTTTCTTTAAATGATACAGTTGTGAAAAAATCATGAGTTAAATAAATATTTTAAAGGAAATTATGAGATAGTTTACCTATTGTTGCGTGGAGTCAGCTAAATAAATTAGTAAGTATAGTTTTTCTCTATAATTGGTACTTGTTATTATTATTATAGGAACAATTTTAAATGTTGAAATAAATAAGAATTAGTTAAATTCCTTAAAATGAACCATTATAAGTGTTATAGATTGAACCCTAATGTTGGGGTTAACTTTATAATTACTTTGAGTGGGAACGAGAATGTTTCCCATAGGTCTCAATTATCTTCTGACCTATTGTTTCTTAAACCTAATGGATAAGCAGTAGATCCTAGTGATCTTTTAGGCATGAATCTAATTTAAAGGTTGAAACCTTATACTAAATGAGGGGTTATCCCTTGTGGTAGTTCCATGGAGATAAAAAATAGGTAAACTTTTGTAACAGGTTTTGAGGCACACTAAGTGTTGTTCCTTGGCTGTTAGAGTTGGGTAGAAATATTAGTAAATGAAACAACACCCGGGTAGGCAGGTGTTTTCTGGTAAGTTAGAACCTGAGGGGGTATTACCTTATATTAATAATCAGTAAGTTTCAATATGTTATCCTATGACCTTGATGTCATAATCTTTGTAGGTCGGTGACCTTTTTCTTTAGGATTCAGTTTTACCATTTTATAGAGATTTATAGGCACATTAGATGCTGTGTAATAGAAGCCCTTCTATGTAGTATTGTTCTCATACAAGGAACCTTAGGTCTAGGTGGGATACTTAAAGAAACTTTATTTTGAATCAAACCCTAGCAGGTTAGAGTTCTATTTCTTAAGGAAACATACGAGAGAGGTTGTCTCTAAATGTTTGAAATCCTTTTTAGGAAATGATCTTGGACTTACACTTGTTTCGAGACCGATGCACCATGAGTGATCAAGTTTTTGATTTAGGAATTTTAATGCCTTTAATTTTTGAAAATCACCTAGGGTGTTTGAATATCTAAACTAGTTTTGATGGAAAGGATTGTTTACGTTCCTAGACCAGATGATCAGTGTTTGTGCAGTTGACACTTTCTTATAGGAAATAATGTTGTGAGGAGGGTGATAGTTTAGTAAATCAGTTCACATATGGGATGACCAATTTTGAGGATGAGTTCTAAGGTAACTACCGGTATATTCAAATACTAACATTTCATGTAGAAAGGTTAGATTGACCTTGTTAATACAAGAATCATGGTAGAATGAGTCAGGTTTAAACCTGGTGGCATGGGATGGTGTACACCCACTACAAATGGTAAGTTTAGCTTGAATCAGTTGTGAGCAGTAAGTTATTAGAATTGAGAATCAGAGAGAGGCTGAGTATGGGTCGATGATTGATAGTTTCAAATTTGATGTTTACGAGCATGAAAACCCAGATCTTGGGAAAAAGGTTTTAGGTCATGCCTTATGACGAGGGCTAATTTGAGGATGGAACTAGGTGCCTTGAAATGGTTCACCTGTATTTGAACCTTGACATGCATGGTCAGGAGATGTGTTGGGCAGGGTTAAATTAAGAAAAGCATGGATTGTTATGTTTTGAGCATATCTTGGGAGGAGAAACACATTCCTATTGATAAAATCTTAGCATACTTCTATAGAGAGGCAATCATGCCTCTATTTTTACATCATCCTGAGTACGCTGAGAGAGAGTCAACTATACGCCAAGATACTTGCCTAAATAGTTTTTATGGGTTAACAAATGGACTCCATGGGAATTGAACCCAAGTAGAAGTTTAAGAAGAAGTAAAATAGTTCATAATACACTGATGGATATTTAAGGGTGGTGAATCTTGTTACGTTTTTGATTTCAATGAATGTTATGGAAAGCATTCTCAAAAAGAGGAAATGAGTTATGAATGAAATTTACATGAGTGATTGGGAATGAGAGGGATCTTATCCATACTATGTATAGAGTGGGATGGGGCATGGTCTATGGTAACAAGGTCATATTTCCTTAGTGTGATGACAAGTAAGATCCTAAGGCGGGGAGAAAGACATTAGTCATTTTTGGATGACCCTTATTTGAGAAGGGTCATGGGATCTTGAGGTTGGTCATTAGATGTTCATTTTAGATCTTGTATGACATTTAATAAATGAATCAATGTACTAATATAATACTTATTAAATTATAAAAACATGTTCAATTATAGTTTTATGTGGAACTCAGATGATAACCCATAGATGATGGATCTGAATAGTATTAGTGCTATATCATGATGGTTTTATTTAGGAGATGGTTTAGTCAAGATACATTACTAGAAATTAGGAATAAGATTTAGTGAGTGTTCTTGGAAAAATATCATTATACCTTATGATAAGGCTTCAAAGTATGGTTTTGGTGGTGCATCAACCATAAGATTCAATAGTTTTCAAAACAAATATTGAACTAGAGGCGTTTTGACTTGAATTTCTATAAATTTACAAGTGTGTTAGTGTGAATTCACATCACATGCTCCATTAGGATTAGATGGGTGTAATGCAAGGGTCAGATAAGGGTTTAAAGGAAAAGCCAACATGGCCAGTTTGATCTCAGTCGATGTGAGTTTGACTGTTTCGATCTAATAAAGGACCAATGGTTGTGTCCTCATGTTTAAGATGATTGATATAATTAGAGTTTCATTAGGACAATCAGGATGCATTCCTTTAGTAAGTTCCTATGATGGTAGTACCATGAATTGGGATTGGATATTGAAATTTTAAACCTATAGTGGGGGGAACAATAGATCAGTTGATAAAAGAGATGATGAATTTTTTTTTCTCATGTTAGATGGGATCAGGTAAGTGTCACCTTGATGTTTCATTGGTATTTATGAGTGTTGTATCGAGTGTTAATGAATTAAGTATCAAATGCCTAAGTTGGGTTTTTAGGTGTGTTAGGTGTTCATAAATGAAACATGGACATTTGAATATGAGGTTACGACCTGAGTAGGTTGGGTGTTGTTTCTATTGTTCACCAAGTCATTTTAGGGATGATAAGTTCTAAGGTGGCGAGGTTGTAATATACTATGTTTTTGGACCGGTTAAATTATCATTGGAATTTTAAAATTTTATTTGGTTGATGGGATGAATATTTAATTAAGTATCAGAACATAATTATGAGAATTGTAACACTTAAAAGAGTTGTTTTTGGATGAGGATAAAATACTAACAGGTGTTATGAAATTTTTGATGAGTTTCTAAAGCATCGATCTCTGAAAGATTTCTTTCCAAGAGAGACAGGGCACATGGTTTGTTTAAACCATGAATCTCCTCAGGAGAAACCATGAAACCTTATAAGGGGTGTCACATAGTTTGATAAACCATGAAGAGTGGGGTGAATGGCCATGCAAAATTTATGTATCAAACTACAGAGTTGGGAACACGAGCTACACACAGTTTTCCAAATTGTGTGCCTAGATACATGGTTAGTGCCACTTAATCAGTATCACCACATGGTTGGGGCACAGTTAGCCCAAACTATGTGGCCAAACCATGTGGGGTATGGATCTTGGTCAGTGTGAGATACACAGTTGGGGCATAGTTATCCAAATCACATGCCTCTTTAAAAAAAAATTACCTATTTTTATCTCCACTGTTAAAAGGTTTTCACCCCTTTTCTTCCTCATTTTCTTCAGTAGCTCCCCTGCACACACCTCCCCCCTCTCCTTCTCCATGGTGTTTCTCCTCTATTCTAGGTCCAAATCGAACACCATTGGGTGTGTTGAAAGCATATTGGTAATTATATCATTCCTCTTTCTTACTTTTTTTATTTTCCATCACTATATGAAATGATAAATCCATGAAATATATTTTCCCCTATTTTCAAGGTGTTTGTATAATCTTCTAAGTTATATCATTCCGACTCAAATCAAGGCCCAAAATTATTGTTTATTTATAACATAATCCATTGTACCACATTCCATATTCTATGTGTAATGATCCTAAAATGTGTAATATCTTAAATTAATTTTGTAAACCATTACCATGACCCCTTGTTGGACCCATTGACATAGTTTGAGGTTTTTGAAATCTACTTGGTCCACCCCTTAGGTGTGACCTATTAATTAACCTTTTGGATATTATTATAAGTGGACCTATAACAAGTTCTGATTAATCAATGATAAAGGAATTTTGTAAATCACTATGGTAATGTGATTTACCCATGATAATATAGGAAATATACCTTGGTTAAAAGGGGAAATCAAATGGTGATATCTAGATTGATAGAGGAATAGACCTTTCTATGGCCTTCTAGATTACGTATAAATTAAATAGCCTAGATTGGATACTTAAATAGATATAAGGTATGCTTTGTACATGGACTTATTTAATTTTTAATACATGAATATAGATATAAGGTATGCTTTGTACACGGACTTATTTAATTTTTAATACATGAATATAGATATAAGGCATGCTTTGTACATGGACTTCTTTAATTATTTATAAATTAATATGGATCAAGAGGCATGATAATGTACATGATCTTATTTATTAATATAATTAAACTATATTATGACATGCTTACTAATATGGCCCATTATTTATTTAGAATTTTAATGACCCAATGGTATAAATATTTTGATAAATAACACTTGTTGAAATGGAAAATAGGTATGGAACCTTTGGAATGTAATCACGTAGTTTATGATTATGGGTATGGAAACCCAGACATGAAATCCGTTACTTTATGATTACAGGTATGGAACCATGGGAATGACATCCCTTATATTGTGATCGATGGGTATGGAACCCTAGGCATGATGCCCCTTATCTGATATGTGATCCTATCATGTGGAAAACTTGGTACTAAACCTCAGGTCCATGATGGTACATGTAAATTTGTGTAGAATATTTTAGTATATATGCATATATATACATGATGTTAGTTACACAAATACATTCCAGATTAAGTTGAAGTAGGTATGGCTAGCCAGGTTTCATTGAGGAACTTGAGTCCGATAAGTTATTATTTATTACCACTACTTCATTTTTATATACCTGTACACTGCTTATTTAATATTCACCAATTAGATAGATTTAGAAACTATTGGTGATGTCCTACTAAGTATATCTCACACCCTGTTTGGTCCACCAATTGATACCCGAACAGACCTCATGGTTGTTAGTTCAGGATCATTGATTGTGATACTATGCTTGTATATCAAAGATTAGGAGCACATGATTGGGTTAGATCTTAGGATTCCCATATATATGGCCCTTGGGGATTTTTTCTTTTCTTTATATATTGTGTATCTGTACCTGCTGTATTTTGTTTTTGAACATTATATCTTATTAATGCATGATTACTCACTCATTAATTATTGATGATTAGTTATTAATATATTCCAATGCCTTTATTTATTATTGATTCCATGGTATTTATTTTTGATCTAGAGGGTATAGTCTCTCCACTGTACCACCTTATACCTATTGGTTTTGGGTGTAGTGAAAGCGTACGGTGGTGGGAAATATATTAAAATTTATTTTAGTAATAATTTCCCTAAACCATGAGTGATAATCTTTCACTTCAAATTTATAATTAATTTATTTAATATCTGAAAAAATAAATACTTGGGCTTAGGAAATTTCTTCATTGAGGAATGTTGATCATCCAAAAATACCCTTTCATATTGCCTTCATTTCACTATGAGGATCCAAGGATAAAATCCCTCTAGTGGTGATCCACACATGCTCCAATGATCTCTCAGAAACAACACTGAATCTTTGGATGCTAGTAAAATTAATCGAATGTCTTAAATTGTTCATTATTGATCACTCGTTCTTCAACCTTTAAGAAATATCTCGTATGTTTCTCATTCTTGAGAGAGGGAGAGAAAGATGAGTCCTGATAATTTTTTGCGTGCAACAATTATCTATTCTCAATTTTGGATGCAATACACAATAGTCATAACTGTCTATTTATAGAGTTAGGATTTAGGTTAAAATATTATTTAATTTTATGTCAGTTATTAAATAACATTTTAAACATTTAATAAACCCAATGCTACATAATAATAATAATAATATTTTGTGGTGTGCCAATATGTAAAAATTGATAAATAATATTTACTAGCTTGTAAATAATTATTTTACCACTAGATGTGGTATTGGTCCATTTGAACTCCTCCATATTTATTGATTGAAAAATAAATATTTTATTCATAAATAAATATTTTATTCACATACTGGAAAATAAATATTTATTAAATATTCAATAAAATAAAAAAATATATTTTTATTCACATGCCAGTAAATAAATATTTATTTAATTTATGAAATCAATATAACTTGAATAAAATTATTCCTCAATCTTGAGAATAATATTTATTCTATAAATTAAATTCAAATATAATTTAATTGATATAAATGAAAACACCTAGTGTATAACCCTCGGGGATTTTTTTCTCATTGGAATTAGGTGGAATTACCTAAAGTCCAAGATTAGTATCTAGAAATGAGTCAAGGAACCCAAGAGAAAGAACTTAATGTCACAACAAAGATAACCACATATGAACGCTCACTGTATAATTTAATCCCATTTTCACAATATATCATCAAGTAGGTTTAATGATAGTGTCATCAACCTGTTTGATCGATAAGTATTTATTTGAAAATATGAAATTAACACATCATGACATCATAACCATGGAATTTATGAAAAGTTTATATTCCAATCAAAGGGTTGAGATAGAAAAACCCATAAAGATGAAAGGGACAAATCCTTCATCGACTTATCCATTAATGACATGTCAATTGTGATGCACCCAACATACCCTACTTCCCGCCAACATATGGAATGATAGTTTTTTATTAGTAAATCTATGTGTGTGAGTCATGACATGTGTTAATAATAATATTAAAGTCTAAGACTCATTACACATTCTTATAGATAATAATATCTTATGAAACCAAAACATACATAATTCCTATTGGAAGGTCTATTATCATAACATTCTATCTTGGAGATTACCAAGTGTGAACTTAATGAGAAGAAACCTCATCCACTTACAAGTAATTTCACTTAATGGTCTAAATAATCCATTCCCTCTAATAGTACATTATCAAACTACATAACTATATTAAGAATATTATCATATAACTTCACGATTCTCATCATAGAGTGGAATTACTATACCTTATCAATTTGACAAATAATCTTGAAAATTATTACATTAAATCCATGAAGAACAATGAAAAATATGTAATAATGTGTTTAATTAATTTTCATTACATCAAAATATACATGTAATCAAATTACAATAATATGGTCCTAGGACACCAAATCTAACAAACTACCACTTGTACTAGAGACAACTGACTATGACATTCAGTCTGCTAGACCTCACATGATAATAATGTTTTTTCTTAGTTAAGGCTTTAGTAAAGGGGTCCTATATGTTGTCTTATGTGGAAATACTACTCACTACAACCTCACCTCTCTGAGAAAAATCCCTCAAGAGATGATACTTTTGAAGTATGTGCTTTGACTATTTATGAGACCTTGGTTCTTTTGCGAGAGACACCACTATAGTATTAACATAATATAGTGTGATAGGATCTTTACTTATAGGTACCATATAAATATCCTTTACGAAGTTATGCAACCACAATGCTTCCTTAACTGCCTCAAAAGTTACAATATACTTAGACTCCACTATAAAATCTATGATCACAACATGCTTTGAGCTCTTCCAGCTCACAACACCTCTATTCAAAGTCAAGATGCATCCTATTTTTGACTTCATGTCATCTTGATTAGTTTGGAAACTAGAATCTATATATACTATGCTGACTAGTTCCTCATATCCTCTATAGAACATGAAGATATGCTTAGTACACCTCAAATACTTAAGGATAGTCTTTACTACCATCCAATAGTGGTCACCTGGATCATCTTGATATATGCATACCATGCTCAATATATACATAACATTTATCCTAGTACAAAGAATAACATACACGACTGACCTAATTTCTGATGTGTATGGAATCCTTTCCATTATGTTTCTTTCCTCAAGTGTTTGAGTACACATTTTCTTGGAAAGATAAATGCCATGTGATTCTAGAAACAATCCCCTATTGGATCATTCCATATAGAATCTAGTTATTATCTTGTCAATGTATGTAGTTTGACTTAGGTCAAGAAACCTCTTGGATCTATCATGATGGATATTGATCCTGAGAATATATGGTATCTTTCCCAAGTACTTCATAGAGAATCATTTATTCAACCACTCCTTAATAAACTGTAAGACTGGTATTTCATTTCCTATGAGTAATATGTCACCAACATATACTATTAAGAAAATGACCACACTTACACTAAACCATTTATAGACACATGACTGACATTCATTCTTTATGAAACCAAATTTCGTTATAGCCTCATCAAAATGAATGTTCCATGATATGGATGATTACTTTAATATATAAATAGATCTTTGAAATTTTCATACCCTGTTGGCATCCTTTTTAGCCACAAACCCTTCAGGTTGGGTTATATAGACATATTAATTAAGGTTCCTATTGAGGAAGGCTATTTTAACATCTATTTTTTAAAATATCATAAACATGCCACAATGGAAAGTATAATTTTGATGGATTTCATCATTAAAAATGGTAAAAAGGTTTCATCATAGTCAATTCCTTGATTCTTTTTAAACCCTTTTACAACCAGTCATGCCTTATAAGTATTAACTTATCCTTCCATGTCCAATTTATTCTTGAAGACGAATTTGTAACCAATGAACTTTAAATCTACTAAAGGGTCTACCAAAACCTAGGCTTGGTTTTGGTACATGGAATCCATTTTAGAATTTATGGATTCTTGACACTTGGAAACATATATGCCGCTTATTTCTTCCTTATAGGCTAGAGGATCATGATTATCAATTAATAACGAGTCACCATCCTTGGTTACTATAAAACCATAATGTTCTAGTTCTCTAACATCACTTGTACTCCTACATAGTACTTGTGTATCTGGAATAGTATCTTCTTCCATAGGGATTTGTGGAATCTATTCCTATACCAAATCTTTTATTTCTTAATCCTTAACTTCATCAAAGTATATCTTTCTCCCACTATCTCTTTGAGATATGTGCTCCCTCTCAAGAAATATGGAATGTTTTAATTCTATAATTTTTTTTTCTGAGGGGTCATATAGGTAATATCCTTTATTTTCCTTGGGGTATCTTATAAAGGTATACTTTGTGCCCTGGGGTGTAAGTTTGTTACCTGAAGAGGCCATAAAAAATTCTTCACTTTCCCACACATGTAAATTCAATAACATGGTTTTCTTTCCACTACAAAATTCACATGGAATACCATTTTTTGATTAAGTTGGTACTTGGTTTAGTATATGTGCTAATTTTTGTAATGCGTATCCACAAAAGAATAATGGAAGACCCGCTTGACTCATTATTGATCTCAACATATCCAACAAGGTGTGGTTACTCCTTTATATTACACAATTCTACTAAGGAATGTAAGGATGAGTGAGTTAGGATAGGGTCCCAAATTCCCATAAGTAATCAATGAAGTATTGATTAAGATATTCTCTACCATGATTTGAGTGGAGTTTATTAATCTTCTTACCATGATAGTTCTCAACTTTATTCTTGTATTCCTTGAATTTATCAAAAGAATCTAACTTTTACCACATTATGTAGACAAATCCATATCGAAAAAAATCATTAGTAAAAATAATGAAGTTTGAGTACTCTCCCCTTTCTTCAATAGGAAATGGTCTACACACATTGGTATAAACTAATTCAATAATATCTTTAGCCTTTTCACCTTTCCCACTTAATGGGGCTTTAGCCATTTTTCCTTATAAACATGCATGACATACACCAAGTATTTTTAGTTCAAAATATTATAAATACCCATATTGATGTAATTTATTCAAGAAATTTTGATTTACTTGATCCAGATGATGATATCGAAGTTGGGTGAGGAATGATTCATTTAAAGTAACTTTGTTATTGATTTACATTACTTAGTTCATGTAATCCAACACATAAAGACCATTATTTAAATGTGCCTTACCATAAAAATGATATCTTTATAAAAGAAAAATAATTTATTCCCAAATTTTAAAATAAATCCATCAATATCAAGTCTAGATAGAGAAATAATGTTTTTTTGTAATAGATAGAATATAATAAAAACCTTTAAAAACTAAGATCATTCTGGTCGGCAACATGAGTTGAAAATACCTGATAGTTAAAATAACAAGTTTAGCTCTATTGGATGCTCATAGATCTACCTACCCTTAGTCAATTGTTATTAGTCTACTTTTTTCCTATATTTGAATACATATGTGAGCACCATAAGATGTATCGAGTACCCAATTTGTAGAAATAGAAAAATTGAACTCGATAACAAATGCACCTAAAGTTTCCCCTTTCTTATTTTCTTTAGTTCATTTTTTCTTCTAGTGTACCTTCTTACAACATGAAAAATAGCAAACATCCCAGTGTCTTGCTTTCCCCTTGATCTTCCTTTTCTTGGTAGGGCATGAAGAAGATTTGGTCTTAGAGCTATTCACTTTTGCTTTCCACTTGTTCAATATAAGAACATAAGGGTTTTCATGATTCAATCTGTATCTACTTGGAAAATAAGAGTAAGAAGATCCAACAGAGACTTATCAATATTGTTTATATTAAAATTAACAAAAAGTTTGAGAATATATAAGGGAGTGATTTCATAATGAGATTAGTGCCTAGTTTTTCTGGGAGTTTAAACCCTAGAACCTCTAAGTGATCAATGTATCCAATGAGCTTGAATACATGAGGCCTAGCCAGGGAACCCTCTCCAAGATTTCTATGAAAGAGTGCCTTGGAAATATCAAAATGTTTTAATCTATCTCTCTCCTACTAAAAACAATGGAGGTTCTCAAGAATTTTATATACATCCATGTTTTCATGAAACTTCATGAGTTCACTAGACATAGATGAAAACATAAAACATTGAACATCAACCATGTTGTTCATATGTTTCTCATAGACTAGTAACTCTTCATCACTTGCCTACTTAGTAGATGGATTAGGAAATGAGGATTCTAGAATGAAAGATTTTCATTCATATCATATCACAACCTGAAGGTTTATTTACCATTCATATAAGTTACTACTAGTTAGGAGGTTGTCTTTATCCAATATTGATCGTATGGATAATGTGGATGATGAGATTGAAATTTTATTCTATAAATAAAAGAGAAGATTATTAGTGCTTTTTGTTATTATAAATTGTGTGAGATATAATAAATTAATTGATTTTATTAAATCTCCCACTATTTTATCAAGTTCCAATATCCCTCACCATTGAACTTGGCATGTCTATTTTCTCTAACATTCTAGTGGAAAGGATCCATATCCCCCTTCACATAACCCCAACAAGGTTTGGTCCAACTACTTGAAGGTATTTAGGTAGGAAGTTCTTTGCCAACTGTAGGATTCTAGCTCCTTGATCCGTTGAGTGAACTCCCCTATCCTGAAATCAGGACTTGGATTTCCTAAACACTTGCCTATAAATTACACCAAGTCTAGCAAGGGATAACTCTCTAGGTGTAAAATTGTTAAGGAAACCCAAAACCTTCATTATAACTCCCCTTATAAAATTAAGTTTCCCAAAAAGGGTTGGTCAAACACTTCGTTCTATTAAGTTTCATTACTAATCAATTAATTGAAGGAAAAATATGACTTAATATTTAATTGTGGTATTTTCAATTTATTATGCATAAATTTTATCTTTTTTTATCCTTTATGTGTCTTGTTAATATTAAGTAGATGTTACTTAATTAATTATCCATTTTGGATAAAACATTTGAGCATAATTAATTTATTTTATTAATGTATTTTCACATTAATTATTCTATTTATGTGATCATGATCTTGTATCCATAAAATAAATAATTGTATATATAGAAATAAATAAATAATTAAATGACCTGTTCATCAGCTTTATCTAATGGTTTATTTAATAAGAGAATATTAAATTAACCTTTTACATAGGGTAAATAACTCATATTTCCAGTCTTGGCATGGGTTACAGTATTCCACTTGTTCACCTGTGAATCACCTGAGTTAGCATCATAATGGTTTCATCTTGAACCACCTCTACAATCCTTGAGATAATCCATTAATTACATATATTTATGACTCACATAAAGATGAGGGAAACAAAAGGATTGGTTAGAAAAATATTATATAAATATCCTTGGACATACATGTCCTACATAATAATGGATGGAGGGATGAATTGCAGGCCATCATTTAATTTAATATTAAATAATTGCAAACCCATGTAATAAATTAAATTAAAACATTAAACACATACACAATTCTTGATCAAGCTCATGAATGGTCATATATACAATAAATATACAAAATTAACTAGATAGAATTCATTTCTTCATTCATTATTTACTATTAAGATGAACATGCCTACATTAATTAATTAATTATTTAATTAATTCCATTTCATCTTAATTATCATCTAAATATAATTGGAGATATCCATCATTTATGGAATTAATGTAAAATAAATGACATAACCAATAATGAAATATTTAGTACAATAATTTAAATAATCATTTAAAATTATTTAAAACCATTATTAAATTTTCAAACAAACAATGGTGTACTAATACATGAAATAAGGTTTTAGTGATTTAATTTTCCAATTTAATGTAATTTTTAATTATTTCCATTAATGGGGGACTATACGGCCTGTACATCTAGCTACATATCATGTATCTCAGTTTCTGCGTATCTGAGTCACATGACTGGGTCTATGGTGTGTACCTTGGCTGGACTACATGATGTGTACAAACCAGATACACACTGTGAGTTCCAATTGTCATGTGTCTTGGATATATGCCGAGGTCTTTGGTGTGTCTCTCGGTGGACTACATGGAATGCACAAGCTAGATACATGCCATGTATCTCTTCAAATAGTGTGTCTATTTTTCTCACCGAGTCATTCAGTGTGTTCTTCATACATGGGAATTGATAAACTACACATTGTGTATACCACATACACATCATGTATATCATAAATTCTCTAGGTTTTAGGTCTCACATGGTTTTGGATATGTATAATGACGACAAGGATCACATGATTTATGCTGCTAACCCTTGTAGAATACACAACATATACACCAATACACACCATGAAATCCGACAACCCGCATGCCACCCTAGCTGGTCAATACGTGGTGTACACCATGTGTAATTACTGTATGGTGCACCATGTATCCCACGACACATTAAAATGCAGTACACTAGGGTAAATGGCATGTATTTCTAAGTACACACCGTGTAACCCTCTCTTATTAGCCAAAATTGGAAGTTTCCCGATGAAATATCCGTTCATTGTTCACCTGTTATTAAAAATTTAAGAAAAATGAAAACACTTGAACAATTATGATTAATATATCAAAGCATTTTAATTCAAATTAGATTTAAATAATGAATACTAATAAATGAAAATATAAACACAATTTCTCATAGATTAATAATAAAATAAATAATTATAAATTCAAACATAACCACTATGATACCACTTGTTAGTTCTCATTATAGTGGAAGCATGCAGTGGTGGGTGATATATTAAAATTTCTTTTAGTAATCATTGCTTGAAACCATGAGAAAAGATATTGCATGTTAAATTTATAATTAATTTATTTAATATCTAAAGAAATAAATACCCAGGCATAAGAAATTTCTTCATTTATGACTATTGATCATTTGAAAAGGACCTTTTAGATTGCTTCATTTTAGTATGAGTATCCAAGGATATAATTCATCTAGTGGTGATCCACATGTTCTCCAATGATCTTTGAACAACATCACTTGATCTTTGGGTGCTAGCACAGTGAATTGAATGTATTTCATTATTGTTTCTTGATCACTAGTTCTTCGGTCTTGAAGAAATATCTCTTCCATTTCTTGTTCTTGAGAGGGAGAGAGAAAAAGGAGTCAAGAGAATTCATTGTGAGAAACAATTCTCTATTCTCAATTTTGGATTCAATACACAATAGACATAATCGTCTATTCATAGAGTTAGGGTTTAGGTTAATATATTATTCGATTACATGTCATCCATTAAGTAAAATTTAAAACCTTTAATAAACACCATTCTAGATAATAATAATAATAATAATATTTTTTTGGTGGGCCAACTTGAGAAAATTGATAAATAATATTTTACAAATTGTAAATAATTATTTTACCACTGGATGCAGTCTTGGTCCATTCAAACTCATCGGTATTTATTGAACAACCAAATAAATATTTTATTCATAAATAAATATTTCATTCACATACTGATGAATAAATATTTATTAAATATTTAGTAAAATAAAAAAATATATTTTTATTTACATATTGGTGAATAAAAATTTATTTAATTTCTGTGATCAATATAACTTGAATAAAATTATTCCCTGGTCTTGAGAATAATATTTATCTGATTAATTAAATTCAAATAGAATTTAATCAATATCATAAAAAAAACATAGTGTGTGACTCTCCATGATTATTTCTTGCTGGAATTGGGAAATCTTGCCTAAATTCCAAGATTACTATCTAGAAATGAGTCAAGGGACCCAAGAGAAAGAACTTAATGTCACAATGATGATAACCACATTCGAATGCTAAATTTTTAATATAATATATTTTTCATAATATCTCATCAAGAAGGTTGCATGAAAATGTCATCAACCTATCTTCTTGATAATTCTTTCTTTGACTATCTAAAATAAACATATCATTTCACCCTGACCATGGAATTTAGGTAAAAATTATTTTCTAATAAAAGTATTGAGATATCAAATCCCATAAAGATGGATAGAAAAAAATCCTTCCTTGACTTATCCATTAATGACATTTCAATCATGATGCACCCAACATACCCTAATTCCTTCCAACATATGACATGATAGTTTTTTTCAATAAATCTAAGTGCATGAGTCATGACATGTATTAATGATAATATTAAAGTATAAGGACCATTACACATGCTCGCAGATAGGAATATCTAATGAAACCAAAGCATGTGGAATTCCTACTGACAAGTCTATTCCCATAATCTCTCATCTTGGAGATTAATAAGTGAAAACTACATGAGAAGAAGCCTCATCTACTTATGAGTACTCACACCTGATGGTGAAAATACTATGTGTCTCATCATAGTATATTATCCAACTACATAACTGTATTAAGAATATTGTTATAACACTTCAAGGTTCTCATCATAGAGGGGAACTGATATAACCTTATCAACGTGACAAATACCCTAGGAAATTATTAAATTAAACCCATGAAGAATAATGAACAATATGTAAAAATATGTTTAATTAATATTGAATACATCAAATATACATGTAATCAAAGTACAATCAGTTGGTCATAGGACACTTACTCTAACTAGACCGTTGTTTCTAGTCAGTATCCTTCAACATACAAGGAGGATTGCTTAAGGACCAGTGGAAAACCATCTAGTTAAATCATTATAAGTGTCTCTTAGGTTGGTTGCTTCAAAATTATAGGCCCCTTGTTAATTAAATTTAAAAATATTTGGGGCAGGGTGTGTATGCATCTAAAAATAGAAAATCAAAATTCCTAGAAACTCAGGCTATATCTTAGAAGCACTTTTGTTTAATATCATTGGATTTACCTTAAATTATTATATTAGGTGATAGGATATAGGAAATATTATACTTGGTATGGATCTATAAATGGTCTCATCTTTGACCAGTCTATATAGGTTATCCCATTTCCTTCCTCTAAAAAAATATTAATTCTTCCTATAGGAAGTACTTGCTCAACCTTCATCAGGATGATCCACCGGTTCTTTTTTAATCTTGAAAGACTAAATGGAAGGTCATGTACCATACATAACTATTGTACCTTCTCAAACTTGGATAAATCTATTTCCCCTCCAGTGTCTTCAATTTTGTCTTTCTTCTTTTCAGTACCACCCCTTTGAACATATTTTTTACAACAATAGAAACCTCATGTACTTCTTCAAGTTTAGAAATATCTTCAACTTTGGGTTTTCTGTTCTATTCTATCTCACCTTCATCCTTAAATTAATAATTTTGGTTTAATGTTGATACTTACCTATTCTCTACCAACTCTCAGAATAAGTTCCCCACTTCAAACGTTAATCAATGCTCATCCAATAGCCAAGAACAGTCTTCCAAAAATGAGGGGGTCCTCTTTTCCTCTATATCCTGTACTAAGAAATCCATTGGGAATTATCTTTTTTTTTAACTTTGAATATGATGTCTTTAATGACTCTACATGGGTATTTCACTGTTGAGTCTGCCAATTGGAGTGTAACTCTTATATTTTCCATCTTCTCTAACCCAAGGATCTTGAATGTATTATACAACATAATGTTCACAATGAAACCTAGATAACAAAATGATTTTCCTATTTTTTAGACCCAATATTTATAGAGATTGAAAATATACCTGGGTCTTGTTTCTTTTTTGGCAAGTCTTTCAAAACAATAGCCAAACACTCCTGTGTGAGTGGTATAGTGCCAATTTCCTCCAGATTGTTCATGTTGGTCACCAAAACTTTCACGAATTTAGCTTATATCCGCATATTGGTGAGATATTTGAAAAATGGAATATTAATATATAATTTTTTTAAAATTTTAAAAAATTTACCTTTTTTTTACATCAATTTTCCCTTGCACTAACCACTCTAAAAATTTTAGCCTCAGTTTATACAGTGGTGGTTCCTATCACACTTGTTAAAATTTATCCTTCTTCTTCTTTTCTATCTACTCAATTGCATTTTCATCTTGTTTTTATTTACATATCCTACTTTATTTAGGGTTTTCTTACATTAATTTTTCACTTCTTAAGGTTAGAGATTTTAAATCTCACCACAGGCATACTTTGGGACTTCTTAGTAGCACTCCTCTCTACCTCTCTCTAATTTTCTTAGTGATTTGGTTGATTGAAACTATCGATTTCATGATGAAACCTTTTTGTTTATTGATTATTCCTTAGTTATGGCCCTATTTATGGTCATAAATGTGGCCAATGTTTCTTCAAAATAATATACTTTTCCTGAGAGTGAGGGAACTATAGGTTCTTGTTACTGAAATCCTTGTGGTCTTGGGTGGTACCCTTGATCTTACTGTTGTTGTTTCCTGTACCCATAAAATTAGTTTTTTTATATTATAATAAAAATAATTTACATCTTCAGTGTATGTACCTTATATATTTTATAGATTCACCATTGCATCCATCTTTATTTTCATGGATTCCATTTGAAAAAATATCCAGCTATTATTATTGACCATGTGGAAACCTCTTTATTGGGTACCTTCTCCTAAACACGAAGAAATCACATTCCATTTCATCCAGTATATTATAGCTCTCATCATGATATTTATTCATTAATGATACACTAAAAAAATATTAATGATTGACCAATTCCATTGTGACAAAACTTTATAGAAAGTTTTAATTAATATCGAAATCTTTATGCTATGATGAGGTCATTTCTGAGTTATATCTTTGAAATGTTCCCAAGAAGAGTAAAGTGATTCATCTTTTAACTAATTAAAATTTAAAATATTTTCCCTGATATCTAGGGATTCTGAGGTAAGGAAGAAACATTTGATAACATTTCTTTCCAACCCATCCCACATAGTGATGGAATGGGCTGGGAAGATCAAAATCAATTCCCATAGTCTTTATTTTAAAGAAAATCTAAAAAGTCGAGTCTTGCTGTGTCACTTAAAACATTATGAAATTGAAATGTGTCATATATGTTGAGAAGTATTCCCATGTGAGAATTCAGACCTTTTTGTAGAAATATGGAGAATTAAATGATGTTTGATATCATCTGGATGACCGGCAGTTTGAAATTAAAGTGGTTGGCTGTGATGGGTGGAACCAGAATGCTCGGTTGTAGTCCTGTTTTTTATGGCTGCCCATAATCTACGAGCATTCATAACCCAAGTTCTTTTTGTGGAACCCCCAAAACTTAATGAAAATCTATGAAATCCATGGTCTCAATTTCTTTGTTCTTTATCAAGATTTTCTTAGGTTTGGGATCAAATTCAAAGATCTATTTACCTTTTGTGCACATGTGGTGTTCATGTACTAAGAATTAAAATCACGAAATTATATCATGAAGAACCCATCATAAATAAGGAAATTAAAATAAATCAATAAAATAAATCAAAAAATTAAAAAACCCAAAAAATAATTTTCAACCATCATTGGCAAAAAGGTCATAAATTTGATATCCCATATGATATCATTAGTTTACTATGGGGTAACTAAATTTAATAGTGTATAAAAAATCAAACTATACAAATAATCTAATTAAATGTAGATAGAAGAAAGTTTGAGTTCAAGCCCATGAGATGATGCAAGTAGTTATTTTACGCATTTAATGAGTGGTTTATTGAATTGTTTTAAAGAAAAGAGATCGAAGATAAGTATTTTTGGGTTTTTGAAATAAGTTGAGAAAGCATGTGGGATTTTGTAGTTTTAGGGTTTAAGTGATAATAAATTTTAGAATTCAATAATTTTATCATGATTTCTTCCAGATTTGAGACAAGGGAGATCCTTGGTCTTGATATCCCCTCCTTAACACAAAAATCCACCTTAACCTATGATTAGTTACATTAGGGCATTAATGAATTAAGTTTATCATGATAACATTTTTAAATATAATTTCCTTAAACCATTCAATTTTCATTCCTAATTTAGGGAAATTAGTTATGAAAAATAAAAAGGATTCAGCCAGATTCTTAGGTCAATTGTCTTGCCAAATAAAAAGGAAAGAAATCAAAATAGAAATTTATTATTGTGGCAAACCAAAACATGGAAAAAAAATAAATATAAAAATTAGAAACACCTTCTGCCTTTATCTATATCACCTAGAACAATTGGGGGTTACCCCCTCATACTATCCATGAGTGAGTAAGAGGTAAGGAGGAAATAAAACATTATAATAAATAAAATATAGAGAAAAATAACTAGTAGAGGCCTCTAAAGTAGTACAACAAATCACCCTAGGATTTAGTCACTAAATTAATGATATATAGTGGAACCCTAGTATTTTATTTATAGGCATCCAGTGTACTCAATTTTTATTTAATTTACCCATAAATGTAGTCATAAAGGAGTTTTGGGTCAATTATAATGATAAATGGTGGTTCCAAGTCATTAGCATAGTCTTCAATCAAATTTCATGTAACTTATAGTTTTTACTAGTTCTGGCCAACAACATTCATAGCATGGAATATGTGCCATGCCATGAATTTCCAGCGTGTGATCATGGGTGAGTTTTTTTCATGCCTTGAGTACACATCATTAATTCCATCCCTTTTCACAGCATGAATAGGATATTCATGATGTGAATAAAAATATTCCAATGCATTCAGCTCTGTTTCAGACTAATTATTCATTTTTAAATCCCTAAAAGTATCCCATGGACATCCTAAATCATGGAAAGCCTTCTCACGATGCAAATATCAATCTTTTTAGCTCATTTTTCTTATTTTCCATCAATCGGTGTATCCTACCATATATGAACAAATCATTATACAATTAGGTAAGAATTAAAATTTAAATCATGAAAGTAATGTATTTTAATATAAAAAAGGGCAACATGATATGTAAGTATCAAAAACCTATATACAGATTACCCAAATTAGAATATAAGATATTCTTTAATACCATTTATTAGTGAACCAGACCAGGTCGACCTAACACGTTACCTGATCCAGCTCACCACAAGGCATCAAGATCACCTCCCCATATGCTATAGGCTACTGACTAATGGAAATGGTCTAAAAGGTATTGTGGTGAGACTATACCCTCTGGTCAGAGTATAATAAAATTGGAAAATAACCAAAAAAATACACAATAATAAACATTAGAGTTAACATACTAAATAAAATAAAATAATAGAATTACATAATAAATGAAATGCATCATACAATTATATAGAATCACAGGCATACTAAAATATATATAAATTGATTTCCCATAAGACCAATTGTATATACAAAATAAATTGACTAAAATTTTAAATACAAGGCTGCTCTGCACATACACGGGGTGAGAAATAAATCTTAGTAGGCCACCCCCAACAGTGAACCTATAATATACTATCATAACAAGTGTATGTAACATGTTATATTCCAAACCTAGTAAAAACTAATGACAACTAGAATAAAATAAATAACTTCATAAAATAAAGATGGCTAAACAAAAAATAAGAAAAAAACTAACCATGGGTTCTATTATGACACTCGAGGTAAAACTACCCCTTCACTGGTCCATGCCAGAGGATTTATATCACATGGCTTACCACTCCACATGACATTATTCACATACTATATATCTACACAATAGCTCCAAGATGTCTAAAACACAACAAGAATTAATTTTGAACCTAATGGGGTAACCATAGGTGTACACATAATAACAAGAATCTATCAGTCTCTAGGAATCCAATGATATGATATAAACTGGAGACAAGAACTTTAATATCTCTAAGAGAACCTATCTAGAACACCGTAGTCTTGCAGAAGTCAGCAGCTCCATAAAATAAAATCGAGGAAGCCAAAATAGTGACCTGAGTCTATCAGATATCTTATCTATTATCCAAATTTTCTAAAAAATATATTGGATCATCTATATGAATTTCCTAGGTTCTATAATGGTAAATAAAATAGCTTTATGACATCCATTCAATCACCTGAAGAACATATACTCAATTGAGAAAGCAAGATCGATATGACCTTATTCATCCTTCAGAATATCTCTTCAAGATAATGAGAGGAGATGAGAGGATATATTCTCTCACTAAATTCTTGAAAATCACGGAGATTACTATTGAAGAGGCTAAAATGAGATTTTATACTTAGGTTATAGTTTCCAAAATTGCACCTTGGTCCCTAGAAAGTGATAACCTTCATTTTAGACCTTTGCTCACATGTATGACTTAATAAACTTGTCATAAATGTCACAAATATTCTATCACTCTCTTGTAAAAAAATAAAACATCACATTATAAAATAAGAACCATTAACTTGGCCTGTAATATTCCAAAATAATTTAAAAAACCTTGAACATCATATGTTTGTTCGAAAAATTATATATTTCTCACATTCACTTTTATAATCAAACAAATTTTGAATAAATTGAGAAATAAATTCAATCATCATTATTATAATCTTTAATAATATAATTTAATTAGTTTTATTTTTGTTCGATCATACTCAGATGTTCAACAACCTCAGAAAATGGGTCCCACTTCGTCTTAAACTCCCATTCATTAGAATAAGTGGAACTTGTGGATACACTTAGTGTGCGACCCTATAGGTCCTTATCTCGATAGTAGTGAGTCTAACCCATATACCAAGAGTGGATTATAGAAACCCATCATGACCCCTAAAGGGAAAAAGGAATTTCATAGCTACGACTACCTCTTACGAACACTTACTGTGTAATATAATCTCTTTGTATCACGATATCTCATAAAATAGGATGCACTCTTATGTCATCATCATTTTGCTGCTTTATATATTTTGTGACCTTACCGAATGTACTTACCTTATTGTACCATGGACATGGATTTATGAAGTTACTACCATCCTGATCAAATTGGCCCCATGATATATCTCTTCCTCAACTTGGAAATGACAAAATATATCTTATTCATTCAACCAATTCCATATCACCAATGACGCACCCAAAACAAAATAACTAACCAAGATTTCATTATCATGGTTTTTACCTTGCATCAAAGTACATGATCAAATGGAACAAACTGATAATGATCCCATGTTTGGAGACCAATACACATGTTCATAGATATGAACAACCAATGAAACCCCAAACATGTGGTGTTCCTATTGGAGGGTCTGTCCTCGTGATCTCACTACTAGAGATCACCAAGTGAAAAATTAATGAGAAGAAGTATCAATGATTATAATCCCCCAAAACCTAATATTAAGAAATCATATGTGTTCTGTCAGTATGATTTCTCTAGACCATACGACATATGTTTAGGATTATTGTCATAGTATCTCATGGTTCTCATTATAGTTGGGAATTACTCTAATATTTTGATATGACTTGTAATCTAAGGACATTAAACTATAAATAGTGTATATATAAATATCAACACTATTATGGTAAGAATAAACACATGTATATATCAATCTACATACATGTAATGGTAATCAATGTACATAAAAAAGTTGGGTCAAGGACACCCACTCACAACACTCCCACTTTCACTAGAGCCAACTACTAACAATTCTCAATACACTAGCTCTCACATGAGTATCATGATTCTAATGAGATATAGATTTAGTTATGGGGTCTTCCATGTTATCATCTGTGGATAATCTACTAACTGCAACTTCAACTCTCTGAGTAAAATCCCTCAACAGATGAAACTTTTGAAGTATGTACTTTTTCCTCTGGTGTGACATCAGATTCTTGGAAAGTAGCACTACCACAATATTATCATAGTATATTTCAACATGATCTACACTAATAGGTATAACACCAATCTCTAAAACAAAGCTTCATATCGAATCTACTTCCTTAGTTTAATTGGAATCCACTATATACTTAGATCCTGCTGTAGAATTGGCAGCTACGGACTGCTTCGATCTCCTCCAATTCACTACACCACCATTAAGGAAAAAGACATAGCCTGACTATGATTTTATATCACCATGATATATTTAGAAACTATCATTAGTGTATCCCCTTATGACTAGATCCTTATATCCTCCATACTTCAGGAATATATCCTTTGTATGTCACAAGTACTTAAGGATAGTTTTTACAGTGGCCCAATCCAGCTCTCCTAGATTAGATTAATATCTTCTTACCATATTTAACACAAATGCAACATCAAACCTAGTACATATCGTAAAATACATGATAGATCCCACTGCTAAAGCATAATGTGTTCTACTCATTCTTTCAATATCCTCTTTTGTTTTTGGACAAATATTCTTGGAGTGATTAATTCCATGTGACATTGGAAACATTTATCTCTTGGATTTCTCTATACCATTCCTTCTAAGTAAATTTTCAATATATATAATTTGACTTATCCCAAGTATCCCATGAGATATATCTTGATAGATCTTGATAGTAACAACCTGAAATTTTGAATAAATATTGTTTCCTAATTTTGTGTGTTATTTTATTTTATACTCAACTAAACTATTTCATTTAATAAAATGAGTATAATTAAAATGAGACCATTCATTTTCGACTATTATATGACTGTTGGTCAATACGACTGTTGGAAACTAAATGTTGCAATTTTTATTTATAAATACAAGTGATCTTGGTTAATTAATACAGAAAGAAGATTCGATGGCCCCATCCAGTAGTCTTGGGCTGATCAAATTCAATCTGACGGAACTCGGGAAGGAGGTATCACCTTTGGGCTTTTCTCTAGACCAAACCCAAGCTAAACTTCATCGTGTGAAGCTGGAATGGAATTAACTTCACAAGAAGTTCAAGCTGATAGAAATCACTACTCGGGCAATATAGGCCGAGCCACCCCAAGATTCTATCACCCTAGCACACCTTACACTTAGGTCCTATGCTGGTGTTATAAGGGGCTATGTAACGAGACCGTAACTACCTTGTTTATTCGTTTGAGATAAATAAAATTGTTATTTATTTTTACGGTGAAGTTTGTGAAAATCAAGTGTCTGGATAAATATAGGATGTATATTATTGATGAATTTTGGAAAAAGGATATTTTAAAATATTTATGTAAACCTTAAATAATTAATAATGTGTAATTATTTTCAAAAAATGGTCTTCTATAGTTATGTTCAGTAAGAAATTTAGAGTATAATAAGATCAACTAAATTTTTTGATGAATAGTAAATTATGAATAGTGATTTTATGCTTATGATTAGTAATGTGATCAAATGGATTAAGTAACCTCACTTAAGAAAGTATTAATATAATTTAGGCACCTTGATTAAGTAATGTGATTCAATAAAATAGGTAAATAACTGTTTCAAAAATTATTTGTTAAGTATTAGTTTTTTTCAGGTGAATAGTGTTTTTTATTTAAAAATTAAATTAAAAATATTTAGAAAATTATTTTCATAAAATGGAGTTGATTTTTGAAATCAAAGCATCGATATTTTGTAAAGCTGAATTTTTGGGATTTTTCTGAGAATGTTGAATTTTCGGTGAATAGTGAAAATACGGTTTTGAGTTTCGGGTGTTTAATGACATCATTAAGGATGTAATAATTATGCAATAATTATGTTCAAATTATAAATAGTAATATAAGGTATGAGGTGTCCCAAATAGCCAATACCATGGGCAAATACCATGGGCAATCCCATGGTTTTTCCAATACCACCGATGAGGTGTCCGTTGGAAATTAATGCTTTGTTCCCTCACTCCTCCTATAAATACCAAGACATTCCCTCATTAATTTCTTTTCCAAATCCTCCCCAACGAATTTATGGTCCCTTTAACTCCCAATGAGTCCTCTCAAGGTTCCCTCAAGCCTCCCAAGGTCTTGAACATCAAGCTTTCGATGTTACTCATCAAGGCAAGGGATCATTTCACCCTCCTCTTTTAAGTCATGACTTCTCTTATGTTGTGTCTTCTAATTTCCATATATTTATGTTGAGGGTATGTTCTTATATGATCTCATTACTGTCCATTTCATGTCTAATTTTTTAGAGACCCTTTCCTCTCTCATCAATTTGTTTTCTGAAATTTTAAGTGACGTCGTTAGGCTGCCAAATTTTTTCGTAAAAGGAAACACATCTTCTCTTTTCTTTCATGTTTTCTTTTCATGTGGTATGTCATTAAAATTTCCGTACCATGTTCTTATATCTATGTTATTATGAATTTATACTGTATTATTAATTATTTAAGAGTGGGTTACCCTTGTCCCCTCTCTTTTCAATGTTTTCTAAAACCATGTTATATAGCCGTTATGCTGCAGAAATTTCGTCTCAAAATTTCTATCTCTTTCTCTCATGAAATTATCTTGTTTTATTTATGTGAATTCCCAGACCTATTTCATTTCTAGGGGTGTTCATAAATATATAAATATGATATATTGTATTCTATAATTGACATACATATAACCCTCACTCCCTTTCCATGGGTTATAAATGACATAATGATCTTATCTTTAAGCTCCTTTTAATCGTTATGATTTTGACACGAAACCCATTTATTTGATTCTATTTGGGTTATTTATGAAATTTTTTATTATGATCTTTGTGTATCACATGAAAGTGAATACATATTAAGGTTTTTACCTGATAGAACTCCAATGCATTGGGTAAAGAATTAATCTCTAGAGATGACAAGTTTTACAATACCTTGGTGAATAACCTTGGTAATTTTTATGACACCTTAGGGATGGACCTTGGTGGTATGTTCATGAATGTCTAAATGAAATGCTGTATCCACATATTCAAGTTATGATTCAAGTTCTTTTCATTAGGATATTCCTATTATTTAATTTCTCTTGTCTTTATTTTTTATTCAAGTTCGTATTGATATCATAAGTAAACTAATTCCCATGTTTACCCTTACTAGGCCTTCTGCTCACCCTTTCCATTGATGTACGTCTCCAGGATATGAGATGCAGTAAATGTACATAGGATGAACCTAAAATGAAGCCTTAAAAGTGGTTTAGAAGAATTTTTTATGTCGTTTTCATGTATTATGTTCCTGATTTCCAAGACACTAGACTTTAAAGATCCTTTGTATGTAAAATGTAATGAAAAGTTATGTTTTAAAAAGGCGGGATTCCATAGTTTCTCTCAAAGGATAGTTTAGTTATTTATGGAAATTAGGCTATGAAAACTTTAGGAAGAACCCTATATAAAAGTTTAAATATAGGAAAACTTCCTTGTATTTTGGTGAGTATAGAGTTTGTGGTTTATCAAACAAATACATCCCTGTCTAGATACGAGCAGGTAGAGGTGGCTCTGGTACAGATGTACATAGGGGTAAAACCCAAAAACACCACTTTGATCTAGACTCAAACGAGAACTAGTGCATGATAATGGGCCTTGCTGCACTCTTGGTTATGACACTCCCATGGGATATGTTTGGTTAATCGTAAGCTTTTTATGAATCACTATGAAGGAATTATAGAGAAATATAATTGATTACGCATGATGTTTTAAGACATAAATCCTTTATAGTTAAAAGATTCGTAAATGAAATAAGTTTCTCACAAAGGATTTATTATTTTAGAAAATGGTGGGAAATAGGAGTAACCATGCAAATGGTGACCACAATGGACCATGCACTAATGGCCCTCCGATGGAAGCCGGAATGGAACCATTCATGCGAATGATGAACAAACTGACTCAAGTTATGAGTAATAACATGAATCAAGCTGAGAGGCCAATCTCACCACAAAGGGAAATTCATTCTGTTGAGTCCTTTATGCGCCAAAACCACCAAACTTTAGTGGATCGACCGACCCATTGATTGCTGAACAATGGATCAGCTCTATAGAGAAGATCTTTTCTATGCTACATTTTTTAGAGAAAGTGAAGTTCACCCTGGATGTCTATCTGTCACACCCCGACCAATGCATTATTTTAACTTAATTATTTTGGGTCTTTATTTTGAGTTGCGGTTTGAATCAGTTCTATTTTAAAATGGATTTGGGATTTTATATGGGTGTGCTCCTGTACGCGCGACCATATATAGCGCCCAATCACATTTAAACATTTTTTTAGTATTAAATGTGTCATTATTGGGGTGCGTGACCCTGCCCGCGAATATGGTCGTTTCTCATTCTTAATAAGAGACTGTTCTATTTTATTAAATTTATTTTTACATGGCCGCGGAACTAGGCGTGCGGCCGCGCACGCAACCGAGCGCGCATTGCTCTAATGACCGGGCGTGTGACCGTGCACGTGACCGGACGCGCGACCGCGTACGTGACCATGTGTGGTGTCTAACATTTACAAATAATATAATATTATTTTGTTATTATCAATTAGGAATTTGTTTATTCTCTCAAATTTCATTTATTTATTTTATTTCATTTTATTCATTTTTATATATTTATTTTTACTTCACTTTATTTATTTATTTTTATTTCATTTTATTTATCTATTTTTATTTCATTTTATTTATTTATTTTTATTTCATTTTAATTCTTTTTGTTTTCCTTTTTTTCTTCCTCTTTTCTTTTCTTATTTTCTTCTTTTTTTTTCTTTCTTTTTCTTTCTTTCCCTCCCTCTTCCTCTCCCCTTTTTCCCTCTTCGCGCTGCTCTCCCCTCCCAAGCGCCGAAACCCTAGCCCCCCAGTTCGGCGCTACAGCCCCGCCGATGCCCCTCTGCTCGCCGCTCCCCGTCGGTACCCCTCCACACCGCCGGCCGCCACCCTCGCTGCGCTCTGATCCCCTTCGGTCGTCCTCCCTTCGTCTGGCCTGCTCGCACTCGCCGTTCTGGCCCCCTCTCCGTCCGGCCTCCCTCACTATCCCGACACCCGCTCCGTCCCGGCCTCCTCACCCTTCTACGGCCGACCCGTCCCTCCCGTCCGGCCTACTCCCTCCTGTCCGGTGCCTCCCGCAGCCACCGCCCCCCATTGATGCGTTTTTTTTCTTCTTCTTCTTTCAAAAATGCTTATTTATAATTTTCCGGCATTGCGCAAGCTCGGACAACATCTCTTCCCCCTTTGCCGTAAGTTTGCTGCCTCGGTTGATAGTTATTTAATTTTATTGTGTTTCAATTTTAGTTTAGGGTTTGTGTTTGGTCCGATTATGGTGTATTTGATCCAATTACTTGTTTTTAGGGACTAAGTGCGTTGTTTGTGGTGTGGTTGTCATGCGGCGGAGTGTGCGCATCGCGTTTGCGATGTTTCGATACCGAAGGTATGTGTTTCTGCATATATGTATTGTTCGACGAATTAATTTTCTAATCTAATTAATTTAGTATACTCATTGATTATTCTTCTTTGTGCGAATAAAGTTTCCCTTAAGGTTTAATATGATTTAGATGTGTTTTGTAGTGTGTTTATTTTTTTTAGGAATGTTTTGATTTAGTGAAAGGATTTGAGGTGGTCTTGTTCAAAAGTGATGATTTTATATTAAATTTTATTTGCTGAAATAATTTTCTTGTCCAATTAATTTACCATGTACTACAATTAATTTGTCTTGTGCGAACTTTGTTTTGAAGAAAATTTAGTATGTTTTGATTTATTAGTTTTGTAAAAGGTATCGTGATATCGAGCGTGTTTATTGGTAAAAACCCACAATGTGTCATTTACTGGTGTTTTATGAACTGTGCACTTAGTTTATTAAATGATGCAAGGGCTGCGTTTTATTTCGTTGGAGTCTGTTTCGGTATGCTTTTGGCCTTAGAAGAGGTTTTAGGGTGTGTTGTTGTTTTATGTTGTGTTATGTCTTTTTAAAATGTTTTATAAGTGATGTAGATGGCTTATTTAATATGTATAAATTATGAGGTTCATGTTTTGCAATGATTTTGACATGCGAGTGTTTTGAAGTGGCGCTATGATATAGTTTGGGTGTGTTTCGTTTGTGAAAATTTTGTGGTACTAATTTTTATGTATTGCATAATTTGTTCTTTTAATTTATTACATGTTTTGTGGAGTGCGCAGGACCCCGTTACGATGGTTTTGGGCCACGGGTGTTGAGGTACCCCGCATGCACATGCATAAAGTGAAGAATATATATATACATATATGTGCAATGCACCTATGGGCGTGTATATGTATATATATATATAAATGCATGTGCGTTTATGCGCCAAGTGTCAGTGTGAGTGATCGTCGACAAGTAGCGACATGTTAGAGGTAGGTCCCCTATGCCTAAGCTTTTAATTTGAGATTCATAATTGCTTGGTTGTTTTAAAATTATCATTTACACTATGCTATATACACATGCTATGGAATCTGATTGTGGTTGTTAGAAACTATTATGCCTTGTAGTTTAAAATTGAAATGTATTTCAAACGCCGTTGGTCTTAAGTGACTTTTCATGAAAAATTGATTTCCTAAAGTGGTTTTGAATTGGTAATGTGTATTTCCAAAGGTGTTTGGTCTTTTGTCCAGTTAATTGTAAAAAGTATTCCCTTTATGTATAAAGCCCGTTTGGAACCTTAAGAATGTTTTATGGAAAAAGAAAAACCTCTCTTGAGGCATGCCCCCCCCTTGGTTTTAGAAAAATGATTTGTATGTTGAAAGTGTTATGATGTGCCTAACGATTAAGTTTATGCATTGTGTGACGTGAAAGAGGGGGAATGCACTTAAGGAGGAAGAACAATGGTGAAAGGTTGAATGAGTTTTAGATAAAGAAAGTATAATGTACTTGTTTGATTGATTGATAAAAGAAACTCACCACCATTTGAAATAGAGCACAATGGGAAACCCGGGTATCTAGGTGGGTGACCAGGACTAGTACGCTAGATGACACGGCATGGGTTCGTCCCGGTTTGTCTAGCAGGATTGACGCAACAACACTAACTAAACATATGAATTTCTGAGGGTCGTGGCCTTCTAAGCCACGTTTTCTGAGGGTCGTGGCCTTCTAAGCCACGTTTTCTGAGGGTCGTGGTCTTCTAAGCCACGTTTCACTGAGGTACGAGGTCTTTAGGTTCCCACTTGTTCTAGCTGCCTATAGGGATTACCCATGGTGCTCACTTTTGTCATGCTGCTAATGATGTAACTTTCTTTTCAGTTGTTTCATACTTGATGTCTTGTTTGTGAAAACCATATTTTAATCCAAACTAATTTCCTTTCATATGAAACGTTAATGCATGCTTGGAACCTATTTTAAAAATGCAGTTGGAGTGAAATTCTTTGCTTGATAATGCAAACTCGTTACTTGAATTTGAAAAGAAGGAAAAAAACCCTATTTTATTATATCTTATTTTCCAAACTGGCATTTGTTGGATTTCTTATTAAAGGCAGAGGCATAGGATGTGGTTGTTTTTGGCTCCCTATTGAGAATCTCGGTGCTCACGCCTACATTACTTTTCAGTTGCAGGTTTCAGTCTTGGATCGCTTTTGGAAGCGAGTGTGGTTGTCGTACCGTGGTGATCCACGGGGTCACCTAAGGTATGTCGCGTCTTTTGTTTATTCCTTTTTCTGCTGCCACGTTGTTCAGGCTTCTTTTTTTTTCCTTTATTTATCTGCTTGTCTAGTTTATGTCTATTTATCTTTGTCATGGGCCAAACCGTTCCCAACTGGTTTTTTTTGATGCCCGGCACTAGTTGCCAGCCCGTGGGGATCGGGAACGCCCTTCGGGCCATGTTGCGGACCGGGTCGGGCGCTGGATTGGATGGCGACCCGACCTGGTTCGTGACAAAATGGTATCAGAGGTGCCCTTGTTATTTGGGGTGTCAAGTAGCTTGGTGATTAAGTGTGTCGGGACTCGAGAGGTAGGTGCGGGAAGGACGTCATGAACCCTCGCCCGTCCCGAGACTCGAGTTTCCAGGGGTAGTCCAGGATTTGAATTTTCTTCTTTGGATTGGTCGATGTGGATGAGGGATGACAAGGGAAGTGATCCGGTGTTACGCGACGAGCCTGCATGGAGTAGCGACCCATGTACGGCCCGAGTGCACGGTTCAAGATGCTTCCTGTGGTTGATGCTCGCTTGGAGCATGGCCTGCTAAGCCATGTTACTGGGTTGGTGAAACCACTAGTCCCTTATTTTTGGATGTTTTGATGTGAGTTGTGTTTGACCTTCATTTTGGTTGGTGTGATTACATATCAAAAATGAAAATGGATTTTTGTGAAGGTGGTTTCAAATGAGAATGTGGTGTTAGAGTGGAAAAGTGGTTTTGAAATGGAAATTGTTTCCTTTTAACAAATATGTGGTTTCAAAATGCAAAATGGGAGGTGTTTCGGAAGTTGTTTTGGAATCTCAGTTACACTTTTTGGAATGTGAATTGGAAAATGTTTTGGAAATTGGAAATGTATTGCTTTGATGATAAGTTATTTTTTTTCAATTGGTTGAGAATTTGTGCTTTGTGCTTAATGGTCTGATTTGGAAATGATAAGTGTCTTTAATCTACCCTTGGTATTCCTATGAGTGATCACACATTGAGGTGCGCATGTGGAAAGTGGGGAAATTGGTGACGTGAGTGGATGGGTGCTTGAGCTAGCACAAGGATACGTATGTGTGAGACTTCATGGGATATCAATGGTGGATATTTAAGTGGTTTTGTTTGCAGAAAAATGGTTTTCAAAAGGGGTTTTTCCAAATGTTTAGAAAAGTGAGCGAGGAATTGTTTAGCGTTCTCTTTTCGTGTTGGGTGTTCCTTTTCGTGAGTTCTTGGTTTTGACATACTGAATTGTGGTTGGAATAGTGATTTGAGTTCGAGCTTTCGTTTTCGATTGAGGTGTGGAATTTTGATTTATGATGAGTTTTGATTCGGATTCGTGCCTCTTGTTTTGAATATGCTACCCAGAAAAGTCCCAGAAGTTTCTAGTGAGTCTCTTCTAGTTGTTGGTTCTACCTAGACTCTTAGCGGGGTGGTGGAATTGAATTCTTTCCGGTTGTTGTTCGTATTCCGTGGTGATCATGATCTATCAAAGGTAGAGGACTGGCTTGGTGAAACCGTTGGTGTTTTCAGGTTATTGGAAACTCCCAAAGATAAGAGAGTTCGTGTTGGTTCAGGTCCGTTTGAAGGTGCAACTTGGAATTGGTGGTGGAAATAATCCCAGCGTCGTTGCATGATGGTGCATCTTGGAAGGTGTTTAAGGCGACGCTCGTCAGATGGTTTATACCCAAGGAAGTGAAGGTAAGGAAAGCGACAAGGCTCGTGAGTGTCCAACAATGCCAACGAATAGTGAAGGCCTACATTGGGCATCTCAAGAAGTTGGTTCCCTTTTCTCCAAAGATAATGTCGCAAAATCAGTTAAAGTTTCTCTTGTGTGGGGTCTTCGTCTATTGTTCAAGGACCGGTTCCCTTTGGTGTTTGGGATGGTTCCCCATTTTGTGAGAGAGAGCCAGAGGAACCCATCTCAAACAAGTTTTCTTTACAATTCCATCTTCTATTAGTCAGGCCGCTCTCTTGTTCGCCTCTTTTGTGGCCGGTTTGGGTACTTTAAGCGACCTTGTCATCATCATCCATCGAAGATTTGCCGTCGGTGTGGCTGTTTGGGAAACCTAGAGAGGTTCTGCTAAGTGGCTTCGTCAGGAGGAGTCTCGACAGGAGAATGTCAGCTCCTGACTGCGGGGCAGCAGATGCTTCAAGACATCAGAGCTCCAACCACAGGTCTCGGAGTGAAGCCTTTCACACAGTCAGGAATCGTTGGGTGTGGGTCACATTGGTCTAACTTTTGTCTCCAGTGCTAAAATAGGGACAGTTTAAATTTCTCGATTCTAGCTTCCTCGTCTTTGAAGGTTCTGTTTTTCTGTAAGAGGCGCAAAGGTCTCTTTTTCTCGTTATGGTCTTTGTTCTTTGAATACCCCACTGTGGTTGTAAAAAGGCATGGTGATCTTGTTTTCTTGTAATTCCTGTAGCTGCGCCTCCTCTAGTGTGACCCGTTTTGTTTTAATGCATGCTTGTTTTGGAGATGCTCATCTCTTGTGGAAATGATGAGTCATGGTTAAGTTCGTTATTTGGTAGAACTCTTCCATGGGTTTTCTCATGTCGCAGTGGTTTCTGGTTTGGGTTGGAAGTTCTCATGTCGGTTTATACTGGTTGGTTTAAGCTAGTCAGTTCTTAAATGGAGGGGAGACTCACCATTAATTTTGTCGTACCTTTTTCGAGGTTTGGTCGGTGTAGCGGTTCCCTCGTGGATCAAGTTAGCAGTTCCAGAGTGAGTTCATGCTCAGGGTCTCAATGTCGGTTGTGCTAGTCGGGTTCTTGTGGTGGGGAGAACCCTCCTCGTTTCTTGATGGTTCTTCTCTTTTTAGTTTCCCTCAGAGTTGGTCGGGTGTGACTGGTGGAGTGAAAAGTCACACCGAGTTCGTGTTTTGTGGGGCTAGTCCTGTTTCTAACTTGAGTTTGTTTCCTCGTTTGGCTTGGTGACTTTTTGGGGGCAGAAAGTTTTTGTGGTGGGGAGAATTGTCACACACCGACCAATGCATTATTTTAACTTAATTATTTTGGGTCTTTATTTTGAGTTTCTATTTGAATCAGTTCTATTTTAAAATGGATTTGGTATTTTATATGGGTGTGCTCCTATACGCGCGACCGTATGTAGCGCCCAATCACATTTAAACATTTTTTTTAGTATTAAATGTGTCATTATTGGGGTGCGTGACCCTGCCCGTGACTATGGTCATTTCTCATTCGTAATAAGAGACTGTTCTATTTTATTAAATTTATTTTTACATGGCCGTGCAACTAGGCGTGCGGCCGCGCACGCAACCGAGCGCGCATTTCTCTAGTGACCGGGCGTGTGACCGTGCACGTGACCGGACGCGCGACCGCATACGTGACCATGTGTGGTGTCTAACATTGACAAATAATATAATATTATTTTGTTATTATCAATTAGGAATTTGTTTATTCTCTCAAATTTCATTTATTTATTTTATTTCATTTTATTCATTTTTATCTATTTATTTTTACTTCACTTTATTTATTTATTTTCATTTCATTTTATTTATCTATTTTTATTTCATTTTATTTATTTATTTTTATTTCATTTTAATTCTTTTTTTCCCTTTTTTTTCTTCCTCTTTTCTTTTCTTCTTTTCTTCTTTTTTTTCTTTCTTTTTCTTTCTTTCCCTCTCTCTTCCTCTCCCCTTTTTCCCTCTTCGCGCTGCTCTCCCCTCCCAAGCGCCGAAACCCTAGCCCCCCAGTTCGGCGCTACAGCCCCGCCGGTGCCCCTCTACTCGCCGCTCCCCGTCGGCACCCCTCCACACTGCCGGCCGCCACCCTCGCTGCGCTCTGATCCCCTTCGGCCGTCCTCCCTTCGTCCGGCCTGCTCGCGCTCGCCGTTCTGGCCCCCTCTCCGTCCGACCTCCCTTGCTGTCCCGACACCCGCTCCGTCCCGGCCTCCTCACCCTTCTACGGCCGACCCGTCCCTCCCGTCCGGCCTACTCCCTCCTGTCCGGCGCCTCCCGCAGCCACCGCCCCCCATTGATGCGTTTTTTTCTTCTTCTTCTTCTTTCAACAATGCTTATTTATAATTTTCCGGCATTGCGCAAGCTCGGACAACATCTCTTCCCCCTTTGCCGTAAGTTTGCTGCCTCGGTTGATAGTTATTTAATTTTATTGTGTTTCAATTTTATTTTAGGGTTTGTGTTTGGTCCGATTATGGTGTATTTGATCCAATTGCTTGTTTTTAGGGACTAAGTGCGTTGTTTGTGGTGTGGTTGTCATGCGGCGGAGTGTGCGCATCGCGTTTGCGATGTTTCGATACCGAAGGTATGTGTTTCCGCATATATTTATTGTTCGACGAATTAATTTTCTAATCTAATTAATTTAGTATTCTCATTGATTAGTCTTCTTTGTGCGAATAAAGTTTCCCTTAAGGTTTAATATGATTTAGATGTGTTTTGTAGTGTGTTTATTTTTTTAGGAATGTTTTGATTTAGTGAAAGGATTTGAGGTGGTCTTGTTCAAAAGTGGTGATTTTATATTAAATTTTATTTGCTGAAATAATTTTCTTGTCCAATTAATTTACCATGTACTACAATTAATTTGTCTTGTGCGAACTTTGTTTTGAAGAAAATTTAGTATGTTTTGATTTATTAGTTTTGTAAAAGGTATCGTGATATCGAGCGTGTTTATTGATAAAAACCCACAATGTGTCATTTACTGGTGTTTTATGAACTGTGCACTTAGTTTATTAAATGATGCAAGGGCTGGGTTTTATTTCGTTGGAGTCTGTTTCGGTATGCTTTTGGCCTTAGAAGAGGTTTTAGGGTGTGTTGTTGTTTTATGTTGTGTTATGTCTTTTTAAAATGTTTTATAAGTGGTGCAGATGGCTTATTTAATATGTATAAATTATGAGGTTCATGTTTTGCAATGATTTTGACGTGCGAGTGTTTTGAAGTGGCGCTATGATATAGTTTGGGTGTGTTTCGTTTGTGCAAATTTTGTGGTACTAATTTTTATGTATTGCATAATTTGTTCTTTTAATTTATTACATGTTTTGTGGAGTGCGCAGGACCCCGTTACGATGGTTTTAGGCCACGGCTGTTGAGGTACCCCGCATGCACATGCATAAAGTGAAGCATATATATATACATATATGTGCAATGCAACTATGGGCGTGTATATGTATATATATATATATAAATGCATGTGCGTGTATGCGCCAAGTGTCAGTGTGAGTGATCGTCGACAAGTAGCGACATGTTTGAGGTAGGTCCCCTATGCCTAAGCTTTTAATTTGAGATTCATAATTGCTTGGTTGTTTTAAAATTATCATTTACACTATGCTATATACACATGCTATGGAATCTGATTGTGGTTGTTAGAAACTATTATGCCTTGTAGTTGAAAATTGAAATGTATTTCAAACGCCGTTGGTCTTAAGTGACTTTTCATGAAAAATTGATTTCCTAAAGCGGTTTTGAATTGGTAATGTGTATTTCCAAAGGTGTTTGGTCTTTTGTCCAGTTAATTGTAAAAATTATTCCCTTTATGTATAAAGCCCGTTTGGAACCTTAAGAATGTTTTATGGAAAAAGAAAAACCTCTCTTGAGGCATGCCCCCCCCTTGGTTTTAGAAAATTATTTGTATGTTGAAAGTGTTATGATGTGCCTAACGATTAAGTTTATGCATTGTGTGACGTGAAAGAGGGGGAATGCACTTAAGGAGGAAGAACAATGGTGAAAGGTTGAATGAGTTTTAGATAAAGAAAGTATAATGTACTTGTTTGATTGATTGATAAAAGAAACTCACCACCATTTGAAATAGATCACAATGGGAAACCCGGGTATCTAGGTGGGTGACCAGGACTAGTATGCTAGATGACACGGCATGGGTTCGTCCCGGTTTGTCTAGCAGGATTGACGCAACAACACTAACTAAACAAATGAATTTCTGAGGGTCGTGGCCTTCTAAGCCACGTTTTCTGAGGGTCGTGGCCTTCTAAGCCACGTTTTCTGAGGGTCGTGGTCTTCTAAGCCACGTTTCACTGAGGTACGAGGTCTTTAGGTTCCCACTTGTTCTGGATGCCTATAGGGATTACCCATGGTGCTCACTTTTGTCATGCTGCTAATGATGTAACTTTCTTTTCAGCTGTTTCATACTTGATGTCTTGTTTGTGAAAACCATATTTTAATCCAAACTAATTTCCTTTCATATGAAACGTTAATGTATGCTTGGAACCTATTTTAAAAATGCAGTTGGAGTGAAATTCTTTGCTTGATAATGCAAACTCGTTACTTGAATTTGAAAAGAAGGAAAAAAACCCTATTTTATTATATCTTATTTTCCAAACTGGCATTTGTTGGATTTCTTATTAAAGGCAGAGGAATAGGATGTGGTTGTTTTTGGCTCCCTATTGAGCATCTCGGTGCTCACGCCTACATTACTTTTCAGTTGCAGGTTTCAGTCTTGGATCGCTTTTGGAAGCGAGTGTGGTTGTCGTACCGTGGTGATCCACGGGGTCACCTAAGGTATGTCGCGTCTTTTGTTTATTCCTTTTTCTGCTGCCATGTTGTTCAAGCTTCTTTTTTTTCCTTTATTTATCTTCTTGTCTAGTTTATGTCTATTTATCTTTGTCATGGGCCAAACCGTTCCCAACTGGTTTGTTTTGATGCCCGGCACTAGTTGCCAGCCCGTGGGGATCGGGAACGCCCTTCGGGCCATGTTGCGGACCGGGTCGGGCGCTGGATCGGATGACGACCCGACCTGGTTCGTGACACTATCTCTTAGAGGGAGAAGCTGATGAATGGTGGGAACTGATCAAAAACACAAGGCAAAGAGTGTAAGTTGAAGATATGGAGTGGGAAGAGTTCAGAGGGATCTTCTTCAGTAAGTATTTACCTCGTTCTATGAGAACAAGAATGGAGAAGGAGTTTCTCGAGCTAAAGCAGAAGGATAATGAATCTGTGGGATTCTATGAGATGAAATTCACTCAACTTTCATGATATAACTCTATATTTTTCATGGATCCAAATGGTAAGGTTGATATATTCTTTGGTGGACTGAGACCTCATCTCCGGAAGAATATATCCAACTGAGACTATGATAGCTACGAGGAGATCATGTGGAGTGCGATGAAAGTCGAGATAGAGTTTGGTGAGATGTAGTGGTCTCATAAATCAAATGACAAGAAGAGATCGTTAGATCCATGCTTAGGGAGGAGCTTTGATCAAGGAAGAGGAGGTAAGAAAGTACAACTTCCCATGTGTAATAAATGTGGGAAGAAGCATTCGGGGAACTACCTATTCGGGAGTGGGAAGTGATACAAGTGTGGTAGATATGGCTACATTGTGAGGAATTTTCATGGTGAGGTGAAACCTCAACTTCCAAACACAAATGACTAGGGGAAGATGGTACAAGACCTACCTGATGTCTAGTGTTTTAAGTGTGGACAATGTGGGCACTTTTCCAATCATTGTCCAAATTCGAAGGCTGTGGAGGGGAACCACCATCATCCTCAGCAAAGGCAAAGGGATTAAGACCGTTATTTTTCTATCACGATAGCTGAATTTGAAGCTTCGAATGATGTGGTAGCAGGTACTATTGTTGTCCTCTCAAATCTAGAAAATACGTTGTTTGATTCTGTTTCTATGAATTCCTTTATTTCCTCCAAGTTTTCAAGGAATTTAGATTCAACCCCCGATTTTCTAAAAGTGGAGTTATCAGTCAAGACTCCTGGTGGGACTATCCAAGAATCATCAGTGTTTAGAAACTCTAGTATTTACTTTAGTGAGCACAATTTTATCTCAAATCTATTAGTCATTCCCATGCTGGAATTCGACATTATACTAGGGATGGACTGGCTCTCAAAGTATAATTCTAGGATCAATTTCAGAAGCAAGGAAATATCAGTAGTCTTGTATGGAAAACCTGCAGTTATCTTCCAAGGAGATATATCTCAACCTGATCTTTGTCTAAAAGAACCCCCTATATCATTCTTTATGGAGTTGATTGGTGAAGAAGGAGAAAGAGATGAGAGTTTAAGGATAGAAAGTGTCCCCATCATCTAGGAATATCTTGATGTAGTTCCTGAGGAGTTTCCTAGACCTCCCCCTGAAAGAGAGGTAGAGTTCTCTATTGAGCTCATACCTGGATCTCATCCAATATCAAAGACCCCGTATACAATGACAAATGTGGAGTTGCAAGAATTAAAGAAACAACTCCAAGAACTTTTGGAGAAGGGGTTTTTTCGACCGAGTGTTTCTCTTTGGGGAGCACCATTTCTCTTTGTGAAGAAGAAAGAAGGATCGATGTGGCTATGCATTGATTATAGAGAACTGAATGGGATCAAAGTGAAGAAAAAATACCCTCTTTCAAGAATTGATGACTTATTTGACCAACTTCGTGGGGCTCCATTCTTCTCTAAGATTGATCTTCGATCAGGTTATCATTAATTGAGGGTGAAAAAAGAATATATTCCAAAAACTACCTTCCTATCAAGATATGGGCATTATGAGTTTGTTGTTATGCCCTTCAGACTCACTAATTCACCTTATATTTTTATAGATTTGATGAATAGAGTCTTTAAGTACTACCTTGATAACTTTGTGGCGGTTTTTATTGATGATATTCTGATATATTCCAAAAGTCGCGAGGAGCATGAGGATCATCTAAGGGAAATTTTACAAACACTACAGAAGGAGGGGATTTTTGGGAAGTTCAGTAAATGTGAATTCTAGTTACAACAAGTTGCTTTCTTGGGGCACATTGTAACCAATGAAGGAATCACAATTGACCCTACAAAGACAAAAGTTGTAGAGGAGTCTCCTCAACCTACAACAATAACCGAGATTCATAGTTTTTATGGATTAGTAGGATATTATAAGAGGTTTGTGAAAAACTTTTCATGAATTTCTAATCATTTAACCAAGTTAACTCAAAAAGTGGTCAAGTTCATCTGGATGAAAGAGTGTGAGGAAAGTTTCCAAGATCTGAAGAAGAGATTGGTTACTACACTCGTGTAAACTATGCCCGCAAGTGAAGAAGGATTTGTTATTTTTAGTGATTTATCTATAAAAGGGATTGGGTGCGTCCTCATGCAAAATAACAAGGTCACTTCTTATGCATCTCGATAGTTGAAGACTCATGAGAAGAATTATCCTACACATGACCTGGAACTGGATACAGTTATTTTTTCTATGAAGATATGGAGGCACTATCTTTATGGGGAGAAATGTGATATATACACAGACCATAAAAGTTTTAAGTATATTTTCACATAAAAGGAATTGAACATGAGACAAAGGAGATGGTTAGAACTTCTTAAAGACTATGATTGTTCAATTAATTATCATACCAGAAGAGAAAAAAAAGTTTCCGATGCATTAAGTAGGAAAGTCCTAGTTGTTATTTCCATGATGTGGATTCAAAAATATCCTTTAATCAATGACATAGTAAAGATGGAAATGGGAATTATAAGGGAAGGGAAATCATCTACCCTAACCCAAATGATTTATAAACCGTTATTACTATAGAAGACCAAGAATGATCAGAATGAATATCCTTTGTTGTAGAATAATTTTGCGGCTATAAAGGATGGGAAGTTTCCTGAGTTCAATATTTATCAAGAAGGTGTAATGAAATTTCATACAAGACTATGTGTTCCATCTATTCCAGAAATAAAGAAGGAGCTAATGGATGAATCTCATAGCTCTACTTTCTCTACACATCTTGGAAGAAAAAAATGTATAGGGAACTTCGTGATCTTTTTTGGTGGGATAATATGAAAAGGGAGATTGCTGACTACACTAAAAGGTGCCTAGTCTATCAGCAAGTGAAGGCAGATGGACAACTTCCAAAAGGGGCGTTGCAACCACTACCCATACCAGCATGGAAGTGGGACAATACACTATGGACTTCATCACTGGTCTCCCAAGAACTTCCAAAGGAAACAATGCGATATGGGTTATTGTTGACCGTCTCACCAAGACTACACATTTTACCTCCATTTGGGAAGATTTATCTCTTGATCAACTTGCCATGATTTATGTGAAGGAAGTGGTAAGGCTGCATGGAGTTCCACTTTCTATCGTATCTAATCATGATCCAAGGTTCACATCCAAATTCTGGAGAAGTCTTCAACATGCTCTGAGTACTGAATTGAATTTCAGTACGACCTATCACCCCCAAACTGATGGCCAATCTGAAAGGACTATTCAAACACTTGAGGACATGCTGAGAACGTGCTCAATGGAATTTAAGGGTTGATGGGATCTACATCTCCCTTTAGTTGAGTTCTCTTACAACAACAGCTTCCACTCGAGAATTCAAATGGAACCCTATGAAGCTCTATATGGAAAGAAATGTAGAACTCTTACTTTTTGGGATGAAGTTGGTGAGAGAAAGCTTCTTGGGCCTGATCTTATACAAGAGATGGCAGAAAAAGTCCATGCCATCCAACAACACATTAAGGCTTCTCAGAGTCGGAAAAAGAGCTATGTAAACACCCATCTAAGGGACTTGGAGTTTTATTTCGGTGACAAGGACCTTCTTCAAATTTCACCTTGGAAGAGAGTCATGGGGTTTGGGAAGAAAGGGAAGCTCAGCCCTAGGTACATTGGCCTCTATGAAATCCTTGATCGCGTAGGAGAAGTGGCCTATCAGCTTGCAATTCCTCCAAATCTAGCACAAGTTCATGATGATTTCCATGCATACCTGTTGAGAAAGTACATACCTGACCCTTCACATGTACTAAACCCAGAGGTGGTACAACTGGAACATGAACTCTCTTATGAGGAGCATCCGGTGGAGATCTTGGATCGTAGATACAAGGTGTCACGCAACAAGACTACCCACCTTGTTAAGGTGTTGTGGAGGAACCACAAATGTGAAGAAGCAACGTGGGAACCAGAGGAGTCTATGAGGCAGAAGTACCCACACCTTTGCTCCTCTGAGGGTACGATTTAAAAATTTCAGGGATGAAATTTCTTAAGGGGGGAAGAATGTAACGACCCAAAATTTTTAATAATTTTTTTCCTAATTTCGTGTGTTATTTTATTTTATACTCAACTAAACTATTTCATTTAATGAAATGAGTATAATTAAAATGATACCATTGGGTTTCCACTGTTATATGATTGTTGGTCAATATCACCATTGGAAACTAAATTTTTCAATTTTTTTTATAAATACAAGTGATCTTGGTTAATTAATATAGAAAGAAGATTCGATGGCCCCATCCAGTAGTCTCTGGCTGATCAAAGCCCATCTGATGGAACTCTAGAAGGAGGTAGCACCTTTGGGATTTTCTTTGGACCAAACCCAAGCCGAACTTCATCGAGTGAAGCGGAAGCAGAATCGCCTTCACGAGAAATTCAAGCTGATAGAAATCACTACTCAGGCAATGTTGGCCGAGCGGCCCCAAGATTCTAACAACCTAGCACACCTTACACTTAGGTCTTATGGTGGTGTTATAAGGGGCTATGTAATGAGACCATAACTACCTTGTGTAATCCTTTGAGATAAATAAAATTGTTATTTTTTGTGGTGAAGTTTGTGAATATCAAGTGTCCGGATAAATATAGGATGTATATTATTGATGAATTTTAGAAAAAGAATATTCTAAAATATTTATGTAAACTTTAAATAATTAATAATGTGTAATTATTTTTTAAAAATGGTATTCTAGAGTTATGTTCAGTAAGAAATTTAGAGTCAAATAAGATCAAGTTAATTTTTGATGAATAGTAAATTATGAATAGTGATTTTATGCTTATGATTAGTAATGTGATGAAATGGATTAAGTAACCTCACTTAAGAATGTATTAATATAATATAGGCACCATGATTAAGTAACGTGATTCAATAAAATGGGTAAATAACTGTTTCAGAAATTATTGGCTAAGTATTAGTTTTTTCATGTGAATAGTGTTTTTTATTTAAAAATTAATTTAAAAAAATATATAAAATTATTTTTATAAAATGGAGTTCATTTTTAAAATCAGAGCATCGATATTTGGTTAAGGTGAATTTTTGGGATTTTTCTGAGAAAGTTGAATTTTCGGTGAATAGTAAAAATACAGTTTTGAGTTTCGGGTGTTTAATGTCATCATTAAGGATGTAATAATTATTAAATAATTCTGGTCGACTTATGAATAGTAGGATAAGGTACGAGGTGTTCCAAGTGTCCAATAACATGGGAAAATACCATGGGCAAGCCCATGGTTTTTCCAATACCACCGATGAGGTGTCCCTTCACAATTGATGTTTTGTTCCCTCACTCCTCCCATAAATACCATACCATTCCCTCATTCATTTCATTTCTAAATCCTCCACAACGAAGTTATGGTCTCTTTACCTCCCAAGGAGTCTTTCAAATGTTCCCTCAAGCCTCCCAAGGTCCTGAACATCAATCTTTCGAAGTTACTCTTCAAGGTAAGGGATCCTTTCACCCTCCTCTTTTAAGTATGGACTTCCTTTATGTTGTGTCTTCTAATTTCCATATATTTATGTTGAGGGTATGTTCTTATATGTCCTCATTACTTTCCATTTCATGTCTAATTTTTGAGATACCCTTTATGATCTCATCAATTTGTTTTCTGAATTTTTAAGTGACGCTGTTAGGTTGCCAAATTTTTTCGTAAAAGGAATCACATCTTCTCTTTTCTTTAATGTTTCCTTTTCATGTGGTATGTCATTCAAATTTCCATAAAATGTTCTTATATACATTTTATTATGAATTTATACTATATTATTAATTATTTATGAGTGGTTTACCCTTTTCCCCTCTCTTTTCAATGTTTTCTAAAACCATGTTATATAGCCATTATGCTGCAGAAATTTCGTCTCAAAATTTCTATCTCTTTCTCTCAAGAAATTCTCTTGTTTTATTTATGTGAATACCCAGACCTATTTCATTTCTATGGGTGTTCATAAATATATAAATATTTTATATTTTATTCTATAATTGACATACATATAACCCTCACTCCCTTTCCATGTGTTATAAATGACATAGTGGTCTTATTTTTAAGCTCTTGTTAAACGTCATGATTTTGACACAAACCCATTTATTTGATTCTATTTGGGTTATTTATGAAATGTTTTATTATGATATATGTGTCTCACATGAAAGTAAAGTCATATTAAGGGTGCACCCTGATATCTCTTTAATGCATTGGGTAAATAATTAATCTCTAGAGATGAAACGTTTTACGATACCTTGGTGAATAACCTTGGTAATTTTTATGACACCTTGGGGACGGACCTTGGTGATATGTTCATGAATGTCTAAATGAAATTTTTTAGCCACATATTCAATTTATTATTCAAGTTCTTTTCATTATGATATTCCTATTATTTAATTTCTCTTGTCTATGTTTTATTTAAATTCGTATTGATATCATAAGTAAACTGATTCTCTAGTTTACCCTTACCGGGCCTTGTGCTCACCCATTCCATTGACGTATGTCTCCAGGATATGAGATGCAGTAAATGTACATAAGATGAAACTATGATTAAGCCTTACAGGTGGTTTAGAATAATTTTTTATGTTTTTTTCATGTATTATGTTCCTGATTTCCAAGACACAAAGATCCTCTGTATGTAAAATGTAATGAAAAGTTGTGTTTTAAAAAGGCGGGATTCCATAGTTGGTATCAAAGGATAGTTTATTTATTTATGGAAATTAGGCTATTAAAACTTTAGGAATAACCCTATAGAAAAGTTTAAATATAGGAAAACTTCCTTGTATTTTGGTGAGTATAGAGTTAGTGGTTTATCAAACAAATACATCCCTGTCTGGATACGAGCCGGTAGAGGCGACTCTGGCATAGATGTACATAGGTGTAAAATCCAAAAACACCTCTTTGAGATAGACACGAATGGGAACTGCTGCACGAAAATGGGCCTTGCTACACTCTTGGTTACGACACTCCCAGGGGATATGTTTGGTTAATCACAAGCTTTTTATGAATCATTATGATGGAATTATAGAGAAATATAATTGTTTAAGCATGTTGTTTTAAGACATAAAATCCTTTATAGTTAAAAGATTCATAAATGAAATAAGTTTCTCATGGAGGATTTATTCTTTTAGAAAATGGAGGGAAATAGGAGGAACTGTGCAAATGGTGACCGCAATGGACCATGCACTGATGACCCTCCGATGGAAGCCAGAATGGAAACATTCATGCGAATGATGAACCAACCAACTCAAGTTATGAGTAATAACTTGAATCAAGCTGAGAGGCCGATCTCACCATGAAAAGAAAAACATTCTGTTGAGTCCTTTATGCGCCAACGACCACCAACCTTCAGTAGATCGACTGACCCATTGATATCTGAACAATGTATCAGCTCTATAGAAAATATATTTTCTGTGCTACGTTGTTCAGAGCAAGATAAGGTCACCCTGACTATCTATCGCTTAGAGGGAGAAGCTGATCAATGGTGGGAACTGATCAAAAACACTAGGCAAAGAGTGGAAGTTGAATATATGGAGTGGGAAGAGTTTATAGGGATCTTGTTCAGTAAGTATTTCCCTCGTTATATGAGAACAAGAATGGATAAGGAGTTTCTTGAGCTGAATCAGAAGGAGAATGAATCTGTGGGAAGCTATGAGATGATCTTCACTCGAATTTCACTATACCTCAAGCTTTTTCATGGATCCAAATGGTAAGGTTGATAGATTCTTTGGTGGACTGAGACCTCATCTATGGAAGAATCTAGCCAACCGAGACTATGATAGCTACGAGGAGATCGTGCAGAGTGCGATGAAAGTCAAGCTAGAGTTTGGTGAGACACAGTGGTCGCATAAATCAAACTACAAGAAGAGATCATTGGATCCAAGATTAGGGAGGAGCTTCAATCAAGGAAGAGAAGGTATGAAAGTTGAACTTCCCACGTGTAATAAATGTGGGAAAAAAGCATTTGGGGAACAACCTTCTCGGAGTGGGAAGTGCTACAAGTGTGGTAGAGATGGACACATTGTGAGGAATTGTCATGGTGAGGTGAAACCTCAACTTCCAAACACAAATGACAAGGGGAAGATGGTGCATTCCCTACCCGATGTCCAGTGTTTTAAGTGTGTACAAAGTGGGCACTTTTCCAATCATTGTCCAAATCTGAGGGCAGTGGTGGGGAACCACCATCAGCCTCAACAAAGGCCAAGAGATCAAGGCCATGCTTTTGCTATCATGACAACTAATGTTGAATATCTGAATGATGTGGTATCAGGTACTCTTGTTGTCCTCTCTAAGCTAGCAAATACACTGTTTGATTCTGGTTCTACGCATTCCTTTATTTCCTCCAAGTTTGCAAATAATCTAGATTCAACCCCCGATTTTCTAAAAGTACAGTTATCAGTCAAGACTCCTGGTGGGACTATCCAAGAATCTTCAGTGTTTAGAAACTATAGTATTTACTTTAGTGATCAAAATATTATCGCAAATATAGTAGTCATTCCCATGCTGGAATTCGACATTATACTAGGGATGGACTGGCTCTCAAAGTATAATGCTAAGATCAATTGCAGAAGCAAGGAAATATCAGTAGTCTTGAATGGAAAACTTGAAGTTATCTTCCAAGGAGAGATATCTCAACCATATCATTGTCTAAAAGAACCCCCAATATCCTTCTTTATGGAGTTGATTGGTGAAGAAGGATAAAGAGATGAGAGTTTAAGGATAGAAAGTGTCCCCATAATCCCGGAATATGTTGATGTATTTCCTGAGGAGTTTCCTGGACCTCCCCCTGAAAGAGAGGTAGAGTTATCTATTGAGCTCATACTTGGATCTCATCCAATATCAAAGACCCCATATAGGATGAAAAATGTAGAGTTTGAGGAATTAAAGAAACAACTCCAAGATCTTTTGGAGAAGGGGTTTATCCGACCGAGTGTGTCTCCTTGGGGAGCACCAGTTCTCTTTGTGAAGAAGAAAGATGGATCGATGCGGCTATGCATTGATTATAGAGAATTGAATTGGATCACAGTGAAGAAAAAATACCCTCTTCTAAGAATTGATGACTTATTTGACCAACTTCATGGGGCTCAATTCTTCTCTAAGATTGATCTTCGATATGGTTATCATCAATTGAGGGTGAAGAAAGAAGATATTCCAAAAACTACCTTCCAATCAAGATATGGGCATTATGAGTTTGTTGTTATTCCCTTCGGACTGACTAATTCACATACTATTCTTATGGATTTGATGAATAGAGTCTTTAAGGACTACCTTGATAACTTTGTGGTAGTTTTTATTGATGATATTATGATATATTCCAAAAGTTGTGGGGAGCGTGAGGATCATCTGATGGAAATTTTAAAAACACTGTGGAAGGAGAGGATTTTTGGGAAGTTCAGTAAATGTGAATTCTGGTTAAAACAAGATTCTTTATTGGGGAACATTGTTTCAAATGAAGGAATCACAATTGACCCTGCAAAGACAAAAGTTGTAGAGGAGTGGCCCCAACCTACAACAATTACTGAGATTTATAGTTTTATTGGATTATCAGGATATTATAGGAGGTTTGTGAAAAACTTTTCACGAATTTCTAATCCATTAACAAAGTTAACTCAAAAAGGGGTCAAGTTCATCTGGAAAAAGGAGTGTGAGGAAAGTTTCCAAGAGCTGAAGAAGATATTGGTTACTACACCTGTGTTAACTCTACCCTCAAGTTGAGAAGGATTCATTATTTTTAGATATGCATATCTAAAAGGGCTTGGGTGCGTTCTCATGAAAAATGACAGGGTCATTGCTTATGCATCTCGACAGTTGAAGACTCATGAGTAGAATTATCCTACACATGACCTGGAGCTGGCTGCAGTCATTTTTGTTCTGAATATATGGAGGCACTATCTTTATGGGGAGAAATGTGATATATACACAGACCATCAAAGTTTTAAGTATATTTTTACACAAAAGTAATTGAACATGAGACAAAAAATATGGTTGGAAGTTCTTAAAGACTATGATTTTTCAATTCATTATCATCCCAGAATAGCAAACAAAGTTTCTAATCCAATAAGTAGGAGATACCCATTTGTTCTTTCCATGATGAGGATTCAAAAATATCCTTTTATCAATGACCTAGTAAAGCTGTACATGGGAATTATAAGTAAAAGGACATCATCAACCCTAACCCAAATTATTTCTCAACCATCATTACTAGAGAAGATCATGAAAGCTCAGAAAGAAGATCCTTTTTTGTAGAAGAAGTTTGAGGATATAAAGGATGTGAAGTTTCTTGAGTTCAATATTGATCAAGAAGGTGTAATAAATTTTCATACAATACTACGTGTTCCATCTATTCCGGAAATAAAGAATGATCTGATGGATGAAGCTCATAGCTCTACTTTCTCTATACATCCTGGAATCAAAAAAATTTATAGGGACCTTTGTGATATTTTTTGGTGGGATAATATGAAAAGGGTGATTGTAGAATACATTACAAGTTTCCTAGTTTTTCAGCAAGTGAAGGAAGAGCGACAACTTTCTAAGGGTTGTAACCACTACCCATACTAGCATGGAAGTGGGACAATATCACTATGGACTTCGTCACTGGTCTCATGAGAACTTCCAAAGGAAGCAATGTGGTATGGGTAATTGTGGACCGTCTCACCAAGACTACCAATTTTATCTCCATTCGGGAAGATTTCCCTCTTGATCAACTTACTAGGATTTATGTGAACGAAGTGGTAAGGATACATGGATTTCCACTTTCTATCGTATCTGATCGTGATCCAAGGTTCACATCAAAATTATAGAGAAGTCTTCAACATTCTCTGAGCACTGAATTGAATTTCACAACATCCTATCACCCCCAAACTGATGGCCAATCTGAAAGGACTATTCAAACACTTGAGGACATAATGAGAACATGCTCAATGGAATTTAAGGATGGATGGGATCAACATCTCCCTTTAGTTGAGTTCTCTTACAACAAAAACTTCCACTCGAGCATTCAAATGGCACCCTATGAAGCTCTATATGGAAGCCATGCCAAGATCCTACTTGTTGGGATGAAGCAGGTAAGAGAAAGATTCTTGGGCCTGATCTTGTGCAAGAGATGATAGAAAAAGTCCATGCCATCCAACAACACATTAAGGCTACTCAGAGTCGGCAAAAGAGCTATGCCGACAACCGTTGAAGGGACTTGGAGTTTGATTTTGGTGACAAGGTCTTTCTTAGAATTTAACCTTGGAAGATAGTCATGAGGTTTGGGAAGAAAGGGAATCTCATCCCTAGGTACATTGGCCCCTATGAAATCCTTGATCGTGTAGGAGCAGTGGCCTATCTGCTTGCACTTCCTCCAAATCTAGCACAAGTTCATGATTTTTTCCACATATCCCTCCTGAGAAAGTACATACCTGACCCTTCACATGTACTAAACCCAATGGTGGTATGATTGGAACATGACCTCTCTTATGAGGAGCATCCAGTAGAGATCGTGGATCGTAGAGACAAGGTTATATGAAACAAGACTACCCACCTTGTTAAGGTGTTATGGAGGAACCAAAAATGTGAAGAATCCATGTGGGAACCAGAGGAGTCTATGAGGCATAAGTACCCACACCTTTTCTCCTTTGAGGGTACGAGTTAAAAATTTCAGGGACGTAATTTTTTAAGGGGGGAAGAATGTAATGATCCAAAATTTTGAATAAATTTTGTTTCCTAATTTTGTGTGTTATTTTATTTTATACTCAACTAAACTATTTCATTTAATGAAATGTGTATAATTAAAATGAGACTGTTGGGTTTAGACTGTTATATGTTCATTGGTCAATATGACCATTGGAAACTAAATGTTGCATTTTTTTTTGTAAATACAAGCAATCTTGGTTAATTAATACAGAAAGAAGATTCGATGGCCCTATCTAGTAGTCTCGGGCTGATCGAAGCCCATCTGACGAAACTCGGGAAGAAGGTAGCACCTTTGGGCTGTGCCCTAGTACAAACCCAAGCCGAACTTCATCGTGTGAAGCTGGAACAGAATCGCCTTCACAAGATGTTCAATCTGATAGAAATCACTACTCGGGAAATGTTGGCCGAACCACCCCAAGATTCTATCACCCTAGCACACCTTACAATTAGGTCCTATGATGGTGTTATAAGGGGCTATGTAATGAGACCATAACTACCTTGTGTAATCCTTTGAGATAAATAAAATTGTTATTTCTTTTTATGGTGAATTTTGTGAATCTCAAGTGTCCAAATAAATATAGGAAGTATATTACTGATCAATTTTGGAAAAAGGATATTTTAAAATATTTATGTAATCCTTAAATAATTAATAAAATGTAATGATTTTCAAAAAATGGTATTCTACAGTTATGTTAAGTAAGAAATTTAGAGTCTAATAAAATCAACTTAATTTTTGATGAATAGTAAATTATGAATAGTGATTTTACACTATGATGAGTAATGTGATCAAATGGATTAGGTAACCTCAATTAACAAAGTATTAATATAATTTAGGCACCTTGATTAAGTAATGTGATTCAATAAAATAGGTAAATAACTGTTTGAAAAATTATTGGTTAAGTATTAGTTTTTTAAGTGAATAGTTTTTTTATTTAAAAATTAAATTAAAAATATTTAGAATTTTTTTTTATAAAATTGAGTTAATTTTTGAAATCAGAGCATCGATATTTGGTTAAGGTGAATTTTTATGATTTTTCTGAGAAAGTTGAATTTTCAGTGAATAATGAAAATACAGTTTTCAGTTTCGGGTGTTTAATGACATCATTAAGGATGTAATAATTATGAAATAATTCTGGTCGACTTATAAATAGTAATATAAGGTATGAGGTTTCCCAATTGGGAAATAACATGGGAAAATACCATGGGAAAGCCCATGGTTTTTCCAATACCACCGATGAGGTGTCCCTTGAAAATTAATGCTTTGTTCCCTCACTCCTCCTATAAATACCAAGACATTCCCTCATTAATTTCATTTCCAAATCCCCCCCAACAAATTTATGGTCTCTTTAACTCCCAAGGAGTCCTCCCAAGGTTCCCTCAATCCTCCCAAGGTCCCGAACATCAAGATTTCTAAGTTAGTTTTCAAGGTAAGGGATCCTTTCACCCTCCTCTTTTAAGTCATGACTTCCTTTATGTTGTGTCTTCTAATTTCCATCTCTTTATGTCGAGGGTATGTTATTATGTGTTCTCATTACTTTCCATTTCATGTCTAAATGTTGAGATACCCTTTCTTCTCTCATCTATTTTTTTTTTGAATTTTTAAGTGACGTCGTTAGGCTACCAAATTTTTTCGTAAAAGGAATCACATCATCTCTTTTCTTTCATGTATCCTTTTTATGAGGTATGTCATTAAAATTTCCATACCATGTTATTATCTCCATGTTATTCTGAATTTATACTGTATTATGAATTATTTATGAGTGGTTTACCCTTGTCCTCTCTCTTTTCAATGTTTTCTAAAACCATGTTATATAGCTGTTATGCTGCAGAAATTTCGTCTGAAAATTTCTATCTATTTCTCTCAAGAAATTATCTTGTTTTATTTATGTGAATACCCAGACCTATTTAGTTTCAATGGGTATTCATAAATATATAAATATGATATATTTGATTCAAGAATTGACATACATATAAACTTCACTCCCTTTCCATGGGTTATAAATGAAATAATGATCTTATTTTTAAGCTCTTTTTAAACGTCATGATTTTGTCACAAAACCCATTTCTTTGATTCTATTTGGGTTATTTATGAAATGTTTTATTATTATCTATGTGTCTCACATTAAGGTAAAGACATATTAAGTATTACCTTCATAGCTCTCCAATGAATTGGGTAAAGAATTAATCTCTAGAGATGACAAGTTTTACGATACCTTGGTGAATAACCTTGGTAATTTTTATGACACCTTGGGGATGGACCATGGTGATATGTTCATGAATGTATAAATTAAATTTTGTAGTCACATATTCAAGTTATGATTAAATTTATTTTCATTAATATATTCCTAGTCTTTAATTTCTCTTGTCTTTATGTTTTATTCAAGTTCGCATTGATATCATAAGTAAACTGATTCCATTGTTTACCCTTAATGGGCCTTCTACTCACACTTTCCATTGATGTATGTCTCTAGGATATGAGATGCAGTAAATGTACATAGGATGAACCTATTATGAAGCCTTACAATTGGTTTAGAATAATTTTTTATGTTGTTTTCATTTATTATGTTCCTGATTTCCAAGACACTAGACTTTAAAGATCCTCTGTATGTAAAATGTAATGAAAAGTTATGTTTTAAAAAGGAGAGATTCCATAGTTGGTATCAAAGGATAGTTTAGTTATTTATGGAAATTAGCCTATGAAAACTTTAGGAATAACCCTATATAAAAGTGTAAATATATGAAAACTTCCTTGTATTTTGGTGAGTATAGAGTTAGTGGTTTATCAAACAAATACATCTCTGTCTGGATACGAGCAGGTAGAGGGGGCTCTGGCACAGATGCACATAGGGGTAAAACCTGAAAACACCGCTTTGATCTAGACTCGAATGAGAACTGGTGCACGACAACGGGCCTTGCTGCACTCTTTGTTATGACACTCCTGGGGGATATGTTTGGTTAATCACAAGCTTTTTAGGAATCATTATGAAGGAATTATAGAGAAATATAATTGTTTACGCATGATTTTTTAAGACATAAAATCCTTTATAGTTAAAAGATTCGTAAATGAAATAATTTTCTCATGAAGGATTTATTCTTTTAGAAAATGGTGGGCAATAGGAGGAACCATGAAAATGGTGACTGCAATGAAACATGCACTGACAACCCTCTGATGGAAGATGGAATGGAAACATTCATGTGAATGATGAACCAACTGAGTCATGTTATGAGTAATAAATTAAATAAAGATGAGAGGCTGATCTCACCATGAAGGGAACAACATTCTGTTGAGTCTTTTATGCACCAATGACCACCAACCATCACTGTATCGACCGACCCATTGATTACTGAAGAATGGATCATCTCTATATAAAATATCTTTTTTCTGTTAAGTTGTTCAGAGTAAGAGAAGGTCACCCTGGATGTCTATCGCTTAAAGGGAGAAACTGATCAGTGGTGGGAACTGATAAAAAACATGAGGAAAAGAGTGGAAGTTGAAGATATGGAGTGGGAAAAGTTCAGATGGATCTTCTTCAGTAAGTATTTCCCTCGTTCTATGAGAACAAGAATGAAAAAGGAGTTTCTCGAGCTGAAGCAGAAGGATAATGAATTTTTGGGAATCTATGAGATGAACTTAACTCAACTTTCAATATATACCTCTATCTTTGTTATGGATCCAAATGGTAAGGTTGATAGATTCTTTGGTGGACTAAGACCTCATCTGTAGAAGAATCTAGCCAACTGAGACTTTGATAGCTATGAGGAGATCATGCAGAGTGTGATGAAAGTCGAGCTAGAGTTTGGTGAGACGTAATGGTCTCATAAATCAAACAACAAGAAGATATCATTGGAGCCAAGCTTAGGGAGTAGCTTCGATCAAGGAAGAGGAGGCAAGAAAGTACAACTTCCCATGTGTAATAAATGTGGGAAGAAGTATTCCGGGAACTACCTGATCGGGAGTGGGAAGTGCTAAAAGTGTAGTAGAGATGGCCACACTGCAAGTAATTGTCATGGTGAGGTGAAAAATCAACTTCTAAACACAAACGACAAGGAGAAGATGGTATAGGACCTACCTGATATACAGTGTTTTTAGTGTGGACAACGTGGGCACTTTTCCAATCATTGTCCAAATCCGTGGGTAGTGGTGGGGAACCACCATCAGCCTCAGCAATGGACAATGGAGAAAGGCCTTGCTTTTACTATCACAAAAGCTGAAGTTGAAGCTCCGAATGATGTGGTAGAAGGTACTCTTGTTGTCCTTGCAAAGCTAGAAAATACTTTGTTTGATTCTGGTTCTACGCATTCCTTTATTTCCTCCAAGTTTGCAAAGAATTTAGATTCAACCCCTGATTTTCTAAAAGTAGAGTTATCAATCAAGAATCCTGATGGGACTATCCAAGAATCGTCAATGTTTATAAACTCTAGTATTTACTTTAGTGAGCACAATCTTATCACAAATCTAGTATTCATTGCCATTCTTGAATTCGACATTATACTAGGGATGGACCGGCTCTCACAGTATAATGCTAAGATCAATTGGAAAAGCAAGGAAATATCGGTAGTATTGAATGGAAAACCTATAGTTATCTTCCAAGAAGAGATATCTCAACCTGATCTTTGTCTAAAAGAACCCCTTATATCCTTCTTTATGGAGTTGATTGGTGAATAAGGAGAAAGAGATGAGAGTTTAAGGATAGAAAGTGTACCCATCGTCTAGGAATACGTTGATGTATTTCCTGAGGAGTTACCTGGACCTCCCCCTAAAAGATAGGTAGAGTTCTCTATTTAGCTCATACCTGGATCTCATCCAATATCAAATACCCCGTATAGGATGGAAAATGTGGAGTTGGTGGAATTAAAGAAACAACTCCAAGATATTTTGGAGAAGAGGATTATCCAACCGAGTGTATCTCCTTGGGGAGCACCAGTTCTCTTTGTGAAGTAGAAAGATGGATCGATGCAGCTATGCAATGATTATAGAGAATTGAATGGGATCATAGTGAAGAACAAATACCCTCTTCCAAGAATTGATGACTTATTTGACCAACTTCGTGGGGCTCAATTCTTCTCTAAGATTGATCTTGGATCTGGTTATCATCAATTGAGGGTGAAGAAAGAATATATTCCAAAAACTGACCTCCGATCAAGATATGGGAATTATGAGTTTGTTGTTATGCCCTTCGGACGGACTAATTCACTTGCTATTTTTAAGGATTTGATGAATAGAGTCTTTAAGGACTACCTTGATAACTTTGTGGCAGTTTTTATTGATGATATTATGATATATTCCAAAAGTCACAAGGAGCATAAGGATCATCTAAGGGAAATTTTACAAACACTATGGAAGGAGAGGATTTTTGGGAAGTTCAGTAATTGTGACTTCTTGTTACAACAAGTTTCTTTCTTGGGGCACATTGTTACCAATGAAGGAATCATAGTTGACCATGCAAAGAAAAAAGTTGTAGAGGAGTGGCCTCAACCTACAAAAATAATAGAGATTCATAGTTTTCTTGGATTATCAGGATATTATAGGAGGTTTGTGAAAAACTTTTCATGACTTTATTATCCATTAACCAAGTTAACTCGACAAGGGGTCAAGTTCATCTGGACAAAGGAGTGTGAGGAAAGTTTCCAAGACCTGAATAAGGGATTGGTTACTGCACCCATGTTAACTCTTCCCTCAAGTGCAGAAGGATTCTTTATTTTTAGTGATGCATCTCTAAAAGGGCTTGGGTGAGACCTCATGCAAAATGACAAGGTCACTGCTTATGCATCTCGACAGTTGAAGACTCATGAGAAGAATTATCCTACGCATGACCTGGAACTGGATGCAGTCATTTTTGCTCTGAAGATATGGAGGCACTATCTTTATGGGGAGAAATGTGATATATACACAGACCATCAAAGTTTGAAGTATATTTTCACATAAAAGGAATTGAACATGAGATAAAAGAGATGGCTGGGACTTCTTACAAACTATGATTGTTCAATTCATTATCATCCCGGAAGAGAAAACAAAGTTACTGATGCATTAAGCAGGAAATACCCAGTTGTTCTTTCCATGATGAGGATTCAAAAAGATCCTTTGATCGATGACCTAGTAAAGCTAGACATGGGAATTATAAGGGAAGGGACATCGTCAACCCTAACCCAAATGATTTCCCAACCGTCATTACAATAGAAGATCAAGAAATATTTGAAATAAGATCCTTTGTTACAGAAGAAGTTTTAGGCTATAAAGGATGGGAAGTTTCCTGAGTTCAATATTGATCAAGAAGGTGTGATGAAATTTTGTACAAGACTATGTGTTCCATCTATTCCAGAAGTAAAGAAGGAGCTGATGGATGAAGCTCATAGCTCTACTTTCTCTATACATCCTGGAAGCACAAAAATGTATAGGTACCTTTGTGATCTTTTTTTTGGGGATAATTTGAAAAGGGAGATTGCTGACTATATTACAAGGTGCATAGTCTGTCAGCAAGTGAAGGTAGAGCGACAACTTCCTAAAGGGGTGTTGCAACCACTACCCATACTAGCATGGAAGTGGGACAATATCACTATGGACTTCTTCACTGGTCTCCCGATAACTTCCAAAGGAAACAATGCGATATGGGTTATTGTGAACCGTCTCACGAAGACTGCCCTTTTTATCTTTATTTGAGAAGATTTCTCTCTTAATAAAATTTCCAGGATTTACATGAAGGAAGTGGTAAGGCTGCATGGAGTTTCACTTTCTTTCACATCTGATCGTGATCCAAGGTTCACATCAAAATTCTGGAGAAGTCTTCAACATGCTCTGAGCACTGAATTAAATTTCAGTACGACCTATCAAGCCCTAACTGATGGCCAATCTTAAAGGACTATTCAAACACTTGAGGACATGTTGAGAACATGCTCAATGGAATTTAAGGGGGGATGTGATCAACATTTCCCTTTATTTGAGTTCTCTTACAACAATAGCTTCCACTCGAGCATTCAAATGGCACCCTATGAAGCTCTATAAAGGAAGCGATGTAGAACTCCTACTTTTTGGGATGAAGTTGGTGAGAGAAAGCTTCTTGGGCCTGATCTTGTGCAAGAGATGACAAAAAAAGTCCATGCCATTCAACAACACATTAAGGCTGCTCCGAGTTGGAAAAAGAAGTTTGATGTCGATGACAAGGTCTTTCTTCGAATTTCACCTTGGAAGAGAGTCATGAGGTTTGAGAAGAAAGGGAATCTCAGCCCTAGGTACATTGGCCTCTATGAAATCCTTGATCGCATAGGAGCAGTGGCCTATAGGCTTGAACTTCCTCCAAATCTAGCACAAGTTCATGATGTTTTCCACGTATACCTCTTGAGAAAGTACATACCTAACCCTTCACATGTACAAAACCCAGAGGTGGTACAACTAGAACCTGACCTCTCTTATGAGGAGCATCCAGTGGAGATATTGGATCATAGAGACAAGGTTCTACACAACAAGACTACTCGATTTTTTAAGGTGTTGTGAAGGAACCATAAATGTGAAGAAGACACGTAGGAACTATAGGAGTCTATAAGGCATAAGTACACACACCTTTTCTTCTCTGAGGGTATGAGTTAAAAATTTTGGGGACAAAATTTTTTAAGGGGGGAAGAATGTAAGGACCCGAAATTTTGAATAAATTTTGTTTCCTAATTTTGTGTGTTATTTTATTTTATACTCAACTAAACTATTTCATTTAATGAAATGAGTATAATTAAAATGAGACTGTTGGGTTTCGACTGTTATATAACCGTTGGTCAATATGATGGTTGGAAACTAAATGTTACAATTATTTTTATAAATAAAAGTGATCTTGGTTAATTAATACGGAAAGAAGATTATATGGCCCCATCCAGTAGTCTCGGGCCGATCGAAGCCCATCTGACGGAACTCGAGAAGTAGGTAGCACCTTTGGGATTTTCTCTGGACCAAATCCAATACAAACTTCATCGTGTGAAGCTGGAATGGAATCGCCTTCTGGAGAAGTTCAAGCTGATAGAAATCACTACTCGAGCAATGTTGGCCGTTTCGCCCCAAGATTCAATCACTCTAGCACACCTTACACTTAGGTCTTGTTCTGGTGTTATAAGTGGCTATGTAACGAGACCGTAACTACCATGTGTAATCCTTTGAGATAAATAAAATTGTTATTTCTTTTTATGGTGAAGTTTGTGAATCTCAAATGTCTGGATAAATATAGGATGTACATTATTGATGAATTTTGGAAAAAATATATTTTAAAATATTTATGTAAACCTTAAATAATTAATAATGGGTAATGATTTTCAAAAAATGGTCTTCTACAGTTATGTTCAGTAAGAAATTTAGAGTCTAATAATATCAAATTGATTTTTGATGAATAATAAATTATGAATAGTTATTTTACGTTTATGATTAGTAATGTGATAAAATGAATTAAGTAACCTCACTTAAGAAAGTATTTATATAATTTAGGCACCTTAATTAAGTAATGTGATTCAATAAAATAGGTAAATAACTGTTTCAGAAATTATTGGTTAAGTATTAGTTTTTTTTTTCAGGTGAATAGTGTTTTATATTTAAAAATTTAATTAAAAATATTTATAAAATTATTTTCATAAAATGGAGTTCATTTTTGAAATCAGAGAATCGATATTTGGTTATGGTGAATTTTTGGAATTTTTCTGAGAAAGTTGAATTTTCGGTGAATAGTGAAAATACAGTTTTGTGTTTCAGGTATTTAATGACATCATTAAGGATGTAATAATTATGCAATAAATATGGTCTAATTATGAATAGTATTATAATTTATGAGGTGTCCCAAGTGGCCAATACCATGGGCAAGCCCATGGTTTTTCCAATACCACTGATGAGGTGTCCCTTGACAATTAATGCTTTGTTCCCTCACTCCTCCTATAAATACCAAGCCAATCCCTCATTAATTTAATTTTCAAATCCTCCCCAACGAAGTTATTGTCTCTTTACCTCCCAAGGAGTCCTCCCAAGGTTCCCTCAAGCCTCCCAAGGTCCCAAACATCATGCTTTCGAAGTTACTCTTCAAGGTAAGGGATCCTTTCACGCTCCTCTTTTAAGTCATGAATTTCTTTATGTTGTGTCTTCTAATTTCCATATATTTATGTTGAGGGTATGTTATTATATGTTCTAATTACTGTCCATTTCATGCATAATTTTTTATATACCCTTTCCGCTCTCATCAATTTGTTTTCTAAATTTTTAAGTGACGCCGTTAGGGTGCCGAATTTTTTCGTAAAAGGAATCGCATCTTCTCTTTTCTTTCAGGTTTCCCTTTCATGTGGTATGTCATTCAAATTTCCATAACATGTTCTTAACTCCATGTTATTATGAATTTATACTATATTATGAATTATTTATGAGTGGTTGACCCTTGTCCCTTCTCTTTTTAATGTTTTCTAAAACTATGTTATATAGCCGTTATGCTGCAAAAATTTCATCTCAAAATTTCTATCTCTTTCTTTGAAGAAATTCTCTTGTTTTATTTATTTAAATATCCAGACCTATTTCGTTTATATGGGTGTTAAAATATATATAAATATGATATATTTGATTCTGGAATTGACATACATATAACCTTCACTCTCTTTCCTTGGGTTATAAATCACATAATGGTCTTATTTTTAAGATCTTTTTAAACGTCATGATTTTGACACAAAACCCATTTATTTGATTCTATTTGGGTTATTTATGAAATGTTTTATTATGATATATGTAGCTCACATGAAAGTAAATACATATTAAGGGTGCGACTTGAGAGCACTTCAATGCATTGGGTAAAGAATTAATCTCTAGAGATGACAAGTTTTATGACAGCTTGGTGAATAACCTTGGTAATTTTTATGACACCTTGGGGATGGACATTGGTGATATGTTCATGAATGCCTAAATGAAATTTTGTAGCCACATATTCAAGTTATGATTCAAGTTATTTTCATTATGATATTCCTATTCTCTAATTTCTCTTGTCTTTATGTTTTATTCAAGTTTGTATTGATATCATAAGTAAACTGATTCCCTTGTTTACCCTTACTGGGCCTTCTACTCACCCTTTCCATTGATGTACGTCTCCAAGATATGAGATGCTGTAAATGTACATAGGATGAATCTATGATTAAGCCTTAAAAGTGGTTTAGAAGAATTTTTTATGTTGTTTTCATGTATTATGTCCCTGATTTCCAAGACACCATACTTTAAAGATCCTCTGTATGTAAAATGTAATGAAAAGTTATGTTTTAAAAAGGCAGGATGCCATAGTTGGTATCAAAGGACAGTTTAGTTATTTATGGAAATTAGGCTATGAAAACTTTTGGAAGAACCATATATAAAAGTTTAAATATATGAAAACTTCCTTGTATTTTGGTGCGTATATAGTTAGTGGTTTATCAAACAAATAAATCTCTGTCTGGATACAAGAAGGTAGAGGCGGCTCTGACACAGATGTACATAGGGGTAAAAACTGAAAACACCGCTTTGAGCTAGAATCAAATGGGAACTGGTGCACAACAATTGGCCTTAATTAACTCTTGGTTATGACACTCCCGGAGGATATGTTTGGTTAATCACAAGCTTTTTAAGAATCATTATGAAGGAATTATAGAAAAATATAATTATTTAAGCATGATGTTTTAAGACATAAAATCCTTTATAGTTAAAAGATTCGTAAATGAAATAAGTTTCTCACAAAGGATTTATTCTTCTAGAAAATGGCGGGCAATAGGAGGAACCGTGCAAATATTGACCGCAATGGACCATGCGCTGACAGCCCTCCGATGGAAGCTGGAATGGAAATATTCATGCGAATTATGATCCAACTGACTCAAGTTATGAGTAATAACTTGAATCAAGCTGAGAGGGTGATCTCACCATGAAGGGAATAACATTATGTTGAGTCTTTTATGCGCCAATGACTACCAAACATCAGTGGATCGACTGACCCATTGATTGCTGAACAATGGATCAGATCTATAGAGAAGATCATTTCTGTGCTATGTTGTTCAGAGCAAGAGAAGGTCACCCCGGATGTCTATTTCTTAGAGGGAGAAGCTGATCAGTGGTGGGAAATGATCAAAAACATGAGGCAAAGAGTGGAATTTGAAGTTATGGTGTGGGAAGAGTTCAAAGGGATCTTCTTCAATAAGTATTTCCCTTGTTCTATGAGAACAAGAATGGAGAAGAAGTTTCTGGGGCTGAAGCAGAAGGAGAATAAATCTATGGGAAGCTATGAGATGAACTTCACTCGACTTTCTCGATATACGTCTAGCTTTGTCATGGATCCAAATGGTAAGGTTGATAGATTCTTTGGTGGCCTGAAACCTCATATGTGGAAGAATCTTGCCAACCGAGACTATGATAGCTACGAGGAGATCATGCGGAGTGTGATGAAAGTCGAGCAAGAGTTTGGTGAGACACAGTGGTCTCATAAATCAAATGACAAGAATATATCATTGGATCCAAGATTAGGGAGGAGATTTGATCAAGGAAGAGGAGGAAAGCAAGTACAACTTCCCACGTGTAATAAATGTGGGAAGAAGAATTCGGGGAACAACCTGCTCGGGATTGGGAAGTGCTACAAGTGTGGCAGAGATTACCACATTTCAAGGAATTTTCATGGTGAGGTGAAACGTCAACTTCCAAACACAAACGACAAGGGGAATATGGTGAATGCCCTACCTGATGTTCAATGTTTTAAGTGTGGACAACGTGGTAACTTTTCCAATCATTGTACAAATCAGAGGGTAGTAAAGGGGAACCACCATAAGCCTTAGCAAATGCCAAGGGAGAAAGGCCGTGCTTTTGTTATCACGACAGCTGAAGTTGAAGCTCTGAATGATGTGGTAGCAGGTACTCTTGGTGTCCTCTCAATGATAGAAAATACTTTGTTTGATTCTGGTTCTACACATTCCTTTATTTTCTCCAAGTTTGCAAAGAATTTAGATTCAAACCCCAATTTTCTAAAATTAGAGTTATAAGTAAAGACTCCTGGTGGGACTATCCAAGAATCGTCAGTGTTTAGAAACTCTAGTATTTACTTTAGTGAGCACAATCTTATCACAAATCTTGTAGTCATTCCCATTCTGAAATTCAACATTATACTAGGGATGGACTGGCTCTCAAAGTATAATGCTAAGATCAATTGCAGAAACAAGGAAATATCAGTAGTCTTGAATGGAAAACCTACAGTTATCTTACAAGGAGAGATATATGAACCTTATCTTTGTCTAAAAGAACCCCCTATATCCTTCTTTATGTAGTTGATTGGTGAAGAAGGATAAGGAGATGAGAGTTTGAGGATAGAAAGTGTCCCCATCGTCCAGGAATATGCTGATGTATTTCCTGAGGAGTTACCTGGACCTCCCCCTGAAAGAGAGGTAGAGTTATCTATTGAGCTCATACCTGGATCTCATCTAATATCAAAGACCCCATATGGGATGGAAAATGTGGAGTTGGAGGAATTAAAGAAAAAAAATCCAAGATCTTTTGGATAAGGGGTTTATCTGACTGAGTGTGTCTACTTGGGGAGCACCAGTTCTCTTTGTGAAGAAGAAAGATGGATTGATGTGGTTATGCATTGATTATAGAGAATTGAATGGGATCATAGTGAAGAGAAAATACCCTCTTCCAAAAATTGAAGACTTATTTGACCAACTTCATGGGGCTCAATTCTTCTCTAAGATTGATCTTCGATCTGGTTATCATCAATTGAGGGTGAAGAAAGAAGATATTCCAAAAGCTACCTTCCGATCAAGATATGGTCATTATGAGTTTGTTGATATTCCCTTAGGACTGACTAATGCACCTTATATTTTTATGGATTTAATGAATAGAGTCTTTAAGGACTTCCTTTATAACTTTGTGGCAGTTTTTATTGATGACATTTTGATATATTCAAAAAGTTTTGAGGAGTATGAGGATCATCTAAGTTAAATTTTACAAACACTATGGAAGGAGAGGCTTTTTGGGAAGTTCAGTAAATGATAATTCTAGTTACAACAAGTTTCTTTCTTGGGGAACATTGTTACCAATGAAGGAATCACAGTTGACCCTGCAAAGACAAAATATATAGGGCGTCAACCTACAATAATAACTGAGATTCATAGTTTTCTTGGATTAGAAGGATATTATAGGAGGTTTGTGAAAAAATTGCATGACTTTCTAATCCATTAACCAAGTTAACTTGAAAAGGGGTCAAGTTAATCTAGAAAAAGGAGTGTGGGGAAAGTTTCCAAGAGCCGAAGAAGAGATTGGTTACTGCACCCATGTTAACTCTGTCGTCAAGTGGAGAAGGACTCTTTATTTTTAGTGATGCATCTCTAAAAGGGATTGGGTGAATCCTCATGCAAAATGACAAGGTAATTTCTTATGCATCTCTAAAGTTGAAGACTCAAGAGCAGAATTATCCTACGCATGACCTGGAGCTGGCTGCAATCGTTTTTTCTCTGAAGATATGGAGGCACTATCTTTATGGGGAGAAATGTTATATATACACAGACCATCAAAGTTTAAAGTATATTTTTACACAAAAGGAATTGAACATGAGACAAAGGAGATAGTTGGAACTTCTTAAAGACTATGATTGTTTAGTTAATTATCATCCTGAAAGAGAAAACAAAGTTGCTAATCCATTAAGTATGAAAAACCCAGTTGTTTTTTCTATGATGAGGATTCAAAAATATCGTATAATAAATTACCTAGTAAAGCTGCACATTGGAATTATAAGGGAAGGGACATCATCAACCCTAACCCAAATTATTTTTCAACCGTCATTACTAGAGAAGATCAAGAAAGCTTAGAAATAAGATCCTTTGTTGTAGAAGATGTTTGAGGCTATAAAGGATGGGATGTTTCCTGAGTTCAATATTGATCAAGAAGTTGTACTGAAATTTCATACAAGACTATGTGTTCCATATATTCCAGAAATAAAGAAGGATCTGATGGATGAATCTCATAGCTCTACTTTCTCTATACATCCTGGAAGCACAAAAAATGTATAGGGACCTTTGTGATCTTTTTTGGTGGGATAATATTAAAAGGGTGATTGCTGACTACACTAAAAGGTGCCTAGTCTGTCCGCAAGTGAAGGCAGAGCAACAACTTCCTAAATGAGTGTTGCAACCACTACCCATACCAGCATGGAAGTGGGACAATATCACTATGGACTTCATCTCTGGTCTCCTAAGAACTTCTAAAGGAAACAATGCAATATAAGTTATTGTGGAACGTCTCACCAAGACTGCCAATTTTATCTCCATTCAGGAATATTTCTCTCTTGATCAACTTGCCTAGATTTACATGGAGGAAGTGGTAAGGCTGCATGGAGTTCCACTTTATATCGTATATGATCGTGATCCAAGGTTTACATCAAAATTCTGGAGAAGTCTTCAACATGCTCTGAGCACTGAATTGAATTTCAGTACTGCCTATCACCCCTAAACTGATGGCCAATCTGATAGGACTATTGAAACACTTGAGGACATGATGAGAACACACTCAATGTAATTTAAGGGTGGATGGGATCAACATCTCCCTTTATTTGAGTTCTCTTACAACAACAACTTCCACTCGAGCATTCAAATGGCACCCTATGAAGATCTATATGGGAAGTGATGTAGAACTCTTACTTTTTGGGATAAAGTTGGTGAGAGAAAGCTTCTTGGGCATGATCTTGTGTAAGAGATGACAGAAAAAGTTTATGCCACCCAACAATACATTAAGGCTACTCAGAGTCAGAAAAAGAGCTATGCTGACAACCATCAAAGTGACTTGGAGTTTGATGTCGGTGACAAGTTCTTTCTTCAAATTTGACCTTGAAAGAGAGTCATGAGGGTTGGGAAGAAAGGGAAGATCAGCCCTAGGTACATTGGCCCCTATGAAATCCTTGATCTCATCAGAACAGTGGCCTATCGGCTTGCACTTCCTCCAAATCTAGAACAAGTTCATGATGTTATCCACGTACCCCCTTGAGAAAGTACATACCTGACCTTTCACATATACTAAACACATAGGTGGTACAACTGTAACATGACCTCTCTTATGAGGAGCATCTAGTGGAGATCTTGGATCATAGAGACAAGTTTCTATGCAACAAAGACTACCCACCTTGTTAAGGTGTTGTAGAGGATCCACAAATGTGAAGAAGCCATGTGGGAACCAGATGAGTCTATGAGGAAGAAGTATCCACACCTTTTCTCCTCAAAGGGTACAAGTTAAAAAAATTTGGGACGAAATTTCTTAAGGGGGGAAGAATGTAACGACCCAAAATTTTGAATAAATTTTGTTTCTTAATTTTGTGTGTTATATTATTTTATAATCATCTAAACTATTTCATTTAATGAAATGAGTATAATTAAAATGAGACCGTTGGGTATCGAATTTTATATGACCATTGATCAATATGACCATTGGAAACTAAATGTTGCAATTTTTTTTATAAATACAAGTGATCTTGGTTAATTAATACAGAAAGAAGATTTGATGGCCCCATGCAGTAGTCTCGGGCTGATCGAATCCCATCTAACAGAACTCAAGAAGAAGGTAGCACCTTTGGGCTTTGATATAGACCAAACCCAAGATGAACTTCATCGTGTGAATCTGGAACAGAATCTCCTTCGTGATAATTTCAAGCTGATAGAAATCACTACTCGGGCAATGTTGGATGAGGCACCCCAAGATTCTATCACCCTAGCACACCTTACACTTAGGTCCTATGCGAGTGTTATAAGGGGCTATGTAATGAGACCGTAACTACCATGTATAATCCTTCGAGATAAATAAAATTTTTATTTATATTTATGGTGAAGTTTGTGAATCTCAAGTGTCCGGATAAATATAGGATGTATATTATTGATGAATTTTGGAAAAAGGATATTTTAAAATATTTATTTAAACTTTAAATAATTAATAATGTGTAATGATTTTCAAAAAATAGTCTTTTACAGTTATGTTCAGTAAGAAATTTAGAGTCTAATAAGATCAACTTAATTTTTGATGAATAATAAATTATGAATAGTGATTTTATGCTTATGATTAGTAATGTAATCAAATGGATTAAGTAACCACACTTAAAGAAGTATTAATATAATTTAGGCACCTGGATTAAGTAATACGATTCAATAAAATAGGTAAATAACTATTTCAAAAATTATTGGTTAAGTATTAGTTTTTTTCGAGTGAATAGTATTTTTTATTTAAAAATTAAATTAAAAATATTTAGGAAATTATTTTCCTAAGTTCATTTTTGAAATCAGAGCATCGATATTTGGTTAAGGTGATTTTTTGGGATTTTTCTGAGAAAGTTGAATTTTAGGTGAATAGTGAAAATACGGTTTTGAGTTTCTAGTGTTTAATGACATCATTAAGGATGTAATAATTAGGAAATAATTCTGGTTGACCTATGAATAGTAATATAGGGTATGAGGTTTCCCAAGTTTCCAATACCATGGGCAAGCCCATGGTTTTTCCAATACCACCGATGAGGCGTCCCTTGGCAATTAATGCTTTATTCCCTCACTCCTCCTATAAATACCAAGCCATTCCCTCATTCATTTCATTTCCAAATCCTCCCCAACAAATTTCTTGTCTCTTTAACTCCCAAGGAGTCCTCCCAAGGTTCCCTCATGCCTCCCAAGGTCCCAACCATCAAGCTTTAGAAGTTACTCTTCAAGGTAAGGGATCCTTTCACCCTCCTCTTTTAAGTCATGACTTCATTTATGTTGTGTCTTCTAATTTCCATCTATTTATGTTGAGGGTATGATCTTATATGTTCTCATTACTGTATATTTAATGTCTAATTGTTTAGAGACCCTTTTCACTCTCATAAATTTGATTTATGAATATTTAAGTGACGCCGTTAGGCTGCCAAATTTTTTCATAAAAGGAATCGCATCTTCTCTTTTCTTTCATGTTTCATTTTCATGTGGTATGTCATTAAAATTTACATACCATGTTCTTATATACATGTTATTATGAATTTGTACTGTATAATGAATTATTTATTAGTGGTTTACCCTTGTACCCTATCTTTTCAATGTTTTCTAAAACCATGTTATATAGCCATTATGCTGCAGAAATTTCGTCTCAAAATTTCTATCTATTTCTCTCAAGAAATTCTCTTGTTTTATTTATGTGAATACCCAGACCTATTTAGTTTCTATGTTTGTTAATAAATATATAAATATGATATATTTTATTCTATAATTGACATACATATAACCCTCACTCCCTTTCCATGGGTTATAAATGACATAAGGATCTTATTTTTCAGCTCGTTTTAAACGTCATGATTTTGACACGAAAATCATTTTTTTATTCTGTTTGGGTTATTTATGAAATGTTTTATTATGATCTATGTGGATCACATGTAATTAAAGACATATGAATTGTGAACCCTGATAACGCTCCAATGCTTTGGGTAAATAATTAATCTCTAGAGATGATAAGTTTTACTATACCTCGGTGAATAACCTTGGTAATTTTTATGACACCTTCGGGATGGACTTTGGTGATATTTTCATGAATGTCTAAATGAAATGTTGTAGCCAAATATTCAAGTTATGATTCAATTTCTTTTCATTATGATATGTATATTCTTTAATTCCTCTTGTCTTTATGTTTTATTGAAGTTCGTATTGATATTATAAGTAAACCGATTCCCTTATTTACCCTTACTGGGCCTTCTGCTCACCCTTTCCATTGATATATGTCTCCAGGATATGAGATGTAGTAAATTTACATAGTATGAATCTATGGTGAAGCCTTAAAAGTGGTTTATAAGAATGTTTTATGTTGTTTTCATGTATTATGTTATTTATTTCCAAGACACTAGACTTTAAAGATCCTTTGTATGTAAAATGTAATGAAAAGTTATTTTTTAAAAAGGCGGGATGCAATATTATCCTTAGAATTTAGGCTCCTTCAACTAAGTCTTTCATGGAGAATAATTCATTTTACCATGTATTAAATGTCTATATGAATTACACTTTGTTTCTTATAATTAATTTTTCATCAACATATAATAATAGGAAAATGACAACATTCCCATTAACCTTATTATATACACATGGATCACTTTTGTTCTTGACAAAACCAAATTCTCTTATGGCCTCATCAAAATGAATATTCCATGATCGTGATTCCTATTTCAACCCATAAATGAATATATATAACTTTCACACTTTATTGGAATTATTTGACTTAAAAAACCCTTTAGGTTCACTCATATAGACATCTTCAACCAAATTCCCATTTAGAAAAGTAGTTTTTACATCCATTTTAAAAAGCTCATAATCATGGAAGGCTACTATTACAAGCAATATTCTGATGGATTTTAGAATTTCTACTAGTGAGAAGGTTTCATCGTATTTGATGCATTTACATTATCTGAAATCCTTTATTACTGGTCTTTCCTTGTAGGTATTGACCATTCCATCCATGTCAAATTTGTTATTGATTACCCATTTTCACCCAATGGGTTTTACATCATTTGGAGGGTCTACCAAAATACAGAATTGATTTTGATACATGGACTTCATCTCAGAATTCAAGACATCTTTCCATTTAGCAGTATCCTCACCATATACTACATCCTTGCAGGTCAGAGGTTTATCATTCTCTAAAATAAATGTGTCACCTGACTCAATGACAATAAAAAATATCTCTCTAGTTCTCTAACCACTCTAGTAGAACTACACAATACTCGTGTATCAATAACATCTTTATTTCACACAGTATGTTGTGGAGATTGTTCCCATACCAACTCTTGTGCATATGGATCTTCAACTTCATCAGATTTAATCTTACTCCCACTATTTCCATTAGATATGTTCTCCCTTTATAGAAATGTGTATTTTCCATCCACAATCACTTTTCATCTGAAGGTTTGTATAGATAATATCCTTTGGTTTCTTTAGTATAACCTATAAAATTCCACATTATACTTCGGGATGCTAATTTGTCACTAGGTATAGTCTTGAAAAAATCCTCACATCCCCATACACATGTGTATGATAAACTGGGTTTCTTTAAATACCAAAACTCATATATAATCCAATATGTAGCTTCAGTTGGTACTCAGTGAAGAGTATATATTGTTGCTTGTATGGCATATCCACAAAAGGATAATATAAGAGTTTTATGAATCATCATTGATATGACCATTTCAATAAAGGTCTGGATACTCCTTTTACTAACACCATTCCACTACAGTGCATAAAGAGGAGTGATTTGGGATATAATCCCACAATCCTTCAAGTGATCAATGAATTCTCAGTTAATACACTCTCCACATCGATCTAAGCGAAGCACCTTAATCTTCTTACCAATATGGTTTTCTACTTCATGTTGGTATTCCTTAAACATTCGAAATGAATCTGACTTATAATTCATTAAGTAGATATAACCATACCTACTATAGACATCAGTAAAAGTAATGAAGTATAAAAACCCACCCCTTCACTTTACTAGAAATGGACCACATACATTAGTGTGAATTAATTCCAATAATTTATAGGCTCTTTCTCCCTTCCTAGAAAAGGGTTCTTTAGTCATTTTCCCTTGTAAAAAATTATGACATACATCCAATGGTTTTAACTCAACTGAGTTTAAATATTCCTCTTGATGTGATTTCTGTAAATGATTCTGATTTACATGACCAAGCCTAAAGTTCCATAGGCAGGTAGGATATGTGTCATTCTAACCGGATTTTTCATTGATTTCCAATACTGGATTTTCTATTTCAAGTATATACAACCCATTTTTAAGATGTGAAATACCATAAAATATGTTATCATTATAAATAAGACAAAATTTATTTCTAAACATGAAATAAAATCCCATAGTGTCTAAACTCGACATTGAGATTATCTTTCTTGTAACTGAAGAAACATAATAATAATTATTCAATAAAAGAACCAAACCATTAGGAAAATTAAGATGATAATATATTATTTCCAAGGCTACTAGAATTGTACCATTTATGGATAGAAGATATACTTCACATTTTTAAATTTTCTTGAATCTAATTAGTTCCTTTATTTGAATACAAATGTGTAAACCACATGTAGTATCCAATACCCAACATTTAGAAATAAACAGAGTGAATTCAATGGAAAAAATACCTGAAGTAGAAGCGCAAAATTGATTCTTCTTCCCATCTCTATAGTTACTCTTATGTATCCTTTCTTGCTACATAGAAATAAGACAACCTCCTACTCATTACCATCCCTTTGTATCTTTTTCTTTTTGGTAGGACAATGCACCAGTGTCTTTGGCCTGGACTTGGATTTAGACCCCTTAGCCTTTCCCTTCCCATCCTTATCATCATTGACTAAAGAATTGGTATTATTCATATCCTTATAATCCCAGAGAACTAAATCCAAAATATCTTAGAGTGACTTATTTATGTTATTCATATTATAATTAACAATGAAAGTCGAGAATGTAAGTGGTAAAAAGGTAAGAATGAGATCAATTAGTAGATCATGGTTTAATTTTAACTTAAGGGACTCAATTATCTTAATTTACTTGATCATATTGAGTATATGAGGTGCTTATTGATTTCCTTATTCTAGCCTATGTCTATACTGAGCACTTGATATCTCGTATATTTCTTTCTAATCTCTCTCTTGGTATAAATTTTGTAGATAAGATAGCATTCGGAAGGCATCTTTTTTCCTCATGCATTTTCTAAAACTCAGTGGACATTGATGAAAACATGAAATAATGAACATATAATACATCATACATATGATTATTATATTTGTATTTATCCTCCTTGATTTCCCCCTAAGGGGGATCAGTAGGAATTGGGGATTCCATCACATAAATCTTCCTCTCTTTGCGTAGTACTATGCACAAGAGCTTATACCACTCCTAGAAGTTATGGCTGGTAAGGATATTATATTTATCCAATATTGATCATAGTGAAATAGAATTGGTGGTTTTTATTTAATATATAACAAATAAACTTAACATATTATTACTTTATCTTGATTACTAGTATAAATTTTCAACTTATTAATTTTAAATGTCTATCATTATTTTATCAAACCATAGTAGCCCTCAACTAATAGATTCAGAATACCCAGTCACTTGAGTATTGTAGTGGAAAGGATCCTTGAAACCTCTCCTCATAATCTACAAGCTATGGATATGTCACTACTGGAGAGTCCAAGGTAGGAGTTTGACTGACAAACTGCATTAAATTGCGACTCCTTGATCTGTTGAGTGGAGTTGCATCTTCTGCAAATAATTACTTCACATTGCCCAACAATTTTCCTCTAATGTTTCTACAAGATAGATATGGACACTCCTTTGGTGTCAAATTTAGTTAAGTCTACCCACCACTCTTACAAGAACTCCCTTGTAGTACGAGGTACCCTCAATTAGGGCTAATGAGCACCCTGAACACCTGATTTTTCTCAAATTTGAGTGATGGATGGCATTTAATGACATAATATTTTCTTTGAGGGATTTGGTAATTTAATACTAGTGAATGAAATCCCTTTTCTATTTAACATGCTTGTTCTATGTGATCACGCTCACAAATTAACCATTCTTTTAAATAAAAAGCATTCACTAAACATGTTCATTTTATCTTTTCATGCTTGATTATTATTATACTATGTGATCGCATATAATAAATACACATTCAAAAAATAATAAACCATGAACATGATAAAATAAATAAATAATGACATGATCATAAACTATTAACTTTTAGTTTATCCATTGAGTAAATAATAGATTTACATAGACCCTAGGGGAATTCCTTAAGTCAATACCTGACTTGAATTACAGTGCCTGCAACTCCTGTTCACTTCACTTGGTTAGTCTATGTCGACCCTCAACTTGAACTGATTTCCCACAAACTCCTCTGATCTTTATAAAGCAAACTCACATGCAGGTGACGGGGACTCGTTGTGAAAAATTAAGTTGAATCACTTAAATATGGACACACATGCCCTTATACAAATGAAATATGGAGGGATGATTCACATATCATCAAAATAAAATAATTATTACTTTTTATAAAACTTAAATTAAATAATTAAATTAATTAAATACTAAACCAAACATGCACTAGTCAGTCTTAGCTCATGATTAGTCATCATGAAATTACATTTCATAAGAAAAATCAAATTTTCTAAAATTTAACTCGAGGGTATTTTTAATACATTAACTTGTATTAAAATAATTTTATTTAATTATTGATGCGTCCCATAGGACATGAAATAATTTTATTAAATCCTAGAAAACTAAATTAAATTTATAAAATTTTATTTATAATTTTTTGGGTCTATATGGGCCTAAATAAGATCCCAAAAATTAATTTAGGACTTGTGATGGGTTAAATGGGTCAGGCCGGTTGGACACGAACCGAATTGGTCCGGATTGAGATAGGGTATCCATTTAAAGGACACACAAACACACATATATATAATATAAAATGATAAAAAGATTCCAATGTAAGATGTTTCCTTTTTTTTAATATATTTTAATAAAACTTCCATAGAAATATTTGAATAATATTCAAAGGGAATATTTTTCCATTTAATTAAACAAGCTTCCAAAAGAAGCTTTAAACTATCTTCTATGTAAGCATTATCTATTTAATTAAACAAGATTGCATTAGAAGATTTAAACTATATTCCATGGAAAGATTTATCCTTTTAATTAAAAAACATTCCATGAGAATATTTAAACTATATTACATGGGACGATTTATCCTTTTAATTAAACAAGATTTCTTGAGAAGGTTTAAACAAGATTCCAAGGGAAGCTTTATCTATTTAATAAAACAAGCTTCAGTGGAAAGATTATATTTCTAAAATACTACCCCAGCCAGATTCTAATATATTCAGTTTTCACACAATATACTTATATCATGCTCTGGATAAAAATCTGTCACACTGGTATCCATTAAAGTGAAGTAAAAACTAAAACTTCAATTTTCATAACAAGTTTTACGCAAAACCTGTCGATCTTCGATTGGCCATATCTTGGTGATAAAAACACGGATCGACATGAAGTCAGTTGTTTTGGGACCGAATGAAAACACTATTTATGAATCCTATCAAATTTAATTGAAATTTTAATTATTTTGACTTAAATAATTACACGTTTACTCTCATACCAATTGAAGGGACCGAAGGTGCAACAAAAGCATGAAAAATATGAAATTTAATTTTTTTTGGTTTGGATTGATGTTAAAAAAATTGAATCCAAAAAATAACTTTCTTACATTTATTTATGGATCACGTTTAATTAAATTTAAGCATGAAAAAAAAAATCAAATTAATGATTAAATGACACCTTTTTCATTTGAAGTTTCTGGTTTGATTCGCTCACCATCGATGTGTCATGGATGAAATATTCCAAAGTAGATGTCCTCTAGATCATCCACATGTGCTCCAAAATTCTATGATCTTAAAACTACATTTATTAGGTTCTAGTTTGAGAAATTGAAGAGCTTTATAACTTCCCTCAGATCACCTAAAGAATGTGGAATCGATTGAGAAAGGGGGATCAATATGACCTTGTTATTCCTTTAGAATCTCTCTCTAAGAACTCTAGAGAAGAGGAGGGGAGATATTCTTTCACTAAATTCATGAAAATGGAAGATCTTACTATTAAAGAGGATAAAACATGATTTTATACTTAGGTTATAATTTCTAAAATTTCACTTAGTTCCTAGAAAGTAATAACCTTAATTTTATAGCTTTGCGCACACATATGAATTAATAAAATTGTCATAAATGTAAAAAATATTTTATCAATAACTTGTAACACTATAAAATGTTACATAATAAAATATAAACCATTAACTCAAACTATAAGGTCCCAAAATATTTTAATGAACCCTGAACATCATATGTTCATTCAAAAAATTATATTTTTCTCATATTCACTTTTATGATCGAACAACTTGTGACTACTTTGAGAAATAAATTCAATAATCATTATTCTAAACTTAAATAATATAATTGAATTATTTTTATTTTCTATTGATTGTACTTGGATGTTCACTAACCCCCGCACATGGGGTCTACTTCTTCCTAAACTTCTATTCATTAGAATAGGTGGAACTTGTGGATAAACTTAGTGTGTGACCATCTAGGTCCTTATCTCTATAGCAGTGAGTCTTACCCATATAACAAGAGTGAAGTCTAAAAACCCATCATAAACCCTAAATAGAAAAAAGAATTTCATAGATATGACTACATTATATGAACACTTACTGTGAGATATAATCTCTTTGTATCACGATATCTCATAAAGTAGGATACACACTTGTGTCATCATCCTTTTATTGCTTTATATATTTTTTGACCTCACTAGATGGACTTACATTCTTATAGCATGGCCATGGATTTATGAAGGTACTACCATCCTAGTCAACCTGATCCCACGAGATATCTCTTTCTCAACTCGGAAGTGAAAAAATCTATCTTGATCATTCAACTAACGACATACCACCAATTACACACCCAACACAAACTACCTCACCATGATTTAATTATCATGGTTTTTACCTTACATAAAAGTACATGATCATATGGCACACATTGATAATGTTCTCAAGTCTAGAGACCAATACACATGTTCATAGATAGGAATAACCAATGACACTCGAAACATGTGGTGTTCCTATTGGCGGGTATGTCCTAATGATCTCACTAATAGAGATCACCAAGTGTGAACTTCATGAGAAGAAGTCTCAATGATTATGCCCCCAAAACCTGATAGTTAGACATCATATGTGTCTTGTTAGTATGATGTATCTATACTATAGGAAATATGTTTAATATTACCATCATAGTATCTTGAGGTTCTCATTTTAGCTTGGAACTACTATAAAATTTTAATATGACATATAATATAAGGAAATTTCCATGTAAATAGTGGATGTATAAATATAAACAATATTATGGTAATAATAAACCCATATATATATCAAAATGTATACATGTAATGGTAATCAAAGTATATAAAGGAGTTGGGTCTAGTTTACCCAATCACAACACCTTAATATGGGTTCCTCTATCCCATCCAAAGCATGGGACAATCCTGATATAGAAATAATTCCAAGAATCCCTCAACAGTCTCTAACTGATCCTTAATAAAAAACGTGCCTGAAATAGAATCCAAAATAACTAACACACCAATAAGGGATTTCTTAACAATCATATTGACCACCTCAAAAGAAGAAAACCCTAAAAGGGTTCCTTAAAACAATAAAAACCTCTAGGAAAATCCCATCACAAGAAATCATTCCTATCATAAAACCCATCTTTGGGTATTACCTCACCCAGAAGGGCATCCAAAGAAACACCATGACCCAAGGGTATTCTCAACATCTAACTATGATATCCACTGATCAAATGATCAGAAACCTTCCCAAAAGGGAATCCTCGAGAGTCCCTCAGACTCATCTCAACATCAATTCAATAACACCTGATCATAACCTCTATCCCACAACAATAACAAAACTTGAAATATCAACTAATTTTATCCTCAAATACCTGATCTTAAACCTCAATTGAGTGTTCTAGAACCTAAACCACTCAAATCTGGAAAAAAGGGATAAAATTAAATGATCAAAGATATCGTTGGTTCCCATATTTGGAAAATATACAAATAATCTCAAATATACCACCTTTGAATACTCAATCTAGGATGGTAATTAAGCTCATGACCTTTACTCTGTCCTCACAGCTTATAACCCAACCCCCTAGAGGATTCTAAATCCAGAACTCAAATAAATCATCCTAAAAACACTCACCCAAAGCTAAGAACCATCCATACAACCTATAAACCCCCAAATGATCTCACCATCATGATATACTTGAAAAAATGAATAGAAAACACTAATAACATGTTTAGTTTTAACTCTAGGGTGAAAAAAATTTGAAATAAACCAAGGAAAAGTACATGGCATGTACCTCGAGTACACAATGTGTACCCCCAAGAGTCCTCCTCAGCCATGTGCCATGGTCCACTCTGTGTGTGTTTATACTAAGTAAATGACATTTACACCTCCTAAACATAGTGTACCCCACACGGGGTATTGGTATAGGCACCTATACATGCATCCCCGCATGAGGTATATCTAGAACAATACACAACCACTAGTTGTGTACCTCACATAGGCTCTGGCGGTATTCCCTATATGACCATTTCCCCTAACATGGGGTGTCTAGATGTTCCACCTACCACACCCGAGTCACCCCTTCACAGCGTGTACTAAACACTCATACCATATAACCCTATTTTCCTCACCTCACATTAAAGAAAGAACACATGACATGTGTTCTATGAATTACACACTGTATAAATGGGTTTCCCGAATGAAAATATCTTGTGATCTATCTAAAATCCCCAATTAGCCCAAAAATCACATAGATTGATCCCCATGTGATCCCTAAAAATCATAATAGGGATTTAAAACTAAAAAGAGGTAAATATATAGGGATTTACATCATAAAATTAAAAATGGGTCTACCTCAGGGTGTAAAATGACATAACTTCAATCCTGGATCTGCACCATGTGTCCATCGCACCATGATCCCACTCCACATTGTCTCCTAGTGTGATCCCCTCTTCCTCACCCTCTTTTTCCCCTAAATTGGACATGAAACCCATAAGGGGGGAACCCATGTATGTGATAAGACAAATGAGTATATAAAAAAATGAAAAAGTAAAAAAGAAAAATAAGAAAAAAATAAAAGAAAAATAAAAAGAAAAGGGGCTTGGAACCATCCCTAGTGTCCATGACGAGCTTATGCCTCTCTTAGTATACCCCCCAAACTGGACTCAATTATAAAGAAAAATCTCAATACAATACTCCGTTCAAAATATATCACCAAAAAAACATGCATGAATAAATTAATATTTAATAAATTAAATATTAAATATTCCATGAAAAGTTTTACTTCTCAACTTTCAACCAAAATCCTGTAATAGTGTAAAAATACTATTCCAGTACTAATGGAGTGGTTGAAAAAATTATCTGAGATCATATCTCAGAATAAATTATTGTTTTCCCCTAAAACACTTCCAAGAACAAAAATTCAAATTTCTCTTAATTTTCTCAATCCATGACGATGTGATTCATCACATAATACTCCAAACTATGGAAAAAGACATCATCCCAAATGATCCACACTAGGGAGACACTCTCTTAAGTCACCCTAAGATTTAAACACTAGGGAGCCACATGCCCTAGTCACCCTAAGAGGTCCACACTAGATAGATGCTTCGCCCTACCCCCCCAAACTAGGGAGACACTCCAACCGATCCTAAACTAGGGAGACATATTATCATTACCCTATTATTAGGGACAACCCTCTTCTTAGCCTCACAAGGGAGACTAATTCACCCCATCCTCATTAAGGTGACCACTTAACCTTAGCCTCATAAGGGAAACCACCTCATCCTAGCCTCACTAGGGAGACTACTTCACCCTAGTCTCATTATTTAGAGACACTTCACCTTGACCCTCTCACATGGGAAACACTTTACCCAATCCTATACTAGAGTATCATTTAACCAATTTATCATTCCAAGACTATATAAAACTCTCCTAGGAAACTCATTTTCTCAAGTTTCCTAAACGAGCTAATATGGTTTCCTAGAAGACCTTGTGGAGACTTATCAAAATAAGAAAACTCACTACTAGGGTGTAACTCCCTTAGGAATCCTCTACGGACTCTTGATATACATCATTAGTCCATGCACATCAATGTGACCCATTCAATCATTTATTATCTTGATAAAAGTCATCTCTCAAGATTTCCTCCTAAACCAATTAGAACCTAGAGGTAATAATGATCATGTATTCCCTTGATAATGAGGGTTACTATCATAAGGATATCAGTGAAGACTCCCATGGATCACACTGACCATATTGGTTAATGAAGTGTTGAGTTAGTTGACCTACTCAACGATCCATGTGAAAAAGAGCCTCCTCATGTTAGGTTTAAGTATCAAATTCGCACTCACCAGACCATGTTCCTCATGAGTCCAACCATCACTCCATGTCTAATTGTAGAGACCCGAAGCCTGACGTACATTGACATTACATTACTTTTGCGGAATACTTAGTACAAAACAAAAATACACACACAAGGATCGTAATAGTTTAGTGTCTTTGGAAACTCGGAACGTAATCTTCTAATCCTGGTGAAAGATCTTCAAAATCTCCCATAAAGATCTTCCTTTTTTTTACCTAAAACCTTTCTTTATATCCTGGGGAAAAGAAAACATAAAAGGGTGAGCTCAAATGCTCAGTAAGGGTAAACAAAAGAAATATCAATCACATAATTTTCATAAGAACATAACATTTTTGGAAATCTTAACCTGCAAAAGAGAGCATAATTTCATAACATGGGATAAATCATAGTAGTGAAAATGAAACCATAACTTAAAACATTACTCATTGTGGCATACACACATAATCATAGAGAATCATTTCTTGTTAGTCAAGACTCATTGCCAAGACTATCTTAGTGGACAAAGTCCCTTTCTGAATCGAGTAATCCTCGTTTTAGTCCTGTTTCACTGAACCGGTATAACCTACCATTCCAGCCATGTCTATCTCATGAGATATGAAATCTTTACCCAATGCATTGGAGGGAGATATAGGTCCCACCCATCTCTTAATGAATCCTTTCTTATGTGTGCCACAAAATCATAAATCATACATCATTGCATAACCCATGTAATAAAAATGGGATTCTTAAACAACATGACATCATAAAACCATTCATATAAGATAAAGGTATTCATAAACATAATTCCATCACAACATAGTCAAATCAATGTAAAAAATATGGATAGAAACAGAACCCTTTATTATCTTATATGGAAAATAATTTTGATAAAACACTTGAATTGAATTCTTGAGGAAAATATCCTTTCTTCTTCAAAATCAATTTCTTTTCACAAAACATCATGCAATTTTAAAAGAAAGAGATTTTATTGAAAATAGTCATGAAATCTTTTAGAGGAAGCTTCATGAAAATAAGGCTTTATAAAACAGTATAAATCCGTTCGTGCCGTATAAGTTAAAAAAAAACATTCTTCGTACTTTTGTCGGAAAAGTCAAAAAGTACCTCGTACGAAAAACGAAAAAAGATTCCTTTCATATCCTTTACTAAAAACTCATAGAAGGGTAAAATTGGATTTAAACAATTGTAGGTGAATGGAAATAATATTACATATTGAGGGAACATGGATGTGGATGATAAAATACACCCCAGTAAATACTTACGAATAAACAATCTCGGATAAAAATGAGATTGTGATATTTCCCTTACCTTAGGTCCGACTTGCTTTGTAAGTGTCCAAACCCCCTGTATAATGATTTAAATCATGTTATTGACTTATTACAGAATCATATTCATTGTTATGATATCATATATGGTTCACTTATGACATTATATTACCCGTTCTTTTGTAAATTCCATGTTAAAGAAGCGTTTTGGGTAAAATCGTTTCATTTATCGTAGGTGTTTTGACTTGTTGTTCTTGACATCATTATTACTTATATCATGATTTACTTACTTCCAGAATATAAAATATGATTTATATATCATATATATTCAGTATATATATATATATAATAGGTAGATAAATAAAATGAAAAACACCGTTCAAGGAGACGGTAGTCCGTACGTACGCATGAACGCTGTTTTCCTTTCCTTATTGTCTTGAAATGGAAGTAAGTAGATGACATACATATGTATATATATACATAAATCCAGTAGCTTTATAATGTCATATATTTCATTATTATTTCTTATATATACATTATAATCATTCTTAAATGGTTAACATGGAGAATGAATCTCATCGCGTCGTGGAGACGGTATTCCGTACGTACGCACGAGCGATGATATCATTTCTATAAATATTGAATTGAATTGGAGTGGATTATACAATATATCAGAATCAATATGATGTTGTAATAACTATGTATAGTTATTCTTTACACCATTATACCCATCCATGTAAGGTGGTGTTGGAAAATAGATTACACCACGGCGTGGAGACGGTATTCCGTACGTACGCACGCGCGGTGATTTCTTTTTCCGTAGGATGGATAGATGGTGAAATAGGGTTGTTTCATACTTATAATAACATATCAGTATATGAGTGATACTGATGTTATTACTTCATAATGAAACAACCTAAGAAGAAGAAGTGGAAGAAGAAATAAAGATGAAAGAATTGGTAACGGTAATTACCTCTTCTTTGAAGTGCCTCTTTGAGACCTCCTCTTAGGGCACTAAAATTGGTCTTTGAGGAAGACCAGAACCTCTAGGATGTTGCTAGGGAAGTGGAGAAGAGATTTTGGCAGGGTTTGGCCGAGCTTGAGTGCTCAAATTGGTGTGAGGAGGAGGGGGAGGAGGTGTCCTTTTATAAGGGAGGAGAGGGGCACCTTAGGAATACCTCAAAATATTATTTTATATTAAAGTCAAAATCGGTTTATAATGGTTCCAAAGGGTCTTATTTCGAAGCTAAAGTGGGGATGGGTCGAAATCCTATCAACCAATAGGATTTAGAAAAGTTTAGGGTATTATTTTAACCTTATCAATTAAATTTAACTCTAAGTTAAGTAATTTAACTTTTACCGTGTCTTTTTGTTTTCTTTCACTATATGGTTAATAAACTTACTATAACATGCCAAAAGAACCCCAAATTTTATATTATTAATACATATATCCTTATCTAAGTCATTTGGCCGAACATTAGATTTTTAGGAATAAAATATCAATTAATAATATAATATTTGATTTAAAAACTATTTTGTGTCAATTTTGACACTATTTGATATATGATTTTTGTGAAAGTCATAACAGAATTATATGTTCGAACCAAGTTGATTAAATCAACACTAATATATCATAGTAACCTAGAAAATTAGTGTAATTCATAAAAAGTCTTAAATTACATTTATTTTGGTATTTATAACATCAATTATGTCAATATTTCATTAATAAGATAATTACTACATCATCTTTGTGACATAAATAAATTAAATTATTTGATGTCTAAAAAATTACAAATAAAATACCATCATGTAGGAAATATTTTTATCTTTCTAATGAATATTTACAATCGAATTTATCTTATGTATAACCCCATATTATAAATGATTTACTTATTAAACTTTGATTTTAACTATTTTAACCCTTCTTTAAATAAATTAATAATAAATGTCCTAATCTAATCCAAGTGGGCCTAAATGGTCATATTTTATTCCTAAGTTTGTTTTTGGTCGAATTACACTTGTCCAATAGAATGAGGACATGTGTTAGGGTAATATTAATATCATATTTACCCTTAGTTACCCAATTTACTATTAACCGCGGTAAAAAAAGTAAAAAGTTACTATTCACCAAAAAATTATTTTCATCTCATTGAACCACATTTTAGTCCTTGATATTAACCGTGTCTCTCGGATTTTCGAAATTCCATTCACAGAAGCGGTAAAATTAAGTTTTATGCAAAATTCAGTTTTTAACCTACCACTTAGTAGTTTCACTATTCATCAAAAATTGATGTTTTTCAGAACAATGCCAAAATTTCATCCCAAGCTATATTTCATATTCCGAATTCAAAAATGAAGTCTATTTTACCAAATTCATAACATAAGAGTTGCATTAATTAATTTTATAATTAAATCCCGCTGTTAAAACAAATAGCGTGTTTTTAAGAAACAATATCTATCAAAAGATTGACACTTGTTTATGTCTAGTTTAAATGTGAAATTACATCCAATGACCAACATTGTATTAAATTTTAAAAATATATTCTAAATATACTTTAAAACCACTTAAATTAATGATTTATCACTATTAATTATTTCGATTAAAAAAAATTGTTTTTAATTATAATTTAGTAATTTTCACTATTCATCAGAATATGAAAGTTATCCGAAAAGTACCAAAATTTCACCTTAGGATAAATTCGATACCCAGAATCCAAAAATAAAGTTCATTTTGAAAAAAAAGATTTACTGGATTTCAAAAAGTGGTTATTACTATTCATAACGGCTAGTTTTAATAATATTTTTATAGCATATCGTTGTTTAGTGAAACTCGGTATTGCGTACAACACACGCTATCGAGGAAGGTCGCGATTGCGTGTAATGCAAGGCAAGTCAAGGATGTGTGTTGTGCAAGCTTCTTTTGGTGTAGCGTACAACACAAGACATTAGTGAAATAAAAAAGAATATTTTTCATAAAATCTCGGGCTGTTACATTATACCCCCCTTAAAATGAATTTCGCCCTCGAAATTCGTCGGGGTTATAAATGGTTTACTATTCGAAAGTTTCTTTAATAGAAACCCACATCGTAAAAAGGGAATACCAAAACTTGGCTTTAAAAACTAAAGTATGAAATGTAACGATTACCCAAATAAACTAATCATTGGGTTTCCACATAGGTGAAAATATGGATATGGAAGAGAAATCTAACCATCATATTCTGATGGAGAGTGGTAGAGAACATGGCTATGGAAAAGCCAGTAATCACAAATCCATAGATTTGTGATGATATAAAGTACCATCTGATTCATCAGGTATAAGATCACTAGGACAACATTTTTGGTTTTCAAGATCATTTCCCTAAAGTTGAAAATTTGCTTAGAATAAATATTTACTTTATTTTGGTACAATCTCACTTTTGTTCGTGCCTTGAACAATTTCTACTTCATCTCTTAAATAAATGAAGTTGAATTTGTTATTCGTGAAGTGTTAGCAGATCATGTGATAGAATGACGGGTCATTCCATCTGTCTCAAACAAAAGGTAAGAAAAAGTTATTAAATATACATAAGTCATTATATAGTGAGATTAATCATATATAGTTCCTAAAATGGACTTATACTTCATATATCATACTGCTTAATATAATAAAACTAGTTTCTACTAAACAGGGACTTCCTGTAGGCCAGTGGTAGGCGATAAAGGCCAGTCGCACTTTGGTTGTGGGTTCGATTCCTACAGCCTTGTCCGAAGCGATGGGATGTCGCCCGTCCTGCAGGTTGTCCCTTTTTCTAAAACTACGTTACTATAACATCCCATCAATAATATCGAAAATCTTCTATCCTTAAACAATACTAACTTATGTCCAACATAATCCAGTCTAATCTTTAGGCTTATAATACTGCAGTCCACTCTCATAATATAGTGACAACGATTACCAGAGATTTAATACTGTCGTTGATCCCCACATATCATAAGATATGTCTTGTTGGTCACATTCCAAACATTCAAAGTTCTAAATCGTGTATTCTCTTGAATACCTTAGTGAAAACATGAGTGCAGTTAAAAGTTAATACTTTCCATATACCAAAATCCTCAAAATTCTATATACTCAAACCATGATATCACTTAGTCCTTATATCAATCATGAGCTCATGAATACTATTAAACATTTCATTTTCTCGTCTTCATTATGCGCATATCATCTTATTTCCAAAAAATATCTCAATCACTTTGAATACCACATCAATAAATATTGCAATACTCAATGATACAACATTATTTTGGAATCCCATTACATAAACACTTAATCATTCCACCACATCGTTGTCATATTCAACATTTCCAATAGTGATCGCATGTGATTTCCCTTTGTCCTTTGCCTTTAGTGGTTGCTCATGTTGATCATCACTAACCCTTGGATTAGGGAAATTATTAGCATAATGCCCCATTTCCTTACACTTGAAGCATTGAAGTGTTGGCGGTGCGTTCTTTGCAGTGTTTGCTTTATTCACATCATTAGAAACCCTTTTTCCATTACTTCAACACTCAGCTACTCGATGACCTTCTTTTCCACACTTAAAACATTTTCTAGTCCCTTTTAGACAATCTCCACCATGCTTCTTTCCACACTTTGTGCATAAGGAAACATTCATCTTCTTTTCATCATTATTCTGAGATTTCTCCTTGAACTCCATCTTTCGTTTCTTGTCAAAACCATGAGATGGATATGTAACACCAACTTCCATTTCTACCTTGATAGCACAACGCACAATTTCTTCATAGCTACTGAAGTCTCTTATAGCTAATGCCCTTCGAAGACTTGGTTTTAAGCCACAGAAAAATCGATCAACTTTACTTTCAGGTTGGATGATAATTCCAGAAGCATACCTTGAAAGTCTTGTAAAATTTGCTTCATAGGTACCAACAGATTCATCGTCCCTTTGCTTCAGTTCAAGAAATTCTTTCTCCATCTTTGTTCGAAGAATACGAGGGAAGTACTTACTGAAAAACAAGTTCTTGAAATCGTCCCATTCCATGGACTCAATTTCATCTCTTAGCCTCGTATTCTTGATAAGATCCCACCATTGATCAGCTTCACCTTCCAAACGATATACTGCTAAGATGACTTTATCATGTTCAGAACATTGAAGAACTGAAAATATCTTTTCAGTAGTACTGATCCATTGTTCAGCCACAAGTGGATCAGAAGACCCACTGAAAGAAGGTGGACGTTGCCTCATGAAGGAATCAATAGAATATTGTTCCCTTCTCTGCTCATTTGGAAGTCCAGAATGATTCATAGCTTGTGTAAGTATAACAATAAGATTTTGCACTCCATCTCCCATAACATTTGTTTGTTCAGGAGGGCAATCATTGCATTGTCCATTGCATTGATCAACATGGTTCCTTCGGGTTCCAGCCATCGTCTAAAACCCAAAAAGAATAGTGTGAGAGGCAAAAATCATGCTAGGGAAAACAACATAATAAAGGGGGAGTACCTTCAATATCCAACATCTTAGGTTTAATTCTATGATCGTTAGCGTAATTCTATTACTATAACCTATACGTATACTTATCCCTAGGGACATCCCTAGACATACCTTAGAAATATCTCTAGGGATCTCACTAACGTTTTCGCATCCTAGTTTCCAAAGGTTGACTAAACCTTTCCTCTGATACCAACTGTAGAGACCCGAAGCCTGACGTACATTGACATTACATTACTTTTGCGGAATACTTAGTACAAAACAAAAATACACACACAAGGATCGTAATAGTTTAGTGTCTTTGGAAACTCGGAACGTAATCTTCTAATCCTGGTGAAAGATCTTCAAAATCTCCCATAAAGATCTTCCTTTTTTTTTTACCTAAAACCTTTCTTTATATCCTGGGGAAAAGAAAACATAAAAGGGTGAGCTCAAATGCTCAGTAAGGGTAAACAAAAGAAATATCAATCACATAATTTTCATAAGAACATAACATTTTTGGAAATCTTAACCTGCAAAAGAGAGCATAATTTCATAACATGGGATAAATCATAGTAGTGAAAATGAAACCATAACTTAAAACATTACTCATTTTGGCATACACACATAATCATAGAGAATCATTTCTTGTTAGTCAAGACTCATTGCCAAGACTATCTTAGTGGACAAAGTCCCTTTCTGAATCGAGTAATCCTCGTTTCAGTCCTGTTTCACTGAACCGGTATAACCTACCATTCCAGCCATGTCTATCTCATGAGATATGAAATCTTTACCCAATGCATTGGAGGGAGATATAGGTCCCACCCATCTCTTAATGAATCCTTTCTTATGTGTGCCACAAAATCATAAATCATACATCATTGCATAACCCATGTAATAAAAATGGGATTCTTAAACAACATGACATCATAAAACCATTCATATAAGATAAAGGTATTCATAAACATAATTCCATCACAACATAGTCAAATCAATGTAAAAAATATGGATAGAAACAGAACCCTTTATTATATTATATGGAAAATAATTTTGATAAAACACTTGAATTGAATTCTTGAGGAAAATATCTTTTCTTCTTCAAAATCAATTTCTTTTCACAAAACATCATGCAATTTTAAAAGAAAGAGATTTTATTGAAAATAGTCATGAAATCTTTTAGATTAAGCTTCATGAAAATAAGGCTTTATAAAACAGTATAAATCCGTTCGTGCCGTATAAGTTAAAAAAAAACATTCTTCGTACTTTTGTCGGAAAAGTCAAAAAGTACCTCGTACGAAAAACGAAAAAAGATTCCTTTCATATCCTTTACTAAAAACTCATAGAAGGGTGAAATTTGATTTAAACAATTGTAGGTGGATGGAAATAATATTACATATTGAGGGAACATGGATGTGGATGATAAAATACACCCCAGTAAATACTTACGAATAAACAATCTCGGATAAAAATGAGATTGTGATATTTCCCTTACCTTAGGTCTGACTTGCTTTGTAAGTGTCCGAACCTCCTGTATAATGATTTAAATCATGTTATTGACTTATTACAGAATCATATTCATTGTTATGATATCATATATGGTTCACTTATGACATTATATTACCCGTTCTTTTGTAAATTCCATGTTAAAGAAGCGTTTTGGGTAAAATCGTTTCATTTATCGTAGGTGTTTTGACTTGTTGTTCTTGACATCATTATTACTTATATCATGATTTACATACTTCCAGAATATATAATATGATTTATATATCATATATATTCAGTATATATATATATATATATATATATATATATAATAGGTAGATAAATAAAATGAAAAACACCGTTCATGGAGACGGTAGTCCGTACGTACGCATGAATGCTGTTTTCCTTTCCTTATTGTCTTGAAATGGAAGTAAGTAGATGACATACATATGTATATATATACATAAATCCAGTAGCTTTATAATGTCATATATTTCATTATTATTTCTTATATATACATTATAATCATTCTTAAATGGTTAACATGGAGAATGAATCTCATCGCGTCGTGGAGACGGTATTCCGTACGTACGCACGAGCGATGATATCATTTCTATAAATATTGAATTGAATTGGAGTGGATTATACAATATATCAGAATCAATATGATGTTTTAATAACTATGTATAGTTATTCTTTACACCATTATACCCATCCATGTAAGGTGGTGGTGGAAAATAGATTACACCACGGCGTGGAGACGGTATTCCGTACGTACGCACGCGCGGTGATTTCTTTTTCCGTAGGATGGATAGATGGTGAAATAGGGTTGTTTCATACTTATAATAACATATCAGTATATGAGTGATACTGATGTTATTACTTCATAATGAAACAACCTAAGAAGAAGAAGTGGAAGAAGAAATAAAGATGAAAGAATTGGTAACGATAATTACCTCTTCTTTGAAGTGCCTCTTTGAGACCTCCTCTTAGGGCACTAAAATTGGTCTTTGAGGAAGACCAGAACCTCTAGGATGTTTCTAGGGAAGTGGAGAAGAGATTGTGGCAGGGGTTGGCCGAGATTGAGTGCTCAAATTGGTGTGAGGAGGAGGGGGAGGAGGTGTCCTTTTATAAGGGAGGAGAGGGGCACCTTAGGAATACCTCAAAATATTATTTTATATTAAAGTCAAAATCGGTTTATAATGGTTCCAAAGGGTCTTATTTCGAAGCTAAAGTGGGGATGGGTCGAAATACTATCAACCAATAGGATTTAGACAAGTTTAGGGTATTATTATAACCTTATCAATTAAATTTAACTATAAGTTAAGTAATTTAACTTTTACCGTGTCTTTTTGTTTTCTTTCACTATATGGTTAATAAACTTACTATAACATGCCAAAAGAACCCCAAATTGTATATTATTAATACATATATCCTTATCTAAGTCATTTGGCCGAACCTTAGATTTTTAGGAATAAAATATCAATTAATAATATAATATTTGATTTAAAAACTATTTTGTGTCAATTTTGACACTATTTGATATATGATTTTTGTGAAAGTCATAACAGAATTATATGTTCAAACCAAGTTGATTAAATCAACACTAATATATCATAGTAACCTAGAAAATTAGTGGAATTCATAAAAAGTCTTAAATTACATTTATTTTGGTATTTATAACATCAATTATGTCAATATTTCATTAATAAGATAATTACTGCATCATCTTTGTGTCATAAATAAATTAAATTATTTGATGTCTAAAAAATTACAAATAAAATACCATCATGTAGGAAATCTTTTTATCTTTCTAATGAATATTTACAATCGAATATATCTTATGTATAACCCCATATTATAAATGATTTACTTATTAAACTTTGATTTTAACTATTTTAACCCTTCTTTAAATAAATTAATAATAAATGTCCTAATCTAATCCAAGTGGGCCTAAATGGTCATATTTTATTCCTAAGTTTGTTTTTGGTCGAATTACACTTGTCCAATAGAATTAGGACATGTGTTAGGGTAATATTAATATCATATTTACCCTTAGTTACCCAATTTACTATTAACCGCGGTAAAAAAAGTAAAAAGTTACTATTCACCAAAAAAATATTTTCATCTCATTGAACCACATTTTAGTCCTTGATATTAACCGTGTCTCTCGGATTTTCGAAATTCCATTCACAGAAGCGGTAAAATTAAGTTTTATGCAAAATTCAGTTTTTAACCTACCACTTAGTAGTTTCACTATTCATCAAAAATTGATGTTTTTCAGAACAATGCCAAAATTTCATCCCAAGCTATATTTCATATTCCGAATTCAAAAATGAAGTCTATTTTACCAAATTCATAACATAAGAGTTGCATTAATTAATTTTATAATTAAATCCCGTTGTTAAAACAAATAGCGTGTTTTTAAGAAACAATATCTATCAAAAGATTGACACTTGTTTATGTCTAGTTTAAATGTGAAATTACATCCAATGACCAACATTGTATTAAATTGTAAAAATATAATCTAAATATACTTTAAAACCACTTAAATTAATGATTTATCACTATTAATTATTTCGATTAAAAAAAAATTGTTTTTAATTATAATTTAGTAATTTTCACTATTCATCAGAATATGAAAGTTATCCGAAAAGTACCAAAATTTCACCTTAGGATAAATTTGATTACCCCGAATCCAAAAATAAAGTTCATTTTGAAAAATAAGATTTACTGGATTTCAAAAAGTGGTTATTACTATTCATAACGGCTAGTTTTAATAATATTTTTATAGCATATCGTTGTTTAGTGAAACTCGGTATTGTGTTCAACACACGCTATCGAAGAAGGTCGCGATTGCGTGTAATGCAAGGCAAGTCAAGGATGTGTGTTGTGCAAGTTCCTTTTGGTGTAGCGTACAACATAAGACATTAGTGAAATAAAAAAGAATATTTTTCATAAAATCTCGGGCTGTTACACTAATTACCAATAGACGAGTGCACTCACAAGCATCATATACATAATATCCATACATATATAAGTTGATTTCAAATAGCATTGGGGCCCCCTATCAAGTTTAATCCCTAACTCTTCCTCATCAAGAAATACCCCTCATGAGTTCACTAATCCTTCATCATTTCATTACTAATAAAAATTAAGTAAGTATATAAATCTATGTATCCCCATGCACAAGAACTAGTAAATCCTTTTTTTTCTACCCTTTTCATGACACAAACATCCTTGTCACATGATGTAAAACTGCATGGAAATGTCCTGAATAAATGATCTAAAAATACATGGTACAGTATTTCCACATGACTTTAAACTATGAAATATGAACTAAATGAGATTTTATTGATGTTCATCAGGATATGTAGGATGCCTCTCTGAGGTTAAAACCCAATATCCATTGATTCATTATCATATATCCATATTAATCATGAGTCATATGATCCTTCCTCACCAATCCATGTTCCCCATGAAGACATATCCTCAATATTCCATATTCCCTATGAGAATAAAAAAAGGGACACTCATGCATAATAACAACACCATCCATTAATAGGAATATTTCAACTAGTCATGTACTTTTCATGATGTTAAAGTAATTTAATTAGGTCTTGGATACATGACCTTAAAAGGAACTTCACATGGTCATGACTACATGACCTTCAAAGGCACTGCATCGATCCTTGACATACAACCATGAAAGGAACAACACGTCCCATTAAGTGGCACCAAACTACACAGGTTCTGATTCCCTTTATAATGATAGGTAGGAATCCCCCCTTATGGGTTTGATCCCAACTTCACAACACTCACTTCCTCCATGGATGATGAAAAATTAGAGAGTTCCCAGCTATGAAAATTTAAACCAAATCATCACTAAATAATGAGATAAATATGGATAACCTCTGATATATACATGTGTATATATAGAATCATGGTTTTGGTTAATCACTATCATGGTGGTAACTAGACCCACACTGAGATATAGGAAGGATTCATGAATATGAATTTAATCATTAAGAGAGTCTCAAAGTAAGTAATAATCCCCCTATAAAGAGTGTGATGAGCTTGACCACCCATAATATTGACTAATGTTTATTTAAATAATTACCAATAACCCCCCCCCCCCCCCAATGACCTCCAACCTTTGGAAAGTAGGTCCAAAAATTCTCAAAATGAGTACAGGTTGGTCGACATATCATAAATAGAATAGTGAACCTGACCTGAATCCTTTATTCATTAAAGTGATTGATTTACCATGATTTTACTTGTGAAACTACATTAATGGGACTCTTGTTTGTGTTTTTTGATTCCTGAAGGGATTTTAGTGAACCATTTTAGATATCTCTTTGATCCAAATGGAATTATATTACACTAATACTTCTTAAAAATATGGTGGCAACTACTGTATATCTCACCCTATTGCACATGAGGCACCAGGAATACACCTCAATGATAATAAACTCAATGGAATCATAGACGGGAAGGATGTCATAACAAACCCAATGATAAAAAAATCAACTAATGAACACACTAATTAGGGAGTACCATCTCAATGGTTACATCCCCAAAGTAGAGGTAGTTCATGAAATCTTACATGAGGTAAATCCTTGCCTACTGTCATATCAATGATGGGTGGTGTACAATCATGTGGCCCCTATATCCTTGTTGAACTACTTTGAGAGCCTATCCCTAGAGAGAAGTAATAATTATCTCCCCTATATTAAGGAAATAAAGAATAAGGGAAACTTCTTCCTCACTATGTTCTAGGATCCACCTAATAGGGATCCTTCCAACCACTTATTTCACTAACACCATGCGACCCCAGTTCCTTAGGGACTCACTACGGAGGCTTCCATATATAAACCTCCCCCAATCACTTAGACTAGGGAACCAAGTAGTTTTTTCCTAAGAGAAATGATCCATTGAAGGTTGGGAGAAGAACCATATCCTTCTCCCCCATATGAATCCCATCATTATATTTTAATAATGAATAAAGAGTAGGCTCATCCCCACTACTACAACTACATGAGCTTGTTGGTGTATTATTGAAATTTCTTCAGAGTAGGCCCATATTCTTGATCTCATTAACATTAAAGTTGATCATTAGCACATCCTGATGACTAATTAGGGGTGGGACCATATTCCTTCTCTCATTATAGAGGATAATTAGTTTATCTTGATGAGGAATAAAGATAAGAGGTAGGCTTATATACCTTCTTTTACTGAAGTTTATTGGTTTAACTAATATTTTCTTTAGGGAAGCCTTATTTCCCTACCACTACCATAGGATATTGTCAATATATTATATCAATCACTCCAAATCAAGACCATATTACTGATCTTATAAATTTTTTAGAAATTCATTGTAACATCTTGATGGATACTCAAGGTTGGGCTTATATTCCTGCTCCCATTTTGAAGGATTTTTAGCATATACTGACAATGAATAAATATTAGTGGTAAGAATATATCCCCATTTGTATAGGAATTTTTTTGTACATAATAGAATTCACATTAGGTTGGGCTCATGTCCATACCACTACAAAAGGTGCTTATTGGAATATTCTAGCAATCACTCTGAAGTAGGCTCATATCCCTCCTCCCATTGAAGGGATTCAATGGAACTTTTTGGTGAAAATAATGGGTTAAGATTATATTCCTACCAATTCATATTAATTTCACTGATATATTTTGGTGGAACTCATTGAAGAGTAGGATCATATTATTATCCTCACCCTGGAGGGTTTTTTACATATTATTAATGTGACTAAAGACAAAAAACTATCTCATATCATCATGCATACCAGTCCTTACGAGGCTCACCGATATAGTTCAATAGAAATCCAAAGAATTCACTAGAATATTATTATAATAGGAATAAATTTACCCAAGAGGGTTCTTATGAATTGGAGTTGTTTCCTATACTATATAACTCCCATCATGATTGAGGTTCAAACCCTATTCACTATACCACAAAGATTCATAAGGTCTCATAAAGTGAACTGTGTAACCTAGGATCTATTTATATTCTTTCATCAATCAACGATAAAATTATTAAGGATATTTAACTTATCTCAACAATGGCATAAGAATACATTGGATACCCATTAAAATGAGGTGAAAACAATGTTCATAGGGGCCCTCAACATGGTATAGAGTGTAGAAACTTTGGAGGTCCCCTCTAGAGTACCATCCACAGAGGACCTGCCTATGGAGACATGAGGATTATCAAACATTTACGTCCTCATCATGGTGAAAGCTTCATAGGTATTCCCCAAATCATAATACCCGGAAAGAAGCTCCTCCTATTTCCAACCCAGTAACAATTAGTTACCATAGAGGCCCATCGTATGGAAGTCAGATCAATCAACCTGGAGGTTCTCCCTAGAGTAAAAGTTTCAGAGGTAATCCCTTCAGTAAAAATCATAGATTGAATGGAGGTCATCCCCATGATGGAGAATCATAATACAACCATGAAGGTCCTCCCCATGGTACTCAATAGGGAGTTCCTTCACATAATTACATCCTCTATAGGAATTAAAGTGCTCTTCATGTTGAAAGAACTATGAGATTTCTATCATATTGAGAGAAAATTAATATTTGATGGACAACTATGCTAAGAGCCTCATCGATTAGTGACATATCATCCCATACAAAGGATATTTTGGGGTTAAGGTCACCATTCATGCCTCCCTCAGATTATTTACCCCCAATAAAATTAAAGAGGTTCCAAATTATTCTGTTCTATTTGATAAAGTAGAGGGGAAGTGATTTATATGGCCAAATCAAGAGAAGGAAGAGGATTAAATGGTTATGTGGGAAGAGTTATCAAGAAATAGGATACTAGTCATATCTTGTTCTTAACAACTCTCCAACATGACATCCTCGAGACACTGAAGGAGGATCATATACCCAACCATCATCATAGCCTCAGGGTGACTCCTCGATACCTCAAGGATAGGAATATTACTTATGAGGAGTATTATAAGAATCTTAAAATGTTGAATGAAAAATACCACTGAGTCCACTTAGTAGCCCTGTCAGGGGCCTAAAACCCCAATTTAGAAAAGCAGTGCGATTGTCTCTAATGGGAATGCATCAACAACATGAAGATGCTACATCAAATAATCACCAATGCCATATTTGATGTATATATTATAGGGTGGGGGGAATAAAAAGATCCACACATCACCTCAATTGTTGGTTAGGAAGGATTTTCAGGTAGGAAAACATGAAATGTCATCATATCAAGCCATATTTTAGTCTTTGACTTTGCGTATGCTAGCTGGTCTACATATCAAAATCCTGCTACCTGTGAAGCATAGAAGAGGTGTATTAGGTGAGATAGATCTATCAATATATTACTATATCAAGATGATGATAAGGTCAAACATGCATCATGTTTGAGTTATATGGAGTCTGTTTCCATATAATATCCCTTGATGGAAACTTGACCTTAACATGAGTATTAGGTACACCCAAATCATGCCAAAATCAAGGCTTTAAAAGTCATGAATGCTGCCATAATAGGTTCTTTAGTGGAACTATAGGAGAAACCCAATCTTTTAAAGTTGGGGTATTTATATTACCTTATCCTATCCTAAAAAGGAAGTTGGTCTTCTCTATCCTAGAGGAAACATCATAATAAATGACCTTGTAGTTCCTACCCCTTCTTGATCCATCTTCCTCATTGGAAGTTTTCTCGATGAAATCCATTAGAGGATCCCTCATAATCACCATCCTTAAACTACTTCCTAGAGAGAATCAAGAAGAGAAGGTGAAACCTTGAAGAGGCTATAATACAAAGAAACCCACCAAGAATACATATCTCAAGGACTATGATTTTTCCATTTCTGGACATTCCAAGGATGAATAATATCTCTACAGATCAGATCAAGATTTGATCCCCACTTCACATAATTCATCAATGAAATTTATTGGTGTCAACCCCACACATAACGAAGAGAATGATGCCGAAACAGAGGAGCATACTAAGGAAGACTCTATTTGAAATGATTCTTGTATCAAGACACATGAGGAAGGCTTTCAAACCTACAAATATAAACAATTTCAAAATGTTGGTGCTCCTTTTAATACTCAATTGACACTTTCTTGGCCAGCTTCTACCAAAGATAAAGGGAAATAAGTTGATCTATTAGACCCAAAACTCAAGGAAGATCTTATTATCACTACCGAGGAGAAGTTAGATCAATATGAAATTTAGTTAGGAAGATTGAGGCAACTTAATGATGAATTAATTAGGGGAAATATTCACGCGGAGTATAATTCACTAACAAAGACAAATGTTTCCCCTTCAGTTCATACCCAATAGGAAGAAAATACTCTACCAAGAATAGAAAATCATAGAATCATAAATGGATATGGGTGTAGGAAACAATTTATCTAAACTATATGGTTGATAATTATCAATAATTTTCTCCACTATAGATATAGTTGTATCCATGTCAGGCAAGATACCTTAGTTGGGCTCAAACTGGATATCAATAGAAAACACAAGCGAGATGACCATACCAAGATCCACATGTTGATTATACTCGATAATATTTCTAGTAGTTCATACCACCAGAAATATTTAACTACATTGAGTCTATGAATAATCAAATGGAATCCATGGAAGGGCTAATCACACCAGTATATCAAAAGAGAAATTTATATTCTGAGTTGGTGGATGTGATTCCTCCCCCCCACAAATTTCGAAATCCTACCTTACCAATATTCAATGACACTAGGTACCTAGAAAAAAATATTATGAACTTTATGTCTTAATGTATCCTCATCATGTTAATATTGAAATAAAAATAAGCAGCTAATATTAAGTGATTTATATAGACTCTTGAGGGGCCAACTTTTTTCTAGTATAAAAACCTACCAACTGGGTCTATTATAGGATAATAAGACATATATGAATAAATACTACACTAATTATGATCTAAAATAGGAATATGATGATCCTTGACCTCTCAAATTACAATCATCTCAATAATGATAGGGTATTAGATTTCATTTCTAGATAGAGAGTTCTAACTTACTCCCTAAATTTGCAACTTCCATAATATGAGTTTCCATAGATTTTTTATAGAAAAAATCTATGATGAATTTTATACACCACTAATTAGACTAAATTTTCCAAGTGTATTTTGTGAGTTTGAAGTAGTAGAACAATATTTTTAAAATTCCATATGATGGTCCAAATAAATTCTCAACCAACACCATCATTCGAAGGGAAGAAATCTGACAGAGTGGAGAACACAACCTGCATGCTCAAAATGATGATGACACTTGATATGACACCCAATCCCACAAAATATCACATTGTGCCTCCACATAAATTTCAAAAGAAAAAAAATCCCACATCAATAAGTGAATAAGGATAAAAATCACCTAAGTTTCAAGAACTAGGGAAAAAAACTTATTCATTTTTAAGAGAGTAGGTTCTAGGGTACTTTGTCACTGCACTAAAGAATAACATGCTCAAATTAATGGAGGTAAAAATCCCAATAAATTCAATATAAATAACCATAATAACTATTAACCCTTTCATCAGATGTTAGGACATAATATTTAAGAATTTGTTTTCTTTAAGAACATCCTTTAAAAGATGATTGGCTCCAGGAAAGTCAAATTAGGTAAGCCTCTAACACATGTGACTTGTGTCTCTGATTTGCCACCTGAGAAGGATGGAAATAAGTATTAGGTAGGTGTACACAGAATTTTGATGACTTGATGACCAAGAAGTTAGTCATCTAGGTACACACTATAATTAGGGTGTAACTGGACTAGCCAGTTGTGATCTTAACTCCCCTTGTGACAACAGAGATGAAATCTCCATCGTTGCAATCTTCCAAAAGTCAACATAATCAACATCAATTTAAAAAGTCATAGTATGAAGAAAACTTTATATTATTAAATATATTTTATACTCTATTGGACTTCTTACATCCATTGTTTGTTGGATGAGCACCTATATGCCAAATGAGACAAAGGGCATGACCTCATTAAATGGAATCCTTATTAGATTAAGATGCACAAAATGGTCCTATCAATGTCATCCATTTTATAGAAACCTTATTTATTGAAGAATACATATATAAACCCAAGATTCAAATACATAATAGAGGAATAGGTCAAAAATCCTGATGAGGGTTAGGAGGATAGGTCAAAACAAACCCTAATGCTCAGGAAATGTTTTTTCTGAAGCCATATGTGGAAACCCAGAGATAAAAACTTTAGAGAGATCAATTGGAACATCAATCTAACATTGAATAATTTAAGGCTCATTCAGAAATAATTATAATGAAAGATAGATTAATAGATATATGACTATAGATCAATCATTAGAATATGAGAAGGATAACTTTCTCTAACCCACATAAAACAAAAGTGCCCCCCAAATTCGGGCTAGGGGAGGGAGCCTCTAACTTAATCAACATCGACTTACAAACCCAAAGATAGGGAGAAACATCATAATGATAATTTCATTACCCTAGTCTAAAAATATGAAATTTTGATGCATCTCGACACCTTCGTATCCAAGATATCCATTCTAGATACACTTCACCACTCAAAGGAGCTCAAAGAGGCACTCGTTGAGGCCCTTTTAAGACCTCAAGAGTTTAAGGTTAATTCCATTTCAATAAAGGCATATCATAAAATGACTGATTTTATCATGACCCATCCTAGAGGGGCTCATGTCGTGACTCCCCAAGCCCAGCTCTAATAGGCCAGGGGATGACGACTAGTACCGAGTAGGTAGATCACTGACATGGGAGGCCTTAACCTAAGAACACACACACACACACACACATCCAAGACTATACAATGAAAAAATGTAAAAAAAACTAAAAAAACCGTGAACACATACATCTAAATCTCATAACCAAAGTACTCTAGGAAGTAAAGGAAAGTAAACAGGTCCAAATACAAGCCCAACATAAATATTCTGAAACACAAGTCCAACTTGAAAGTAAGTACCAAGATTTATGTCACAAATCTACATGAACATACCTCAGTTTTTATGATCTCACTAAGAACCATCTAGTCATGGTGCACCTAGGAATTTTTAAAAAGTTCGATCATATTCATAAGAAATGACACCTGCGAGAAAATCCTGTGTAGGGTTGAGTATAAAGATACTTAGTAGGACAACCCAAAATCACAAATCATACATTAAAGTAAATACAGTCGGATATAAAAAGGTATATGTCTACAACACATATAACAATAATATCTAGCCATACTTAACAAATACACACAGTATAGAGGTATTTCAAAATAATATTATACCATCCTAGGATTCCATTTCAAATATTCCACAAAGAACTAGTCCGAGAGAACATAATCCGGAGTCTGAAAATGAAGTCTATTCAAGAGGTAACACTCATCGGGAATCTTCGTTATAAGTACTCACTAATTTTCTAAAGAGAATATATTACACAGATGGGGATCACTTCTAAGGACATGGGGTGATAAAAACAACTCAATCTGGACTGACCCGCTAAGTATAAAATCGACTTCTGCATAGTGTTGGTCATGATAATACTAATAACTCCACTTAGGGCACAAATATGAATAGTGGATCTCACTCTGGGCCTCTTAGAGGGATTCCAACAACTCTATATAAGAAGTACTGCTGAAGGGATCATATTCCTAGGAGTAGGAGACAATTACATTCCAACCCTCAGGTAAAGGATAAGGGAAACCTACTATAACAAACTTATCCAAGATATAGAGGACAAGGGATCTAATCCATTTATAATAAAGTAGAAGGCATATAGTAGGGTTCACACGCATTATCCCTTGACCCCAAGTCCTGCCCGTGTAACTGAAACATGTCATCAAGCCATGTTTTCATAGTATTACATGGTGTGTAAGTAGTCTGTGTACTCTACATATGTGCCATTACATGACTTCATCCTATGTACATATTCCAGTGTACTAGTACATAGCTTATCCCATGTACTTGGTCTAGGATGTGTCCGTTTGGGTGAGTGCACGACATGTAGGTTGCCCATTTAGTCCACCCCATGTCCACATACTCTCCAAGGTACACATTGATTCTCTAGGGATGGGTCACACTCCACACCCTGTGTGATTCTTAACTCCTACCCAAAACCCTATCCACCAAAAAGGTGGACCCACACGGTGTGTAGATCTGACTTATAGGTCGTGTAGTACGGGATTTTCCAGAAACAAAAAGCATTCCAGTTATCTTCTCTATTACTATGGCTTTTAATCTGGCCATGAATTTCCAGAAAACTCAAGTAAACACCACATACGAGCCTCTCCATTATCAACCACCATGTTTTGGCCATCAAATATTCTTAGAAAATGGATCTAAGCATCGTTATTCATTATACGCCTAAGAACACTGAAGAACATGAAATCAGGTATCCACCATTGTCAAATTCATCATCGCTTCCACCATTATACCACCTTCATGTCATGCTAATTCCAGATCTATGATTTTGTATCATTGCACTAATAAATGGGTGTGAAATGATTGATTGATCAGGATAAGTCAAACCACGATCCAAACAAAGAAAAACCATGATGAATGAATAACCAGAGGAGAAAAGAATAAGAAAAGATAATAGGAATGAACCATGATCTATGTTCATGTTGATCTCAATTCATTTCCATAATAATAACCAAAATAAATCATCAATCTTAAATAAATTCTCTCAAAACCCGATTAAACTAACCCATCTCAAAAATATGTATAATCCACATATCAATCCTTTGGTCAATTGATCCGTGTTCATCATAGGAATCAAGAATAAGGAATAAATACAAAAGAAAAAACTTACCTACCTCTATTTGGATTGATCTTTGATAACGAATGAAGCTTTATCGTGTTCATTGGTGAGATACTTTGATTCCATTGTGCGTTGATCGTTGATCAATGATCCTGTGATCATTCACCTATGAGGAATCCTAAAACACTCTCCAAAAACTCTCCAATGGTTCTAGGGTTATACGGCTAGCCCTAAAAATTTTCCATAGAAATATATTTAAATGCATAGAAATCACCACATCAAAAAAATTAAATAAAATAATTTATTGAATTATTTTATTCATTTTTATGCCCATGATGAATTTTCCAAAAATGAACTGTGCCAACCAAGGTTAAGTCACATTTAGGGTAAAAATCACATTCTAAACTCAATGGTACCCTTAGATTTATAATTTGGACCCCGTTTAGATGTTATTCCACTTTTTTAGGAAAACTACACATGTGTTCTATTTAATATATTTAATATATTCTAAACATTTATTATGGGCACACCGGGCCTCAAAATCATATGCCATATAAATACCTAGACTATAAAATAATCCATAAAATATCCAAAAAATAATACATGGAAAATAAGAGTCATTACTTCCCCCCCACATTGGAGCTTATCCTTCACTTACTGACAAGTAAGGAATAAAGAGACAAACTATGAAACCCCCTTTTTTATCCCTGACCAAAAAAACTAATATCAGAGGTCCTAGTACATCTTTTCTACACTTGGATGTACTGCTAAAGGAGACATATGAAACTCTCTTAGAACTTATTCCCGCAACATCTCTGGTACCATCATACATCCTCTAAAAAGAACGATGTGCTCCCCACTTCTATACAATACATTAGGAGCATGTCTAGTGGATATATGTGTATGTAGGGTCTCATAGTTAGTATCCCAGAGTTGTGCCTCTTGAAATCACTTCCATAGAAAAGGGGTGATGACCATTGATTGGAGGTAATCTACTCCATCTCTATCCACAAAGGATGATTAAAATAGGTCCAAATGCTCTGATACCACATTCAATAATTGCGAACAAGATCTCCTATTGAGAGCATCTGCTACCACATTACCCTTTCTAGAAGTATTGAAAATTTGTAAGTCATAATCCTAAAGGAACTCTAGCCACTGCCTCTATCTCAAGTTAAGATCTTTATGAGAGAATATATACTTAAGACTCTTTTGATAATAATAGATGATAAACTGCTCACCCATCAAGTAGATTCACCACATCCTCAAAGATAATACTACCACTTATAACTCAAGGTCATGGGTCATGTAGTTCTATACATGTGGTCTCAACTGGCATGAAACATAAACAATCTCCTCTTTACATTTCATTATAACATAACCAAGCCCAGTTCCTGATTCATCATAGAACACTACATAATTTACACCCTCCTCTTGAAATCTCAATATGGGAGCGCTTGTTAAACTCTACCTCAACTACTAAAAATCTTACCATAAATTCTCTTTCCACACGAAATGATACCCCTTTTGAGTCAAAGTTTTCATGGGTGATGATATCTTGGGGAAATCAAGTATGAATATGTGGTAATATCCTTTCAACCCAAGGATGATCTGCACTTACATCACAATCTTGGGTGGATCCCAAGGTAACACTGCATTGACCTTGGATGGGTCTACTAACACTCTATCCACTAAGATAACATGTCCCAGAAAGTGGACCACCTGAATCCAAAACTGGAACTTCAAGATATTTTCATAAAGTTGGTTCTCTTGGAGTAAATCTAGAACTATTTTCAAGTGTCTCACATACTCCTCCTCATACTCTGAGTAAAAAAGGATATCAGTGATGAAAACTACCATGAACTATTCTAATAAGGGTTGGAAGATTCAGTTCATGAGTCTCATGAACACTATTGGGGCGTTCGTCATGCCAAAGGGCATAACTAAGTACTCATATTGACCGTAGTAACATAAGAATGGCATCTTTGGTATATCCTCATCCCATAATTATAGTTGGTGATGGCCTGACCCAACTTCAACCTTTAAGAACCATCGATCCCATCTCAATTGAACAAAGAGGCCATCGATCCTCAGTAGTGGTTACTTGTTCTTCATGATCATCTGGTTCAAGTGTCGGTACTCCAAAAACAACCTCAATCTCCTACCCGCCTTTTTGGAAAACAAAAAATGGGGGTGCCCAGGGTGAAAAATGGGTTTAACAATGACCTTCCTCTATAATTCCTCTAAATACACCCTCATCTCACGAAGCTGTATGGGAGCCATCCAATATGCTGGTGCATATATATAAGGCCCCAGCCTTAAACCTTAATTAATCATGAGTTATTACAAGATTACACATTGAGGATCTTTTCGGGTTTAGAGTTTTAAAGAATTAGATCATAAAACTTGCATTACATTCCACATATAAACAAAGTTGTTACGTAAAGATAGTATTCTTCTTTCCCATCAATGGAAATATATTTAAAATAAAACATGGATTCTTTCTTGACACTTCCTTGACACTATCATCATATCATGTACCTTTCACTTGACCTGTGAAAAAAATTTCAAAAAAACTTGGGACGAGCATAAAAAGCTCAGTAGGGGATATAAAAATATGGAAAGGAAACATGGGTACATATATACATAAGAATGAAATCATACTTTACCCATAAAACATAAGCACTTTAACAAACTTCATCAAATCATGAATAAATCATAGAAATCATAAGACATAAAGGTAACTTGAGGCATTCATAACATTCTTACGTAGGGAGTAACCCTCTTGGTTAGGTTTGGAATACCCATCACAGTATATTCCCTAAATATCTTCAGAGAAACCTTAACGTTTCACTCCTTCACATTACCCAATGAATTGGAGAGCTATATTGGGCTCACCCGCCCTTAGTTTATCACGGAACCACCCGTCTTTATAATAATGCCCAAAAACCTCAACATAATCGTATCACATAAAACATGAATAAAGGAAACATAACATTTCCACCTTTCAATCACAAGATATCAATACAACACATTGATATAAAAACATTATGAAAACCTTTTTCAATAATAAAATAAATGAAAAGTAAAACATGGTATTTATTTTTCTTTTAAAAAAAGGTATGGCTTGTAGAGGAAGCCGAAACTCAAATAATGGTCACGGTGGCGGAGAAGTCGTTGTCGCTGCATGCGTACGAAAAAAACATTACCTTTGTAGTTTAGTAAAACGCTTCGTATAAAAAAGATTCCTTTTGGATAAATGTAAAAGTAAAAGGGTTTTATACACCGTATAAAATAATTTTGTGTATAAAACAAAATATTCCTCAATGAAAGGAGATTGAGACGAAGTCCCATACCTCGGGTCCGACTTGACCCAATCGTTCTTTAATGTCCTGAATAATAAACTTGAGTTAATTTCTATTTGCTTAAGAACCTTTTTCAAGTTCATTATTCCTTTTATATCACTTATTTCCATGTTATAAACATTATGTAACCATTTAAGTTAATAATGTTTGTTTTGTCGATATTTGGTTCTTAAGTCGAAAGTGGACTTCTTACAATTACATGTTGTTCGTGTGGTCAAAGGTTCTTTATATCCAGAATGACATTCCTGATTTGGATATCATATATATCATATATATCCATCATATACATGTATTTATAATATTGCATAATCATTTAGAGGTAATAAATGAAATGCACCGTTCATGGAGACAGTAAGCCGTACGTACGCATGAATGGTACTTTCATTTCTTTGTCATATTAATGGAATTAAAACTAAATGAGAGGTATGTATATTTTAATTCCAGATTTATATTCATAATTTAGATGTATCATTCATCATATATATCTATTATGTACATGTACTTTTAATAGTACATTACATTTGGGGATAAGAAATGAAATGCACTGTTCATGGAGACGGTAAGCCGTACGTACGCATGAACGCTACTTTCATTTATATCTCATACTTTAGTGGAAAGAAATAATAATGATATAGAGGTATATTATAATTCCAGTATAAAATCATATATAATAACTTTAAATCCATCCTTTATACGTCCCACATATGGCATTAACGAATCACATCACTTTGAGGGGGCGGTAGTCCGCACTTCCTTAAATGAAGATATCGCGTTTACCCATAATGGAAACCATAAAGGTATGCCCAAAATGAAAAATACAGAAGCTTAACGAAAACATAAACATATTATATATCATATATAAATATAGTGACATCTTAATGGCCACCTTTGAAGGTGTTAAAAGAATGTTGAACAATCATCGTTTCGGGAGGCATAAATTCACCATCCACGGAAACAGTATGTCCTTTAACCATTAGATGTAGGTGTGTGTAAGTGTAGCTCGAATCCTTCTTATAAAAAAATCCTAGTATATTTAAGATACTGTATTTGTTACAAAATAAATGAATAAAAAGAGTTTAGGGGGTTGGAGAAGAAAAATAAAACAAAAGGACTCAAGTGAAGACATTACCTTAAAATCGGGTAACTCCCTTTGGTTTGAGCTCAAAGGCTTCCTTGGGAAGACTTCTGCCCAAAGTGAGGCTTCAAGGAGTAAGAGAGGGAAGTGGAGAGACAAAATGGGAAGGGTTTGGCCGATCCAAAGGCTTTGGGAGTGTGGGTAAGGAGGTAGAGGTGCGGGCCTTTTATAAGAGGAGAGGAGGGGCACTCTTGGAAAGTAAGGAAATGTTACATTATTTTAGAATGAATTTCGGATATTAATGGTCCAAAATTGATGTGTTTTGATGATAAGGTGATAAGGGTTAAAAATCCACCCATCCAATAGGTTTTTGACATGTGTAGGTTTTAGATTTTACATTATCTTTCCATTTTATTTAAATCTATTATTAATGAGGTAATCGCTGCATCATCATGATGTCATAAATAATTTAATAAATTTAATGTCTAAAAATTATAAAAAAAATATAATGATGTAGGAAATATATTTAGATTTATAATTAATATTTATAGTCCAAAAGATAATTTATGTAGACAAAATTAAAAATATTTTACTTAGGTGATACATTCTTTGTCACATTTAGCATTCTTTAAAAATAAAAAGATAAAAAGTTACTTTCTCACAAAAGTGATTCCATGGGGCCCCCAAGTTTGGAACAAGGCATCCCATGGTCGGCCAGTAGACAACCATTAGCCTTAGGAAACATGTTTTGGTCTTTTTGTATTATTATTATATCATTTTATTATCCTTAACTACCCGATTACTCATTAATCAAGATAATTAAAGATAATTACCGTCGTTACTATTCATAATGTCAAAAAACAAAAGAGTCTTGATTACATAATTTGGACCTTTTGATTCCAAATATTTAATCCATTTTACCAAAGTACAAACATAGAAATTTCGATAATTGATTTAAAAAATAATTCCCGTTGTCAAAACAAATAGCGGGTTTTTTTTTGAAACAATATCTATGAAAAGTTTGGCGTTAGTTTATGCCCAATTCCAAAGTGAAATTAATCCTAATGACCACCATTGGATTAAATGGTAAAAATATATTCTAATTTAACTTTAAAACCAATTCAAAAGATAATATAATCATATAAATAAATTATATTAAAAAGTAGTTTTGATGTAAAATGCAGTATTTTTCACTATTCATTAAAAAATTGAACATTGTCAGAAAAATACCAAAAATTCACACAAAGTAAATTTTGATGTCCCAATCATAAAGAATAAGTTTATTTTGACAAACATAGCTTATAAAATTTTCAAAAGATAGATTTAAAAATTGTTTTCCATCAAAAGGCAGTAAAACAATCTTTTAAAAAATATTAGTGTATTCCATGCTTAAGATTGGATTTATTTTTATTTTAAGCCTCTAAAACACTATCTAATTCATTAATAGACATAGATAAAAATATCTATTATTTATTACTTACTTGGGATGTTACATCCTTCCCCCCTTTATAAAATTTCTCCCCCGCAATTTATTTACTTATCGAATAAATGGGGGTACTTATCCCTCATTGCATTTTCAGATTCCCATGTTGCCTCTTCCATCATGTGGTTTTTCCATAAAAACATTACCTGATTAATCACCTTATTCAGTAACACTTGATCCCTGTGGTCAAGAATCTGGACCGATTGTTCCTCATATGATAGGTTCTCTTCCAGCTGAACTACCTATGGACTCAAAACATGAGATGAATCTGACATATACTTTCTCAACATCGAAACGTGAAAAACATTGTGTACCTGAGATAAACTCGGAGGTAAAGCCACCAGTTATGAAACTGATCCAACTCTCTCCAGAATTTCATATGGTCCAATGAACCTTGGACTCAGCTTTCCTTTCTTACCAAATCGCATCACACTTTTCCATGGTGAGACTTTGAGAAAAACATGATCACCTACCTCAAAAGAGAGATCCTTCCTCCTGTTGTCCGCATAACTCTTCTGCATACTCTGAGCTGTTCTCATGTGTTTCTGAATCAGCTGAACTTTTTCTGCCATCTCTTCTACCAATTCTGGTCCCATCAACTTCCTTTCACCCACTTCATCCCAGAAAGCTGGAGTTCGACACCGTTTCCTATATAACACCTCAAATGGTGCCATCTGTATACTGGAATGAAAACTGTTATTATATGAAAATTCAACCAAAGAAAGATGTTGGTCCCAACTTCCCTGATAATCCATCGAACAAGCTCATAGCATATCCTCCAATGTCTGAATTGTTCGTTCTGACTGCCCATCTGATTGAGGATGAAATGCTGTACTAAAATTTAATTCAGTACCCAACGACTTCTGAAGGCCTTTCCAAAAGATAGAAGTGAACCTGGGATCACGATCAGATACAATGGAGAGGGGAACTCCATGTAACTTGACTATCTCTTTAAGATACAAACGAGAAAGTTGATCTAGGGAAAAAGTATCTCGTATAGTAATGAAATGAGCAGATTTGGTCATGCGATCAACAATAACCCAGATTGCATTATTACCTCAAGATGTCTTCGGTAATCCCACAACAAATTCCATGGATATATTCTCCCATTTCCACTCTGGCACTGGTAAAGGCTGGAGCATCACTTTCGGTAACTTCCGCCCTGCTTTAACCTGTTGACAAGTCAAACACTTCACAGTAAAATCAGAAATATCTCTTTTCATTCCATCCCACTAGTAATACTCCCGCAGATCTCTGTACATCTTAGTACTGCCAGGATGAACTGAAAACGGAGAACTATGAGCTTCACATAACAACTCTCTCTTTAACTGTGAATCACAAGGCACACACAATCTCTTCCCAAATCTCAAAACGCAATCATTATCAATGTTGAATTCAGGCAACTTACCCTTCTGAACCAACTCTACCTTTTTCTGCAACTCACTGTCTTTCTTCTGTGATTGCTTGATTCTGTCTGATAGAGATGATCTCACTGATACCTGAAACAAAACAGAAGAACTTCCTGCACCAACAACTTCTAGGCCAAAGTTCATCAAATCCTTAACCAAAGGATCACATTCCAAACGCAACATTGCTAATGAAGCATTACTTTTTCGACTCAAAGCATTAGCCACTTTATTTGATTTTCCTAGATGGTAATGAATTATACAATCATAATCCTTGATTAATTCCAGCCATCTCCTCTGTCTCTTGTTTAACTCTTTCTGAGTGAATATATACTTTAAACTTTTGTAATCAGTATATATTTCACACTTTACTCCATACAAATGATGCCTCCAAATTTTTAAAGCGAAAACAACAGTAGCTAATTCCAAATCATGTGTAGGGTAATTTACCTCATGAGTTTTCTGTTGGGTCGGAACAAACGGGGGAATGATGGCAAGAGGGGGGGTGAATTGCCTTTAAAAAAAATGATAAACAAATTAAAAATCAAAGTTGAAATGCAGCGGAAATAAAGAGGCAAGACACACAAAATTGATAACGGAGTTCGGCCAAAACCCGGCCTACGTCTCCGCTCCCAACTCAACCGTTGAGAGATTCCTACCGCTTGCTTTTCAATGGTTTTAGCAAGAATCCCACTAGGCTTTGAGGTAGCACTAGGACCTATTACAACTTGCTTTTGTGGTTTAGCAAGAACCCACTTGCTTTTGATGGTTTAGCAAGAACCCACTATCCTTCTTACAGGTGAAGGATAGCTCACCTATGTCTCAAGCTATTTAAAGGAAAGCTTGGCAACCTTGTAACACCTTAGTGGTGATGTGAAACCCAAAGAAAAGAGGGGATGAGAAAATTGGGAGTTTGTAGGCACAAACTCAAAGTTAAGCTCAAAATAAATAAAACACGAAAAACCGTGATTGGGAAGACTTGGGCGCCAATTGGATGATGGAGTTGATGTAGCGTGATTTCCCAAGCTTCTTGAGTGGTGCTCTTGGATGTGGAAATGGATGGAGCACTTGGGATTCTCTTGGAACAATCCGCCGGAGCTTCGCCAAAATGATCAACAATGTGTCCGGTGGCTTGGGTGAGGTTCCGGGGCTTCCTAGGCCTTTATTTATAGGCTAGGAACCTTCAAGTATCCGTTGGAGGGCTTTGGAGCCGTTGGAAAAGGCCTCGGAGCCATTGGAGGCCAAAAAGGAGTTGACTGGTCAAAGCCAATGGCTAGTTTGACTGGTCTACCGGCTGGCCGGTGCAGGGCCACCGGCTGGCCGGTGCCTTGGAGAATGGAAATTTGATCTGCCCAGGAGCCACCGGCTGGCCGGTGCTGAGGCCACCGGCTGGCCGGTGGTGAGACAGTAGGTCTCCCTGTTGAGGCTGGGTGCCACCGGCTGGCCGGTGCTGAGGCCACTGGTTGGCCGGTGGAGAGGCAGTGGCTCAGCCTTGAGTCAGGGTGCCACCGGCTGGCCGGTGGTCAAGCCACCGGCTGACCGGTGGAGCCTGGCAGTGGGCAATGCCTCTTCCAGGTCCACCGGCTGGCCGGTGCTATCACACCGGTTGGCCGGTGGACTGAATTTCAGTCCACTTCTTGATTCTTCTTGGGCCATTCCTTTGGCAATCTCTTTCCTATCATCCACAACACTTAAAACACAAGGTTAGACAAAAAAGAAAGGTGATTGTGATCATGAAAATCAAACAACGAGGGGAACGAGATGTACAACAATCTCCCCCTATTTTGATGATCACAATCACCGAAACAAACAATGTAAAAACTTAAATGAAAGGAATTCTTAAAGGATAATTTGAAAATAAATCAAAGCATGATAGAAAAGGTTTCTCCCCCAATCAATCAAGAAATTCTCCCCCTTTGTGATTATCAAAATAGAACGGGGCATAAAACTTGATTGAGGGATAAAATTGAAAATCAAGATTTTAAACCAATTGTTGAAAATTTTGAAATGAAAATTGAATAACAGTTTGAGTTGAAAGTTTTGAATCAAAATTGAGATGAAAAATTTGAATTGAAGGTTTTGAATCAAAAACCAATTGAAATTTGAAATTTGAAACCAAATGAAATTTTTGAAGCGAAAAAAAAATCGAATTGAATATTTTGAAATGGAAATTTTGATACCAAGAGTTGAAATTGAAAGTTTGAATCGAAAATTTTGAATTGAAAATTTAAAATGATAATTTTGCATGAAAAATTTTTAATTCACAAAAAAAGGCTTAAAAGAATCTAACTCCCCCTAAATAAAAACAATAAATCACCGGGGAGCGGTTTTTGAAACCGTGACAAATTTTGGTCCCGTGAGACTCGCCAAAAGGGATTTTTCAATCCAAATTTGTTTCATGGCGGGTCTTCTCCTATAAAACTCATCGGAAAAGAAAATAATTTTGGGTTGACCATACCGGGCGTTTTTACAATTACATTCATAAATTAGGTGCCCGGGTTTTTTGCAATAATTACAAAATTTAAAGCTAGAGCTCCCCCTTACAAAAACAGTTGGAGCATGGGAGGAGGAAGCTCGGTTGGTATATCCTAGCCCTTGGGTGGTTCTAGATATACGTTGGGAACCTAGGAGATTGTTCAAATTTTGTTCCCCTTGGGTGAACTTAGCTAGGGTCTCTCTAAGGTCTTTGATGGTTGATTCCATGGAATCAACATTTGGAAAATTTTGGATTTTAAGGGTGAGTTCCTCCTTCTCTTTGAGAAGTTGGTCTTTTTCGGAGGAAAGTTTTTTGAAAGACTTTTTCAAAGAAACAAATTTTGAAGAAAGTTCATGAAAACCATTTTCAAGTTGGTCTCTAGCGTGTGAGAGTTCTTCATAAGAAAGATGATTTAAAGAATTTGAATTTGAAGAACAAGAGGAGGAGTCGGAAGATGTTACCTCATGGAATGCCATTAGGCATTTTGTACCTTGGTCGCTTGAGGAGGAGGAGGAGGATGATGAAGAGGAGGTGTCACTCCATGTCGCCTTAAGGACCTTTTTCTTTCCTTTTTCCTTTGGCGTGGCCCGTTTCTTGTTGAGTGGGCAATCGGGCTTGTAATGGCCCTTTTCGCCGCACCTGTAGCATTTCACCTTGGGCTCGGATCTTGCGGTGGGTTCTTGCTTTCGATGCTTGCGGGATTTCTTCTTCTTCTTGTGCTTCTTCATGAACTTGTGCATTTGGCGGGTGAGATTCTCCATTTCCGAGTCGCCGCTTGAAGATGAAGGAGATGAGGAGGAAGAGGATGATGAGGAGGAGCTTACTTCTTTTTGTACCTTGAGGGCAATGTTCTTTGGGGTCTTGATTGGTGTGCCCTCCTTTTGAGCTTGCCTCCTCATCGTGATCTCATAAGTCATGAGAGATCCGATGAGCTCCTCTACCGGCATATTTTTGACGTCCTTAGCTTCTTGGATCGCCGTCACCTTTGGTGCCCATGAGCTCGGAAGGACCCATAGGATCTTCTTGACCACTGTTTCTGCAGAAATGTCATCTCCAAGAGATTTTCTACCATTGCACACGTCAGTAAATCTAGTAAACATTTCAGAAATAGATTCATTTGGGTGCATGGAAAAAGACTCAAAATCCTGACGAAACATATCCAATCGGGTGTCTTTTACTTTGTTGGTCCCCTCATGGGTAACCTCCAAAAGTTTCCAGATTTCATGTGCGGAGGTGCAAGTAGACACTCGATTGAATTCATTTCGGTCAAGGCCGCAATGTAGAGCATTCATGGCTTTGCCATCGAGCTCAAAGTTTCTAATATCGGCGGGGGTCCATTTGGATTCGTCGGGGGTAGACAAAGTATAACCTTGCATGACGATTTTGTAAATAGGATATCCTATGCTTCTTAAAAAAGTGGTCATGCGGGTTTTCCAATAATTGTAGTCGGTCCCATCAAAAAATGGAGCCCGACCCAAAGAAAAGCCTTCGGGGGCGAAAGAGGTTGATGCCATCTTAATGGATCTTAAAATTTGTAACCGGTTAGGGTATTACACAAATTTCCCTCTGATACCAATTGATGGATCGGATCCCTCGGCCCAGCAATATTGTCCGCTCTGACCCAGTTGCTATCCCAGGCCTCACGGCTTTAAAACGCGTTGCTGAGGGGAAGGTAGGCACGGGAATTTCAAGCACCCACCAATCTCCCTCCACAACCGATGTGGGATTGGTTACCGGGGCACAGACGCCAACAATCCTGGCGGGGGCCCAACAATCCTGGGCCCAGGACACAACATTTTCAACTATCGTGAAGCATAAGCAATTACCTGATCATTCTACATTAGGACGCAACCAAGTCCTTTCAATGAAGCATCACTGTATATAACAAACTCACCATTCCTGGAAGGTAGAAGGCATCCCATGGTCGGCCATGAGACAACCAGTAGCCTTAGGACACATTTTGTGGTCTTTTTGTATTATTATGATATCATTTTATTATCCTTAACTACCCGATTACTCATTAATCAAGATAATTAAAGATAATTACCGTCGTTACTATTCATAATGTCCAAAAACAAAAGAGTATTGATTACATAATTTGGACCTTATGATTCCAAATATGAAGTCCATTTTACCAAATTCCAAACATAGAAATTGCAATAATTGATTTAAAAAAATAATTCCTGTTGTCAAAACAAATAGCGGGTTTTTTTGAAACAATATCTATGAAAAGTTTGGCATTCGTTTATGCCCAATTCCAAAGTGAAATTAATCCTAATGACCACCATTGGATTAAATGGTAAAAAATATATTCTAATTTAACTTTAAAACAAATTCAAAAGATAATCTAATCATATAAATAAAGTAGATTAAAAAGCAGTTTTGATGTAAAATGCAGTATTTTTCACTATTCATTAAAAAAATGAAAATTGTCAGAAAAATACAAAAAATTCACACAAAGCAAATTTTGATGTCCCAATCATAAAGAATAAGTTTATTTTGACAAACATAGCTTATAAAATTGTCAAAAGATAGATTTAAAAATGGTTTTCCATCAAAAGGCAGTAAAACAATCTTTTAAAAAATATTAGTGTATTCCATGCTTAAGATTAGATTTATTTTCATTTTAAGCCTCTAAAACACTATCTAATTCATTAATAGACATAGATAAAAATATCTATTATTTATTACTTACTTGGGATGTTACAATATATCAGTGACATCCTAGGGTGTAGATTAATACAGAAGTCTATCTATTGGTGGGAGGTAGACCTAGAAAATCCTTAAGTAAGATTTTACCAGACTCCACTACCAATATAGAGAACTAGAAACTCATAACATCCACTGCATCAAGGTTCAGACTAGCCTACTGATGAGTAATCGGCTGCACCATACTATGGAAAAGTCCATCCCGTGCTGCCTGGGTTTCCTTTTCACCGAAAAATAAAAACATGTTTTTTTCACTTTGGATACACTATATCCTTTTCCTAAAATAGTCAATATAAGAATAAAATATAGATAATTAGTCCATACCAAGGATGGAATCATAATGCCTAAACACTACTACCAAGAGATTCCAATAGAAACTCTCACCTCCAAGAGTCAAGTCACACAATTGTCAAAAGCATGTGATCACTGAATCATATCCAGTAGGAGTATCCATGTGCAAGGGTGAATCCAAGGGATCAAATACAATATTTAAGTATTAAACAAGGTATGTGGAAAGAAAGGAATAACTAAAACATTTGTCTATTAGTAAAAAAACTAAGGTAGATAAGACACAAATCATACCTCAAATCATTCTTAGATCCTCTAGGTCATATGATTTGACTTCTTGTAGATGTCATTTCCCTTTTCCTCTAGCTCTATAATCCCCGTGTGGAACACCTGAGGGTGGTGATGGTAACAAGTAAAATTTTTTACCGCCTCTAGCTGCTTTGCTAGCTCCTCTACCAAATTATCTACCCTATGAATCTACCTTCTCCTGTCGATGTCTCTGCCTTGGTGTCCCATCCATAGTCTCTATGTCAGTTATACATCAGGTCATACAATCTCATGCAAGATTTCCTCTGTCATCACATTAGTATCACCGCCTTCCTATGGGCTGATTGGACCCACCCTATTAGCCTTAAACTACAGATCCTTTATCCTAGGACCTTCTATTGAAACTTCTCGCACATCTAGGTCCATGAGACTGACATCATCTCCCTGTTGTCACGGTATCTACTCCTAATTTCCCACTACTGACAACCACCGGTTGTATCTGCTCAACCAAGAAACTATCAACCACAAAATCTAACTTTATCACCCCAACATATGTATAAATGTAAAATTGTATAAAACTAGCTCAGATTCATCTTATAAGACATATCTTAAAGGTGTAATCCCTAAAGAATTAACCATGAACCATATCCATCAAGCACCTGGATAGGTTAGTAAACCACAATGAATACTTATCTACTATTATGCTTCCCTTATAGTTCTATAGAAGCTACTGGATATGAATAACCCTCAACGTAGCTAGTGTGAACTCCTCTCTAAAAATATTCTCGAACTATGTCCATGAAAGAGTCACCTAGTCATAAGACTAGGTCACTAAACCCCACTATCGCCCTACTGATCCATGGAGAAGGCTCAATGCCAAGACCACCATATGATCTGCTGGTTTCCTGAATAGATGGAAAACTTGAGTCGCTACCTCAATATAATCCTCAGCTACATGTGGATCAGGATCTTCTTAGAACTTGATGGGTCTCTTTCATTGAAACTTGTGAAGCGTACTCATCTTGTACACATCATCTGCTAATACTTCGGGTATCATGTGATATCATATGGGTGGTGGTATGGCTGGTGCACCACCAGGATGTAACATCTTGGGAACTAGTTCCTATATCAACACCTCATCACTGAGGGGATCATCCTCATGATCATCATCTTGAATCCTAGCTAGCATATGTCACGGAGGCATCCTGAAATAAACAAGATGTAACATGGTCCATGAGTATATTTGGAGAGATGAATCATGAATGACATGAAAAAAGACCATTCATATATGATTCATGTACCATTTTTTCCTACTACCAGTGTTCTCATGCACTAAGTTGAAAAGAAGGTGATCATAGTCTAGTGTATAAATACGTCTGCCATCGCACCAACACTGGAGTGTCTGTCCTGAAATCCAAACTCAAAACACTTAACACTATTGCTCCAAACTAATATCAAAAAATATGATCTTAAAGTAGAACCAATCACTCTAATACCACTCTCTAATGACTTGTCCCAATCGGGCCTATGCCGTGACTCCCCAATCCCACCTCTAATAGGCCAGAAGCTGGTGACTAGCAATGAGATTGTATATCACTGAAATGGGAGGCCTTAGCCTAAGTACCTACACATACACACATACCCAAACCTATAAAATGATAAAATGTAAAAAAAATGAAAAACCATGCATGAATATATCTAAATCCCATAACCAGAGTATGATGGGAAGTAAAGGAAAGGAAATAGAGCCAAATACAAGCCCACCATGAAGATTCTGAAACACAAGTCCAACCTGAAAGTAAGTTCTGGGATAACTGTTAGAAAATTGTAGGAACACACCTTGGTCTATATAATCTCACTAAGAACTATTTGGTCATGGTCAACCTAAGACTCTATCAAAAGGTCTATCGTTTTCACAAGACACAACATGTGCGGGAAAATCCTGTATAGGGGTGATTATAACAATACTCAATAGGAAACCAGAAACTAAAAATCATACAACAAATAAAATATAGTCATCTATATATAAGTATATGTCTATAAAAAATATAATAAGAATATCCAAATATAATCAACAAAGACACACAGTCTAGAGGTAAGTCACAACCATAGTACACCAGCCTAGGATTCCAGCTCAAAGATTCCACAATGCACTCATTCAGGTGAACACACTCCTGATTCTGATAACATTGATGATGTCTGTCCAAGAAGTAGTGGTCATTGGGTATCATCATTATAAGTACATGATGACAGTACAAAGAGAATATGATACATAGATGAGGATCACCACCAAGACCATGGGTTGATACTAACAAATCAATATGGATTAACCCACTAAGTAGAGGATTGACACCTGTATAGTGTTGGTCATGATGATACCAAGAACACCACCTAGGGAATGAATATAAATAGAGGATCTCACTCTAGGCCTCTAAGAGGGATTCCAATGACTCTATCTAATAAGTCCTGATGAATGGATCATATTACTTGGAGTATGATATGATTCCATAACAACCATCAGGGATTGGATAAGGGGAATGTAACCTAACAAAACTTGTCCAAGATACAAAGTAAAAGGGTTATAATACATGTATAATAAATTAAATGACATGTAGTAGGGGTCACACACCGTGTCCCTTGAACCCGGGTCCTTCCCATGTAATTGGCTTATGTCATAAATCCATGTCCATGTAGTAGTACATAGTGTGTAGGCAGTCCGTGCGGTTTACCCATGTGACAATATGTGGCTTCATCCTATGTACATGTGTCTGTGTACTAGTACATGGAATACCCCATGTACTTGGTCCATGTCGTGTGTGTTTGGGGGAGTACATGGTGTGCAGGCTTCCCATATAGTCCACCCCATGTATGTGTACCCTATGAGGTACATTCCGAGTCTCTAGGGAGGGGTCACATGCCGTGTGATAGGGTTACACACTGTGTGATCCTTAAATCCTACCCAAAATCCTAGACACCACAATGGGGGATCCACACGACTTGTAGATACAACTTACACACCGTGTAGTGAAGGATTTTTTAGAAACACATATCTACATTCTAGTCATCTTATCTATTAATCCAACCTCTAATCTGACCATGCATTATTAGAAAACTCAAGGAAACACCTCATCTGATCCTCTCCATCATCTAGCACCAATTTTCAGCCATGACATCTACTTGGAAAATGGATATAATAGTCATTCATTATTGTACACCAAAGAATGATAAAGATCATGAAATCAGGTATCCATCATCGCCCGATTCATCATCACTTCCACCGTCACACCAACTTCGTGTCTTCCTGATTCTAGATCTATGATTTTGGATCATTGTGCTAAGAAATGGGTGTGAAATGATCAACTGATTAGGATAAGCCAAACCATTGTCTAAATGAAGAACACCCATGATAAACGAAGAACTGGGGGAGAAAATCCCCAGAATATATAATAGGAACAAACCTCAATTGATGTTCATGTCATTATCGATTCATTTTCATAATAATAATAATTAATAATTAATAAATCTTAAAGAAATTCTCCCAAAACTCAATTCTACTAACCCAACCTATAAATACGCACGATCCACAGATCAATCTATTGGTCGATTGATCCATGTTCTTCATAAGAATCAAGAATGAGGAATAAATCCAAAACAAACAATTGACCTACCTCAATTTTTATTGATCGTTGATGAATAAAGAAGCTAGGTCGTGTTTGTTGGCGAGATCCTTCGATTCTATTGTGCGTCTATCATCGATCTATGATCCGGTAATTATTCGTGTGAGAGGAATCCTCCAATGTTCACCAATGGCTCTCTAATGGTTACAAGGTTATGTAGTTATCCTTGTAATTTTTCCACAGTAGTCTATTTAAGTACATAAAAATCAGTGCATCAACAAAATGAAATAAAATAAATTTTTTAATTATTTTATTCATTTCCATGCTCATGATGACTTTTCCAAAAAAGATTTGCATTGACCAAGGTTATGTAGTGTCTAAGATAAAATCCACATTCTAAACCCAACAGTGCCCTCATATTTTTGATATAGGAACCCATTTAGAAGTTATTCCAATTTTTTAGGAAAAATATGCACATGTTCTATTTAATATATTTAATATATTCCAAACATTTATTCTGGGCACACTGGGATTCAGAATCACACGACATCTCAGTGTCTAGTCTAAAAAATAATCTATAAAATATCTAAAAAAATACATGGAAAATCCGAGTCATTACATATTTTAATGAGTGTCATGTGATCATCTCCTTCACGAAGAAAGATCAGGAGGATAATATATATGGAAACATCATACCCCTGTGTACTTCTTTCAAGTTTGAAAACATTGACGTCTAATGATACCTTATTAATAATGGATCTAGAATAAATCTCATACCATCATGGACCCTATGACACTTATGATACAGTGAATCTAACTTGTCCCCTTCTAACCTGAAAATCCAATGGTTATAAAAGAATGAAAAGAAGCCTCTTAGAAAAATCAAGCTCAGGGATCAGTTTAGAGTTATCATGTGTGACTCTGAATTTATGATTTTTAACCAAGATATAGCCTTCAACATTCTGTTATGGAGGCCTTGGATACACTTACACACCATAGTTCCCTTTTTATATCATCAGTTTCTAAGGTACTCTATTAATGGGAAAGTTGGGGTACTACATAATAACGATGACCCATTTGAGTCCTACGAATATCAATACATAGAAATGCTATTCTATAAAAGGGAGGGGAAGAAACTGATGGTGGATAATGACATCCGAATTACTACCTCTAATGGTCTAAAAATGGACCCTGATAATCCATAAAGTGAACTAATTGAAGACTACATATTTCCCATTAATCGAATTGGGGGAAATAATACTGATTTAGGTAATAATAAAATCATGTTACTTATATTTAATAGGACAAACAATTTGATCATCCTCTTGTCATATATTGGTCAGGATAATTCCTTTGTGGATAAACCACTACCAAAATAGGGAAAGACTATTACACCATCCATTTAGATCAATCTCAGTCATGGGAACCTTTATTCAAGGTCTAGTATAATCAAAATCCAGACCACACATTTTCATCTCTTCAATCATATAGAACTCAATCCTAAAAAAGGAGGAAAACATGAGTCTTGGGAACATTTCCCTTTATATTCAAGATATAAATATCATCAGCTGAGGCCAACCATGGAAAAGTAGGATGAAATTTTGGTGAAGATAATAATAACCTTAATAAAAATTCTCCTTTATTATCTTTATTATTAAAATATACCCCCATATAATTATATTCAAGATCTAAAGATTCCTCCTCAAGATCTATTGGAGTTGAAAATACCCCCACATCATCTACTGAATATCATGATGTTAGAGCATCTTCTACCCCTGATGATAATGAAGAGGAAGTAAAAAATATCCACAATTCACATAACACAAATGCCCCTACACTATCATCCTCAAGATATAAAGATTCCCCCATATCATTTTCTGGATTCCAAATTTCACACTCATATTCCACCATCGACAATGTAAAGGTAGTAGAAGAGGTAGAGGAAGATATCAAAGATGTCCATCTATCATTTGAGGAAGGATTCTCCAACACTGTTTATGAGCTCATAAAAGTGAATTTGGGTATAGAGGAATAACTATGGACTATTATTATTAGTTCCACCATGAGAACTAAAAAATAAGATGAGTATATCTCCTTCTTAAAATGACACTGAGATGTTTTCTCCAAGAACTATATAGGAATTCTCAGACTAGATATTTATGTGGGTACCCATAATTTGGGTCTTCTAGATAATCACCAAGGCTATAAGTGTTTTAGAAATTCCAAGAGTCATGAGATAAAGGTTTACATATGGATAAAATATAGAAACAAATTAAGAAAAAGATGAAAACATACACAAAACTTTATGTGATTCAGGAAAAATCCCTATATCCACAGAGAGGAAGAATCACTTCATAAGAAAATTTGGGAGCACAAATTATAGGGAGATCAGAGTTTCACACACACACACACATAAAGAAACCCTAGCTCAAATGAGATAATAAAGAAGATGAAGCATTGTTACACTATCCATAGAGTATGTCCACTATGATATAGTGAATAATTTCTGGAATTATACATTACTACAGTACTGTGGCCACCCAAGTCCAAGATGCTACAGTGCTAGTGGTAAGAAGTCTATAGAGTTAACGTACTACTGTCCCCAAATCAGGAGTTACTACAATATCCATTAAAAAGTCATCACTACTATAGTGTCCTATCAATGTCGTCTCGTAAGTTTTACTATAGTTAGTTAGAGTTTCTACAGTCCCCACAAAATTTGATTTTGGGGCCTTTGACCCCCAAACCCCTATAGCATGGGCACATTTCCATTAAAACCCCTGATGAGCACACCATGGAGCTTGACCTGTGAGAGTTGTGGTCTGGTGAATAGTATGGGCTATAAGCATTTAACCCAACATCATCCAAACGAATCAAGTCACAAAAATGAAATAATAAGTAGAAATATAAGAGAATACATCCAACCCACATTACCAAGGTAGAAGCTAAAGTTGATAATATTATAAAATCCAACTCCATTTAGTAAGTATAATACCCAAAGTGGTTGGTCAATATTATCCCAATCAAGAAAACGAATGGTGATGTTATAGTTTTCATTGAATTTAGGGATCTCAACTGACACTACCCAAATGATGATTTCTAAGTACCAATCATAGAGCTATTGATCTATATAATGGAAAATGTTTAGGCAATATCCTTCATGGATGGGTACTGAGGATACAATCAAATCTATATGAACTCTAAATATGAGGATACCACTTCCTTCCGATCACCTCAAGGGGAATGTTGATATAAAGTAATTCTCTTTAGTTAAAGAAACCTGGTTCCACATACCAATAATCCATGAATCATATCTTTAAGCCCATCCTAGGGAAAATTGTGGAGTGATATGTAGAATATCTGATGGTAAAGTATCAACAACATTTTGATCATTTTTTTAACCTTCAAATAGTTTTCAACAAATTGAGGTGACACATCCTAAAGATAAACCCCCCTTACAATGTGATTTTGGGGTAACATCAAAGAAATTATTCAAATTTTTAGTACACCATTACAACATCAAATTAAACCCATAAAATACCAAGGCGATCCTTGACATGCCACCTTTTTGAAACCATAAAAAGTTGATAGGAATTCAAGGATGTCTTGCCTACATCAGGCACTTCCTATCTAACCTCATCAAAAAGTGATTACCCTCTATAAATTTGATGACGAAAGGGTTTAACTATCATTGGGATGATAGTTTTTATGAATATTTTGATGACATAAATTAGTATCTCCTATAACCACCTATTTTAATTCCACTAGTAAATGTAAAGTTTCTCATATTGTATATGGAAACCTTAGAGAAATCACTTGGACCCCTACTTAATTAAATGAATAACGTGGTCAAGAAGAATTGTAAAACCTAGAGTTTTTATGAATAATTATTTTTTATAATAAATTAAACTTATTTTACATATTTTTTTATATGAAACACCAAGTTAATCTTGCACTATATGCAATATTGGGTTAGCATGCGTTACACATGACACTAAGTTTTAACAAAATCACGATATATTATTTAAATGATACCATTATAACCTAGCCTTCAAACATAAAGATATGAATAGTAATAAATAATTTTTAAATATTAATTATAATGGTTTTATATAAATGAAACATATTGATAAAAAAGTTCTTAATTTTTGGTAAAGACTTTATATGTTTCGAAAATATTATTTTCTTAAAAAAATGCTTTTTCTTTATTTTATTTGAAAATTAATAAAATTAATTTTTAACACTTTTAGAAAATTAATTTGATGAAATAAACTTAATTTTTTAAATAATCATATCAAAATTATCTTATGGTGAATTTTTGGGATTTTTCTAAAAAGTTTCATTTTTTGATGAATAGTGAAAAATACTGAATTTTAATTGAAAACCCCCTTTTCGTTTAATTAATTTAGAAAGTTAAATTAAATTTTAAATTGGTTTTAAAGTAAAATTGGTCCAATTATACATCCATTAATCCAATTTAGTTCATTATAATAAATTTCATATAGAATTTAGATATAAAAACTTTGTAATATTTCAAACATTTTCTCTTTAAAAACCGACCTTCTTGTCGTGTTTGTAAATTAAAATTTTCCAATTATATGAATTTATTTGATAAAATGTATTCTATATTTTGAATCATCATAATATATATTATTTAATAAGCTTAAATTAAATTTTTACCAAAAATATTTGTGAAAAAAAAATTATTTACCATGGTTATGGTAAAAATGGGTTTAGAGGGGGGGGGGGGTTAAACTAAAAAGATAAGGGTGAAAAAGAAAAAAAAATTTACAACACAAATTATCTAGAAATATTTTTACCTTATATCTTTTAGTCTCAATAATGGTCTATTTTTTGAACTTTGTGTCATGATAAAAAAGTGGGTACACCTTTTTCTTCCAAAAACATTACAAGTGTGCCACTCACCTCACTTATAAAAGGCTACCATTATCCTCTCTTATTTACACCTTCTAAACATTTTATTTCAGAAATTAACTGAACAAAAAACTTCCCCAATTCCCTCATCTAATTATATATGCCTTATTTTTCATATAAATCTAACCCAATAAGGCTTTTGGTGTAAACCTAAAGAGGATACCTAAAGAATAGGTAACATTCATCAACAAGCATTTTTGTTTTATTTCTTACTCCAAATACTTCAATTATTATTATAACATGATGATATAATAAAAAAATATTATATATAATAATGCATTATTATGTTATGGTATTGACCTACAACCATATCCACTTCCATCAAATGGGTTACGAAATCATCACTCATGTGTACGGTGGACTATCGCCTCGTGAAATATTACCATTAGTGTTTCCACTACCACCTCTCAAGTCTAGAAATAATGATTGAATTATTATTTATATATGATATTTATGATATTATTATACCTTTTTAATAATTATATCAACTATAACTTCATAATCCTTATATTGTGGGAATATGATAACGTCGTTTGTGTGTATGATGGACTACCACCTCATGAAGTGATGTGATTCGTTCACGCTTTACATAGAAGGTAATAAGGATGGAATTATTGAAAAAATGTAATATATATAACATAAAAATGATTTTTGAAATATAATATATCATTTAAATTTATTTCTTTCAATCTTACAAGAAAATGGAAACAATGTTCATCCGTACGTATAACCTATATTCTCTCGGAACAGTGTATTTCATTTCCCATCCATAAATTTTAGGGATTAAAATAAATAAATATATACTGAATATATAGGATATTTATATCATGTTTAAATTTTTTGATATTATTAAATCATAATCAAAGTAAAATAACCAAAGATCAAAATCAAAATATATACGAAAAACAAAGCAGTTATTACCCGAAACATAACTTTAACATGGAATTGTTAATAAAGAGGTAATAAAAGGTCATTATAAAATCATATGTAGTATTATATTTAGAAATATTTTATGTAATATATGTATAATAAACTTATATTTATTAAAAAATAGGATTGAACATTTACAATTGAAGTCAAGACATAAGGTAATATATTTTTGTCTCAATTTTACTTCTTTGAGACACATGTTATGTTATGCACCTATATTCTTTTATGAGGTGTATATACAACCCATTTGATTTGAAATATTATGAATTTATTTTACTGATATTTTAAGTTCCATTTTATGTTATACCTTCATCGTTCTTACGATTCAATGTTTCCAAAGCGGTAAATATTTTATGTTACAATATCATCATTTATTAAGATTGTTTATGACATTTTTCCGATGATAAAATTTTATGATCCATATATTAATAAAATAATGAATTTTACTCTCTTATTTATATTAATGATATTAATAGTACCATTTTTCTACAATTTTTTACTTAAAATAATTGAACAATTCTTTTTAATAGAATCCAACATTATTTCTCTCTTCAGTCGGAAACCATTTTCTTCCATAACCATATTTAAAAAGAATGTTTTAAAAAATGTTTTACTATTATCCTATGATTATTAAAAGAAATTTTTAACCATGTTTTAATTTTTACATAATATTTTTAAAGTAATCTTCATGTCATTTTCTAAATGATTCCCATTTGGATTTTACAAAAAATGTGAAAGGAATCATTGTTTTAAGATGTATGACATGAATAAAACTTCTTGTCACCAATACCATTATTTTATTTTATGTTTCCTTTATAATTATTCATAGTTATTTTAAAATAAAAGACTTTTAAAATGTTTTATGTTTTAAAAAAAATTCAAAGAGAAAAGGATATTTCCCTAAATAAATGTTTTAAATGATCTTTTAAAATCATTTTACTTCTAAGATGAAATCTGTTGATGTTACCAATATATTAATAGGGATTTTATCCAAATATACCATTAATATTTTTTATCTTAATGGTTTTTGTTTACGATGGCATGATTCTTATTAAATGTATTTCTCTTATATGTGTTATACCATGATGAATTGCTTATGAAACCCGCTTCTTTTCATGGGTTATGCTATGATGAAATTATTTTGAATACTTATTCTTTTCCACAGGTTATGATATGATGAAATTTTTATAAAACCCATTAAATTTTATATATTATGACATGGTTAATTTTTTAAGATCTTATGGGACACATAAATATGATTTTTATTATGATATGGGTGGGACATATATCTCCCTCCAATGCATTGGGTAATGATTTATATCTCATGAGATAAAAAGGAATAGAATGGGGATTGATCCTTGTTCACTAATGGAATTTGTATGCTATGATGGTCTTGAGAGTGAACCTTAACTACTATGATAGTTTGGGGTGTGAACCCATTTTACTATGATACCCTTGAATACTATGGAAATTATTTTCTATGATTATATGTATGCCAAAAATATATGTATTATACCAATGTTATTCTCTCAAGGATCATATTATTTTATTCCCTTATGATTCATGTATTATGAAATTACAATCATTATTCCATGACTCTATATTTTGATATTTGATATGCAGGGTATGAATTTAAAATGTTATGCTCATGTTCTCACACCCTTATCATTATGTTATGCTTATATATCTCCCTTGTTTACCCTTACTGAGCATATGATCTCACCCTTTCTTATGTTTAATTTTCCTTGGTTATGAAGAAATATATTTTTTATGATATGTCTAAAAAGGGTGATATTTATGAATATCATAATGGGAAATGATTTAGTTTACCTATGGGATAGTTTTTTATGTTTCTAAGTTTCCAAATACACTAAACTATTATGGTCCTTAGGTGTGTGTTTGTGTAATGTAATGAATATTCATAAAAAATAATGTAATATATATGTATGATAAGCCTGGGTTTCTATATTTGGTATCATAGTATAGGTTTAGTTAAACTTTGTGTAACATACTTACCCAAGTTCCACTAAAACAGTGCCCGTATGCTAGGTCACTAAGCCACTCGGTCTCAAGCACGTCTCCCTGTATGCTAGAGGCTGCTGACTATAAGTGAGGGTATAATGGTGGAAAAGTGGGGAAACTATAACCTCTAGATTAGTAATAAATATAACGGAAGAAATAAATATAAAGGAAGTGGAATAAAATAATAATTTAAAATCAATAATGAATGAATAATGATCACATATTAACATGCTCTGAAATAAAATACAAGCAGGTTTACATAGTACATAGAAATACTGATAAAGGAAATAAATAAATAAAAGAAAATTCAGATATCTCCAATATCATCATGATCAATAACTCAATCCTCTACTCCTATACTCCATCCTAGCCCATAAGGATAACAATAAGCAATCACAATCCATGAACTTGGTCCTGCAATCATGAGGTCTGTTTGGGTACCCCAGTGCAATGGAGTCCCAAACAAGTTGTGAGATATACTCAGCAGGTCACCACTAATGGTGTCTAATTCAAAATATAGTATATGAATATAAAATAAATCAGTGTACAAGTATATCAAAGTAAATCATTACTAAAATAATAAATTTAAACAAGTCGGGCTCAGGTTCCTCAAGGGAACCTGGTCAACTCTATCTGCTTTAGCCTAAGATGGGATATCTCTGAACATGTCACCATTTTTATATGTAATTGTGACTTTACACATATTTACTCTATACATACAAGTGTATATAGACATATATATAAATATTTCATACTAGTCAGGACTCAAGGTGTAACTCATGTATCCTTATATACCCCTAAGAGTGTTATAACAATTCAATGAAAGAATAAAGACACCCCGCCCAATAGTCTCAGGGAGAAATTAATAATAATTAAATAGGTTCTTATAATAAATGGTTAATAAGACTAATATATGAAAATGGGATACAAAAATCATATCCGTCTTCCTACTCATGGATGTGACCTCCATGCTCAAAATCATAATCGAGGGGGTGTGAGACACCATGCCCAATAACCCAAATGAGGTGAGATACCATTACCATAATCCTTGACCTAGGGGTATGTGACTTCATGATTAATGATCCTAACCAAGGTCAATTCATAATGATCTAATGAAAGGTGATCCCACTTTCCCTTTGATCCCTTATCCTAGATATTTTGTAAAGTGGAATATGACATCACTCAAGGCACAGTGGACTTTAATTTATGGATCTATTAATTATATAAAAATGGGTAGGAGGTTATCTATTCCATGTTGAATTACATTTATACAACTATGTAACTTTATTTATAAATCAAAAGAAGGGCATGGAAAACATACAACTATAAGAAACATCACTACACATCATCAATCAATCAAATTTTTGATTTATAAGACAATGAACCTCAAAAGGTGGTTTTATTATAAAACATGATATATTCATCAAGTAATTCATTTAATTCACATAAAGATATAATTTAAGTGGAATAATTTAATGCACCAAAATTAAATCCAAACATGAACAATTGAATATAAGAATAACCATTGTAATTAATAAACCCCAAGTGTGGTTTAGTTATAAATAAACCATAATTGTTTTAAGAGAACCCACCTTAAGGGGTGGTTTAGATTGAGGCTATAACCTCCAATCATAATAGGGGGGGGGGGGTCTAAAACAAAATAAAAGGTGGTCTATGAACTTCATTTAGGGAATTATACATTTTAGAGGTGATACCCAGAAGGTCTGGCACACATCATAATGATAATATTATATAAATGATGTGAATTTAAGGAAAAAACACATATAACACCTAATTTTTTCTTAGAATGGACCATTCATACAATATCAAGCTTTGATTCAAGCTGAAATGAGAGAAAATGGAAGAATCATCAAATGTCATGAAAATAGAGAGAAAGAGATCGCATAAATTTAACATTCAGTATGAAGAGATAAACAAAGAATATAAATATAAGGATTTGAGAGATTAATGATACAGTTATAACAAACCTGAAAACACTTGATTCTGAGGTCATATGGGGAAGATCTCCCAAAGCCTATAAGGGGAGGAAGGAATCTTGAGTGTTTTCCCTGCTTCACATGAATGAGAAGAAAATAGGGAGAGGAAAAGAATTAGAGATCAGGTAAAAAACTATCATTTCCATCTATTTAAAGTGCTGTTTAGTGTAGCCGCATGGTTTTAAAAATAGTTCACCAACCATTTAGCCTCCTCTATCTAGAAGCAACACCCACATGGTTAGGTCACACAGTTTAATCTAACCGAGAAACAACCATGCATAACTAAAGGTTAAGTGGCACCAAGGGTGTGGGAAAGGAGCATGATTTGGGAAAACTATGCACATCCCATGTGGGTCACCTCTAAGCACCTTTAACAAGGTGCATGGTCAGTCTTGGGTTGTTTTATAGTTTAAAAAAACTATGCCCCTTAATAAAGGGTTCCTCATGATTGATCCACATGGTTAAACTAACCATGTTCCAACCTTAACCTACAACTGTTTCCTCCCAAAACTGATTTTTTAGAGCCTAAGACATTAGAAAATCATTCAAAAACTTGGGATATCTCTCGGGACGTAAACCTCACCCAAAAAATGAATTTTAAGTTATCTAATTCTGAAAATTACATTGTGAAGCTCAATTTGAGATTCGACTTTCCCACCAAATGAAAATTTCAAATTCACAAGGAATTTTCAACCTAGTCTAAAACATGGGACATTACAATCTCCCCACCTTAGAACTTCTCATCCCTCATAAGTATTGGGGAACATTTTAAACAACACCCGACCTACTAGGATCATGAATCTCCACTAAAATGGTCACATCATGTCTCATAATACCCAATACACCTTCAAGAGTCATTTTAAACATACGGTATATAAACTATTTAAATGCGAGCCAAAGCTCATAACCAAGGCCAAAACATATATAAAAAACACACTTGAACTCGTCTAACCCAAGGAATGATCCCATAGTTGTTTATTTTATTAAGCGGCCTAAGGCACTCCCCATTTTATGTATTAACCTTTGAATGGACAATTGAAAGTCACAACCCCAAAAACATTGGAATTTCCTACTAAATCATATCTGTATGATTTTAATGATGTTTTACAAACCTTTATAAAAATGATACTCTTGATTACGGGCATGAAAATTTTAACAACCCAGTCTTTTTTTAATGATACTTGTTTGTTGAATAAATGTTTATTTCATATTATATAATATCATACACACACAAGATAAGGGAAAACCAATAAAATTTTATCTCATTAATAATGATCATTACACTAGTCAGTTAAAATTCCAAACATTACAACTAGACAAAAAAATATAAAATAGAACAGCTAAAATGTGAAAGTATGGATCGCCCTAATATTCTAGAATCATCATCCCCACAAAAAATTCTATAAAAATGAAACAAATATTATTAAACCAATAAACATATTAATAAATTAAAATATAACCTTAGGGATAAATCTTAGTGAATTTTAAATGAAATAATGAAGTGTTATTTATAGGATATAAATGGAAATGTAACCATTGGGATTTGACCATTTTATGACTGTTGGTTAAAAATGACTATTGGTCAATATGATCATTGGTCAATATGACCATTGGAAACTATAAATTTGGTTAATAATTTTACCATTATAATTATTTTTTATAATTAGTAATGAAAAAATATAATTGATACAGAAATAAGAATTGATGGCCTCAACTAGTAGAGTCATGCGATTTGAATCCCATTTGTCAGAACTTGGCAGGGAGGTATCATTTTTAGGGTTCTTCCTTGACCAAGACCAAGTTGATATTCAATAGGGGAAGCTTGAATGAAATAAACCATGGGATAAGTTCAAGTTATTATAGATTACCACTCAGTTGATGTTAGCTGAGCTACCCCATGAAATGACAACCAACACACACCTCACCCTTAGGGAGTACACGAGAGTAATAAGGGGTTACATTTCTAGGACTTAGTTTAATAATTTTTAATTTAATTTGTATAAATACAATGTTTATTACATCAATTAGATTTTAATAATAGTTTTTATTAATAAAATATATGTTTAATTGAGATGAATTTGATAAATTGATTTTTTGATGCAAACAAAACATAATTGTATTTTTATAGAAAACACATATAATTTTATAATAAACTCAAGTTTTTAGAATAATAATTATTTTAATAAAATATACTTTTAAAATAATCTCACCTAAATATAAATGATAAAATAATTTTAAAACGACTCATGAATGTTTTTATAAGTATTAGACATTTTACAGTGCCTTAAAAACAGTTATTTTTAAATAAGTAAGGTTTTTTATATTTAAAAATTAAAATTATAATATTTATAGAATTATTATGAAAAAATAAACATTATATTTGAAATCATCATTTTTAAATTAGGTTTGGTTGAATTTATGAGAATTTTCTAAAATACTTTATTTTTTTTTCATGAATAGTAAAAAATACTGTTTTGGGTTTTCAATATATTTTATGACTTCATATTTATTTAATAATTATGTAATAATTATTTAAACACAATAAAATACCTAAATAATTTTATTTTATTAATATTAATTATTTCAATATATTTTAATCAATTTCTAAAACTATAACTGACTTCCAAAAGTCTAAAAAGGAAAATTTGATTTTTAAAAACATTATTTTGTGGAATCTTTAATTTTACATGGAAACAGAAGTATTAATTTTTTTTTCAGTTCTAGTGGATTAAAATATCATAAAATTTGACCCAAATTTCTAAAACCATGAGAAAAAACCATGGTTAAACTAATGGTTTTTCATTTTCTACAACCTAGTTTTCCAAGACCTATATTTGGAAATTTTTAAACAATTCCTCCACTTTTTCTATAAATACCCACCCATTTCACCATTACCCTCCACTATCAATCCATCATACATGAATTTATGTTTATTTTTCCTTCTAATGAGTCCGCAAGTATCCTCAAACCCCAATGTGCCATCCTCATGTTTTAGGAATAATTCTTTAAGGTAAGGGAAATCTCCACTTCTAAAGTTACCTTTTCATGTGGTATGTATTATAATTTTAAAAAAGTTATTTTTTCCACTTTATATTTTCCCATTACTATAATAATATTATTTTATTAATGGGTTACCCTTATCCCCTCTTATTTAACCCTTTTATAAAACCTTGTTTTATACCCATCATGCTGTGAGATTTACTTCTCAAATTTCCCTCTTTTACATGAGAAATTATCTTTTACTTTTTGTTCGAATATCCAATCCTCTTTTATTTTCAATGGGTATTAATATATATTGAAAACTTAATTTCTTATTCAAGTATTTACATATAAGAAACCCATATTTTCTTCTATGGATTAAAAATTACGTAATGATAATCTCTTTAAGATCCTTTGTATGTGAAGATTTTGATAAGAAACTCACTCTTTATTCTCCATAGGTTATTAATGAAATGATTTATTATGATCTATGTGGATCAAATTAAATTAATAAATATGAAGGGTGAACCCAGATCACACTCCAATGCATTAGGTGAATAATTTAATCTCTATAGATGACCTGTTTTACGATACCTTGGTGAAAAACCTTGATAATTTCATTTATGAAACTTTGGTGATAAACCTTGGTGATATGATTATGAATGTCTCATTTAAATATGGTAACCGCGTTCTCATGTTATGATTCATGTTATTATTATTATTATTATTATAATATGCCTATTGTTCATTCCTTATTATTATGAATCATGTTCTTATTAATATGTCTCATAATGATATGCTTTTTGTCTCTTTTGCTTATTACCTTACTAGGATTCATGGTCACCCCTTTCCTTTGATGTATATCCACAAGATATGAGATACAGTAAAAGTAACTTAGGGAGAACCCATGTAGACATCATTCAAGTGGATTTATAACAATTTTTTATATTTTCATGTATTATGTACCTTATTTATAAGAATCTAAACTTTAAAATATTCTCTATTTTGTCCCATGTAATGAAACGTTATGTAATAAAAAGGATGGATTCCATATTTGGTGTTAAGTTCTTAATGATTCCTTGGGGCTCCATTATTTTAGACCTCCTTGAGGCTTATTTTTTCCTTTTTTACTTTGTGGTTTGTGTTTTCAAAATCAATAAAAAATTATTGTTCATTTATTCATAGTTGGTGTTAAATAAAGGTTTAGTTATTTGTGGAAATTAGGACTTGAAGAATTTAGGAAGAACCCTAAGGAAAATTATAAATATAGTAAAAACATCATGGTATTTTGGTAAGTATTAAGTAAGTAGTTTCCAAACAAATACATCCCTATCCAGATAATACAAGTGGATGTGGCTTTGGAAAATATATACCAAGGGGTAACACTTGAAAACACCACATTGAGCTAGACTCAATCAGGAACTGGTGAACAACATCGGGCCTTGTTGCACACCTAGTTTGACATTCCTGAGGTATTTTTTTGGTTAATCATAATATTTTTATGAACCATTATGAATGATATATAGAAAATGTAATTTTTATTAGAGGATATTGATAACATATTTATTCATAATGTTTTAAGAGATAAAATCAATTTAGAATTATAATATTCTTAAAAATAACACGTTTCTCAGTAAGGTTTTCTTATTTTAATAAAAATGGTTGAAAATGGAAGGAATTGCATAAATTATGAGTGAAGTGGATGATGCAATGAAGTAATTACAATGAATTATGGAATGGAAAACTTCCTGAGGATGATAAATCAACTAACTCTAGTAATGAAAAATAACTTGAATTAAGTCAAGAGACCAGATTCACCTTAAATAGAATAAATTTCTATTTGTTCCTTTATAAATAAATGACCATATTATTTTAGTAGATATATTAACCCATTGGTTTCTGAAAAAATAGATTAGTTCCATTTATAAGATCTTTTCTATACTCCATTTTTTAGAGCTATAGAAATTCAACCTAGTAGTATACCACTTGAAAAGAGAAGATGATCAGTTGTTGACACTGATTAAAAACAAAAATACAAGAATGGATATCAATGCTATGGAGTGGGAAGAGTTAATTGGAATATTTTTTAATAAATATTTCCCCCATTTTATGTGAATAAAAATGGAGAATGAATTCCTAAAACTAAATCATAAGGAAAATGAATCACTGGGAAGCTATGTGATGAACTTTACAAGGTTTTCTCAATACACCTCTAGATTTTTTATGGATCCTAAAGGAAAGGTTGATAAATTATTTGGTGGACTGAGACACCATTTTCAGAGTAATCTAGAAAATAGATACTATAAAAGCTATGGGGTGATAGTTCAGAGTGCTATGATGGTTGAATTTGTGTTTGGAGAGATTCAGTGGTTAAATAGATTGAATGAAAAGAAGAGATCAATAGAGGCAAACATAGGGAAGAATTTTGATAATGGAATAGAAGGAAAGAAAGTTCAACTTCCCATGTGCCAAAAATGTGGGAAGAAGTATTTGGGGAATGAATTTCTTGGGAGTGGAAAGTGATACAAATGTAGAAGAGATGGTCATATATCTCGAAACTATCATGGTGAGGTGAAACCTCAACTTCTCAACACTAATGAAAAAGGGAATATAGAATATGCCCAACTGGAAGTTCAATAATTTAAGTGTGGATATATTGGGAACTTTTCAATCAATGTAAAAATCCTAATATAAGGAGGTGAACCACCATCAACCTCAACATAGGCCAAGGGAGCATGGTTGGGCATTTACTATCATGAAGACTAAAGTAGAGGTTTCAAATGATGTGGTAGTAGGTACACTCATTGTCCTATAAAACCTAAAAAGTACTTTGTTTGATTCTGGTTCTACACATTCCTTTATTTCATCCATGTTTTCAAATAATATAGAATCAATCCATAAATTTATAGAAGTATAGTTATCATTCAATAATCCTGGAGAGATTATTTTAGCATCAAAAATGTATATAAACTCTAGTATTAAATTTGGTGAGTAAAATATTATTTTAAATCTAGTTATCATTCCCATGGTAGAATTCAAAACTATAATAGGGATAGACCAAATCTCAAAGTATAATGCTAAGATCAACTATAGAATAAAGGAAATTTTAGTAGTCTTAAAGGGAAAAACTACAGTCATTTTCAAAGGAGAGATATCCTGACATAAGTTTTTTCTAGAATAATCTTCCATAACCTTCTTTTTGGATAAGATTAGTGTATATAGAGTAGGAAATGAAAGTATAAATATATAGAATGTACCCATAATTTAGGAATACATTGACATATTTCTTGAAGAGTTACCTGGACCTCCCCTAGAGAGAGATGTAGAGTTCTCCATTGAACTCATACCTAGATCCAAGACGATATAAAATACCCTATATAGAATGGAAAATATAGAGTTAGAGGAAATAAAGAAACTACTTCAATATATTTTGGGGAAGGGATTTATTCGACCAAGTGTGTCTCTTTGGGGAGAACCTATTCTATTTGTAAAGAAGAAGGATGGATCAATGTGGATATGCATTGGTTATAAATAACGTAACAAGATCACAATGAAGAACAAGTAACCTATCCTAATTATTGATGATTTATTTGAACAAATTCATGGAGATTAATTCTTCTCCAAGATTGACCATCAATTTGGGTATCATCAATTATGGGTGAAGAATGAATATATTCCAAATACTATTGTCTAAACAAGATATGGGAATTATGAGTTTTTATTCACTTTTTCTTGAATAATGATCGTACTATATTTATAGATTTTATGAATATATTATTTAAGGAATAACTTTATAGATTCTTGGTAGTTTTTATTGATGATATTTTTATATATTCCAAAAGTCATGAGGAGCATGAGGATCATCTAAGGGTTATATAGGGAACTATGAGGAAGAAAAATCTTTTAAGAAAAATTAGAAAATGTGATTTTTTGTTACAAAAAGTTTCATTCTTAGGGAACATTGTAACCAATGAAAGAATATCGATTGACCCTATGAAGATAATGCCTATAGAGGATTGGACTCATCCTATATTCGAAACTAAGATTCATATTTTCCTTGGCTTAACAAAATATTATAGGAGGTTAGTGAAATTTGTTTCATGACTCTTTAATCCACTAACCATGTTAACTAAAAAAGGGGATAAGTTCATCTAGGAAAAGAAGTGTAAAGAAACTTTACAAGAACTAAATAAGATATTGGTTACTGTACCTATGTTAACTCTACCCTCTATTGGACAAATATCGTTATTTATAGTGATGCATCTCTAAAAGGACTTGGGTGAGTCTTCATGAAAAATGATAAGGTGATTTCTTATTCATATTAATAGTTAAATACTCATGAGAAAAATTATCCTATACATGACCTAGATTTAGTTATAGTTATTTTTTATTTGAAAATATAGAGGTGCTATCTTTATGAAGAGGAATAACACCAAAGTTTTAATTATATATTCATGCAAATAAATTGAACATGAGACAAAGGATATAGTTAAAAATTATCAAATACAATGACTGTTCAATTCATTATCACCCCATAATATCAAACAATGTTGTTGATTCATTAAGTAGGAAAGACCCTGTTGTGTTGGTAATGATGAGGATTCAAGGAAATCCATTGATTAGGGTCCTAGTAAAATTTGACATGGTAATCATAAGGGAAGGGACATCATCTATCCTTTCCCAAATAATTTATCAACCATAATTATTAGAGAATATTAAGAAATAAAAAATAGAATATCCTTTATTATAAAAGAAGATAGAGGTTGTGAAGAATTATAAGTTTCTTGAGATCAATATTGATCAAGAAGGTGTATTTAAATTTTATACAAGGAAACGTGTTCCATATATCCCAGAGATAAATAAGGATATGATGGATGAAGATCATATATCTACATTCTCTATACCTCCTGGAATCACTAAAATGTATAGGGACCTTCATGATCATTATTGGTGGTATAATATAAAAATAGAGATTTCTGAATACACTACAAGGTTCTTGGTGTGTTAGAAAGTGAAGGCGGAGAGACAACTTCCTAAATGGGTATTGAAACCACTACCCATACCAATATGGAAGTGGTAAAATATCACTATATATTTCATTATTGTTCTCCCAAGAATATATAAAGGAAACAATGTGATATGTGTTATTGTGGATCAACTCTTCCCATTTCATCGCTATTTGGGAAGATTTATCTCTGAACCAACTTACCAAGATATATGTAAAGGAAGTGGTGAGGTTATATGGGGTGCCACTTTTGATTTCTTCTAATCATGATCCAAGGTTCACCTATAAATTATAGATAATCCTTCAATATGAAGTGAATACTAAATTGAATTCAGCACGACCTGTCGCCCCCAAACTGACAGCCAATGTAAAAGGACTATTTAGATACTTGAGGATGTGATAATATCATGATCAATGAAATTTAAAGGTTTACGGGATCAACACCACCCATTAGTTTATTTCTCATAGAATAACAACTTATACTTGAGTATTTAAATAGAAGTATATAATAATCTATATGGGAACCAGTGTATAAATCTTACATGTTAGGATGAAGTTGTTGAGATAAAGCTAATTGGACTTGATCTTGTGAAAGAGATGAAAGAAAAGGTTCATGCCATCCAACAACATATAAAGGCTGCTCAGAGTTGGTAGAAGAGCTGTGCTGACAACCATCAAAGAGACTGGGAGTTTTATATTGGATACAATGTTTTCCTTCAGATATCACCATAGAAGAGAGTCATTCCATTTGTAAAGAAAGAGAAGCTTATCCGTAGGTACATTGACCCCTTTGAAAACCTTGATCACATAGGAGTAGTGGAATATTGGATATAGCTTACAAAAAATATTTCTCAAGTTCATGACGTATTCCATGTATCTATCTCAATGAAGTACATACTTGATCCCTCAAATATATGGAATCCAGAGGCAGTACAACTGAAACATGACCACTCTTATAAGGAGTAGTCGGTGGAGATCCTGGACTATAGAGACAAGGTTCTACAAAACAATACTACCCACCCCATCAAAGAGTTATAGAGAATCAATAAATATGAAGAAGTAATATAGGAACTAGAGGAGATAATGTGATAGAAGTGCTCTCACATTTTCTCAAATGAGATAATGAGTTGAAATTTCGAGGATGAAATTTCTTAAGGGGGAAGAATGCGACGAACCAATTTTTTTGAATGATATTTGTTTCAATAATAAATTTATTTTACATATTATATAATATTATACATATATAAAATAAGGATAAAACAAAAAAAATTATCTCATTAACAATTATTATTACATTATTAATATATGAAACCAATTAAAATTCCAAACAATAAAAATGGACAAAAAATATAAAATAGAATAGCTAAACTGGGTAAGTATGGATCTCCCCAGTATAATAGAGTCATCGATCCCAAATAAAATTCTATATAAATGAAACAAAATATTATTAAACCAATGAAAATATTAATAAATCAATATCCACAGAGAGAAATTATAGTGAATTGTTAATGAAATAATAAATTGGTATTAATAGGGTATAAAGGGAAATGCGACAATTGAGATTTGAATATTTTATTACCATTGGTCATATATGACCTTTGGTAAATATGATCGTTGGTCAATATGACTATTGGAAACTATACCCTTTGTTGATAATTTTACCATTATAATTAGAGTTTATAAGTAGTAATGACATAGTATAATTGATTCATATAAAAGAATTGAAGACATCAACCTGTAGAGCCATGCCGTTTAAAGCCCATTTGTTAGAACTTGGGAGGGAGGTATTGAAACTGGGGTTCGAAGTTGACCAAACCCCAAATAAGCTTTAACAAGTGAATATTTAAAGAACTATTCTATGGGGTAATTTTAGGTTAGTGGAGATTACCACTTAGTCGATGTTAGCCATCACCATTATGGCATATATGGGAGTAATAAGGGGTTATGTGTCTAGGAATTATTTTCATAAAGTGCAATATAAATTTTATAAATAAAATAGTTTTTCAATAAATTCCATTTTAAGAATATTTTTTATTAATAAAATAAATTTTTAATTGGGAAAAATTTGATAAATTTATTTTTGGACGCAAATGAAACAAAATTGTATTTTTCTAGAAAATATATTCAATTTTATTGTAAAATAAAGTATTATGAATAATATTTATTTTAATAAATCATAATTTTAAAATAATCTCACTTAAATATAAATGTTAAAATAATTTTATAATGTCATGGAAAATTTTATAAAAGTATTAGAAATTTGATTGTGCCTTCAAAACTGATATTTTTAAATAAATAAGAATTTTTATTTTTAAAAGTTAAAATTCTCAAATTTAGAGAATTATTATTAAAAAATAAATATTATATTTGAAATAATATTTTATAAATTTGGTTTGTGTGAATTTATGATGATTTTTTAAAATACTTTATTTTTTATGAATAGTAAAAAATACAGTTTTGGGTTTTCGGTATGACTTCATATTTATGTAATAATTATGTAATAATTAATTAAACATAATATAATAAATAAATAATTTTATTTTATTAATATTAATTATTTTAATTAATTTCTAATACTATAAGTGACTTTCCAAAGTCTAGAAAGGAAAATCTGATTTTAAAAAACATTACTTTGTGTTATATTTAATTTTATATGCCAAAAGAAGTATTAAAAAATGGTGTTCATTTATATTGGATTAAAATATCATAAAATGTGACCCAAATGTCCAAAAATATGAGAAAAAACCCTTGTTAAGCCAATAGTTTTTCATTTTCCAGAACTTAGTTTTCCAAGACCTATATTTGGAAATTATTAAACAGTTCCTCCACTTTTTCTATAAATACCCACCCATTTTACCATTACTCTTTAATCCCAATACATCATCCATGAATTTATGGTGTTTTTTTCTCCCATTTAGTCTCCCAAGGTTTCCTCAATCTCCCATGGTTTTATCCTCAAGTTTTAGGAATAACTCTTTTAAGGTAAGGGAAATCTCCACTTCTCTTTTCCATTCAAGTTCCCTTTTCATGTGGCATGTATTCTAATTTCAAAACTAATTTATTTTTTCCACTATATATTTTACCATTAATATAATAATAGTATTTTATTAATTGGATATACTTGTCCCCTCTCATTTTACCCTTTTCTAAAACTATTCTTTATACCAATCATGCTGTCAGATTTACTTCTAAAATTTCTCTCTTTTACATGATAAATTCTACTTTGATTTTTATGTGAATATCCAAACCTATTTTATTTTCAATGGGTATTAAAATAGATTTATAAATGTATTTTTATTCAATGATTTACATATATGAAACCCAAATTTCCTTTAATGGGTTAAAAATGTCGTAACGATCATGTTTTTAAGCTCTTTTATATGTCAAGATTTTGATAAGAAACATGTTATTTATTCTCTATGGGTTATTAATGAAATGATGTATTATGTTCTATATGGATAATATTAAATTAATATATATGAATGGTGTTCCCTTATAGTTCTCCAATACATTTGGTAAATAATTTAATCTCTAGAGATGACATGTTTTACGATACCTTAGTGAATATCCTTTGTAATTTTCATTTATGTCACCTTGGTGATATGCTTATGAATGTATCATTTAAATTTTTTAGCCACTTTTCCATGTTATTATTCATGTTTTTATTATTATAATATGCCTCTTGTTCATGCTTTATTATAATTCCTCATGTTCTTATTGATATGTCTCATGATCACATGCTTTTTTATCTCTTGATTACTCTCTTATTGGCCTTCATGCTCATCCCTTTCCGTTGATGTATGAACCTAGGATATGAGATGCAGAAAAAGTAACTTAGGGTGAACCCATGAATATATATTTCAAAGGTATTTATAATAATTTTTTATATTTTAATGTATTATGTACCTTATTTCCAAGAAATTAAACTTTAAAAGATCCTTTATTTTATACCATTTAATAAAAATTTATATAATAAAAAGGTTGGATGCCATGAACACCACTCCTAGCCCTCATTCCAAGATCAATGGTCTACTCTGATCGATCCAGCTCAAAATTGGTCACTTTGGGTTCCATATAAAATCCCGAACGACCCTTTCCACAACACCTTCCTAAAACCATGGCTTGCATGAAATGGTTCCACAATGACTCCTTTTGAGAGAGTTCTTGTCAAACCACCTTCGGCTGACTATTATAAAAAACACTTGGCTTAGATAGCCAACATATTTCAAAATCTATATCTCAATACCTTTAAGTGGAGGAATCTTGAGATCACATTGTGGAAGTTCAATGAAGCCCACAATCTAATTCCAATGATATCTCTTAATCGAACCATTCTTAGTTATTTTTATCAAAATACATACGCATGCCAAAATAACCATCCAAAAAATAGTACCAAATTACCATGACTCTTTTCTCAATAGGGTCATTTTCTAACTGCCTATGGTAGAATCCACACTATAAGGCGTTCTTTAAACCACTCCTTGAGTGTACCTCAAAGAAGTCCATCCATTAAAACATGAAAATTATTTGATTAGTTAAGCTCAATGTATAACCAACACTCTATCAACATACTCAGGATGAGGTCAAGATAGGGGTCATTATCTCCTATAAATAAGGATCACACCAAGATTTTATCATTAGGAACATGTTACTCCTTCTAGGCCATACTTGTATAGAAAATAGGATATAACAACCTTATCCAATTCTCTACATCACGCCTGCTAACCATGAGTGTTCAGATCCCAAAATGGGTAAAATGTCTCATGATACCCTTATTGATTTTAGGATTACCCTTATCATGACACTATATTTAATTTACTCAAGATCTAAGTTACTATGCCCGAAATCATCAGAACCGAAACCAATGATCCTTGGATCACACATGGACACTCACCATCCAATTATCTAAATAGAACCCCATGAAACTAGAGTGAACCAATTATATCTTATTTAATATGAAGGGTGTACAATCTCATGCCACACAATTCCAAAGCCGACTCACACTCCCACAAGTATTTTATCATCAAGGCCAAGCTAACTGTACTAACTTGAATGTCAGTATCATTAAGGCATGATCTCCCTTGAAATTCACCTTGAAGACATGCATCCACAAGTTCCATTAAGTAGTTAAGTACATTATTACCATTTATGAATGGTTCCTTATGATCATGTCCCTTCTACCCAGAAGTATATGTTTCTTTTTAGGAACCTAACACTCCCCACCTTAGGGGTTTCCTAGTCACCATGTTATTTAGAAAAAAAATATCCGATGACACATGTTCTATCACTACTAAACCGTGTTCTTAGATGTTTCCCAAAATGTTTTTTTGAAATAAGAACCCAAGAAGAGAGGAAAACCAGCCGATCATAAGCGCATTAGGTCGGATTCACCTTTAGACATACACATGATGCTCCCACCAAGTCAATTACATGTACATCATCAATTTCAGGCATATAATCCAAAACTAATATAGATTATCCACAACACAACACATGATACATTGTGTGATTTCATCCCAACAACTAGAACAACACAACACCCAACTTCTAGATGAAGGGTAAAATGCTCATAACGAGCTCACATCACCCATGTCACTCTAGTCCATAGATGACCCATAAAGGTAGAATTTAAGGACCATGAAACTTCATCCAAGTGGTCGGTTAACCATATAGTTTAGGGAATCATGAAACATTTTATCCCTAATAATGAAAGAGTTAACAAAACACTTTTAACTTTATAGGCACCACATGTAACAAATCATTCCACTGTGATAGAAAAACAACAAAACTAGTGCTATGAATTCCTAGCATGCGATAGCCTATAGAAAAGAAAGAATGTCACATGAACTATGAAGAATATGAATATGCTAGAGTCATGTCTAACCTATTGAACTAGAGAATTACACAATGCTCACGCCTTTAACAAGTATTAACCTTACAATCGATCACCCATTTACATGGGGGTGTAGATTCATTAATTGGAGTCCTACTTGGGTCAAACGACACCTCTTATTGAAAAAATATCATAAGAATTTAGAAATTGTTAAAGGTTATAAGGGTAATACCTCTATAGGGATAACCCCTTAAAAAACATAAGGCATCTTTCCTAAAAAAAGGTCACACCTAAAAGGATCAAAAGACTTACTGCCTATGCTCTAGGTCTAACACAACATTGAAATAAGTCAAATGGGGTCTATGGGTAACATTTACATTCTCTCCCCAATACAACATCAAAAACTAACCCTCACATGAGGGTTCCTTCTATAAACACCTATACCAGGTTTCTATTTTTACAACATTTAAATGATGCCCATTTACTAAACATTTTAAGCATTTAACATATAAGGGATTTCAAGTGCCCATTTTAAAAATTTTACCAAGTGATTTATTTAGCTTATATCATACAGCATTTCAAAAAAATTATCTTATAATTTTATTTTGAATCATTTATTTGATTTAAGAGTTTCCAAAATTTCCTAAATTAAAGAAAATTTCAATTTCCAATATATAGAGGGAAGAAATATTTATTTTTTAATTAGAATTTTAATTAACTGATGACTCATAATAATAAATATTGTATGTAGATAAAAAAGTTTTATTAATTAAAGGCCCTGGTCAAGTAATATGCCACCATAAGTTTATATGTAACACCATATAATCTACTTCAGACACTTTAAATAACCACCCCATTAACATAATCATACACCCATGGGGTTAAGTATCAAAGCTTAAAAATATTAAGGTGACCTATGAGGTTCCCATCATGTTAATATGGGTTCAATAAAATTCAAAGCCTCACATTTTATATTTTTAAAATTTTAAAGACAACCTTAGTGGGTTTAATTAATAAGCAATATGATAAACTAACCTACTTATTCCCAATTATTCATAAGGATTTATTTAGATTTATCACATCCCCAAAAGGGATCATCTTATAACAGCACGACCCAACTGACCCATTTGGGGGAGCTTCCATTTTTCATTTGGTAATTTAGTCATATGGGTCTTCATGCCCAAAATATAGAGGTGTAATAATTTATAATTTTAAATTTATCACACATTTAACTAGAATTAATAAGTACTAGTTTAAATTTTTCAAAACAATTTCAACTTCTTTACAATTAAAGGTCCCAACTAGGCTAATTAATTAACCATTCATTTATAATTTAATATTCAAAATTTCTTACTGAACATAATGGTATAGTTTGATGAATTACTATTCCTAAATTATAGTTGTACATGCCTTTATAATTTACCACTAAAATTCATGTAACTACAACCAGTTTATCACTTTTTGTCTCAAAATATAATAAACCCATATAACATGGTTTGATTATATGGGTTACCATTCCCAATTTATAAGGATCAGTACTCCTTATAAATTAATTATTTTTGGCATCCATTTAATCATAACCATCAATGTTTCAGGCTATGAAACCAATGGTTTATAAACCAAACGTAAAATATTCAGTTGATTAAATATAATTCCACCATCAAGTTATATGGGAAAACAATATTTATATTGATTTATAAATTTTAGTTAATCAACCATATTTCATGAATAGAATGGGAATTCCATCCTAAGAAATAATTATAGGTAAGCATGAAAAAAACGTGGAAATCCACTATACATGAAGGAAACACTCAAGCATGGAACATTAAGATAGGCATGTTAATAAAGTACCTAGCATGGTATACAAATCATCATGAATTAGGAAACCTATAATTTAGTATACATGGAGTGGAATATGCATGGAAGTTGAATCTCTATTTGCCTAGGATAATGCATGTAACAATACCTCACCATACCAGGACAAGGTTACAATCCATCAAATCCATAAATCAATAACTAGTGGAAGTACTTTAGTTAAATAAGGTGAAATAATGATCAACTATAATAATAACATTATGAACAACAATCCCATTCCTTAAAAACTTGATGTTTTCCTCATGCTTGGGTTGGATAGACGTAGACACAATCTATTTACCAAGTTATAACACTTTCCTAGTATCCTATCTATCATCCCAAAATAATAAAACCAAGGAGGAAAACAAATTCCTCGGATACCATTTGGAATTTCCTGAACCAGGTGCCACTAAATTGGTGCCCAAATCCGGTAGGTCTCTAGGCCTCAAGTGTGACTCCCCATACACTAGAGGATACTAAGTAGAATCAAGGGTCTAATGGTGGTACATTCAGGATATTATATCATCTATATTATTAATAAATATAGTTTAATCAGTAAACATAAATAAAATAAAATAAAAAAATAACTGACAATCAATGAGGAATGAATAATGACCATGCATGAACATGATATGATATAAAATACAAGAAGGTATACATAGTACATAGAAATAATAAAAAATGAAATAAATGAATAAAATACACTACAGCTATCTCCAATATAATCATGAGCTCTAGCTCAATCCTCTTCTCTTGTACTTCATCATATCCCAGAAGGATAACAACAATCACAATCCATGAACCTGATCTTGCAATCATGAGGACTGTTCTGGTGCCCCAATGAAATGGAAGCCCAAAAAGGGCATGATATATACCCAGTCAGTCACCACCAGTGGTGTCTAATGCATAATATAGTTCATGAATATAAAATAACGTAGTGTATATGTATATGAAAGTAAATTAGTGTTGAAATAATAAATGTAAACAAGTCGGGCTTAGGTTCCTCAAGGGCACCTGAACGACTCTACCTACTTCAGCCTAAGATGGGATAACTCTAAACATGTCACCCTATATATATATATAAGTGTGTATTTATATATATATGTAATCTATTTTTAAAAGTGTATATATCCATATATATATATATATGTTTTACTGGTTAGGACCCAAGTAATAACTCATACGTCCTTATATAATCATAGGAGTGTCATACTCTGTAAGGGATGTCCTGCCCATAATAATTAAATGAAAGAATAAAGACATCATGTCTAATAGTCACAGAGGAAAATTAATAATAACCAAATAGGTTATTATAATAAATGGTTCATAAACCCAATATCTGAAAATAGGATATGAAACTCATGTCCATCATCCTGATCATGAATGTGACTGCCATTCACAACATCCTAATCAAGGGGGAATGAGATTCCATGCACAAACACCCAAGTGATGTGAGATTCCATTCCCATCATCCTTCACCAGGGGGTGTCAGACATAATTCTCAATGACCCTAACCAAGGTCCCTCTATAGTGATCCAATGTGAGGTGATCCCACTTTCCCTTTGATTCCTTATCCAAGAAATTTTGTGAAGAGGAATCTGACATTGCTAAAGGCACAGTGAACCTTCATTTATAGATCCAATCATTCTTTAAAATGGGTATAGAGGTTACTCATTCCATGTTCAATTCTATTTATACAACTAGGAAACTTCATTTATAAATCATTATAAGGCCATGGAAAACATCAATACCATGAGACACACCACCACACATCATCAATCAATTCACGTTTTGATTTATAAGAAAGAGAACCTCATAATGTGGTTTTATTAGAAAAAATGATATTTTCATCTAGTAACTAATTTAATTCTATTTAAACATCTCATTAAAGTGGAATAATTTAACACACCAAAATGAGGTGATCTAGAATTCAAGTCAAACATGATCAGTTGAATATAAGGATAAATATTTTAATTAACACACCACAAGGGCGGTTTAGTCATAAATAAACCATAATTATTTTGTGTTTTTAAGAAAACTCACCCTAATGGGTGGTTCAGGTTGATTTCATAGCCTCCAACCATAATTGGGGGTCTAAAACCCAATACAATGTGTTCTAGGCATTTTATTTATGGCATTCCACATTTTAGAGGTGAGACATGGAAGGTCTCACATGCAGAAAAATGAAAATATTATATAAATGATGCAACTTTAAGGGAAAATAACATAGAACACCTACCTTATGCATATTAAAGTCTATTAATCCAATATAGAGATTTTATTTGAGCCATAATGACAGAAAATGAAATAATCATCAAATTTCTTGAAAAATAGGGGAAAAGGTATCATCGAGATTTAGAATTATATATGGTGATATAAACAAAGAAGATAAGTATGAGGAGTTAAGAGATTACTAATAAAATTAAAATTCACCTTACAATGCTTTATTCTGAGTTCGTATGAGGAAGATCTCCCAAATCCTAGGCGGGTAGTAAGGGAGCTCAAGTGGCCTCCCTACTACACGTGAATGAAGAGAAAAGAGGGAGAGGAAAATAAATAGGGAGCAGGGAAAAAAATATCTTTTTTATCTATTAAAAGTGCCCCATAGTTTGGACACAAATTTTGGAAAATTGTGTGCCAACCATACAATCACTTCTGTCTAGAATCCACACCCCACATGGTTGGGTCGTAGAGTATAATATAATCATGCACCAATTGGGCGTAGCTACTAGTTAAGTGGAACTGAGGATACGGTCTAGGAACATGATTTGGGAAAACCAAGTGTGTCCAATTAAGGTCACCTATTAAAACTTGAAACAATGTGCACAATCACTCTTAGTAGGTTTCATGATTTAAAAAACTATTCCACCTAAGAAAAGGGGTCGCACGGTTGACCTGCATGGTTAAACTAACCGTGCACCAACCATGAGCCTATAGCAGTTTCCTCCCAAAACTATGTTTTTGGATTATTATGCATCCAAAACTCATCCAAACACTCAATAAATATCCCAATACTTAAACCTAACCCCAAAAAATCACTTTTAAGTGATCCAATGATCAAAATTACTTTCTAAATCTCAATTTAAGATTTGAATCACTCACCAAATGAAAAGTTCAAATCCAAAAAGAATTCTCAAACAGGTCCAAAACATGAGATTTTACCCTCTGAAAAATAGGATGAGAAAATTTTAGTGATATACCCAAGTAAATGTCTCTAAGGATAAGTCTAATGATGAGTTAATGTATAGGAAAGTGTCCTAGAATTTTGGTAAAGGGTAGAGTGAGTGGTTTCCAAGAAATTACATACCAGTCTGGATACTACAAGTGGATGTGGCTCTAGTACAGAGGTACCTAGGGGTAATAACATTGAAAAGGCTACATTGATATAGACTCAATAATCACCTAGTTCATGATAATGGGCCTCACTACATACCTGGTTTGACACTCATAGGGGATATGATTTAAAAATTCATAAACTCTTTACGAACCATAATTAAGGATTTAATAGAGGATGACTATGAATAGAATACGATATACCCAAGGTGTTATATATTAAGAAGAATATTGAATAATTTATACACCCTTTAATTTATTTTTCATGATTATATGGTTCTCCAATATGATTATTATTTCTTACACTATGATTTTTTTGTTTTTAGTCAATGGATGAAAGCTAAAGGAACTATGTTAATACTGAGTGTGAAAACAATGTAATAAATGTCCTCCTAAGAATCCAAATGTTATGGGAGATGGAATGAAAATCTTATTTCTATACTCACACAACTATTCCAAGCTATGAATCATGCCGAACTTCCAAACAAACAAAGTAGGGAATAACATTTTATTGAGTCCTTCAAGAGGAAATGTCCACCTTTTTTCAGTGGGACTTTTGATCCACTAGTTGTTGTGAAATGGATTGTTACCATTGAAAAGATATATTATTTTCTTTAGAGTCCATAACATGAGAAATTTATTTTGGATATCTACCATTTAGAAGGTGAAACAGATTAATGGTGGTATCTTATCGAGAATATGAGGTAATATGATGAAATTGACTCTATGGATTGGGATGACTTCAAGAAATTATTTTTCAAAAAGTAATTTCCTTGTATTTTTCATATAAATATAGATAAATAGTTCCTTGAAAAAAACTAAAAGGATAATAAATATTTTGGTACCTATGGGGATAACTTTGCAAGACTTGTGAGGTATGCTTCTCGTATTACCATACAACCTAAAAGTAAGGTTGATTAATTCTTTAATGGATTAAAAAAAATTATTTGAAGGGAGTTATCCATAAGAGACGTCAATAGCTATAAATATATTGTTATATGTTATATCAAGGTGGAAATTTAAGTTTGAGTTACATTTCAATCCCATGGTTTTGATTAGAATAGGAAATGGAATTCAAAGGAAAATATAAGAACCTTGGAGGGAAGAAGATGATATTTCCTTTATGCTCAAAGTGTGGGAAGAAGCAAGGATGGATTTGTCTTAATGGGACTATTAAATGTTTTATGTGTGAAAGGGATGGTCATAAGGTCATTTATTTCCAAATTTATGGTAAGAATTTAGCTAACAATGTGAAAATAGAGAAATCTACATATAATGAACCATCCACACTCCAATGTTTAAAATGAAAGGAGTTTGAGAATTATGGTAACCAATGCCCAAATATGAAGTTTAATGATGATGATCAACATTAATAACCAATTAATTCGAGAGACAAATAAAAATAACATATGATCATTATTTTTTATGAAGGGTGCAATAATAATGTGGTGAAAGGTACACTTACCATCCACTCTAGAACTTATAATGCCTTATTTTAATATGTATTTTCCCATTCTTTTATATCTTAATAATTTGATAAGGGTATAAAGATGATAAAAAAATGATTAGATATAGAATTATTAGTAAAACCCACTAATGGTTCAATGATTTCATCTGAATTATATGATTCCTATCCATTTAAAGATGGTGGGAATGTGCTTCCTATGAATCTCATCATTCATCCTCTAGTTGAATTTTATGTCATATTAGGAATGTATTGGTTTTCTCTACATAAATCCCACATCAATTATCAAGGAAGGGAATTTACATTTGATATTCCAAACCAGCCTATGATTTTATATCAATGTGAAAATATGTATAAACTTTTAATGGAGATAAAAGTCATTCTATGGGTCTTAGTTTCAATTTATAAGGGGTGTTTATCTCAAATGGTTGGGGAGAAAATTGATATTAATGATATTTACATTGAATGAGAATTTTTTGATGGATTTAAAGAAGAGGTTCCAAGCCTTGCCCCAAAATGAGAAGTTGAGTTCTTATTAGAACTCATACTTGGTTACATACCAATCTGAAAGACTCCCTATAGAATGTCCCCGATTGAGTTGTAGTAATTGAATAAGCAACTCGAGGAAAAACTTGATAAGGGATTTATTTGGCCAAGAGTGTCACCTTAGGGTGCACCTGTTCTTTTTGTTATAATTAAATATGGATCAATGAAACTATAAGTTGATTATTGGTATATAAAAAAGATCAAAATTAAGAAAAAATATCCTCTTCTCTGTATTGATGACTTATTTTATCAATTGCGATGAGATCAATACTTTTACAAGATTGACCTTCATTCTGTATATCATCAATTGAGGGTCAAGAAGGAGGATATACCTAAAAAATCATTCTTTATAAGGTATTAACACTCTAAATATATAGTTATTCCATCCAGTCTTACTAGTTCCCCTGTTATCTTCATGGATTTAATGAATAGGGCCTTTAGAGATTACCTTGATCAATTTGTGGTAGTCTTTATATATGATATTTTTATCTATTAAAAGTGTAAGGAAGAGCATGAATACCAATTTATAATTTTACTAAAGGCCCTAAGGAAGGATAAAATGGATAAAAAATTTACAAAGTGTGATTTTTTGATACAAAAAGGTTTCATTTTTGGGTTATATAATCTCAAGAGAGTGTATATCTATAGGCCCATAAAAGATAGAGGCTATTGAATGTTTGACCAAAACAACCCTAGTGAATGAGATCCATAGTTTTATTGGTTTAGTTGGATATTATCAATGGTTTTTGGATAATTTCTCATGAATATCTGATCTTATGACCAAGTTAACTTACACGGGATCCAAGTTCCTATGGACAGATGAATGTGAGTAAAATTTCAGGTAACTAAAGAGAATATTAGTCAACACAACTGTACTAAAATTACCCTCTTGTGGAGAAGGGTTTGTGATCTATATAGATTCATCCAAGAAGGTATTGGTACGTGTTATTATGAATAATTAAGTTTTAATAGCTTATGACTCATGATAATTTAATATTCATGAGAAAAATTACCTAACTCATGTTTTGGAGTTAGCTGCAGTAATTTTTGAATTAAAGATATAGAGAAATTATCTTTATAGATAAAAGTGTGATATATATACCGATCATAAAATGTTAAAGTATATTTCACATATAAGGATTTTAATATGTGCCAAATAAGATGGTTAGAGCTGATTAAAGATTATGACTTCTCAAAACATTACCACCCTGGGAAAGGGAATGAGGTGACAAGTTATTTGAGTCAAACAGATCATGTTATATTATCCCTTATGAGGATTATGAAAGATCCAATATTTATGGATTTTTAAAGGATGGATCTATAAATCTTTGAGTAAGGTGAAAAATATTATCTTTCTCAATTAAATGTTGAACCATATATCCAAATAAATATTAAATATGCGAATAAGAAAGATGGAGAGCTACAAAAGATTGTTATAAATGTTACTGAGTTTAAGTTTGATCAAGATGGAATGATAAGGTTTAGGAATTTTCTATGTGTTTTATCCATACGATATTTTAAGGAGTTTTTAGAGGAAGCTCATAGTTCTTAATTCTCTATTCATCCAAGAAGTACAAAGATGTATATAGATTTGTAAGAGTGTTTATGGTAGGATGGAATGAAGAGAGATATCATAGAGTTTGTATCTGAATTATTGGTATATCAGAAAGTTAATTTTGAAATAAAAAAGTCTAAGGGGATGTTACATCCATTACCCACACCAGAATGGAAATTGGAAAACATTCACATGGATTTTTTTATGGGACTCCCCAAAATGTCTAAAGGACATAATGCTATATGAGATATAGTCAATCACCATAATAAGTGAGAAAACTTCATCCTTATTAGGGAAGACTTATCTCTAGATCAGATTTCTAGGATATACATTAATGAAGTGGTAATGTTTCATGGAGTATCACATTCCATTGTTTTTGATTGGGATCTGAGGTTTACCACAATGTTTTAACTAAGACTTCAACCAAATCTTGATACATAGTTGAGTTTCATCACTACGTATCATAATAAAAAATATTTTTAGTTTGAGAGAAAAATTCAAACACTAAAGTATATATTTATATATTTTTATTTGGATTTCAAAGATGGTTGGGATCAACACCTTCCTCTAGATGAGTTTTCTTACAATAATAGATTTCACTCAAATATTCATATGGATCCTTATGAATCCCTCTATATAAAGAAATGTAGAGGTCCAATTTTCTGGAATGAACTTAGAGAAATAAATCTTTTGGGAACTAAGATAGCTGATGAAATATAATATAATGTTAGATAAATTTAGCAGCACACCAAGGAAGCTCAGATTCAATAGAAAAGTTATGATGATAATGATCATAATGCTCAATAATTTTAAGTTGGTGACAAGGTGTTTCTAATAATTTATATATTGAATAAGGTTATGTGATTTGGGAAGAAATGGAAAATAATACCTAAGTATATCAATCCATTTTAAATTATTGATCATATTAGGATGATATCCTATCAGTTGGTGCTTCCACCAAACCTTTCTCAAGTCTATGATGTGTTCCATGTATCTCTCCTGAGGAAATACATACCCAAATCTTCAAATTTACTAAACTTAGAGGTCATACAACCAGAGAAATATATTTATTATGAGGAGAAAATAGTGTAGATTTTGGATCTTACAAAAAAAGTTCTATAAAAAAATACCATTCATCAGGTCAAAGTTTTATGGTGAAACCACCAATTTGAGGAATCTATGTGGGAGCTTAAGGATATAATGATGTAGAAGTATCCTTATTTGTTTTTATCAAAGTGAAAATGTTTGAGGGTAAAATTCATTTTAAGGTGTGGTATAATGTAACACAAAAGGCTTTTATAAATTATTATTATTTTGAATAAATTAAATTTATTTGATAGCTTACGTTACATGAAACACCATGTTAATCTTTCACTACGCACAACACTAGGTTATCTTGCCTTACAAACGGCTCTATGTTTTAAAAAAAATATGATATATTATTTAAATGTGATAATTATAACCTAGATTTTAAGCTTAGTGATATGAAAAGTAATAGATAATTTTTAAATATTAATTATAATGGTTTTATATAAATGAAACAGATTGATAAAAAAAGTACTTAATTTTTAGTAAAATCTTTATATGTTTCGAAAAAACTATTTTCTCAAAAAAATTATTTATTTATTTTTATAAACATTAATAATATTAAATTTTCAAAATTTTAGAAAATTAATTTGATAAATGAACTTATTTTTTTAAATCATCATATGAAACTTGTCTTTGGGTTAATTTTTGGTATTTTTCTGAAAAGTTTCATTTTTTGATGAATGGTGAAAAATACTAAATTTTAATTGAAAACTTCATTTTTTTAATTTATTAATAAAGTAAAATTCTATTTTAAATTGGGTTTAAAGTAAAATTTGTTCAATTATACATTCATTAATCCAATTGATGACATTTTAATCTATTTAATATTGAATTTTGATATAAAATCTTTGTAAACTTTTGAACATTTTCTCTTTAAAACCCCGCTTTCTTATCGTGTCTACGAGATTAATTTTAAATTAAAATTTAAAAATTATGTGAATGTAATTTGGAAAAATGGATTCCATATTTGGAATAATAATAATTTATATTATCTAATAAATATAACTTAATTTTTGACCAAAATGAATAATAAAAACTATAAAAATTATTTTTTGCGGTTAAGGTAAATATGTTTTGCCACAGGGGGGGTTAAAATAAAATGTTAAGGGTTAAAAATAACCCAAAAATTTTAAAAAAGAAATTTAATGGCATTATTTATATGTTATATCTTCTAGGATATATAATGGTCCATTTTGGAACCTTGTTTCATGGTAAAAACATGAGTACACATTTTTCTTTCAAAAAATTAGAACTATACCATTCACCTCACTTATAAAAGGCCACCCCATATGATATCATATTCACACCTAAAAAGCATTTTTATTCAACCAATACCTTCCCAAAACAATTCCAAACTTATATCATCTTCTATTAGAAGCAGTATTTTGGATATAAATCCAGCCTAGGAAGGATTTTGGTGAAAACCCAAGGAGGATACTTGAAAAAGAGGTAACGTTCATCAATGAGAATTTTTAATTTAGTTATTCATACACAACATTTAATTATTATTATAACATTTTGATATAATAAAATTAGTATCTTTAATATACTTATATTTTGTTATGTTAATGACATGACCTAAAACAATCTCCACTTCTATCAAAAGGGTTACAGAATCATCATTCATGTGTGTGGCGGACTATCGCCTCATGAAATAATGCCATTTTTTCCATTACCAACACTCACAACTATAAATAATGTTGGTTTTGTTATTTATATATTATATTTATTATATTATTATACTTATTTAATCATTATATCACACATACTTTCATAATCTCCATATTGTGGGAATACAATAAAATCGCTCGTGTGTACAGAGGACTACCACCTTGTGAAGCGATGTGATTCATTCACGCTTTACATGGAATGTAATAGGGATGTTATTAATAAACACATGTGATATATATTACATAAAAATTATTTTTTAATGATAATATATCATTTAAATTTCTTTCTTTTAATTCGACAAGGAAATGGAAACAACATGCATGCGTACATACAACCTACCGTCTTAAGGAACAATGTATTTCATTTTCTGTTACTAAATTTTATGGATTACTCTAAATACATATTTAATGAATATATATGATATTTACATCATTTTTAACATTACTAATAATTTTAGATCATGATAGAATTAAAATTAAAAAAAATAATAGATCAAAACATATATGAAAAACAAAGTGATTATTATCAAAAACATAACTTTAACATGGAATTTTTAATAAATAGGTCATAAAAGGTCATAAGAAATCATATATATTATGATATATATAAATATTATTTCATAATATATTTATAATAAAATTATATTTATTATACATGAGTTTTAAAAATGTATGATGGAATTCAAGACTTCAGGTAATTAATTTTTTATCTCAATTTTCCTTATTTGAGAAGTACGTTATGTTATACACTTATATTCCTTCATTAAGTGTATATACAGAACCTTTGACATGAAATATCATGAAATTATTTATCCTTTGGATATTTTAAGTTCCATTTTATGTTATACCTTCATGGGTATTATGATTCAAACTTACCAAAGTGGTAAATATTTTATGTCATAATCTAATCGTTTATCAAGATTGTTTATGATATGTTTATCATGATAAAATATTATGATCCATATCTTAAGAAAATGTTGAATTTTATTATCCTTTATTTATTTATAGTATTAATAGTAAAATTTCCCACTCTTTGGTACTTAAAATAATTGAGATTTTTTTAAAGAAAATATGACATTATTCCCCTCTTCGGTCAGAAAACCATTTTCTTCCAAAACCATGTTTTAAAAAAATTAAGTTTTAAAAAAAGTTTTACCATTATCCTATGATTATTAAAATCCATTTTTACCCATATTTTAATTTTTTAATTTTTTTTAAAATGAATATTCATGTAATTTTAAAAACAATGCCCGTTTGTATTTTACCAAAAATGTGAAAGGAATATTTGTTTTAACATGTATGACATGAAAAAAACTTCCCTTCATAATGACCATTATTTTTTTGAATATTCCTTTATAAAATTTCAAGGAAGTTTTAAAAGAAAAGGATTTTCAAAATGTTTTATGTTTGAAATTGTTTTTTCAAATCATAAAAGATATTTTCCTCAAGAAATGTTCTAAATTGTCTTTTAAAATAATTTTACATCTAAGATGAAATACATTGATGTTGCCTATGCATTAGTAGTGGTATGATCCAATTATACCATTCATATTATCTCAATTAATGTTTTTTGTTTATGATGACATGATGTTTATGAAACCCGTTTCTCTTCCACAGGTTATATCAGGAGGAAATGATTATGAAACTCACTTATTTTCATGGGTTATGGTATGATGAAATGATGAAATGATTATGAAACCTAGGTATTTTCCACAAGTTATGATATGATGAAATGCTTATGAAACCCATTAAATTTAAAGAGTTGTGATATTATGAATGCTTTATAATCATGTGGAACACATAAATATGGTTTTCATTATGAGATGGGTAGGACCTATATATCCCTCCAATGCATTGGGTAAATATTTATTTCTCATGAGATAGACGAGACTAGAATGGGGAGAGAGACCCGTTCATTAAGGGACTTTATCCACTATAATGGTATTGGGAGTGAATCTTGACTACTATTATGGTTTGGGGGGGGGGGGTGAACTCATTCCAACATGATAGACTTGGAAGTGAGACTTCATTACCATATAAATGATTTTCTATTCTTATTTGTATTCCAAAAATATATATATTATGACAATATTATGCTCTCATGGCTCATATTCTTTGATTCCCTTATGATTGATGTCTTATGAACTACCAATATCTATTCCATGAATCAATATTACGATCTTTGATATGTATGGTATATCTTTCAAGTGATATTATCATGTTCTCATACCCTTATTTTCATGTTATGCTTACATATATCCATTGTTTACTCTTAATAAGAATTTTATCCCACCCTTTATTATGTTTCTTTTCTCTAGGTTATGAAGAAATGTATTATGTATGATATGTCTAATAAGGGTTCTATTTATGAAGATCATAGTGATAAATGATGTAGTTTACCTATGTCCAGTTGTTTGTGTTTTCAAGTTTCCAATGACACTAAACTATTATAGTCCTTAGGTGTGTCTTTTTGTAATGTAATGAATATTCATAAAAATGATGTAATATCTATTTATGATAAGACTGATTCTCTATAATAACAATCTCCACTATCTTAAAAAATGTTATATATTGAGTCCCAATAAGTTGATATTGAAAACAACTTCTTTTCGCTAATTTTCACAATGAAAAAATTAAGACACTATATACAACATCATGAGGTTGACATGGTCTCTCATATTGATCCAATTAAATATTTCCTCAACTATATAATACAAATTGGGCATCTAGTATGGTGGATGGTCATCTTACATCAATTTGTTATTTAGTTTATGTATTATAAGGTAATTAAAGGATAATCTTTGGTAGATTTTCTCACAATACACCCCTCCCCAAAAAGTGAACTAATAGATACAAATATACCCGATGAATAGATTTTCTCCATCCATGAACCCCCCCCCCCCAAATAAATGATACATACTTAAATGGTACTCCAGGAGTCTAATATAAATAATAATGGAAAATCCAAAGCTCAACTGTGTTAGCTTGGGGGTTTTCCTTACTATCTAGTGAAGGCGGTTCTACCATACTCCTTTATACTGTTACAAGTCTACACTAATGATAAAGTAGAGTACCAAGCCCTTATTGTATGATTTGAGTTGGCCTTGCAGATACTAGTTCCACATTTGAATGTCAAATCCTTCATTGAAATCAACACTGCCATTAACCCAGGTGAGTTGATATCCTCATTGAAAAATACCTCAATTGGATGGATGTACCACATAATGGATTACCTCCAAAGAAAATTTATTCTATTATATCAATCTAAGGAGGAATTAATTTTACAATAGGTAATATATTTCATCCTCAACGATTTCTTGAATTCTCATAAATTTATATAGAGGTGAGGCTTTGGTGGATTCATCCTCACATGAATTAGAGGAGGGAACCTTGCTGTTATGAAATTAGTCTATGATAGTGCATGAAGTTCTGATTAGTCTGGATCCAAGCTATTACATCAAATCAGAAGACTAGGATACTTCCAACCATCAATGATGCAAGATTTCATGGCATTTGAAACAAAGTTCCATGCCTTAAAAATACATGAAATATCAATCCATTAACCCCCATAGTTGTTTCATATCACCAAGTATTCTTGGTCATTTGTAGTATAGAGGATAGAGATCATGGTTCCATACCCTCCATCTATAACCATGTAGTTTAAGAAAATTCTTACTACCACTAAATTCTTATCTAAGTGGGCTGAGTCTATATCCCTTAAGGAAGTCCAAAAAAGGTTATCTTTAAATTCATAAATTCAAATATCATCACTAAATTTTGTGTCCCTTGTATAATATTGATAGATAATGACACCAATTTTTGATATTCCAAATTTAAAGGGATGTATCAGGAATAAAATATTCATTCCAACCACTGACCATACTATCATGTAGTAAAAAATAGATAAATGTTGGATTTCAATAAAACTATATCTAATATTCTTTAGAAGATTGAGGAAAAATAAAAAATTTCTTATCCTAATAAACATAGTTATGCTCTATGGGATTCTCGCATAAAAACTTGTACTTCTATATAGGTGACCCCACATTTGCTTTTATATAAGACAAAGGTAGTCCTTCCCATTGAGTACCAACTGCCTTCACCCCACATTTCCATTTACAATCAATTGTCTGAAAATGAGGAGTCTCAGATACAATTAAATGATATAGAGACACCTAATGAGATAATGTTGTGCCCACTACACAACTTTGAAATCCATTAAAACAATGTCACATGAGAAATCTAAAATAAGGTTCACCTCTACTTATTTCTTCAAGAACAATTGGCATGATCCCTCAGAACCCTAATGATATCTAGGAAGAACCTTTGAAAATGGAGCTGGATTGGGAATGAACTTTTTCTATATATAATATTTACACTAATGAAACCTACTCCCTAATTAAAATTTATATAGAGTGAATAATTCCCACAACTAATTCAAGGTTTATCAAAAAATACTTTTCATAAATTCACAATGGACTTAGAAGTCCAAGTTATAGAATTATAAACTCCATAATGTGAAGTCTATTCTACATGAATCTAAAATGATTGGAAATAAACTTCACCACATAATGATAAAATACACGGTATGGGTCCTTGTCATATAACCTTATATATAAGAACATTTTATCTTAGTTTCTTGACATAGAACTATACACCATTGGGTCTATCCATCAAGACCTTAAATTGGTCAAAGTGACTTACCATGTATCATTTAATAAGAGCCAAAACCATTTAAGAGAGAACCAATTAATATATATTTATAAATTACCCTACAGTGGAGTAAAAAATTCCCTTGTTCTCCTTCATATGTTTGAGAAAGATCTATGTAGAATCCTCTAATATATGGATCTTTACCAGTGAACCTACTATAAAATAAAATGCCTTACTTGCAAGAGTTCACCCCATTTGAGGGATCTTCTTATTTTGAAATGTTATAGCTATGGTTATGTTCTCTTATACTAGTGTTGTTGTTTAGATAGATAATGACCAAACTAATTCCCTCATATATCATATTAATTGTGTGAGGCTTGATTCCACTTATTTTAGGATATATAATGATGCTAGGATTCTCTATAATAGGCCAAAATGAAAATCATATTGGTCTTATATATGATGATAAGGCTTAACCTAATTCACATTGGGTTCAAATGTTTTTTGTACATGATATTAAACTTTATTGTATAGGTCATCGCTATACTATATTAAACATTAGAACATTTTTTCACCCTTGTCACATGATGTTAAACCGCACTACATGTGGCCTACCATACATTATGTCCCAAGATATTCAAGATAGTCTATTAGTGAGACCTATTTTCTGCACACAATATAAAAATCAATGTATGAGTTCCAAGTATATGTTCTTTTCCATTCATCATGTTGCATTGAGAATAAAAAATACCCCCATATCTTAAGAACTATGTGTGGATTGATTCATGATGCTTCAGGATACATAGTGACACTAAGATATTCTATAATAGGCTTAACTATAAGTTCCAATCAAAACCCACCTCATCTAGGCACATAAACCATCATTTGAGGATTTATCCCTTTACTCATCACTATGTTAGGGTTATCGCATTTCACACACAAGTTAAATTTTCATAAATCTCCCCATATAGAGGTCCTTGTCATATAAAATTAAACTATAAAAGACTAGAGTCTTTGTTGCATATGTTAAACTAAATGATACATGTTTCACCATGAATGACCACAAAATACTTAGATCATCCCATTCCATGGGTCTAATTTTATTTATGTACAATTGAAATTGATATAATAGTCCCCATATTTTGACTCTTTATCCAGGAAATATAAAAAAATAAAATTCAACCCCATGTTAGATATTGATCTTCATAGGGATATTTTTTATTAAAACCAAATGTGTATTGATTCTAATTGGCATATGATACATAGTGATTCCTATATCTTTTATCTTAGGAATAACCATAATTTATATTAACTTCCTCTCAATCTTAATATGATGTTCTCCATTCATGATTGGTTTTATCTAATAATCCCTATACTAGGACCTTATAAGAACTATTTGAGTCTTTATTTTTGTTATTATAAGATACAAAATGACACCTGGATTCCCTATCATTATCCCATATATATGTTCCAATAAAAACACTCCTCATCTAGGTGCCTAAATATTCATTTTGATGATTTATCCTCTTATATGACATTGAGGCAGGGTTATCTCATTTTGTACATATTCTATATTTATATATAGCTCCCCATATGGATTTACTTATTGTATGGAATTAAACTATACAACACCTGAGGCCTTGTTGTATGATGTTAAACTACACAACATATGGTCCACATAATATGACCCTAAACTGCTTAGAGTAGTCCATTCCATGTGACCTATCCTCTATGTATTAGTGAGATCTACATGTGACCCTATAAAATATGGATATGTCTCTATAAAATTATTCAAAGATAAATTTATTCCTTATTCAATGGATTCATCTTAATATTGTATCCCTTCGTCCACTTCATGTTTTCCTTCGTAGATTCACCATTGAGGTGAAGCTATTTTATTTTGTGCATAAGTCATATTTTCATAAAGCTTCCTATATATAAGTCATCATCATATGAACTTAAACTCTATAATTAATTATTCCTCTTGAAATGATGTTAAACTTAATGACATATGTTTACCTAGTATAACTTTAAACTACTAAGAGTGACCCAAATTACTTACATGAGAGCCAGATCCATATAAGGGTGCACGAAATTTGTGACCCTACACTTGGAAAAATTTCTCCACTTACCCTAAAAAATCCTATTGTTTGGGTTCCCCAAATTTATATTTTATTATACATAGGGGAATTTACCTAGAAAAAACCATAGGACCTCTTCTAGTTCTTATTCATTCCAGGGTAAAATTCCTATATCTGGGATATAATATAGATCTATGTAGGGAATATCATTTATAAGGAATCTGTGTGGATTTATTCATATTATTCCATGATATGTAGTGACGTCTAATTATATACTTCATACCAAGATACAAATCATAATCCATTTCCACTAATTTATAAATCATTATTACATCCCAACCATGATTGATACAAGACTCTAATTCCTCCACCAATTTTTGAATTTTCCTTTTACACTAGTCACACTTCATGCCCTATGTGTTTTGGATCACCATAAGCCTTTAATGGATATTAGTAACGAATATATTATAATCCAAGGGAAACCTATTATTAGTTATGATATTTCCATTTACATATTCATCCCTACCATCTTGGGGGCTGTTTTCATCCCAAGGAGAAGATTCTCTAATCCCCACATTCCCTTCACAAAATTATCATGTAACTCATAATTCCAATGTGTCTAGTGGTCATCCTCAGTATAATTTTATCATACCATAACTCTTTGATTCAAATTACTCAGGTTAGTATTTATATCACCATTTATTACCTCTTCAAAAGGCTTTGGGTTCTCTTAGATATGGAGCCCCATATGGGTTGTTATAATATTCCCTTCATTGAAATGTTAGTAAAAACACTATGACCTTAAACTATGTGCACCCCTACAAGATAGCATATATTTTCATAGTAATTTTCATTCATGTTATATTTTTTCCTTTCCATTTCTAGATATATTATCTCACCTTTTGTTCCAAGCACTATGACCTTAAAATACATGCTCCTCCCTCAAGGATATATATAATAGCACACGGTTTCTAGTCACACTAAGCTTATCTCACCCTTATTACTATACAAGCCCCTCATCTTTTAGTATAAGATGTATGAGATTAAACTCTAATCCTCAATGATATAAATGGTAAGATCCTTGAACTGCAAATGAAATAGTTATAAAGGCTTATCAGGTAAAAAATTCATAAAATACGACTTGAGTAAAACTCAAGAATCTACTCACTAGTTCATCCATTTTCATGACTTAGTGAAAATTAGAGTGAAAGATAAAAACTAAAAAAATATTATGGGCTCCACTATACGGTCCTATAAAAATACAATATATGCTTTTTGGATCCACTTATCTAGAAAAAAGTTAGAGAAAACCCTATATTATTTCTCTTTCATACATGATCAAGAAATTTCATGTTATATCCCTTTGAATTGAAGATGTGGTCAATGAATAGTGGAATGAATACTAGGGTTATAAAACCCCTACTTTATACAATTCTCTCTATAGACTAACTTCATTCCTCAAGAATACGAGTCTTCCAAAACCTTCATGGCCATCGATAATGAGCACATTCAGCTCCAAGAGACACCCCTACTTAATAATGATATGAGTGCTTCCATATTCATCCCTAACAACTAGGATCATGATTTAATACAAAGAATAAGGTACTATAATTATTTTATTCCTCAAAAACATTCTAGTGTAACCCCCCATTTGAATAAGGACAAATATTATCCTCAACATTCTCACCTCATATCCTCATTTCCTAATTCAAATATCTCGAGTTATGATTTACACATCCCACAATTCTACTATTTTAGTTGATTTTAATACCCTCAATGTTACACATTTATGAATTATTCCTATTTTTGAAGAAAGAACATGACCAAATATTCTTGGAACCATTTTTTTTCCTCATCATATGACCATACATCACATGACCCAATGGTATGATCACCACATCCTTAAACTATGTTTCCCTCTACCTGGGATAGTATATGTTAGTATTAGGCTCTCATTCACATAAATTTATCACCCTTACCTATCTATATAGACTATATTATAATTTTTGTCAAATATATTCGACTTTAAATATTATATCCATTAGTTAAATATGTTAAAACCTAAATTCTATCTACATTGGTACATCTTATATGACCTTAAACTTCCCAAATAAAGAGACATAATACTCGCTAGGTTAAAAACCCACAAAGGGTAACTTGGGAAAACTTTTATCCTCATATCACTAGGAATTTTCCATATATATCCCATAAAACATTGAGTATTTGAAAAGGAAAAATAGTAAAATACTTTTTTAGTTTGAAAACCTCTAAAGGGAGGCCTAAGAAAAAGTTGAGTTCTTACTCAATGAGTCTCCCTAATTTTAGTCTTAGAAAAAACTTAAGAGAAAAGTAAGATATAAAAGGTTTTTGGGGTATACTATATGACCCAAAGAAGAGTCATGTCATGCTCTCTAGTTCCTTGTAACAAGGAAAAAATTATATCACCCTTATGATCACCATATATTGGTCTATATTACTGTTCCAAATACGCAAAATCATAATTTTAGGGTACTTGATCCCTTTTGAACATTGAAACCCCTTTTCCAAAACCCCACTTTGGATTTTAATAATGGAGATCCACATATTTCTCATATCCAAATTGACCAACTCTAGTTTATTGTTATGGGGAACATGCCTCCATATTCATCCCACTTATTGTTGGATGTGCACTAAAATAATATGCATATGATGTATTTGAATTAAGGGAACATTTTTTACAATTAATAATTAATCTTGAGCTTAATTATATGTTTGTAAAAATTTAGTGTGGTGTGTATATAATTCTAATAAAGACTACACTTCCTAAAAATTAATGTGATTTATCTATTGGGACTTTCACTATATCATCCTTGTATGATCTTCAATGGTTATAATACAATATGAATGGATTAAATTTAGATTGTGTGTTCATTGATGGAATTAAATGAATATTACACAACATTAAATAATGTATGTGCTACATTATGATTTGAGGATATTTAATGAAGATCATTAGGTATAATATTTATAATGGGTATGGGTTCCCTTTGTTGGGTGTCTATTGATGTGGGGATATGATCATCGGTTTCATGAAAATATTTCTACAGCTCTATTCCTTCCAAGATGTAGTTTATCACTAGGTGAAGGATCTATCACCCCTTATATGTTTATGGATCCTTTTATTGGAGTAATACCCTTATAGGTAAGATGATTTCTTCTTCTACTAAGGTGTTATTTATTAATCATAAAATTAAGAGTAAAATATGGATTACACATCACTTCTAGTGTACCTTGTTTATGTTCTTAATTTCCATTACATGTTAATATTTTAATATATAGATAATTTAAAATTATGGGTCTTATTCCATTACTATAGATTATACGATGATCCTCAAAACCCATTAGTGGCACCCAAGGCATCTTTTACTACATTTCAATATGTTTCTTTAAGGTTTTAGTGAATAACATGCATACCATATAATAACTAATTTTTACCCACTTAACATTACATTAAATTGTTAAAATAATGTTAAGATGGTCCCTGATATTAAATTTTAAAGCCAATGTATCATGTGAAGGAAACTAACATTATGTTAAATGGTTAACATAATATCAGGGGGGTAAGTGTAGTGTACGCTATTGGATAGAATATCCCACATTGCACCACAAAAAATAGAGTATAATTTTTCATATACTTAAAAATACATTGTATGAAAAATTATCGACTGCTGAAAACCAAAAATTATGTTGAGTGTCAACATAATGTTAGATACCCTTCCATGAAATGACTTTTAGTGTTAATGTATTATCATGTGAGGCATTCCACCTTGACACTATGTTGTGTGATAATGTAGTGTGGGGTGATATCACGACACTACTTTATGAGACAACATAGTTTGAAGCACTAAATTAAAATTACATTTAAGATCAAAATATTTTCAAGTAAAAGTATAAAATAAAAATGAATTAAATTTATTATTTTATTAATTTATCTTATATTTTATAAATTATTTATAAATTATAAGTGTTAGGAATAATAAAATTTGATTTTTTAAGCCTAAATTAAATATTATAAGTTTATATTTATATCTCCTATTTTTTGAAATTAAATAAAATGATTATTCATTTTTTTAATTCCTTTATATTATTATTTAGTGATTTTTGAAAAAAATATGAATATTAAGTATGAAACATTTATGTGATAAATTGAATTTATGAGATAGATCCCTACATTAAATGCTACATATGACTCTATAAGATTTATTTTTCATTTACCTTGATATTGATTTGAAATTAAACTTATATTCTTGAATATATTTATTGTGAATAGTTTGTGCATATTAGTTTTTATAATTATTATGAATTAGATTTTTAGTTAAGTAAAGTATCCCTAGGTAGAGGGACCTTGGGTCAGAATTCCCACTATCCTAGAGGCCTATGCATTATTCTAGAAAAGTAGGGATTGTCTATCTATTCCTTTGGGGTTACTCATGTAGATATTATCAATATCATTTAATTATAAACCATTACATGAAGAGTTAATATAATTTATACATAATATGCATATGGATATGCATGAATATATTTGGATTCTATATTTGGGTGAGTAACACAAACAATGGGTTATGTAAGTGGTTACACTTTAAGGTGGTGTGGACATATTAATTTAGTAAAACTAATTAGGATTCCAAAACTAAATCATTATAAACGTTCATTCATGAATAGGAATGAGACATGAGAATATATAGATTACATGAGATGTAAAAATTTTGAGTTTAATACACATATGATTTATATTAAATTAGAGATAATTTAGAAAAACCCTCAAATACTAAGTTTGAAATTCCTTCCAAAGAAAAACTTGTCAAGATCTTGATCATACAATTGTGTAGTTTCATGTTAAAGATGAGTAGCCTTGGATTATCATATGTAAGGAAAACATGTAATGAGGTTACCCCAATGGTTAGAGTCTTGATCATGGTGTTGGTTTTGAGTTTCACTAGTTAGAAAACCCTAAAAATTAGGATATTGTAGGAATATATTTGAGTGAATCCATATGATAGATTTGGATAAAAAGTTATCCACTAAAATATCTAAGAATAACAATTTTTGTGATTGGTATGATTAACTAATAAAATAATTATGTTTTGAGATGAATGAAAAATTAGACTCATTACATTGTGAAATATGGATCTTGGATCACTAAATGGATATGATGTATATGGTTATCATTTTTAGTGGGAGTGATTTAATTAAAATTTCTTTATGAAAATATATAAAACCTGATACCCACTAATATTTTTTTAGATCATAGATTACTTTACAATAATAATTTTGAGATCATTGATATGCATGACCTATAAAATAGTTGGAAATTAGTATATAGGATTTTATTTTAAAAGATAATCATAATAGGAAAATTAATTTGAATGTAATATAGATAAATTTCACCAACTTTATCTCACAAATACTAAATATCAAGTGCGTGTCAGATATTTGTGAAAAAAAACATAGACTTAGAGATATAAGAGAATTGATAAAGGGTGAATTATATCTCTATGTCAGTAATGGATAAATATTTACTACATTATAGTTATGATCTAAGTCTACCTAGTGGAGTAATACTAGAATTAGAGAGCTGCCATCATTTTCCCACTATAAATAGAAATTTTATTTACCCATATTGTTTGGAAAAGATGAAATTTTTATTCACTATTTAGATTAAGACTTGTTATATACATAATAATAAAATGTTTTAGGGTATTAAGAATATGGTAAATAGTCTATGCATTCTAGTTATGTATAATCCTATTAAAACATTCAAAATAAGAGGGTTGAGGATGATTATAATCCCACCCACCTTTAGGATTTCTGCCTTAGATACATAAGTGAGAAATTAATTTAAGAAATATATAGTGATGGATTTTTGGAATCATTCAATTATAAATCATTTGATATGTGAGAATCTTATTTATGTGGAAAAATGACCAAGGAAAATTTTATGAGAAAATTTAAAAGGGTTGGTGGATTATTAGATCTCATAATTAGTGCTATATTTAGACTAATGGGCATACCAAAAAGTAGTGGTTTTATGTATTTTTTTACCTTTACCGATTAATTTAGTCAGAATGGTTGTGTGTTTCTAATGAAATACAAATATGAAACTTTTTAAAAGTTCAAATATATTCAAAATTAAGTAAAAAATAAATTGGGAAGAGTATTAAAATTCTTCAATAGAATTAGGGAGGTGAATACTTGGGCCATGAATTTATAGATCATATTAGATATTGTGCAATTATTTCACAACTCAATCCTCTTAGATCCCCAAAATATAATGATTTGTCTAAAAGGAGGAATCATTACTTGTTGGACATGGTTTGATCAATGATGAGTCAATGTGTTATTTACATTTCATTTGGGGGATATGATCTAGAAAATACTGTATTCTTGCTAATACATGTTCCATCTAAAGAAATCATGAAAACATCATATGATATGTAGACCGAGAAACATCCTAAATTGAATTTCAGGAGGATATGGGGTTGAAATGAACTTTTATGATGATTTAATTCTGATAAACATGGTTTCAAGTTCGAAAATTCTTATTTATTAGTTATTCCATGGAAACAATGAGATATTATTTCTATAACCCTATTGAACAGAAAGTGTTTTTATTCTGATATGATACTTTCCTTGAGAAATAGCATATAATTCAAGGTGTTAGTATTAGAAATGTTGAACTTAGAGAAGTTCAAGAACAGAAATCATAAAGTATTCATGAGATGGAAGTTGAGTTGGTTAAAGAGTTATGGAAGAAGAACCAACTCATGTTGCACAAAAACCTCCAAGGAACGAAAGGATTCATCAGGAACCTAAGTGATATTGAATTCTCATGGAAAATGATGATTAATTAATGGACATAATATATGAATCTACTACCTACCACGAGTCTATTGATATTTGTGATTATAATAAATGGTTAAAAGTTGTGTAAATTGAAATGAAATTCATATACACTAACAAATTTTGGAGCTTGTTGGATTCACTTGAAGGGGTAAGACCCATCGGGTTCAAATGGTTTTTTTGCTACAAAACTGATATGTATGGTAGAGTTTTGACCTATAAAGAATTTATAGTGGTGAAATGTTGCAAGAAAATTCATGGTAATAACTATGAAGATAGGTTTTCACATTTTGTGATAATATTTTAAATTTGTATATTTATCACCATTGTAGCTTACTTTGATTATGATATATATCAAATGGATATTAAAACTAATTTACTTATAAGGAATTTCATCAAGGATGTGAATATAATGAAACCAAAAGGTTTTTAAGTTCTAAATGATACTGCTAAGTTATGTAAGATGTAATAGTTTATTTATGGATTGAATAGATATTATCAAAGTTTGAATATCTAGATAACAGATGCAATTAAAGAGTTTAAAGATGATTCATTTAGTGGGAGTGTTGTATTTTTTTTTCTGATATTTCATTTATAAGAAATACTAGTTATTGGAATCAATATTATTACTCTTAAATATATGAATATGTGGTGGGTTAAATAATTCTAGATGAATGAAATGGGAGAAGAAACCTATATACTAGGTATGAAGATCTATATAGATAGGTCTAAGGGGTTTCTTGGACTTAGTCATATCAAATACATTAGTAAAGTGATAAAGTATTTTATAATGGAGAACTCTAAGAATGGGTCTTTATTAGTATTGCATGGAATGAATATTAAGAAGATTCAGGATCCTTATAAATAGTTAAAAAGGATGGATAGAGTTCCCTATGAATCTACCATAATATCTATCTTGTATACCATGTTGTGTGCTCAACCCGATGTCACCTATTCTCTTAGCATAACTAGTATATAGAATACAATACTAGTGAGTGTTAATAAATTATTATGATGAACATCTAGAAGTACTTGAGAAGGAGTAAGGATATATTTTTTGTGTTTTGAGGAGAATATGAGATCTGTGTAAAAGGTTAAACATATGAAAGTTTTCAATCTGACAGAGTTGATATGAAACCTCAATTTTGTTTCAGGTTTTACCTAAATAGTGGAACTATCACTTACAATAGTTCTAAAAAATCTACTATATCATACCTAAAATAGAGTTAGAATACATTACTAAATTAGATGCTGTAAAGAAATTTATTTGAATTTGAATGTTTATCTCTAAACTTGGAGTGACTCCTAGAATTGAGAGAGTAATTGAGCTTTAATGTTATAAAAATAGATCCATTTCTCAGGAAAAGGAACCCTAGTCCCACCATAGGACCAATAAAAGTATTCAAAAATACCATCTCATAATTGAGGTAATTGATAGGGAAATGTGAAGATCTCTTGGGTGGCTAAAAAATACAATGTAGATAATCCACTAATGAATCCATTACCATAACAAAAATAAGATGGTGTTGTTAGATCTATTGATATTTGATACTTTAGAGATTGGTTATAACATATGAAAGATATATCATGTTATTATAATAAAGGTATTCTCAATTTATCATTCATTCATGAGTACTGTGATTTATTTTACATGAACTATGATGCCCCGAACTCGTGCTCCTAGATATGGTTCCATAAAGACATGATTTATATACTCACTTTTATACCAGTTGTAAATGTCCAAATTTAACCATAATATAATTAAAAAAATCAATAACGATTATTTCATATCTTATATTTTGAGGATCTTTTCAGGTTTAGAGATTTAGATAATTAAGACAAAATAATAACTAGAAAATCCTATGTTCTTTATATCACATAGAAATTTTTTTCACTATATATGAAACTATTTAATCCATAATGTTTATTAAAAATATCCCATAAATTAGTTCACTTGTTCTATCCTTTGAAACATGTCACGTGTACTAATTTTCTTTATAACCTGGGGAAATGGAAAGATAAGAAGGGGAAAACTCAAATTCTTAGTAAGAGAAAACATATAACTAAGGAAATAATGTTATAAACATGGAATTAATATTATGGTAGGAATAAGAAAATCAAATAGGCCATAATTAACTTGAAATTGAGATTATTATCTACCCAATATAATAAATGAAAACATTGATATCAAGAATACCAATCTCATACCAGTGGAATGCGTAATTCCAAACATAAAAAACATGTTATAAAGATCTTGTACCAAGACACTTATCATATTATGGGGAGAGGTATACAGAATAACCCAACCTACTTTGTCTCATGAGGCCTTTCGATGCATCAAGGGGATACATATTTCTCTGCTCCCACCTGTCATCTGATTAATTACAATGAATTCACCATAAGAGTAAAAATAACTTTTCATACCTTCCCTAAGGAACCTCTTAATGAATAAAAACATGGTTATAAATATAATGGAATTTACGAAATTTCAACATATAATCAACCTATGTTAGTATTCAATAATCACCATGAATATAAATACTTTTCCCAATGTCAATAAATTGAATAACATGGTCATAAAATATATAGAGAAAGAATATTTATGGTTAAAAAATACATATCCATATTTCTAGTAATCATCCTTATTGTAATTATAACATATATAATTCCACTACTTTTCTCTATGTCAATAGAATAACATTCTTTCTAGGTAAAAATCATCTAATCTGAATTATGTAAAATGTGATGTTCACATCGTATAGAGAAATGAATATATGAATAATTAAATAGTAAAATAACATGATCATAAGACATCCATAGAAAGAAGGAATATGGTTTTAAAATAACTAAACCTTGATATAACAAAGTAAACTTATAAGGTTTTTGACAAAGACGAAAATCATCCTCAAAAAAGAATTCTTTGAACGATATCAAAAAATAAGGGATCAACAATAAAATTCTTGGATACTGTGAATTTAATCCCCCAAATTATGATATATATATATATATATCATGAAACATAAACCCCCTTAGGGTAAATACTTTTAAAATGATAAGGTAAATGGAAGTGAAAACATAAAATATATTTTAGAAATTTTTTTCCAATAATATAAAATACAAATTAACATGTCACTTTTAATGGTGGAATAAAATCTTTTGAAAAAATTTACTTTTAAAAATAATCTCCAATAATAGATCCTTGAAAAGATATAAAGTTTATCTTGGATAAATGAGGAGTTTAAGAAAAAACAAATGAAAGTAAAGGGAACAAAACATTTTAATATTTTGAAAAAATACATTTGTTGAAATACGCATTATAAAAAGTGCTATAAAAATTTCATTGTTTTAGAAAATAATTTATCCAAAGAGGGATATAAAATAACATATAAAAGAATATTATAGTGGGATAACCTTGTTAGTTTTTAATAATATGAAGATACACAATATGGGGGTGAATTTTTCTCTTTTACAAATCCTGATAGATTCAAATTTTATCCTTATTTGTTTAATATAAAGATATGTAGTATTATATTATTTAAGAAACTTGTGTAGTGGAAAAATAGATAATAAGAACACAAAAAAAGCTATAATGGTTTAGGGTATAAATATCCCATAGTCTACTCCACCAACACTCTCTCAGCGAGCTTAGTGATTTTCACTAAATAGGTCCTCTTATCATAATACCTGCACAAATGAGTGCAGGCAGTTGACACCTTTACAAAAATTATTTTATTGGCCCATATGGTTCTTTTATAGGGAACCAAAATATCTATAGTTTAAAATGAGAAGCTAAAACTCCACCATGACAGAGTACGACCAGCCAATACACTAAGAAATCATGATTAATTGATTTGATAGAGAAACAAATTTAGCTCAAAATTATAGCAGCAACTAATAGATAATGGATCTTATTATTCATAGATAAGAGTCTTAAATAAATAAAAACTTTGAAGAGATCCTGGTCACAAACTATATTCAAGAAACACAATAACAAAACAATAGTAACATCAACAATAAAGTAACAGTCAAACAGAACAAGATCATAACATGTTTATCTCCAAATTATAGTTATTTAGAATAACATAGAAATTCATTTTTTTTTTCAAAAGATTCACTTTATGAATGATATAACTCTTGGTATTTGATAATAGAAACTCGATTTGTTTTTAGACAAAAAGATCTAAAAATATCATCTGACAAATCACGAGTATTAGAATTTAAAACATTCAAAGAAAGTCATAGATTCCCTTAGAAATTGGAATGATTTAATATATCTAATATGAACCTTTGAATATATATTTAAAAATCTATAAAAATATATTTAATTCTAGTGAGACCATTGCAAAAATCCCATAAAATATATTTATTTTAAACTCTATATTTGACCAAGTCAAACGTAGGGTTAAATTTGAAAGTGTAGTTGACAACGTATGGTTAACTTTAAAATGTTTGTTTATTGAACCATAAATTAGATTCATAAAAAGGATTTTTTTCTCTCTCAAAATTAAAGTTCTTGATACATACTTTTACAACAGTATAGGGTATCTAATCCATACATTTATTCTGAATAAAGGGTTTGAAAACCATACATTATGCCTATCAATGTAGGGTATGAACAATGTTTCAATACTACTTAAAAATAATATCCAGAATACTTTAGATAAAAACTTTATCTAGTAAATAAGATAAATTTATCAAAAAATATAATCCTGAAAAACACTTAATGTGATTTCATTATTAAAACAATCAAGGGTATTTGTGAGCATCAAAATCAACAAGATTCATAGAGTATTGTTGATACAATACTTGATCAACAATCTCCCCTATTTTGATTATAAAAAACCCATATATCATAAACTTATAGAAAATATGGGAAATGAAAACACGAATAAAATATATTCTTAAAGAGATATGAAAAAAATTTAGTTCTCATTTAAAGTTTTATAAACTATGGATAAAAAATTAATATTACAAAAAGTGCATGTTTACCAAACTAAAGAGATTTATTTTAAATATTTAAATTGTTAATTTTTTTATTCTTCTTATTTAATATATTATAGTCAAAAGTAATTTTGTTACCCAAATTTTCTCCCCTGTTTTCTGATATAAAAAAGAATGTATAAAAATATGGTATATAACATAGTTAATGCAGATCAAAACTAGTAAGAAATGTTTTTTTAAGATAAGATAAAAATTATTCCTATTTAATCAATAAAGGTGGATAGATATCAATAAATAAATAAACATAATTATATTAAAGAAAATAATTTCATTAATTTTTTTTATGATTATAAGAAATATTTTGCTTAAAAAGTTAAGAAGAAGTATTTAATGATGGTGAAGGTTTAAGTTCAGATAAGTTGTCATATGTGAGTAAAGTTCAAAAACCAATTGAATATCCTTGACCTCTACCATTATTCCTTTAAAAATGTAATTAAACATATCATCCAACTATTTAATCAAAATTTTTGAGTCCTATACAATTTTCAATTTTTCATCCAAATTAACATTCAAAAATTCATTGATAGTCTCTAGATACTATACAAACATCGCCAACATATCACTAAAATGATTGAGAAGGCTTATAATACTGAGATCATCAGATGTTAACCTCTTGAAAAGATCTTTTTTATTTTCCCTAAAAATGTGAATTGGAACACTATCAAACTAAAAACTCTGTATCCCATCATTTATAATAGATAAAATATCAACATTAGATTCAAACATCATTATTAAATCTGTAGAATTTGGATGACTATAAGTAGAAGCCCTCACTCTACTTGAGCTACTTATTATTGAATCAAATTAAATTCCCAAGTATTTCTTTAAATCACCAAAATATAACATTGAAATAGATTCTTCTTTGAGTTTCCCAAGATGGACAAACATTTCTCCCTAAAATGCATCAAAATATCTTATTAAAATAAATTTTTCTTAAAGGTTGTGTAACTGAGATTAAACTAATTCCAACTCCTCTTTTGGAACATTTGAACTCTTGATATCATCCAAATATTTTTAGACACTTCTAGCTCAATTTTAAAGGTTTAATTCTATTATTTAATTTAATTATATTTGAAAACCAAATATTAAATTTGATTATTTAGAGAATGAAAGGATTCCTCTTCTTGAATTCCAGATATCTTTCAAACTTCAACTATATTTGAGGATAAAACACCATTCTTCTCACTGGAAGATGATGAAAATGGACTATGAACTTCAATTTTATTATAGGATTCAATATCATCCATTTCAAAATATTTTTCATTAGCATATACTATCTGTTTTTATATTATATCATTAGTTTAAACCACTAATTATTACACTTTCTCACCATCTTGAGCATTCTATTCAACTTAATTTTCTACATGAGCCTCAGTCTCATCTCTATTCACAATTGGTTTTTCAAAATAATTAGTTGTTACTACTATAAAAAATAGTTGTTCAATTTTTGAAACCATAGATTATTGTGATTGAAATTTAGGTTATACTCATTATCTAGGAATTATTATAAGAGCCTCACTATCAACTTATTCTGTGGGTTTCTTAAAAATAATTATGGACATCTATTACAGTAGGTGGTTCACTGACTTCAACCCCAAGTCTTATACATGTTTCTTCAGAAACACCCTTATTATAGTTTCTCCAACTTATTCACCATGAAGCTGTATTAGTCCTACTGAATTTTGAGTACCTTTATCCCATGAAAAGGATCACTAAATACTTGTTTATCATCAACAACAACAAGAATCAGATTCCCTTTCAAGGTGATCCAAAAGAAACTAAATTTCCTTAAGGTTCTAGCAGAAATAATATTATTGTGATGACATCTAATGACCATATTAATTTCATGAATTGTAATCTTTTTATACAAAATCAAAGAAATAATACTTCCATATAGATAAAATGGCATTCTATCCTCTTTTTGATAGAAATAATGCTTATAACTCAACATATATCTACGTAAATTCAACTTTATGTCACTTAACATCAAAAAAATGATATACATATCTGGAAATATAATTTTCTCTAACTCAGAAATCATTGGAAATATTTTAGATTGAATAAATTTGACTAGTATATTTTGGTCAACTTATATATCTTTTACAAATATCTTTCATACTAGGGTGGATCCAAAAAAGAAATAATATACTCATATTTATGGTTCTAATATCTAATAGATTAAATATTAAAGATAAAAAACCCCTTATTAGAGACATTGAAAAATCTTGTCTATTTCTACTGAAGAGTCTAAAAACTCCATATTGTTTACCTTTGAGGAGATGAAATCCTTTATGTTCCTAAAACTAAATCAGACATACTCATAAAAATATATTTCTTCATTTTAAAAAACACACTATTTATTTTCACCATTAAAAATATATTCTAAAACTTGAAAATATAAATATTCCTTAATAATAGATTCACATGAAATAACCAATCAAATCTGACAAACATCCCTTGAAGAATTCATCTATCATATCTAAAAGTGAATTGGTGCTTAGATCTGCTCGTTTTTCCTTCCTCTATTCTCTTTTATCCTTTCCATTATAGAAAATATGAAGGTTTTAGGTTCATACTATAGGGGTTGGATGAGAAATTGAGATCTCTAAAATTGAGATGGTTCAACATTGAGGGAGAGAGAGAGAGAGATAGATAGAGAGTTTCTGATAGTTTTTATTGGCGTTGGTTTGGTTTATCAAGCCAAAATACTCAGATTAATAATTATAAATTTTAATTTTGAAAGGACGTGTTTTCAAAAAGAGTAATAAATACACAATTTATTAAATAAAAAATAAATTAATAATAGTTGAAAATAAAGTATAATAAAAAAATAAAACAAAATTTAAAAATAATAAAAACTTTATTTAAAATAAAATATACCTAACTCCCATTAATAAATTAAAAACTATAAGTGAGAAGTGGTTTAGTGGAAATATCAGCAAGTTAATATTCATTATTAAAAAATTAAAAAGATATAAATTTTTTTCGAACTTAATATCTTAGAAAATGATGCCTTATTTTAATATGATTATTCTTTGAGTGACTTAGAGGATATTTTAAATTATTAAGTGCACTATTATTATCACATAAAATAGGAATATTATTGAAATTGAGTCCAAAGTCCAATAGTTTGTGTTACACCACAACACTTGTGCACAACAACTACCAGTACATATATATTCTGCCTCAGCTATTGAAAAAATAGCTGAATGTTATTTCTTACTTGACCATGAAACTGATGAATTTCTCAAAAAGTGACAAGTTCTTGAAGTAATCTTTCTATCTAACCCATATACCCCAAAATCAGAATCTGAATATGAGATTCAATTAAAATAAAAAGTTTTTGGTTAAATTAAATATTTAAAAATAGTTCCTTTAAAATATCTAAAAAATATTTTAATAAAAGTATGATGGGATTCATTTAGATTTTATTGAAATCTAGCACAAATATAGAAAAAAACATAATGTACAGTCTACTAGAAATAAGGTATAACAAACTACCAATCATACCTCTATATAACTTACTGTCAATTGGTTTTCTAGTTTCACCCAAATCAAGTTTTATATTACTACACTTGATATTTGTATAAGTTTTACTATTTTCTAGTCCAATTATTTTTTTCAATAAATCAATAATATATTTACTTTAATTTATAACATTACCATAATCTTTTTGAAAGATTTGAAAACTAAGGAAGAAATTTTATTCTATTATCAGACTCATTTAAAATTCCTTTTACAAAAGCTTTGAAAAATCATTACAATGATTTTTATTAGTTGAAAAAAATAACATCATATATATAAATTTATACTAATAAAATAACAAAACAAACAATTTTATTAAATAGAGTAGTATCTTCCAATCCCAAAGAAAATACATTTTCTAGTATAAAATAACTTAATCTTTAATCCAATCTCATGATGTTTATTTAAGGCCATAAAGAGATTTAATAAGTTTGAAAACTGAATTTTGTAGAAGGATATTTTCAAAACCTAGTGGTTGTTTAATATAAACTTCCTCCATTAAATATACATTTAGAAAAACTAATTATACACCCATATAATATAATTTAATATTCATATATGATTCATAACCTAAAAAGATTATAATAGATTATAATCTAGAAACATGTGCAAATATTTCATCATAATGTATTTCTTCTCTATAATTATATAATTTAACTATTAATCTTTATTAATTTCTTGTAATTAACCCTTATTTATCTTACTTATTTCTAAAAACCCGTTTGGTTTGGATGGACTATAAACTAATTCCCAAAATTTGTTTCTTATAAACTAATTAAACTATTATTTCATGTTATTTATCTAAATTTCATCTTTTAATAATTACTCTATAGTTTTAGTTTCTAATTAAGATACAAATATATATAATTCAGAAATATTTCCTACATTCTTTTTTATCCAAACTTTTTTTATCTAGATTTTTTATTTCCGTTTACAAATGATGGTCCTTTAAGGTTCTATATTGTCTAGGTAAGACTCTTTTAGGTACACCAGTTTCATTTTCTTTTGTAATGGATAGAATTTAATCATATTCTAATTCAATTTAAAAATAATTTTTAATAGATTCAATTATTACATTATATAAATAATTTTTTACTTCATCTATTTGAGTTTTTTTGTGATCAAAAGAATCACTTTCATAAAACTAGACATGAACAAAATCTTTAACTATATATGAATTTTTATTATACACTCTATAAGATTTAAAAGTAGTAAAAATATCCTATAACAATTCCTTCATCATCCTTTGGATCAAATTTACTAAGGTTTTTCTTAGTATTCAAGATATACACCTTTCATCCAAACACTTTAAAGTATTTGACCTTAGGTTTTATGTTATTCCATAATTCGTAAGATATCTTTTTAAAGAAGGGTATTATCAAAAATATATTCATGATATGAGAAGCTATATTGAGATATTTTATGAAAAAATAGGTAGGAATACTATCTTCATTTAGCATAGTTATTTCCATATTTGAATAGTCCCATTTCTTCTTTCTATAATTCCATTTTGTTGAGGTGTTCTTGGAGCAGTAATGGTGTGTTTAATTCCTAGGTCTAAGAAAAAATAATTAAATTATTTATTCTAAAATTCTCCACCATGATCACTTCTCAATGAACTAATTTTAAAATAGTTTTCAATTTGAAAAATTTTACAAAATCTTACAAAAATAAAGAAAACATCACTTTTAGGTTTTAGAAAATAAACCAAAGAAAATTTGGAAAAATCATAAAATAAAAAAATATATATATTTTATAGATAATATTTACACTATTAAAGGTACAAAAAAATCCATGTGGAAATGTTATAGTGCATTAGATGCAGTAACCTTATTAATAGATTTAAAGGTTGATTTGTGTTTCTTTCCTATTTGGCATGCATCAAAAAATTCATCACTATCAAATTTAAGACTAGGAAAATCAGAAACTAAATTTTTATTAGATAATATATACAATTACATAAATTATAGTGTCTAATTATACTATTCTAAACACATGATTCATTCGTAATATCAATTAAAAAATTCAATTTTTGTTCACACAATAAATTATGATCCAAAGTATAAACATTTTCATTTTTGGATTCTTTAATCTTAAGAAATTTATCTTTAAAAATAGTGAATGCATTATAAGAGAAATCAGTATAAAAACCATCATCAAAAGTTGAGAGATACTTATCAGATTGTGCTTCAACCCATGAACATATAATAATTTATTGATAGAAATTGATTTTCGATTTCTAACTGATCTAACTCCAAATTTTGTTATTTTTCATTATCATAAAATGTAACTAGGCCTACATCTAATTTTGATAATGTATAAAAATTTTAATAGTGTTCACTCATGTATCTTGATCCTACACTATCTATATACCATACCAAATTATTATTCATGTGACCTTTTTACAAAAAAAAATTTAAATAAAAGCTTGTTTTGGAACCACAATTTTCTTGGATCTAGTTGTGTCAGCGAGCAAAGTTCCGGGTAACCAGATTTTTAAAAAATTTCGAAAATTTATAGAACTATCTTTAGACATATTTCTAAAAACAAAATCCTTTTTATTCTACTAATTTTGGAATTTCTCAAAAAAAAATTAGTAGAATACTGAAATTTAATTACACAATAAAAATAGGTGACTCTTGGTATGTTCTTATTCTTAGAACTAAGTAAAAAATAATTTCTATATAATTTTTTTCTCTCTCTCTATTTCTATGGATTCCATATTTCTCATTTTTATGAATGTTTTTACCCAGAATATAATTTAGAGATTCTTTTCTCATATTCAATATTCTGGAAGCACTTTTGAACAAATATTCTTTAGCATGTAAATATTTAATTATATTTTCATTATTAGTTCAGTTTGAGGTAGATTTGAAAATTTTTATTTTAAGTACAAGTGTTATTTTAGCATGAAATATTTTTTATTTAAAATAAAATTTTAAATATTTTTTACTGATTTATGATTTTCACTAAATATTTACACTTTTCTTCAAACATTGAATAGTAAATAGCTAATTTATTATTAGATCAACTTTCAGAATCATACACAGAGGAATAGTAAGATTATACCTCTTCTTATTAATTATCCATAAAACATATATTTTCTTTTATATTGATTGAATATTTTTCTTAATCAATTTTATAATTACTTCTGGAGTCCTCATAGATGCTCTAAGTAGCCTTTATAGATTTTCTATATTTGTGTTAATAATCAGTTCTCATCTAAAACTTCATTTCTTTCTTTTCAATTTTTCTATTCTCTTATTTTAGTTGTGGAAAATCATGTATGATATATAAAATTTTCTTGTATTCATAACATCTTACTTATTTAAGTCCTCAAGTATCTTTCTTGATACTGTTGATGTAATTTTTTAAGACTGTATTCTTATTATAAAATTTACTAGATCTTCTGGATAGATGATCTAGTTCAATTCTAGAATCTGAACATTTTGAATCATTTGAGAGTACAAAATCCTCCTTTTATTTATTTTCATATTTTTTGTGTAGTAACATTAGGATTAGTATTATCCCTTTTTATAATCCTATGTTATCCAACTTAATATTTCATTTCTACTTCATATATCATTTGTGTTCCAATTAACTGTTTCCTTATTAGCTGTGAGACTAGAGTGGATTGTCTGATTGTAGTAGATATCCCATTCCATTTATAGGGTAATACTTGTCGAAATTTTCATGATTGATCTGCTCGTTTAATTGGTTCTCCCAAGGCAACAACACTATTGATGATTTAGGTCAATCTTTTATTCATCCGAGTGATGATTTCACCATCATACATTTTGATATTACTTAATTTCATCTTTGAAGTGTTGTGTCTTAATTTTTTAAAATTTCTAGTTCTTTTCTAAGTAACAAGGATACTTTTCCATATCTTATAAGAAGCAGTGCATCGAGATATGTGATTAAATTCATTTATACCAGGTCCACATATAATAGAATTCATGTCTCTTTAATTGACATCATACTCAACTTATTTAGCATCATATCATTTTTTTGGGTTCTTCAGGTATTTCATGAGGTTTGAAAATATTCATTTAAACTTTTAATCCAAGATTAGTCTAATAAACAATCATGTAATCTTTCCAGCATCCATATTTATCACCATTAAAATAATGAGCATGGATTATGGACATTCCTTCTTTAAGTTCTATCATTGATATCTATCTTCATATAGACCTTTACACATGATTACTAGATCTTATCAGATTTCCTCAAAAGTACTTCTCTGATACTAATTGTTAGGTAATAATAATATAATGATACATAAGAGGGGGAAAATTGTGTTCTTTTACAAATATTGAAAGATTAAAATTTTATCCCTCTTTATATAATATGAAGATATGTAGCATTCTCTTCTTTAATAAAGTTATGCAATAGAAAAATAGAGAAAAAGAACACACAAATTTTTATATTGGTTTAGGGAACAAAAATCCAATAGTTCACTCCACCAATCCTCTATGAGAGAGCTTGGTGATTTTCACTAAATAGTTTCTCTTATTATAATACCTCCAAAACTGAGTGTAGGTAGTTAACACCTTTACAAAAAGTATTTTATAGGGACTTATAGTTCTTTTATAGGTAAAATATAAACCCACATATTAGAATTATAAGTTGACACTCCACCATAATTGAGTACAAGTATTTGATATTCTAAGAAATAAAAATTAATTGATTTAATTGAGAAATATATTTATTTTCTATTTTTAGTAGAAATTGATAGATAATGGATTTTATTCTTCATATATAAGAGTATTCAATAAATAATTGCTTCAAATAGATCCTACTTACAAATTATCCTCAAGAAATACAACAATAAAATAATATCGACAACAATAATAGAATAACATTCAAACAACAGAAGATCATAACATATATTTATCCAAATTTCATCTCTTTATAATAATAGATATGTTCATTATTTTCCAAAAAAAATTATTTCTAAATTATATAACTCTGGGTATTTAATAATATAATCTTTATTTTTCTTTTAGTCAAATAGATCCAAAATACCACCAGAAAAATAGCAAGTATTTGAATTTAAAACATTCAAATAAATTCTTATATTCCCTAAGAAATAAGAACAATTTAATCTATTGAACACAAGACTTTGAATTAGTCTTTAAGTAGTTTAAAAAAGATATTTAATTTTGGTGAGATCACTATAGAAATCCCTAAAAATATATTGATTTTAAACTCCATAGTTGACCAAGTCAAACATAGGGTTAGCTTTGAATGTACGATTGAAAACCTATGGTTAACTTCAAACATTGTGTTGTTGAACCATAAGTTAGTTTTAAAAATATATGGTTTCTTCACAAAAGTATGACTCTTAATACTTAATTTTATAATAATTTAGGGTATCTGATCCATACCTTTATTCCAAAAATAGGGTTTGAAAACTGTATGTTAAACTTACAAAAGTAGGGTATGAATAGTGTTTCTAGACAATCATGAACCACATCACGACTGTTTAAGTAAAATGGTGGAAATTGGAGTTTTTTATATCGGGTGTCTTTCAAGGGGAATTTTTTTATTTTATCCTCTCATGAGATCTTGGAAATATTTTATGACCACTATACAGGTCCTAAAATAGGGTATTTACTCTAGGATATGAGTTTGGTGGAATTCTAAGTCGTTATAATTTTGGCCAAATATTTAATATTTATTTAATTAAATATTATTTATTTGTGCATATTCATTTGGTGATATATTCTATTCAGAGAATTGGATTTGAATTCCAACTTTTTGGTGAGTCCAAAATGGGGGGATTTTTCTAGGCAGGACATAACCACATGTTGGGCACTGAGTCTTGGCCAGACCCCCTTTTCTTCTCTCTCTTCCTTTTATTTTTCATTTATTTTTTCCATTATTTTCTATTTTTTCGTTCCTAAATTGGTATGTAAAGGATGCACCCATGGTACTTCCTTCATACAAGAGAGAGGATAAATAGAGTATAAGGAGAGAATATGGAGAGAGGGAGAAGGAGGTGCTGTCGTGGAGCTCGTGTTGTGCTGGATCATCATGCGGGTGCTTCAGAATGAAAATAAGACCAAAGATTTGGTGGTTCTGCTCAATGGTTGTAAAGTTTTAATGTTTCTATCCTATAGTCTCTTATTTTTGTTGCCAGTGAGTTTCAACCTTGTTTTTGGGCTGTTGGGGACCCATCATGGGTTAATTTAGTGGTTTTCGGGCCAATCAGGGTGTTTTGAGGTATTTTGGTAGGTTCAGAGGGATTTCAATTTAGGAAATCTTGATTATACAACATCAGTTTTAAAGAAAACATGTTGTTTGTTCTTACTATTTGGGGAAGATGAGTTTTTGGGAACTACAAGCTATGTACCGATGGTATACGCGGTGTAGTGGGCTTCTGAGGTGTAGTCAAGTACTCAGCCAGACACCCTATGTAGGGGTACATGGCTGTGTAGGGTACCCAACCAGTGCCCATGTGTTGTGTATTCCATGTAGGCATACAATCACAGGAAGTGTACATTTCTAGGTATATAGGTAGGTACCCAAGCGGGGTTACACGCAATGTTCTAGTGGCACATTCCATGTACTTGGGTGTATTACACACCAACTGAGGCTGAAGTACACTAGAAGGTACCCATGCTGGGTTACATACCATTTAATAGGGGAAAACTCCCCGTAGTTTGGAAAATCACATGCTGAGTGAATGAAGGAACATGAATATGGAGGAACCTTTGGGGTACACACAGTGTACCCAAGGTACACGTTGTGTATTTATCTTACCCTAGTCCATTTGGCCTATCTATGACCCTAGAGTAAGAATTAGACTTGTGAATAGTCCATTTAGAGTGTTTTCCATGTAGATCATTGTGGTGGAATCATTTCCGCATTTAGAGTCCATCTAGATGGTGTTTTGGATGGTTTGAGTTTTTATGAGGGATTCTTTTGAGGTTGTGGTTATAGAATCCTTCGAGGGGCTGGGCTACGAGTTTTGAGACTTGTGTGAGGGTGTGAGATCATTTTTTACCTTATAATGAGGATGTTGGTTGGGTTTGATTAAGGTTATTTGGAAAAATTCTGAGAGGTGGGATCTAGTTTATTCTTAGAAGGGATCATTATTTCATTTTATTGAGGTTTAGGTCCGGTTACCTGAGTCTGGGATTGGTAGGATCCTTCAAGGTGGTTCCAAATCATTGTATGTCAGGTAAAATTAAGAGCTATTGAGCCTAGTTTGAGATAAGACCCTAATAATTGTTCTGGGGAATTCTCTTCTTGGTGGGGTGTTTCTTGAGGTGACCCTTTTCGGTAAGATTTATCTAGGTTTAATTTGGGAGTCTAGCCACGGTTCCCCTGAGTTGGTTTGGAACCTGGTTTAGTTTGTTGGAGGAACCCCTTATAGGGTGCCCTTCCTGAGATGTGGTTTTCTGATGGAGGACCTTTGTAGGGTGTTCTTATGTTCTAAAGTTTTGGGATCCGTGGTGGATTCCTTGTGTTTGGTTGGCTATGAGGTGGCTAGTTTTGGTTTAGTGGGTTTGGTTAGAGGGTGCGGGTGTTAGCCGACCCTGGTATTTGAGTTATGTCTTGTAGGTTTGAGGATATTCTTGTTTAAGACTAGATGTGAGATAGGATAAATTTCAATATTATTAGACTGGGTATTTTCCCTGAGTTTGGATTTCATTTCTCTCCTATACTGGTTGGTTATTTTGAGGTAGGGTAAGGGAGCTAATGGATGATTTGGATGAGTGTAGTCGCCTTAACCCATAATTTCTCCCAGGGATAGGGTAGTGGACCATTGAGGATATTTCATTCCTAAGACACTATTTTTTGAGTTTTTAGACCTGTTCAGGCCTCCAAGAGATTCATTGACATGTATTTATGCCCAGTTGGTTCTGCAAGACATATGGGATTTGGTAGTGTACATCAGAGGTGGACAGTGAGTCCCTACCTCCATTTTAGATCATACCATTTTAGTCCTTGAGCCATGTAGATACGCTCAGTGTTTTGATGCATAGGATGAGATCCTAGAGTCTGACATGTCTTTCTATCCTTGTGTTGGACTTTGGAGATCCTTCTTTATTAAGTAGACACACTTGATATTGTGGCTATGTGGGACAAATTTTGTAATTCCTCTAGTTGGCGCCATAGTGAGGGTAGGTTTACCTACAAGGATAATACAAGAACACAAGGTTTGTTGTTTTCCTTTTTGTTTAGTTGTTTCTTCTTTATTTAATTATTTTTTATGCTGGTAGTCACGTTAGGCTAGGCTAAAAATGAGGCATGTTGCATGTACATGTTATGATAGTAGATGTTAGAACCACCATGGGGGGGGGTACTGATATTTTTTTTATCACCTCCTACACATGATCCTTGTTGTACATATAGACCTTATGTCTTCTTTAATTTTGTGCATAATGTAGTAGATTGGGTGGAGGCCCGATGGTGCATGTTTGCGGAGAGCTGCTCATGTGGAGTCCGAGGTTTGTGCTGGAGCTTTTCAACCATCATGGATACCAAGTATGTGGTTTGTATTAGAGTAGTAATAGAGTATTGTGTATATATTTTATTTAATTTTATTCTATATGAATCCAGCTTAGTGGGTGACCAGTGTCTATATGTTTTAGTTTGTTGAGTCTGTATGCAGCATTCCCTTTACTAGTTTATTTTTTTATTCATACTCTGATGTTTATGCTTAGTTTTTTTTTCTGTTTTTATTTCACTCTAATATAAGGGCATAGTCTCCTAATTATATCCTATTATATCCTTTCCACTATTCCATATCCTCTGGTGTACAAGGAGGTTTTCTTGAGGCCTTATTGTAATCCATATTAGATCGAACTGGGCTGGTTCGTGACAAAATGGTATCAGAGCATTCTTTTTCTTTGACTTACTATTTGGGGAGATGATAGACTAGAGATCTAGGAATGTGTGAGATTATGATGTAAATCGTACTAGTGTATCATAAAAACTTATTCCAGTCATAAGTTTAGGTTACTAGGGTTATGGGATTGTTTTTCTTGGTTTTTCTATTAGGGTTTTGTGATTATCACCTCGAGTGATGCACTTATTTTTGATGGTTTTAATGATTTATGAGTTTTTCTCCCTTTACATGATGGAAAGAGGCCTATGTTCATGTAAAATTATAGGAACATAGGATGCATAGGACTATATGTGTGTGTTTTCTTGATGATATAGGTTCAGTTGTTTAAAGTGTCATTAATTTCTTATACAACATTTTATCATATAAGTACTTGGTGGAATTGTGCTCAACAAAAATACAGGTGCCTTTATTCTAATTAAAGGTCACATGGATCTCTTGGTGATGTGTTATCCAATGGTGGAGATGTATTCCCTTCACAGAGGGATGTCTGTAATCCATTTCAAGTTGGTGTGGGATTTGGTGTGCCTTACAGTTGGAGGTGGCTGGATTGATGAAGGAAAGGATTCTTGATAGATTCTTGGTTTGGGATCGAGTTTTCCTAAGATTGTGGTATTCTGTTGACACTACATTCCATCACATCAATGAAAAAGTGACAAAGGGAAATGAATTAAAAAATAGAGAGGAGAAAATACATGGATAATTTCAAGATTTACAAAGGGTCAAGTTTGAAATTTCCCTAGTTGATCCAAGTCATTGTTGGCGCGAATCCACTTGCACACCAAAATGTTGGCACGTAACCCACTTGCATGACCAAAATACTTCCCCCAGGGTCACCTATTTGCCTATAAAGAGACCCTTGGGGTCTTCATTTGGGACAAATTAATTTCCCCGAAGCCTAATTGATGCTCTGGTCACCCTAGTTCTTCACCCAAGTCTTCCAAAACCTTCAAGGTAGTTATTTAACACCTAGGGATGAGAAATTAAAGGAGGATCATAGGAATTAAGTCCCTTCAGTGTTTGAAATCCATAACACTCATGTGCCTAAAGTTCCCAACCTCCCTAAATTAGAAACACTTACGTACCACCCATTACCCTAAAATAAACTTGAACACCCCACTTCTAGGAATACCTGTGAATACTCTTTAAGGATTAAGTTAAATCTCACCCATGTTTTAACATCTAGGTTGTTCATCACTTAAGTAAACATCAGGTCACCCAATCCTACCTATGTTCCCATACCTGCATGCTAGATACCTACTTGGAAGACCCTTTTTTATTCACCTTATCCCTTCATCCTATACAATCCTTTCATCAAGCCTTCATCAAATTCATTCATGGAAAGGCTTCCTCTTCATTGGATCCCTTCTCTAAAAGGGATTATGTTGAAACCTACGCTAAAACCTCATAACTTAGAAAAACCTTGGGAAAGACACATTAGCATGTCTACCATTTGGGTTTTTATATCCACAGTCATAGGTATTTGTTTTATAATGGGTTTAGGATTCATAGAGTGTCTATGGGTTTCTATATCCACAGTCACATGGACCTTTATCCCAGGAACAGTGTTGGGGAGTTCCCAGTTTGAAGGATTAGGGTTCGGGTCATGCCCGTCCCTTATCATCTCTAAAACCCAGAGCCTCAGGTCCCTGGTAGGAAAGGTAAGGTTCACACCTACTTTTCATTTTGAACAAAAGGAAAGTCTACATACCCTACCAAGACCAATTTTAGGATATAAATCATAGCATAAGACCCTAGCCTTTTGGGCCAGATCCAATATCCTTCAATCTCATTTCCCATTGAACAGTTCATTGCTCTCCACTCTAATCCACTATCGCCACCATAGACACAACCTCTTCCACTAACAGAGGAGGAGAATTGTTTGTGCCTTCATTGAATATTTCACATCCTATTGTTTCTAACACCGAGAATCACTCACATGGTTTTAGATATTTGTGATGATTACAATATTTATACAACCACCCCATTGAACGAACTATGAGAACTCTGATTCCCATTAAAAACTGAGATACATAGGAAGCCATACTAAGTCCTGAGCTCCATCTCATATCATCCATAAATTGAAATACTCATTAGGAGTAAGCCCCAAATTAAACCCCCAATTAACCATGGAATCCTTTTCAAGAAGTAAGTCCAAACTCATTTATCTCAAAAAACCACACTCTCCTATGAGAATTCCTGAACTATGTGGGCTTTGATTCTCATCCAAATGATATATGTAGGAAGACTCTATGAGGTTCAAACCCAAAAATCTAAATCAACCCCATCCTTTGTAGGCCATATTCTCATTAGGGCCTAATTTAACTTGGAAATTCATATCCATTCCATGTTCCTTGGGCTGCTTCATTATAAGTCCCACACCAAACTTTGATTAGGAATCTTCCACCTATGCATCCTTACCAAATGATGTTAAAGTTTATAGATCAGTCCTTATCACATGAACTTAAAAGGTATGATGTGTCCAGTTACTTGGCACCGAACTATGTGGTTTATGATTCCTTTCACAAGGATATGTAGGTAGACCATCTATGGGTACGATCCGAATATTAAAACAACTCCCATCTCCCTAGATGATGACAAATTCTAGAGTTCCTAAATGAGTGGATTTAAAACCAGTGTAGTCATAATAATGACCAAAGAATCTCTAAGTAGTATAGAAAAGGACACCATTGGTGGAGAAACTCAAATACATATAGATGTATCCATCGATGAAGAACCTCAAATACATACAGATGACTCTAAAATTCTATACATGTTAATCATAGATTGAAAAATCACAATGGAAACTCATTACATACTTGGTGAATTAATAAGGATTCATGTATATATATTAAATCTATATGGGAGTCCTAGAGTAGGTAATAATTTCCCCCAAAAGGGTGTAATGATCCCAACCTCTCATCCTCTCGACCAATGTGTATTCTCAAGAATATTCGTCCAAATGGAATAATGAATGCCTTTATTTGGAAATCATATCCCTATGGGTACAAAACCATTAGGTGTTTCTAGTTCCATAATAAATCCAATGGGAACCATATGGGAATAACGACTCCGATAAAAGTCCCATTTTTATGGGAAACAAAAAAAAATAGTGAACCTGACGTGAATCCTTAACCATGTTGATAGTATTAGCCATCTGTTGGGACCCTATCAATTGATAAAGGAAGAATAGATAAATGAATAAATCACACATGTGTCCATAAAAAATACACTTATTTAATGAAATTAATTTGTTTGTATTTTTAAAATTTTCTTAGAATTCCCTCCACTCCAAATGTCTTCCTTCAAGTTTTCACCTATGAATTCCCTGAATGCTACTCAAGATGGATTATCATCTGCTGGAAGGAGGTAATAAACAACTCATCATCTTCAACATGGGATATCAATGTATTGGTTTAAGAATACCATCAACACGGTACTATCCCAATCCTAGAGTCTTACCAACATGATCTCTAAGTTAAAAATAAACCTTGATCATCTGGTTAGTGAAGATCGGTGGTCTAGAAGAAGATGGTTCAAATCACCATATTCAACAATTTTAGGTCCTTATCTCTAAAATGCAATAACCAGTCCCTCACATACTACAAGGAGTTGGACCAAGAGGATAATCATGGACTAAACTCGAAGACACAAGGGTCCTTCCCAAGATTCCCCAACAACAATCGCTTCCAACAGAATTGTGTGGCAGTGAACCCCTAACATGATGGGGGTGTTGCCTTCAGTTGTTTGATCCAGGTACCTCAGATCTAGGCATACAGGAAGAACCACTAGAGAAAACATCTGACTAACAAGAAACAGTTTCTTACCCTTTTCCCCTACAGGGAAGTCCATCAACCTAACTTGGTGGAAAACAACTAATGGGTAGATACACCCATCCTCCATAATTTTTCCAGTCAGAAGAATCATTTGGCGGTGTCCAACCAAACCCACCATTTACATCTAGTGGAGTACCATGAGCAGACACATACACCTTATTTCAAACTATTATCTAGTCAACAGACTCGTATGGCTGCATTCAAGGAAGCCCACCAATTAAATATAGTGGCAACTTGTATGTAGGAATATACACCTATCTACACTCAGCAATCCTACCAGTTGTATAGTATGTCAGCATTGAAAGAATCACATCAACCATTCTTGGAAGAAAACATCCAAAAGGTATATGCACCTGCTAGAATCCATCAAGCCTTATAACAATATCATTTTTTAGCACCCGGATAAGTCAGTTAGAAATCTTCGATGACAAACTTGGGGCAGACTCAACTCTTCACCCCCATAAAAGAGTACTGTTAGTATCCACTGACAATAAAGGGAGGAAAGGAGTAGGTACATAAACATACTCAAAATACATAAGGGACATATATTTCCATTAAAAATTCTGAATTCACCAAACACATTTTAGAAAGTGTGAAAGGGAAGACACAAATTCCTCCCCATATTATGGAAGCCTTCCAGAATATCATAACAAAAACATCAGTAGTACCAAAGGGACGAACACATAATTTTGTCCCCACACCTAGGATGACTCATTATCATGCCATCCTAGAGCAGATACACACCTTTGTTCCAATCCAGGAGGGTTATGGGGCATACTCCCCCATATCATACAGACAACCAGATCAAGAACATACACCCTTTCCAATTAGAGATAATCAGTCCATTCTGATGACCACTCCACGATAGGCATATAAACCTGCCCATTATAACCACCTATCCCAACAAGTGGCCCCAACTAAATGTAAAATAGAATCTAAGAAGAAGTATCTCAAAAACTATTTGGAAAATCAAGAGTCAATATGTGATCTGAGTCCTCTTAATGTTTTATTTATTGAAGCCCTTAGACATTTATCTATTGAAACTCATGATCCTACCCTCCCATTACTAAATTTTGGGATTAGTAGCAGTAATTATATAGTTACTCAAAAAATAATTCATCATGAAGGCTTGCTTTATGAAAATTTGGTCAATTTAGAGAACCCTTCTCTACATGAGAGCCACAGAAACTCTCCATGTGGCCTAAATACCAAGGAGCAAGAGGATTTACCCCTTACTGTCGTCCACCATAGTGGTCCTCCCCATGATTAAATTCAATAAAAAAGTTATTTCTGCAATAGTGTTTCACATTTTTAAGATAATTCTCTAATTAACAATGTAGTGATGATAAATCTGTCTTATATTGAGGCACTTTCCAACATAAGGCCAGTCATGTCTGATGCCTTGTAACTAAAATGTCAAATAATTTATCAACAGGAAGATAGCCCAAGATGATGGTCATTCTCTGAACCTCCCTTGGGTCATTTTCCATCTAATATAATAGAGGCAAAACAACTGATCCTATTATTTGTGATAAAAAAATTGAGAAGTGTCCACTCTGGTTGGACCAAGTTTAGAAACCTCTAGAAAAAGATGAGGAAGATATATTGAATACGAGAAAACAATTGGATAAGGGTGAAATACAAGTCATATTTTGGGCTTTGGAAACCTCTCAATACAACATTCCAGAATTGATATTAGAATATAGAATTCATGATATTATCCTCAAAATATGGAAAATTATTCATCATCTAAAAGCCAAAGTATTACCTTATGAAAAATATCAAAGTCATGTGAAGGTAATAGAAGGTTTGAAATGCCAAATTTACTTGGCATCTCTCTCAGCTTCCTAACATCTAAATATTAAGAAGCAGTAGTGATCCCTTCAGCATGCATGACTAGATGAACTAAATAGGCCACACCAATTAATTATTGATACCCCATCTGGTGTTCATATCAGAGGATGGGGTGCACAAGTAGCATCGAATTTCACTATGCTCCAAAATTAGAAAAGCCCTCCAAAAGTGGTCTCATGCAATTTTATTGCCCATGAATGACTATAATTAAAAAAATTTGTGTGTAATAAAAGATATACTCAATAATACGCTTCAACCATATCTCATCAAAGTTAGGCCCAAATAGGGAAAGATGTCGATATACTTTTTCATCAAGAATCTATGAAGATTAAGTAGGCCTCTTTCTTAGAAGATGTCAACCATTAGATTAGGAAAATATCTGAAATAACACAATGGTATTCTAAAACAGGTGATTTAAGTGGTTGTTGGATAATGAACCCATCCAATATTTTGATCAGAATTTGTAAAATAAGAAGAGAAGTTGTGCTAATATCATCCATAGGAGATTAGGATCCACCCCAGACTGTAGGGCTAGGGGATTTTTTAACCCAACCTTTGAATTCAAAAAATAGAGTTCGATGGTTTGAAGAAGAATAACAGGAACAACCTCAACCTACAGGGATGGAGGCTTTTTCACATCCAAAATCACCTCCTCTGTAGAAGTTAATTTTCTCCCAATTAGGTAATAAGCCACAAAGTGAATGCACAACTAAACTATCCAAGGATTACCTTCAGGTTACTATCCGTCAAATTGTTCTTAGGAAATCAGTATATAGGAGAACAAAGTCTCATGGAGGGAAAAAAAATGAAATGATCTAACTGAGATACTAACATAATGTCGTCAATGCATTAGGCGCCGGTAAATGTTATTAATAGCATTATATAAGATCCTCTAGAAAATGATTCTATTTTGGGGGAGTCAGAGGATGAAGGTCTTATTCATAATACTATACAAAATAAAGAAAATTAAGGAGGTGTGTGTACCCAAAATTAGAGGCATACCAAGAATCTAGGTATTCCCTTGGGTAACCAACTCCCACCTCTTCAAAAGGCATCTAACAAGGGAAAAAGTAAAGGTCAGATCATGTCTCAATTTTCCACTGTAGAAGTTCAATCTATTTCGCTTGAAAAATATTTTTCCCAGTAAGAGGAGGAGATGGATAAATTAAAAATAATCAATGTAGAGTTACTCCAAAATAATATTAATGCCGGACATGCTTCACAAGAAAATCCTCATCTTGGGCATCCTGTAGGAACTACTCAGCAAAGAGGATTTGTTGAAACTACAGATGTGGATAATGAATTCCCCCCATGGGTACATATCCAGGACATGATCAAACACATTCTTACAGGCCCGTCCTGATGATCTATCCAAGAAAAATACTAGAATCACCAGCACCGGTAGTTTTTATAGTCATCACACTAGTTCAAGCTCAAACTGCTATACCTATACAGGTCCCAACACACCTAGATATTCCCCAAATAATTATGAATACAATTTAGGAATTGAAAATTTATTTGGAAGATATGGAAGAACATAGTGCACCAGTACAACCAGAAAAGAAATCTTACCCTGAATTGGTAGATCTGATCCCTCCCCCACCAAACTTTGTGAATACCACATTTCCAACATTTAATGGTTTGGGAGATCCAAATCAGCACTTAACACATTTTGTTTCTCGTTGTGATCCCATGATATGGACCCCTCAACAACAAGAAGTAATGAATCTCATATGCCTTTTAAAATCATTACATGGGCCATCCTTTGTCTTGTATACAAGTTTGTAGTCTTGATCAATTAATCGATGGGAAGACCTCTGTCAGAAATTACTTTTCCAATCCAGATCGATGCTACCGAATAAAATAGTTTTTTATCTTAAAAATTGTAAACAAAGAGATAATGAAAGATTTTAATATTTCATTGCTTGATGTAAAGTAATAACATATTAGTTAAATCTACCACTCCCTCAAGAATATTTGCTACCAATTAGTGTGGAAAATCTTCCTGATTAGTTACACACTCAAATAATCCCTATTACATACACAGGAGGGTTTCAAGACCTTTCTTCAATCTCCCAAAAAGTGAAGGATTCCATTATGGAAACCAAAGATAAATCTCGTGTAATCCCATCAACTCTGGAAAGGAGAACAGGGAAACCAGAGTCTCCTATAGTCACACTCAAACAAGAACCTGTACCTGCTTCTACATTAAAACCTTCATCATACTAAAGAGGTCCACCTCCCAAGCATCAAAAAAAAATGACTGTCTCATCAAGATGATAAAAAAGATCAAAGGTGGAGATAGTTTGAGGAATTAAAGAACAAAGTTTATTATTTTCAGAATTAATAGGTTCTCAGTTACTTCATTTCAGCTTTGGAGAACAATTTAGTTTAGTTTCCAAGTCCAATGAAACCGAAAAAAGGAGAAGATCAAGATCTCCAAAATTATTGCTCCTTTCATCAAATGTCAGGGCATCCCATTCAAGAGTGTTTTGTTTTCAAAGAACTTATGAAAAAAAATGATAGACTCTGGACAAGCGAAACTAAAAATTTCATCATCCCAAGTAAAATGTGTTACTTATACAAGTCCAGAGGAAGAAGGATGATGATAGGAAGTCAAAAGAAAAAATATATAGAAGTATAATGAATTAGTGGTCCAGAAAATAGTCAACACAACTCATTCCAATCAATGAACATAGTTGAAACAAATGATTGTGCCTCCTATCACTTCTGCTACAACAAATCCATCTTCATCAAAAGATCAGTCCTCTAAAGGTAAATTCTTAGAGAAGAGACATGATCAGAAAGGTAAAGAGAATTTAGAAGAATATGATATCATGTCAAGACCAAAGTTGTCCTTGAATTTGAAAGATTTCATTCCAAATATCCCAAAAGCACAGGAACCATCCCGGAAAATGGCACAACAAGAACCAAAATTTCAAGAAAAATCTTCATCATATGAGGAATGGATCTTCGGTTCTGTTAATGTTATCCACTTAACGGATCACAATGCAAATGATGATTCCAGTTATGAACCTGATTTCCCTACACCTGATTAGAAAACTAGTGGAAAAAGTCAAGGTAAATGATATGGGGGAATATATGGATATTCTAGAAGCCACTATTTTAACTATACCACTGCTCGAACCATTTATGCAGTAGAAAATCATGAGATAGCCTTTTAGAGAGCTCAACAAAAATAAGGGAACTCTCCCACACATGACAAGATCAACCCTAACATGATCATATTGGAAGAATTATTAGAGGTTAAACCATCAATCTCTCAGAAGTTAGATAAACCTTGTCATTCTAATCTACCTAGAGTAGAAGTATTTCTGGATTTTTCCTTGACATATGATACATCTACATCAGGAGCATCAATTTCGAAGTCACCTAGAAAACTGGATTTCCATGTTGGAAAACACAGGCCTTTGGACCAAAATTATGATGTTTTGAAACAACTATCCCAAGTACCATCCAAGTTATCAATTACGAATGCTTTGAATCTATCAAAAGATCTTCAAGAAGCACTTATTGAGGCTTTGTCAAGTCCTCAAGAGTTTTAAATTGAAGTTTCTTATGCTGAGGTTTACCATATAGAGAATGATCTTGTAGAATGTCATGAAGTTATATATTTCACGGATCTAGATGAGGATGATGTTATAAATGGACACATAAGGCCCTTGTATCTATATGGCAGTGTTAATAATACATACATCTGATGAGCCTTCATTGATAATGTCTCAGGATTCAAACTCATTCCTATCCGTACACTTCATCGTTTGGGTATCATTGAATCTGGCTTATCTCCATCCAGTATAATATTTCAAGGATATGGAAATAATGAACAAGAACCTCTAGGTTAGATTATGCTTAGAACTCAATTTGGGGACCTTGTATCTAATTCCAATTTCATGATTATCTGATAGGACATAACTTTCAACATTCTGTTTTGAAGGATTTGGATACATCAACATGATACCATTCCTTAGTCATATCATCAATGAATCAAGTATTGCTTCAATTATCAAATTAAGACATTGCATAGTGATAATACCCCTTTTAAAACATGTGAATCTCATTATATTGATGTATAATTCTATCACACAAAGATAACAAGGTTTGTAGAAAAAGACGTAACAATAATCTATGCTCTAAATGGTGTGGAAAAGATCCTGATTAACCCATTCAAACATATGAGTATAGATTATGAGTTTCTTTTCAATAAAATTTAAAGGATAAACCCAAATACAAGAACTCTTCTTATGACTTTCATAATTTCAGTTCTGGAAATCGTCCCTGACAGCATGGGAGAAATTTTTGACAATGAAATCTTAAATGGAGATGTATTCATCTCATCCACCGAACTTCAACAAGTATTTTATTCATCAATCATTATAGAAGAAGTTTTCGCATTAATAAATGAAGAAAATGATATTGATTCCCACCCACAATTCTATCTTCAATACTCCAGGAAGACCCATCATCATCATTAGGGTTAGAAATGGTTGCCTCTTCTTCAAGATGTCCAAATACTGACTCCTCCCCTAGGTCTGAAAGTTTTTATTCATCACCTGCAATTCAAGAAGAAACTGAATAAGTGACACATGGGGAAGAATAATATCTTAAGGATTCTCCTCCAACATTTGTGGCAGGCATCTCCACCATTGTGTATGAGCTCAGAGAAATAAATCTTGGTACAAAAGAATATCCACACCCTACTCTAATTAGTGTGTCCATGACTTATGGATATAAAGAGATGTATAATAAATTTATAAAGAAACGTTGAGATGTATTTTTTTTGGAACTATACAGAAATTCTAGGCCTTATTCTTGATATGGCCACTCATCATTTGGGTTTTCCAGAAGAACATCAAGGATTTAAGTAGGCAGCAAGAAGAACACACCCAACTCATGCCTCTAAAACTGAAGATGAAGTCGATAATTTTATCAAATATAACTTTTTCAAGGAGGTGAAATATCCCAAATGGACATCCAACATTGTCCTAGTGAAAAAGAAGAATGGGAAAATTAGGTTTTTCATTTATTTTAGAGATCTAAACCGACATGGTCCCGAAGATGACTTCCTAGTTCCAACCACTGACCTCTTAATTGATGAAAAGACTGGATATAAAGATATTTATTTCATGGATGGATACTCTGGGTATAATAAAATATGAATGGACCTAGAGGATGAGGATTCTACAGCCTAAAAATACCCTCAAAGTTCACTTTTCTATCTATTAGTTCCATCTGGATTGAAAAATGCTGGTACAATATATCAACGTTCCATGCACCATATCTTTAAACACTTCCTAGGAATTTTTTTCAAACTTTATGTGGATTATTTAGTGGTGAAATTAATAAAATTTTATGATCACTTGTCTGATCTGGAGACCATATTCAGTAAAATTTAGCAACATAATCTGAATATGAACCTCTTAAAATGTGCTTTTAAGGTTACCTCAGGAAAATTCATCAGCTTTGTTGTATGCCATCGTGGAATCGAAGTTGATCCTAAGAAGACAAAATCTATTCTTAGGAAGTCACCTCCTTGAAATTTGAAAGAATTAAAAGGAATTTAAGGGAACTTGTCTTATATTTGATGCTTCATAGCTAATCTAGTTGGAAAGTGTTTACCCTTAACCAAATTAATGAAGAAGGGAATAACTTACCAATGGACCAAAGACTGCCAAGTGGAATTTGATACCCTCAAGAAATATCTCTTGATGACGTCAGTATTAATTACACCTGTTGAAGGAAATACACTCATTATCTATGTGATAGCTTTAGAGTAATCATTGGGTACCTTTCATACAGTAAAGAACAATACTGGGAATGAAAATAACTAGTATTATCTCAGTCGAACAATGCTCAACACAGAGACTCGATGTTCAAGTATTGAGAAAAGATGCCCAACTTTAATCTTTACAGTTCAAAAGATGAGGCACTACCTACAACATTATAAGGTCCACTTGATATCTCTCAATAGCCCGCTCAAATTTATCCTCAATCGTCATATGTTTACAGGACATCTGGAACAATGAGAAGTTATTTTGCAACAGTTTGATATCCAATTTGTGACTCAAAAAGTAGTAAAAGGACAAGAATTAGAAAACTTCCTTGCTAAACACCCATATAAAAAAGATACATATTTTAATACTGAACTTCCTAATGAAGAAATATTCTATTTTCAGGATATCCCCCAAATATGGAAGATGTACTTTGATGGTTCATCCAAAAGTTCAATGGGGAAGAGAATAGAAGATCCTAAACTCAACAAAGTTGGGTTCGGAATTGTTCTTATCTCCCTAGAAAATGAAGTGTTTCCATATTCCTTCATATTATCATAAGGATATACCAACAATGAGGCAAAATATCAAGCTCTCATTGTAGGCTTGGAATTGGCACTCTAGGTGCAAGTGAACCACCTGAAAGTGAAAGGTAATTCAGATTTGGTAATCAAACATATCAATGGGGATGATGCTATTAGAAAAGAAGAGTTAATCCCTTTGTATGATTAGGTCAGAGGATTAATGGGTGAATTTCCCTTAGATCCAACATTATCATATGTCCTGAGATCAAAAAATTCTCATGCTAACCGATTGGATAATGAAGCCACAACCCTAGAAGATCTAAATAGGGATGAGACAATCATCATTATTTCCCATCATTGTGTGGTTTCACCTTTTGTTCAAACTATAATGGAGGAAATTAATAGAATCAACCCTATTTCCAAGCCATATGGTCATACTATAGGATGGACGACACCTTTCATGGAATACGTTAAAAATAGAATACTTCCACTTGATAGAGATGGGAAAGAGAAAATTCGGTGATGAGTGGTCAATTTCACTCTTTATGATATCCCAGATCACCAGAAGATCCTCTACAAATGAGGATTTCATGGATTCCTATTCAGGTGTATTGATGGAGAAGAAACTGTAGATGTAATAAAAGAAGTACATGAAGGAGCTTGTTGTGCTCACCAGTCTAGGCATAGGATTTCTGATCAAATAAAAAGTCTTGGATACTTCTGGCCTTTAATGACGAAGGATTGTACATATTTTCCCAAGAATTTTCACCCCTGCCAAGTGAATAACAACTTTATTCATCAACCCCCAAAGTTTCCACACACAACTAAATATTCCTAGGCATTTTATAAATGGGGAATGTATTAGTAGGACCTTATCCTACAGCTACAACTACACAGTTTAAGTATATTCTTACTACTACTGATTTATTCTCCAAATGGGTTTAGGCAATACCACTCAAAGAAGTCAGAGCCAATAGTATTTTTACCTTTTTTAAATCTAATATCGTTACCATATTTGGTTTCCCTCATACCATATTGACAGAAAACGACACCAATTTTTATTCTGTTGAGGTAAAGAAGTTATATCAGGAGCACAATATCAAATCCAACCATTCATCTCACTATCATGCAACATCCAATAGAAATATATAGGCTTTCAACAAGAACCTATCAAATATACTCCAAAAAATAGTGGATAAAGATAATAAATCTTTTCTTAATAAAGTTTTTCATGCTTTATGGGATTATCTGACTACTACCCATACTGACACTCAGGAAACTCCATATTCATTGGTGTACAGGACAAAAAACAAATTTACTATTGAAATTCAATTGAATTCACTCCAAGTTTCAAAATGTGATATGTTATCTACAGATGAGTAGCCTCATAAGTGATTTGATGAGGTGTAATGATTATATGAAAAGAGATTGAATACTTTGAATCATTTCCAAGTCTATCAAAACAGAATAACATGAGCTTTTAAAAAGAATGTTCACCTTCACTCATTTCTTCAAGGAGAATTGGTATTAGTTCTCAAGACTCTGATGATACTAGGAAAGAAGCCTCCAAATCTTGAGATAATTTTGGAAGGAACTTACTTTTTACATAAGGTCTACTCTAATGGAGCTTATTCTCTAATCTCAAAGGATGGAAAACTTATTATAACTCCAACCAATGAAAGATTTTTGAAGAAGTACTTTGTGTAATCACACAGTGTAATGTCCTCACTACAAGACTTGAAACTACACAACATAATTTCATAGTTGAAGGACATTAAACTTCATAAAAACCATGTGTGTCTATGCTACATGACGTTAAAATGCATAGAATATTTTTCCTTTTTGCACGATGTTAAACTGCATGACATCATTTGTCCTCTCTACACAACATTAAACTGTACGGTTAACGTCTTCTACATTTGATGTTAATAAATCCCACAAGATACCTCAAATTTGAATTCCTTGTGGTTCTTTAAAAAAATGAGTAGCTTCCATGCACAATAATTACTCACATCATTACTACTCCTTAGTGGCACATGAGTTCCATATCACCCTATGTTTGAATCAGATCTGTATAGAGACCTCATTTTAAGAACTATTTATAGATCTATTCTCATTCCAATGGGATACATAGAGATTCCTGGATCTCCAATATCGAGACTAACCACAACCATAAAGAAATTTATTTCACTTTTCCTTCTTGTATATGAAACAAATATATACAGAATATACTTTTCCAGGATATATGGTTTGATCTTCATTCCATCTCGTGTCTTCAGTTTAACCATTATTCCAGAATGTGATAGAAGCCCTTGTCTCTCACATTAAACTCAATTTGTGTGGGAATTTTTTTTATCATGAACAATGTTTGGATTGATTCTCGTTTCAATAGGATACGTAGAGACACATAGATCTCAAATCTTGGGTCTATCTACAAAAAAGCTCTCTTCCCCACGTAAAAAATTGATTGATATGGGGAACAACCTTGAGAAATATGAGTGTCTTGATTATTTCTCTAGAAAGATATATAGTGACACATGGGTTTTATCCACTAGTCCAACTACAATATTCCTTTTCACATCGTAATCACTTAACATCCTCACCACATGAAAATAAAATACATGAACCTACAAGAACTATATGTAGATTGATTTTCATCTATATGAGATATGTAGTGACATCCAAATTTCCAATCCTTGACCCACCTGGAGTATGATATGAAAACTCATATTTTCTCCTATTTACAAGTCATATCTACATGAGGAGATTCAATTTCTCTTCATATAAAAGTTCTAATGTCTTCACTACATGACTTTAAACTGCACAGTACACAAAGAATTATGTATGGATTGATTATCATCCCATTGAGATTCATAGTGAAGACTAGGTCATATCCCGTAGTCCCAACCATGAGATAAAATAAAACTCTCACTCTCCCATATAAAATTTAAAATATATGCAGGAGATCTTATGTTTGGTTCTCTTCTTAGAGATCCCACCAAGGAAGTAAGAAATGTCCCCATTTTACATATGAGTGATATCTATGTGAGCAACCCTAAATTTATGTCCAATATCATTACAAATATTTCCCTTGTGCATTTTATATTACCCATTTCACATTTCATACTCCTAATCATGAATAATTTTAGACCTTCATAATATTACTTCGGTTTCTAGTGATAGAATATCTAATACATGAGAGCTCTTTTGACTGACTATGAAGTACGTGCCTTTAGGTGGTTTGCATAAAATTCACCTACATAATAGGATTCTCAGTCAAAGGATGCCACTATTTGATTATACATCATATGCCCCTAGTCGGCCATGAATAATATAGCCCCCATACCAGGTTTTTCAAATAGTGGTCACTTTTTTCTTAGTAAAATCATCTTTTTTCACTTTAAACTTTAATAACAGTGTGCAAGAAACCATATCTTAAAGAGGCCATCCTTCAAATGATTGTCCCATATCCTTTCTCCTGACCTGAATGTTTCCAAGAATATAGTTTACACATTTATCCTCTCTATATGTTCAAAGAATCTCGAAATAATCTTGGATCATTTGACCACATATCATCCATTGTTTCCATAATATTCTGGTCCTAGTCACATGACCTAAAACTAAAAACACCACACATCCTACGTTTGGGTCAGACCCTCATAGAAATCCTATTCCTTTGATACTTTGTAAATCTTGATTAGAAATACTATTTCTATATTTAGGTATTTTCTCCACAAAACAAACTCTGTTCTTGGGAAAATTTGAATCTTCATAAACTTTCATCAACTTTAAGCACTAAAATTTCATATTCTTGAGAGCTCTTTTTTGGACTATGCAGTACATGCCCCAGTGGCCTTGCATAAAATCCACCTACATAATGGGCCTATTAGTCAAAGGATACCACTATTTGGATATAAAACATATTACCCCAGTTGGCCCTTGCATAATACCTCCCCCATAATGGGTTGGTCAAACAATGGTAACTTTGTATTTTAAAAGACACCTCTTTGAATGCTATTATCCCTTTTTCCCATGTCATTCTTCAGATCCAAAAATTTGAAAATCAGAAGTTTACATTTCTCCCTTATCATACCTGAATATGGTAGCATGTTTCTAGAAAAATTATTATGAAATAGGAGACTCATAAACCATTGTTCAAAGATAAAGAACTTAAATTAAATCCCTAAAATTTTCTTGCAACATGACTTGAAACTGCAAAACATAATGTCCTTACGGCATGACTCTAAACTACATAACATAATGTCATAAATCCCTATTTTGAATAATTTTAACCATTATTAACACACCAAATTTTTGTATGAGTGATTTAACCATTAATGACCTTTTTCGGCATAGATGAACCTTTATTCTTAGATATTTTTCTTTGAAAAAAAAACCCCTTGTGGTCTTGAGTCACCCAAATCTTAATTTTCCTTATCTATCAACATTAAAATGTCACAATTTTTAGATCTCTTTTGTCTGACTATGCAGTACATTCCCTTAGATGTCCATACATAAAATTATCCTATATAACAGGCCTATCAGTCAAAGGATGCCACTATTTGATTATGCATCACATGTCCCTATTATCCCTGCATAATACAGCCCCCATAATGGGTTTTTCAAGAAATGTTAACTTAATTCTTGGAAAATAACTCCTCTATGTTTATAATTCATGTTTTAGATTTGGTGACCCTAAAAATCATGACTCAAGATTCCCCCTAAAAGTATCTAAATAATATTAGAGAAATTCCTAGCCACTAAGCCTTGTTTGGGATTTAAACAAAAACAATTGCATGCCGAGAGATGGTTTTTTGGAATCCCTTGTAATTTTCACTAAATTGAAGCCACTATATATAAGCAATTAAGACTAACCTACATTCCATGACCTTGCATGCCCATACCTCATGTAATATTAGTTTTCACACAAAATAAAACTCTGAAATTTTTCATAACTTTACCTTATTATACGACCCTATCTTCATTTCCTATCCAATTTTGAGGGGTGGCTTTTGTTGACACTATGTTCCATCACAATGATGAAAAAGTGACAAAGGGAAATGCCTTAAAAAAGATAAGAGAAAATACATGGAGAATTTCAAGATTTGAAAAGGGTCAAGTTTGAAATCACCCTAGTCGAGCCAAGTCACTGTCATCACACATCCACTTACGTGCCACATTTTGGGTACAAAACCCACTTGCGTGACCAAACTCCTTTGCCTAGTGTCACCTATTTTCCTATATATAGACCCATGGGGTCTTCATTTCTAAAATAAAAATTTCCTTGAAGCCCAATTGCGGCTCTAGTCTCCCTAGTACTTCTCCCAAGTCTTTTGAAACCATAAAGGTAGTTATTTAACAATTAGGGAAGAGGAATTAATGGAGGATCATATGACATAAGTCATTTCAGTGTTTGAAATCCATATCACTTGGGAACCTAAAGCGCCCAAACTACCTAAATCAGAAACACTTGCGTGCCACCCATTCCTCTCAAAGGAACTTGAGCTCCCCACTTCTAGGAATACTTATGAATACTCTTAAATCCTTTAGTCAAATCTCAACCATGTTTTAACATACAGGTTGTTCCTCACTTAAGTAAATATCAGGTCTCCCAGTCTTACCTACATTCCCATACTTGCATTCCATATAACTACTTGGGCACCCCTCATTGATTCACATTATCCCTTCATCCTATACAAGCCTTTCATCAATCCTTATTCAAATTCATTCATGTCAAGTCTTCCAATTCCTTACCTCCCTTGTTTGAAAAGGATTATGTCTAAACCTCCACTAAAACTTCCCGACTTACCAAACCATGGGAAAGGAACATATGCATGTCTCCCATTTGGGTTTTTATATCCACAGTCAAAGGTTTCCCATATTTTTTTTATAATGGGGTCAGGATTCATAGAGTGTCTATGGGTGTCTATATCTATAGTCACATGGGAGTTTCTACCAGAAATAGTGTTGGGGAGTTCCCAGTTGGGAGGATTAGGGTTCGAACCATGCCAATCCCTTATCATATTTAAAACCTAAAGCCTCAGGTCCCTAGTAAGAAAATTATAGTTCACACCTACTTTAAATTTTGAACAAAAGAAAATTCTCCCTCCCCTACCAGGACCTATTTTAGGGCAGCAATCATAACATAATCCCCTAGCATTTTGATATGGATCCAATATCCTTCAATCTCATTTCACATTAAACAATTCATTTCTCCGCACCCTCATCCACCATCGTTAACTTAGCCACAACCTCTACCACCAGTAGAGGAGCAGAAGTGTGTGTAGCTTTGTTAAATCTTTCAAATCTTTCTGTTTCTCACACTGAGAATTACTCATGTTGGATTAAAGATTTGTGATTATCACAACATATGTAAAAACACATCATTGAATGTACTATGAGAACTTTTATTCCCATCAAAACTGGGATACGTAGGAAGCCTTTATAAGGCCCGAGATCCATCTCATATCATCCATAAATGGGCATCCTCTTTAGAAGTAAGCCCAAAATTAAACCGCCAAATCACCAAGGAATATTTTTCAGGAAGTAAGTCCAAACTCATTTCTCTCAAAGGACTACACTCTCCTATGAAACTTTCCAACCCACGTGGGCTTTTATTCTCATCCAAATGAGATATGTAGAAATCCTCCCTGAGGTTTAAAACCAACAATATAAATCAACCCTATCATTTTTGGGCCACATTCCTAGTAGATTCTAATTCAACTTGGAAATTCATATCCCTTCAAGGTTCCTTGGGATGCTTCAGTTTAAGTCCCACAACAAACTTTGATTAGGTATCTTCTACCTATGTGTCCTTACCACATGACATTAAACTATATGGATTGTTCCTTATCACATTACCTTAAAAGGTATGATGTGTCCTATTACATGGCACCAAACTACGTGGGCTATGATTCATTTCACAAGGATACATAGGTATCCCATCTATGGGTAAGATCCCAATATTAAAACAACTCCCATTTCCCTGGATGATGATAAATTACAGAGTGCCTCACTAAGTGACTTTAAAACCAACATAGTTATAATAACGACTAAAGAATATATAAGTAGTATACCAAAGGATACCGTTGGTGGAGAAACTCGGATACAAACAAATGTATCCATTTATGAAGAACCTCAGATACATACATATGATTCTCAAATTCTATACATGTTAATCATTGATTTCCAATTCACAAGGGAAACTCATTTCATACTTAGTGAATTAATAAGGATTCATGTACATATCTTAAATATAGAAGAGAGTCTTGGAGTAGGAAATAATTTCCACCAAAAGGGTACGATGATCCCAACCTCCCACCATCTCGACTAATGTGTATTCTCAAGCATTGTCAGCCAAATGACCTGAAAAATGCCTACCTTTGAAAAGCATTTCCCTATGGATACCGAACTATTGGGTGTTTTCGGTTCCATAAATAAATCCAAGGGAAACCGTCCAGGAATAATAACTCCTATAAAAGTCCCATTTATGGGGGAAACATAGACCTAAGAAGTTTTTTGGTGAAGATTAGGTTTCCTAGGTATTGTGTGGTGGATCATTGGGATTTATTCTGGTTTCTTGGTTTTATAGTTGGTTTCATGGTTTTATGGCTGGTTGAGAGGGAGTTTTGGTTAGATTTTTGGACTTAGTAGTTTTGGTTTCACATTGGTTAGTGTGGTGAGAGTGTGGTTTGGGGATTTTGGTCTTTCTTCATCTCCCATGTGAAGGGTGTTCATGTTGGTGGTTCTTGGAAAGAGGTAGATCCATTGTTTCAGAAGAGGAGTGTCGAGGGTGATTTGGTTTTTTGGGGTTGACTTGCATGAGGATCGTAGTCTGTGGGTTTAGGTGTGTTAGCCTTGGTTTGATATGTAATATATTGTTTGATAATGATTATTTGTGAGAGGGTTTTCATGGATCACTTTTTTTTAAGGAGGGGAGTGGCATTCAGTGTGGATTTGTTTTGGGAAAAATCCTTTTGAGAAGAATTGTGTGTGCTGGTTAGGCATAGTTCCAGTTGGTCAATGTGAGTTCACCAAGATTTGTTATGGTCTTTTGGAAGACTTATGGTGGGGTGTGAACCATAGGACACCTTGATATGTGGTTTCCATTTTATATGGTTTGTTGAGTGAGGGGTTTTCATTCATGGTGTGCCAGCAATGGGCGGTGGTTGATTTTCTATGTTGATGATCTGGTGTGAGTGGTTTGACCACATCTATACATTGTATTCAGTAGTGGAAGGAGCATGGTACATATAGTTTGGTGAGTGGTTGATGGGAAATGACAAGGATAATCCTATGGTGGGGAGCATCATATCAGTCTTGGTTGAATGTCCCTCGTATTGGAGGTGTTGTCAGCATTGTGAGATCAGTTGGTGGATGTTTGTGGTTGTGTTGGAAGTGCCATTTTTTGTGGGGAATCTTGGGTGTTTAATAAACACCTAGGCTTATTTGGGGAGATAAGAATTTATGATGGGTATTTTTTCACAAAACATGTCATGATGATTTAAGTAAAATAGGGTAAATTTGAATATTTGGTCTCTAGTGTCTTTCAAAGGAAAAAAATGGTAATTTCTCCTACCAAGAGATCTTAGAAAAGTTTTCTAACCACTTTGTTGGTCTCAGAATAGGGTGTTTACCCTTAGACATGAGTTTGGTGGAATTCTGAGCCATTCAAAAATTTAGAAGAATATTTAATAGTTAATTAATTAAATATTATTTATTCATGAATGTTTTTTTAGTGATATATTATGTTTAGAGCATCAGGTCTAAATACTAACTTTGTGGTTGAGTCCTAAATGGGGGGTTTTTCCCAGGCAGGGAATAACTTCGTGTTTGGTGACGGGTACGGGCCGAGTCCCCTTTTCTTCTATCTCTTGATTTTATTTTATTTTTATTTATTTTCTCATTTTATATCATTCCTTGGTATGTCACATATTCCCCACATTGGGATTTATCCATTTGAGAGTGAGGAGAGGGAGAAGAGAGGGATGGAAGAGGGAGATAGGGACAAAGAGGGGCTATGACAAATCTGTTCTTTATTACATACTTAAACATGATTTATTACATAAAACCTCCACTTGATAAAACATTGAATATCGATAGGTATAGTGTCTTTGGGGATTAGGAACATTACATAACAAATTAAATCATAGAACACAATATCTTATTGAAAAATTCCTTTACATGACCACTACATTCCCTCGTACTTAGAATTGCACAGGATAACCTGAGGACGTGCATAAGAAAGGGGTGAGCTATAAAGCCCAATAAGGGAATAAAAATAGAATAACATGAGGAATAAAATAAATTTTATAAAATAGGCATATAAATGGATCAAAATAGAAACATGAACATAAAGTCATGATAAAACATGATAATCATAATATAGAGATGTTGCAACAACACTTAACATGGAATTTGTAGGAGCCAAGGATCAATGCACATGGAGCATGCGTAAACCCTCATTGCACATGAAGCATGAGTAAACCCTTATTCTAATTGAATTAACATGAGTAAACACCCATTTCAGATGATGTGTCATGATACTATACTTTACCCAATGCATTGGAGCACCATTAGGGTGCACCCTTCTTAAACATTTCATTTCAGGCAAAAGTGTACCACATGGATCATATAACATGGAATCAATCAACATAATAAGTTATTACATGATTAAGGAATGTGTAATAAATAAATTAAATTAATATTAAATGTGTATATTTGAATAAAGGTTAATACCCTTTATAAAGACATGGGTATGGTATTCACTACACAATGATCTTGGCTTGAAAAAACACGGTGCAATTTCGGCAGCATAACGGTGTGACATAAGAATTCATAAAAATGGTTGATGAGAGATAAATTAGTGTCTCATCGTATTTAAATGAAATGGATTTTAAGGGGGTTCATATAGATACATGTCCCAACAAATGTAATAAAATTTTGATTCATAATACAAAATAATTGATTGAATGTAAATGAGGAGAGAGAAAATCCTAACGGAATTTTGGAATGGTAATGAGTGTAAATGGGAGGAATTATTGAGTAAGGGGATATATCATTATTCAAACATGAAGAGTAAAGTATGGTGGAGGTTCAAAATCATACCCCAACATTTATAATTGACAATAAAAGGGCATAATAATATAAGGAAACTTGGACATAAAAAAGGAAAGTGAGAATCCCTTAATTAGAAGTGTGATCCCAAAGTCTTGGGAGGAGATTTAGAGAGACTTTTTGGGTGCTTGGGGTTCTTTGGGAGGATAATAGAGAGGGTAGGGAAGAGGTTGGACGAACTAAAAAGGCTTTGAGTGAAGAGGAAGTGAGAGCTTGTGTGGGTTTATATAGGAAAGTAGAGAAATTTCTTTATTATTTAGGTTTGGGACACCACACATTAAACTAATCAAAACCACAAACCAACCCATGGGTTTTCCCCATAATTATTTCCAAAGAGGATGAAAAAAAATATTTTATAAGTCCAATGTCCAAACTTATTAAAATAATAGGGTTTCTTATTTGGAGGTGAGTCACACTCTCAAGGAAATCAATTTAAAAAGTTAAAATATTTTATACGTCTTGAAGGGTCCACTAAAGCTTTGTAAAAAAAATAAAACAAACCTAAAACCACATTATTATAATGTTAAAACATATCTTTTCCGAACATGTTGTTTTGATTATTTTATTACATCACTATTGGGTCATTATGATGTTATAAAACACATTATATATTTAAACGGTATTTAATTTTTACCCAAACATTAGACTGTCTCAGAAAATTATGAAAAATTAAACATTGGATAATTTTTATGTCTTGATTCTGAAACTAATATTCATTTTATCTAAATAATTTTCTAATTATGTGAATTTTCACTTTTAAAATAAAAAACTGACATTTATCGAAAAATCACGTGGTTTGACAAAAACAGCTTTCAAACCATAATAAAAATTACAATTTCATTTATAAAATTATACTATCATTTAAATTTAATAAAAAGTAATTTAATAATAATAATATTAATATTTAATTAAAATATTATTTAATTCAAAAATACATTAATTCATCAAAATAGATTTCCTAGTTGAATATTAACTAAAAATACTATTTGCACTTTAAAAATTTCTTACAAAGTAACAATAATAAAATGAATGTATATTAATTATTATATACAAAAATAATGCACATAATCATAGTTCTAGGGTCTTGTTACGAAACCCCTCATAACACCCGCATAAGATCGAAGGGTGAGGTGTGTGATGGTGACAAACTCTTGGGGTGGCTCAGATAACATTGCTCGGGTGGTAATCTCTATCAACATCCACTTCTCCTATAGGCAGTTCCATTCGAGCTTAACATGTTGAATTTTGGCTTGGTCTTTGTCAAGAGAGAATCCTAATGATGCCACCTCCTTTCCGAGCTCCAACAAATAGGCTTCATACGGGGCAAGTCTACTGGATGAGACCATCGCTTCCTTTGTCTGAGTAAATTGAATTTGTTAAAGCCCTATATTTATAATAATCATGTGATCACTATTCAATGGATATATTAGCAATGGTAACAATTCTTAATGGCATTTGAAAATCCAAAGTCATAACACCAAATAAGTGCAAACATTGTACAACCATTTTACATAATTAGACATTTAATTAGATCAATAGTAATTTTCATTAATGAAAGTTTGGGTCGTTACAATCTTCAACCATTAAGAAATTTCACCCTTGAAATTTCCTTTTTCCACACTAAAACAGATGTGGGTAACTTTACTTCATCACTTCCTCTGATTCCCACATTGCTTCTTCAAACTTTTGGCTTCTCCACAACACCTTGACGAGGGGCATTGTCTTATTTCATAGAACTTTTTCTCTATGATCTAAGATCTTCACTGGTTGCTCCTCATAAGAAATATCATCCTCTAACTATATTACCTACGAAGAGAGTACATGTGAAGGGTCTGGATGTACTTACATAAGAGGGATACAAGAAAGACATCATGTACTTTGTCCATGGTAGGTAGAAGTGCTAGTTGATAGGCCACATCCCCGGCATGATCAAGAATCTCAAAGGGGTCGATGTACCTAGGAATTAACTTCCCCTTATTTTCAATCCTCATAACCTTCTTCAATATAGATAAGCATAAAAATACCATATCTACAACATTAAACTCAAGGTCTCATCGACGATTATTTGTATAACTCTTCTGTCAACTATGGGCTTCCTTAATATTCTGCTGAATGGTTTTCACCTTCTCCACCATTTCTTCGACCATTTCTGGTCCTAACAGCTTATGCTCACCAACTTCATCCCAATATGTTGATATTCTACACCTCTTCTCATACAGGTCTTCATAAGGTTCCATTCAGATGCTCGAGTGGAAACTGTTATTATAGTAGATATCAAATAGAGGAATATGTTGATCCCATCCTCTTTTAATGTGTATTGAACATGATATTAACATAACTTCCAATGCCTGAATAGTTCGCTCAGATTTGACATCAGTTTGAGGATGATAGGCCGTAATGAAGTTCAGTTCAGTGTCCATATCCTACTGAAGACTCTTCCAAAACATAGAGGTGAATATTGGATCTCGATCAGATACAATAGATAATGTTACTCAATGTAGCTTAAACACTTCCCTGATATATATCAGTGTCAATAGATCTAATGAGAAATCCTATTGAATTGAAATGAAGTGTATAGAATATGTAAGATGATCCAAAACAACCCAGATTACATTGTTGCCTTTCGATGTCTTCGAAATTCCGGTGATAATGTCCATGGTGATGTTCTCTCATTCCCATGCAAGTATGGTAAATGGTTGCAACATCCCCTTAGACTTCTGCTTATCTTCCTTCACTTGCTGATACACCAGGCACGTTGATGTATAGTCAGTGATATTCTCCTTCATATTATCCCACCAATAATGATCTCAGAGATCTCGATACATATTTGTGTTTCCTGGGTGAATAGAGAAATTTGAACTATGTGAATCATCCAAAACTTCCTTCTTCAGCTCCGAACTTGATAGAACACATAATATTTTTTTTCAAAACTCACAATTCCTTCTTCATTAACATTGAACTCCAAGGATTTACCTTTTCTAATAGCTTCCACTTTATTCTAAATTCCCACATCATCCTTTTGAGCATCCTTTAACATCTACAAAAGATATGATCGGTCAATCATTTGTGAAAGGACTGATGATGTTCCCTTCTTTATGATTCCCATGTCCATCTTCATCAAATCTAAGAAGATTGGATCCTTTTAAATTCTCATCAATGATAGAATCACTGGGTCCTTTCTACTTAGAGCATCTGCCACCTTGTTATCTTTCTCAGGGTGGTAATGGATTGAGCAATCATATTCTTTGATCAGCTCCAACCATTTTCATTGGCGCATATTAAACTCTTTCTATGTGAATATATACTTGAGGATTTTTTGGTCTGTATATATTTCACACTTCTCCCCAAAGTGATAATGCCGCCAAATTTTTAATGCAAATATCATAGCCGCCAACTCCATATCATGCATGGGATTATTTTTCTCATGTATTTTTAGCTGCCTGAGGTGTGGGCTATCACTTTATCATTCTGCATCAACACACAACCCAAGCCCTTCTTCGAAGCATCACTAAATACCAAAAATAGCTCTACACTTTTGGGTAAAGTGAGCATGGGCATATTGATAAGCCTCCTTTTCAACTCCTTGAAGCTCTCTTCGCATTCATCACTTCAAGAAAACTTAACTCCCTTCCAAGTTAGCACGGTAAGAGGGTTGGAAAATCATCAGAAATCTCTCAAAAATTGGCAATAATATCCATTTAACCCCAAGAAGCTTCAGATATATGTTACCAATGTTGGCATCGTCCATCCCTTAATTGTAGCTATCTTGGAGGGATCCACTTATATCCCATTGGTTGTAGTGATATGACCCAATAATGAGGCCTCTTTCAACTAGAACTGAAACTTGTTGTACTTTTCATAGAGCTTCTCCTTCTGCAAGGTCTCTAGTACAGTTCTCAGATGCTCCTCATGATCCTCCATGGTTTTGGAGTATATTATAATATCATCTATAAAAACTACCATAAATTTATGATGTAATCTATAAAGACTCTATTAATCAAGTCCATGAAGATTGTTGAAGCATTAGTGAGTCTGAAAGGCATTACTATGAATTCATAGTGCCCATATCTTGTACAAAAAGAAGTCTTGGGGATATCTTCCTTCTTCACCCTTACTTGATAATATCCTGACCGCAAATCTACCTTGGATAAGTAATTTTCTCCCCATATTAGATCAAACAATCATCAATTCCTAGAAGAGGATACTTGTTCTTTATCGTGATTTTGTTGATCTCACGATAATCAATGCAAAGGTGCATTGACCCATACTTCTTTTTATTGAAGAGCACTGGTGCACCCCATTGTGAAGAACTTGGGTGTATAAAACCTTTATCTAGATTATTTTGTAGTTGTTTCTCTAGATCTTCAATCTCTACAACAACCATTCTATAGGGAGTCTTGAATATTGGAAACATACTAGGTATAAGGTCAATTGAGAATTCAACATCTCTTCTAGGGGGAAGACCAGGAAATTCCTCAGGAAACACTTCATCAAATTCCCTCAGAATAGGCATGTCTTCAAGGATGGTTTCCTCCTTAGAATCAATCATATAATCCATATACGCATGCTCGTTGGGAAATAATATCCATGCTTGAGATGATGGAGATAAATAATATTCATCTTCCTCCTTGCACTTGTATTGAATCGGGGGTCGATTTTCCACATGGAGAGTGATTTCCCTCTCACAGGAATTTATGTTGGTTCTATATAAGGAAAGCCAATCCATGCCAAGAATTGAATCAAATTTCACTAGAGGGATTATGAAGAGACTCGATGGGAAGTTCAATCCACAAATTATGATAGAGGAGGAGTTGTATTCATGGGATCCAATGATTTCCCCATTTGACATACTCACTGACATATTTAATTCCATGATTTGTGGTGGTGTTGGGATTGTTATAATAAAAATTAGGGATATAAAATAATCCATAGATCCTGAATCAAAAAGTGTGTTCACTATTCATGAATGAATAACTAGTGTACATATCACCACTTCATTGTTGGGGTTCAATTCAGCGGTAGAGATGGAAAAAGATCACCCTGGATGCCCTGGAGGTTGTTGGTTGCCTCCGAAAACCCTTGTCTTAGGGAACTGATTTGAAAGGCGCCCTGGTTCTTTATAGTTGATGAAATTAACAACACGTTGAGGTTTAAACGGATTATTCATCTCTTATGTCACAGCCATGGGTTTTTCTTCTCGGTAGTTAATAGCTAGGTGTCCTTCTCTTCCACACCTAAAGCATTTCCTCATTCCCTTCAAGCAATTTCCAGGGTGCTTCTTTCCACACCTTTGGAAAGTGGGGTGTTGTATTTTCTTAGCACCGTTGGATTTATCCAGAAGACCACCGGAATTGAAGTCCACATTATGCTTCTTATCCCCATGATACCCCTGAGAATATCCGATCTCCATTTCGACCTTGAGGGCACATCAGACAATTTCCTCATAGCTGTCAAAGTCTCAGATCTCCATGGCTTTCTGCAATCCAGGTTTCAACCGAACAAAGAAGTGGTCAACATTGCATTCAGGGGTAATGACAAAGACAAAGTCATATCATGAAAGACTTTTGAATTTTTCCTCATACACTTCGACATATTCATCATCTTTTTTCTTGAGGGAAAGGAAGTCCCTTTCCATCTTAATCCAGAGGGTGCGCGGAAAATATTTATCAAAAAACATCTTCCAAAAATCTTTCTATTCCAATGCCTCGATATCTTCCTCAGGATTCATATTTTTGATCAATTCCCACCATTGATATGCTTCACCCTCTATAAAATATGAATCCAATAGAACCTTCTCTTGTTCAGAACATTGAAGGGTGAAAAAGATCTTTTCGATGGAGTTGATCCATTGTTCGGTGATTAAGGAATCAAATGATCCATTAAAAATATGAGGCCTTTGTCTCATGAAGCTCTCAATAGAGACTTGTTATTTCTTGGGGGGGGGGGGGGGGGGGTTGAACGTTCCTCATGACCCATGTTGCTATTCAAATATTGAGTTAACTGAGAGATTATTGTGACAAAGTTCATGATTCCCACTCCCATTAGATTGGGCATCTCATTAGAACAATCATCACATTAATCTTCACATCGGTTGTTAGCCCGAGTCCTCCTATTACCGACCATTGGATGTAATAAATGGAAATTTAGGGGTAACACATAAAGGGTAATCCAAAGAAAAAATAGATGAATTATAAATTTCTTTTATTTTCTTAACTTATGAATCTATAATCTTCAATCTATGTTATCCATGATGTAATTTCTAACATCACTGCTGAAAATATAACGTTTCCCAATGATTTAAGACCATTGGGATTTGCCCTGAAACCATTAGGATAGTCTATCCCAACGATTTCATTAACTGTTGGCAAGTGGGCCATTGCGGTATCCCTATACCAATGGTTCACATTGAACCGTTGGTATAGGGGGGTCGGATTTTAATATTCCCATGGTTTATTGTGAACCTTTGAGATAAATTTATGCCAATGGTTTTAACCTGTTGGGACATATCTATGCCAATGGTTTAAAACATTGGTATATCTATATTCCAAAGGTTTCTGTAGGTGATGGATTTATGTTGTTCTAACCATTCATCTTGAACCGTTGGAACAGAGTTATTCCTACGGTTTTTAACCACTGGTTCCAATATACACCAACAGTTTGATCTGTTGGAATATATCTGTACCAACGGTTCTGAACTGTAGGCCTATTCTAGGCTACAGGAATTATACAGAGGTATAACAATGGTTTCAAAAATCGTTGGTATAGACCCCCACTCAATTTCAGGCACAAAACCTACTATCAAACACACTGCATATATAAATCACACTACTGCCACCTGAAACCTTCAATCAAACAAAAACACAATGTAAAAATGGAAAACACACTGTAAACCTGAAACCTAAAATCAGGGCCAGCCCAACCAATTTGACTACCCAAGACCACTGATGAAAATGTTTCCCTATTAAAAAATATCAAATAACAGAAAATTCAGACCAGATAAACAAATGATAAATTGGAAGAAATCCTATCAAAAAAATTAGAACACCTAGCAGGAGAGGGAGTGATCTAGTGGGATGATATTGATTAATGACACAATGTCATACCAAACCCACTAGCACAGTCAGATCTGGGTGGATCTGTAACTAATTTTTGATTGCTAATTAAAAACCAAGTTGTCTCTCTATTCCCCTTGATCAGCAGTGAACCGAAATTGGATGAAACATTATCCCCCTACATAAAAATCTGATTAATGGGCACAATTTTAACATTGAACATTCATTCACGAGCATCGATTAACTCAATCTCAAGAAAACAAGTAGTACAACCCTGACCTGAACAGAAGTAGCACTAATACCCCCACTCTTTGAAGTGGAAGCGAACCTACAACAGCAGGGATCAATCAAAAGTGGCCTCCACCTACTTCAGGCCCGGTTCAGTATCCATTGATGATATCCTCCAAGAAACACAAGAAAAATATAATCTAGAGATTTTTAGCAAATATGAAACATTCTTGACCAACCAGATCCAGAATCCTCCATGCTTTCAAGCATCACTCAAATCGTCCAACTCTTGATCCAAGAACCATCTTCTGTAAACTCATCCGCCAACCTCCTAATAACCAAAAATCATCCCAAACAATCATTGAAAAAACCTCATAGTGACATAACCAAATTTAAGTATTGGAACACATGAAGAACCCACACGTGACATGGATTGTAGTGGTGAACACCAAGTGAGTCCTGATCAATGAACAAATTGTGAGCAGCTTGGTTTCTCATTCCTAGTTCTAACATCATGGCAACATGATCTCGACTTTCATTGTTTTTGGATGATTCCAAACCCTCAAGAGTAGCAAATGAATAGTCGAGATAGAATTGAACTCAAGATAACAACAGGAAGCTCCGAGCAAAATAGGATGTTTTATAGGAGCGGGTGAGGCACAACCAAAGGAGGCGTCATCGACTCTATGGACATTGAAACTATATTTCCCTAGGAGAATGAGAATTGGCTGATACTATATGATGTTTGACTTCCCATGGCATCTAGGAATTTACCATTGTACCTGATAGTATTTTATTTTTTAGGACGTCTGGGAATTTGTTGTGGGCTTGCTGCAATATTTCCTAGGGCCATTCCACTAGGAAATAGTGGTTGAACATACTACTTTGATATTGGATTTCCCCAAGAGGATGGGAATTGGTTTTAAATGATATACTAGTTGGAACGGTTTCACTACATTCTCATAAACACTTCAGAACTAGATGAGGTAGGTTTGGTCGATCAAAAGTGTCACATTAGAGACTGAGGATCAATAGTGATTTATTAATTTATAAAAAATAGTTTGTAAATTTATTTTTCTTAGAATATAACATGTAGCGAAACAAATTTACTAGTTATGTATCAAACTATATTAGTGGTTTGATACTATGTTGTACTCTCATCATGCTCGGGAGGCCATGACACTTTGCTTCCTGAGAAGAATTGTTACTTGCATATAGGATCAAATTGGGTAAAGGATCACTATTACATGATAATGATGGATCGGTTTAGATGGTTTGTTTATTGAGATGATGTGAGACTTGAGGATAGATTGGAGTCTCTTTTTCCTTTTATATTCATTTTTCATATATGGGGTCAATCTGGTGGGTGACTAGTGTGTGTTAGTTTTTATGTATTTAATTTTAATTCAGTTATGTATTATCATGTGTGCTATAATGTTTATATCATGGATGTTGATTGGTTTATTTTCATCTATTGTTGTGCACTCTGATATGGGTTATAATCTTCCAATGTTACGACCCTAGAACCTCATTGTTAACCATTATCCTCTAGTGTATGGGAATACATGCCTAAGGTCCAGTGGTGAATCCTTGATTCAGGTACCACTCAGTGGATATGGACCAGGGGAAGTACGTTACAAGGGAGCAGATACTCAGAAATTATTCAAGGATGATCCAAAAAACAGCTTATTTTATGGTCTTATAACTTTAACCAAATGGGGATAACCCTTAAGGATGATCCAAAAACAGCTTAGTTTATGGTAAGATCAAGGATGATCCAGAAACATCTTAGTTTATGGTCTTATAACTTTAACCAAAGGGGGATAGCCCTTAAGGTCATATACCCTAGAGTGTAGGGGTGTAATTTTTAAGGACTTGTAGCAAAGAACAAGGGGATAGATGGAAAATGAATAATTAGGGGGAAAATGAACTTATCATGTTTTCATAGCCTAGGGATTATTAAGAATACCTCAGGTATGAGTGCATAGCTTTTAAGGTCATGGTGTTTGGACTAGCATATTTCTATAAAGATCATGATCATGTACATAAGGATGAGAAATGCTACGGTCGAAAATAATTACTTATGTGAATTTAGTATGTCCTTATCACCAAATAAAAACCAAGTGAACCTCTCACAGAAATATAGCTCATACTCGGAGGAAGGGGCATCATCTGAGAATTAGGTTGGGTAGGGGCTTGACTTGAGTGTGTCACAATCCATAAGATCTAGGATGTAATGAAAATTGTGTTGGTCCAGGACATGATGTCTATACATCACTATGTATTATGTATAGTGGGAATCAATCCATAATTTTTCCTAGAAGGCAGTGTGGTGGGAGTCCAATGTCATGCAAGGATTATCCTCTCAGGTAGGGACTAAGGTATCACATAGTTTTAGTAAATTCAATAGGGATAATACTATAAAGTTTAACATATAATGGAAAAGAGGTCAAAAACGTATTTTAAAATACCCAGAAAATCCTCCTTAAATGGAAATATCCAAGATGAGGATTATGAAGTTAAGACAAGAAAAGGTTAGTCCCATTTAAATGGTTTGATTCAAAATACATGAGACATGTTACTGGAAGGATACATTTACAGTAAAGTTTAAGCCATATAAATTCTAGTTGAGGATAATCTTATAAGACAAAAATATCGTGAATGATGAAAAAACTAGTCACATGCAAAAAAAAACAGAAAGTACCCTCCCATATGGGGAAGGGAGCACACTCTTAATGGTGGGATGACATATGATGTGTGAAATAGGTAGAATTATTTCTCAAGGACTAGAAATGGGGTGACATGGATATTTTTCCTTCAACAAGTGGTCCTGAAAGATCTTTTGATACTGATAGAACATGGAACCTGAGTTAGTGTGGTGATGAGGACTTGTAAGCATAGGAAGACTGGGATTCAAGGAATGTTCCAAGAATATCATATAGTATTTGAGGTCATCATGAGGTGATTATTTATTTTTTGGGTATGAGATTGATTTGAGTCTCAATGACTCTAGTTGATTCCCTTGTGTAAGATATATGAGTACCAAGAGAACTCTGACATTTTTCACTTGAATGGTAAGACATTTTTGAGATGGGGGTATAGGTCCAGAGTGACTAGAAACTTATACCTATCTGGTGAGCTATGATATGGACCAAATTTCCTTGTTTTTATTTTATACACACGTTGGGAGACAAATTATAACAAGTATAGTGATATATCTTAAGAAATGACAACACCTTGAGTGATAAGGTGTTGGAAGGACCCTTACATAAGTGATAATGAAGTTATCATATTATAACATGATATCTAACCCTACCATGATTGATAAGGTAGTGGTCAAGATAATGTTCTCACCTTGAGTGATAGGATTCTAGATGAACCCAACCATGAGTGATAATAGAGCGTTTGGAATGTGATATTAGACCTACAATGGTTAATATGGTAATATTTTAGAAAATGGATTTACATTGATCATAATGTATTAACATGGATGCTTATTGAGTGAGAAGGTTGGTATGAGATATATAGTGGTATGAGACACTACCTATAGTAGTATGGTAGATGTTGGGATTTGAGTGATGAACTATATTTAGTGATAAGTATTATTCTAGATCTTGGATACATGAATTTATCATACGCATTCAAGTTGTGGTTGAGTAGTCATTGATACTCCCTATTTAGATAATTTGGGTATAGGATGGGTTTCTTGTATGATGGTAATGTAAGTTTTTTTGTTCAGAAAAATGTATCTATGGTTGGGTATCATGGAAACCTATTTATCACACGATGACCTAATACACATGGATTCTTAGTGTTCTACTTGGAACATGTCATCATACACAATATGTATGTTAAGGGTTCCCATGGGTCAGATTGGGTCGGGTTGGGTCAGGTTCAAGGGTTTTTTAACCGACCTGGTCAAAATAGGTCAGGTCAAGTTGGGCCATATGTGGTTTTTGTTTTGGACCCGACCCGACCCAACCCATCTCACATCGGGTTGCGTCGATCAGGTTCTGTAAAAAAAGGCCTCAAACTCATTATCTTAAATTCCTCCTTCGTACGCATCTTCGTGACTCCTCCATATCATCTTGACGGACATCAAAGATTCGACAGGGTGATATCCTTCATTTCGGTTGGGGATCAGGATCTTCTTAATCACGTTCTTGGTTAGTAGTGATCTCTTAACATTTTGAGGTCGCTGCCCATGAAATTTTCTTCTCAGGATATTCATGATCTCCGTCATCGGTGCCACACTTGGTCAGTTTCAAGAGGAGCGGTTATAGCATATCACGATTTTCTGGCTACGGTGGTCAGTTTATATAGGCGACTAGTGTGGGTCTGATTTGGGGGATGTGGTGGTGCTTGAGTCCCCCATGGATAGTAGTGGTGCCGACAAATCTCATCCAGTAAGGAGAAACTTGATTTTCTCCTCCGGTGATCTCGGGAGATGCTAATGAATCGAACCCAAAAGGGAGTGGTCAGTTGCGGGTTCAGTAGTAGGATGCCCATTTCTCTCTTCTGGAGGTATTCTGCGATGGCTTTGGGGTCATGGATGGTGGTCACGGTGAAGACGGTGGTGGAGGTGATGGCGGTGTGCAGGTCCACAGTGGTCGCACCGTGTAGTGATGGTAGTGGAGGAGGAACACGGGTGAGGGAAAGGCATGCAATGCACGGTATGGCGGAGGGGTTATGAAAGTGGGATGGCATTGTAGTGGTGACAACGAAGGGTGGTGTGGTGGTGAGCGAGCCGGCATAGGTAAACACACAAAGGGGTGGCCAAGAGGTCAGGAAAACACCCCAAACGGGTTTCTCCATAAGATAAGGTCACAACGGACATGATAGAACAAATCAAATATTTAATATGCTATAACAAGGGATTGCTTGAAAGTTTTAGCAAGTGGCGCAATGACGCATCGTCTAAAGGAAAAAAACAATGGAAAAGAATCATACACCCTCCATTTACAAATTCATTCACTTCTCCTAAACATGGAAATTTCATTTATAATATTCAAAGGGTGAAAAAGAAAGTGTCATGGTCAAGGAATATGCCTACTTGAGCAATGTCATTTGAACTAAATGAGTATGATAAACCAATTAATATTATTAAAAGAAAACAAAAACTAACTAGCCACAAAACAAACACCAACAAGAGGTATATGGAAAACTAAAACCAATTATAAACATGATACACATAACTATTACTAATCTTTGGTTTAGAAGAAAACGCACCTCCATTGGAGGGGTTTTATTGTAAAATCATGGAATTTCTTTATCACACAATTCATTTAATTATATTTAACTTTTACTCTAAAACTCATTCAGCACAAATCAAATGCAATAAATTAAGAAACTAGATCAACATATCTATCACTGTGAGTTTTCACAGACAACACACCCCCATTTGAGGGGTTTTATTATAAAAACATGACTTTATGTATCAAATGAATCCATTATATTAAAGAACACTTATCCAAGATATGTAGTTCAATATAATTAAACAAAATTAAGAAAAAGATAAATTCAATTTAATGCATTCATGAATTAAAGAGGCTAGGAGAGAGACCCTACCTCAAGGTGGAACCAATCCATCCACTTCAGCTCTTAGAGATTTCTAACTAAAAGCTGCTGCTTCCCCACTGGGTATACACACCTTCACACACATACAAGGACACCTAGCACCTATGCAGACACTCGCATGGCCATGAGCATGTTGAAGGGGATCTTTGCACATATGCTTATATGCATATACCAGTCTCCACTCACCTGCATATGAATTTATATATATATACATGGACACACCTATCCCCATACATTCATAATCAATGCCATGGTTGACTATACATGTAATGGGGAACCTACATACATATACTTACTTACCTATGCACACGTAGGTGAGTCTCCCTTGACCTGGCGACTCGAAACCAATGAGCAGAGATCAATGCACTACACAAAGGATATTAGGAACCTTAAAACACATAAAGGATTCTACATAACCAGTGAGAAACCAACAAACGATATTAAATCCTTACCTCAATTGGCAGCAGAAAACAAAATACTCCCAAACCAACACAAAATGATCCAACGCCCTAACGAAAACATAATATAGTGTCAAAAACACAGAAAGCCCCAAATAAATGAGGTGCGTGATAAGTAGTAACCCTAGAATCTTACCTTAGATCAAAGCCAGTGGATTGAAACAATCTAAACCCCTTATGCCCCCCTTCACAGAATATAACTACCCTCTGTCCATAGAAAGTAGTAAAAGACCTAAGTGGCCAATACGATAAAAAAATAAAATAAAAACTAAACTGAAACATACCTATCTCCTGTGAATATACACGTCACCACCCAACATATAAGAACCATAACACCCCATGAGTCAAATCATGTTCCTGCAAGCAAGGGGGAAAAGATCCATGTTTCTAAATTATACTATCAAATAGTACATTCCTATTAATTAACAAATACTATTCCTATTAGTGGTATATAATCAATTTAGCTAGAGTTTCAGATTAGTTTGGTGTTTTTTCGATACCATTTTTTTTGGGACATTTCCATTAGATTTAGTTTTTATTGTTTTTGTTTATATTATCTTGGAAAATTTCATTCATTTGGGTTCTAGTCAGTCACATAATTAATAATAATCAGTCAATCCATTTGGGTTCTCTAATTTTTCAAGTGAATATGAAATTTTCAAACAATAATAAACCTGTGAAAGAAGAAAAAACCATGTTTCCTAAAATAAAAACATGTTTATAATGTGAGAAATAAGAAAGTGTAAAGAAAATCAAACACTTTTGAGCTACAAAAAAGGTTCTCTAGTGTTGAGAAAAAAGCCTCAATCAGTGTTATAACTTAGAAGTTGATAAACCCACCTTATTAATGTTGATATAAAAAAACAATCGAATGGAAATGTCACATAACATACACTTCATATATATATATATCTATATTTTAATGGAAAATAAATTGGCAAAATGAATCCTTTTTATAGTGTTGTTATTCTACTATGTCACTCCCAATGCATCCATGAATTTGGGTTGCACAAAGCCCCAATTGAAAATACCTATTCAATAACTAATAAAATTGATTTTGGGAGAAAACCCTTGGAAGAAAATGAAACATTGAATAACTCAATGGATCTATGTGAAAAAATATAAAGGGATGAATAACCCTTCCTAATTTTAGAAAAATCAATGAATATTCCTTTATAATCCCAATTATAGGAAATATTGAATATGAAACACTGAATAACCCTAAAAAAGAATATGAAACATTGATTTTGGGTTCCCCTATTACTAATTATAGAAAAATATAAATAAAAAATTATTGATTTCACCATAATTCAGTGAAATCGATGAATAAACTTGAAACATACAATTCTGAAATCAGAAATGATACCTCTGTGCACTTCTTGTGGATGACAAGCAGAGTGCAGAGTTTGTGGGGGAGGAGAGAGCGATGGACGCTAGGGCTCAGTATGGGAAGAGGGAATAGGCGAGCGACGACGGGAAGGGAATGGTGAGCCGGGAGCTGAAAGCGGTGAGCGTTGAGCATCGAGCGTGGAGCAGCGAGTGATGAGCGGGAGTTGGAATGGGAGGAGGGGAGCGCGAGGGGGATGAGAGTAGTGAAGAGGGGGGTTGGGGACATGAGATGTGGTGAGGGGGGGGGGTATGGAGGAGTGGTGTTGTAGGGATGGAGAATTGGGGCATGATGGGTAGTGTGGATGGGAGAAGGAGCCCGATGGAAAGCGAGTTTAGGTGTATCTATCCCAACAATTCATATGAACTGTTGGCATTTGAGGTGTTTTTTTTTCAACAGTCCACTAAAAACATTGGGAAAACCCAACATATATTCTTCTATGCCAACATTTTTTACATAACCACTGGTACACCGCTGCTATAGTTTTTTTTATCCCAATGATTTTTCCAAACTGTTGGGAAAAAAGTGTTGGTATAGATGGTATTTCCATTAGTGCATGTATTCTTAGGGGAATTTTTTTAAATTCCATTAACTATGGTTCGTACTAAGATTATGAATTTACTAAAGAATATCCCCTAGGAGTGTCGTAAACAAGAGTGCAGCAAGGCCTGTTATCTTATACTAGGATACCCCGAGTTAAGCCCGAAACTCCTTGTTGGGGTTTTCACCCCTAGGTACATTTGCGCCAGAGCCGTCTCTACCTGCTCATATCCACAAAGGGATGTATTTTCTTGATAAACTACTTACTCATTAACCACCAAAACTTATGGATGTTTTTATCATACTTATTCTTATCTCTAAGGATTCACTAGGGTTTTTTAATCCTAATCCCAAAAATAACTAAACCTATCCTCTGATACCAACTATGACAACCCAGTTATTTATTACATACTTAAACATTATTTATTATATAAAACCTTCACTTGATACAACATAAGAGATAGATATTTCTAGTGTATTTAGGGATTATGAACATTTCATAACAACTTAAAGCATAGAATAAAACACCTTATTGAAAACTTCCTTTACATGACCACTACATTCCCTCGTACTTAGCATTGCATAGGATAACCTGAGGACATGCATAAGAAAAGGGTGAGCTATAAAGCCCAACAAGGGAATAAACATGGAATAACATGAGGAATACAATACATGTTAGAAAATAGTCATATCAATGTAGCACAAGAAAAACATGAACATAAAGGCATGATAAAACATGATAATCATAACATGGAGATGTGGCAACAACATTTAACATGGAATTAGCATGAGCCAAGGCTCATTGCACATGGAGCACGAGTAAACCCTCATTGCACATGAAGCACAAGTAAAACCTCATTTCACTTGAATTATCATGAGTAAACACCCATTTTACATGACATATCATGATACTATACTTTACCCAATGCATTGGAGTTCTATTAGGGTTCACCCTTAGTAAACATTTAATTTCGTGCATAAGTGTACCACATGGAACATGTAACATGGAATCAATCAACATCCAAAGTTATTACATGATTAAGGAATTTAGAATAAATGCTGGAAAGTTCAATTCAATATGTATATGTTCATAAAATTGAATACCCTTGATAGAGACATGGTTATGGAATTCACTACACAATGATATTGGCTTGGAAAAACACGGTGCAATTTCGGCAGCATAACGACGTAGCATACGAATTTATAAAAATAGTTGATGAGAGAAAAATGGGTGTATCATCATATTTAAATTAAATGGATAGTAAGTGGGTCATATAGGTATATTTCCCAACAAATGTAATGGAATTTGGATTCATAATACAAAATAATAGCTTCAATGTAAATGAGGAGAGAGAAATTCCTTGTGGAATTTTGGCATGGTAACAGGTGTACATGGGAGGAATTAATGAGAGATAAAGGAGATATATCATTATTAAAACATAAATAGGGAAGTATGGGGGAGGTGTAAAATAATACCTCAACATTTATAATTGAAAATAAAAGGGCATAATAATATAAGGAAACTTGGACATAAATAAGGAAAGTGAGAATCCCTTATTTGGAAGTGTGATCCCAAAGGCTTGGGAGGGGCTTGAGAGAGACTTATTGGGATATGGGGTCACCTTGGGAGGATTCTAGAGATAGGAGGGAAGAGGTTGGACAAACTCCAAAGGCTTTGAGTGAAGAGGAAGTTGGAGCTTGGGTGGGTTTATATAGGAAAGGAGAGGAAATTCTTTATTATTTTGGTTTGGGACACCACACATTAAACTAATCAAAACCACAAACCAACCCATGGTTTTTTACCATTATTTTTTCAAAATGGGAGTGGAAAACAATATTTTATAAGGCCAATGGCCGATCTTCTTCAAATAATAGGGTTTCTTATGTGGAGGTGAGTCACACTCTCAAGGAAATCAATTTTAAAAGCTAAAATGTTTTGTAATTCTTGAAGGGTTGACTAAAGCTTTGTAAAAAAATCAAACAAACCTAAAATAAAATTATTTTAATGTTAAAACATATATTTTCCAAACATAATGTTTAGAGTATTTTATTACATCACTATTAGGTCATTATGATGTCATAAAACACAATATATATTTAAACGGTATTTAATTTTTACCCAAACAATCGATTATCTTAGAAAATTATGAAAAAATAACTATTGGATAATTTTGATATCTTGATTCCAAAAATAATATTCATTTTATAAATATGTTAATTTTTAATTTTAAAATAAAAACCAACATTTATCAAAAAATAATGGGGTTTGAAAAAAACAGATTTCAAACCATAATAAAAAATACAATAGAATTTATAAAATTATATGATCATTTATATTTAATAAAAAAGAATTTAATAATAATAATATTTTATTAAAATATTATTTAATTCAAAAATCCATTAATTCATCAAAATAGATTTCCTATTTTAATATTAACTAAAAATACTATTTGTGCTTTATAAACTATTTACAAAGTAACAATAATAAAACGAATGTATAATCATTATTATATACAAAAATAATGCACATAATCATAGTGCTTGGGTATTGTTACACAACCCCTTATAACACCCTAATAAGACCGAAGGGTAAGGTGTGTGATTGTGACAGACTCTTGGGGTGACTCAGATAACATTGTTCGGGTGGTAATCTTTATCAACTTCCACTTCTCTCGGAGTCAGTTCTGTTTGAGCTTTACATGTTGATGCTCAGCTTGGAATTGGACAAGAGAGAAGCCCAATTATGCGACCTCATTTTTGATCTCCAAAAAAATTTCTTCATACGGGGAAAGTCTACTGGATGAGGCCACCACTTCCTTTTTTGAGTAAATTGGATTTGTTAAAGCCCAATATTTATACTAATCATGCGATCACTATTCAATGGATATATTAGCAACGGTAAAAATTATGAATGGTATTTTAAAATACAAAATCATAAAACCAAAGAAGTGCATATGTTTTATAACCATTTTACATAATTAGACATTTAATCAGATCAAGAGGAATTTTCATTAATGAAAGTTTGGGTCATTATAGGGGCCGCCACGGAGCTCGATTTTCACCGGATCATCATGCGAGTGCAGAAGAATGAGGATTAGATAAAATATTTTTTAGTTTCCACCTAGTGATAGGCCCCTTTTAATTTTCCCATAATAGATCATCACAATTATGTTATTTTTTAGTTTTAACCATATTTTTGGGATTTTGGGGACCCATCATGGGTTGATATGGTGGTTCTTGCGAGAATCAGTGTGTTTTGGGGTGTTTCAAGAGGTCTGGAGGGATTTCTATTTTGGAAATCCAGATCACATGACATGTGGTTGGAAGAACATATGATTTTTGTTCTTCCTATTTGGTAATATGACTTCATGGGAACTAAATGTTCTGTACTTGGGGTACACGCTGTGTAGTGGGATTCTAGGGTGTGGTCGAGTACTCAGCTAGACACCTTGTGTGGGGGTACATGGGCATGCAGGTCACATGGGAAATGCCCATGGGGGGTTCATGCTTTGTAGGTGTACATTCCTCGGAAGTGTACATGGATAGGTACATGGGAAGGCAACCATGTGGGTTTACACGCCATGTGCTGGTGGTACATGTCGTGTACCCAGGCGTGTTACACGCTGAGCGGGGACTGAGGTACACAGAAAGGTACTCATGTTGGGTTACACATCATATACCAGGGGCATACATCATGTAATTTATAAAATAAAACTTTGAGTAGCTAGAGGCATAAGACCAAGTAGGAACTTAGGGGCTACACGCCGTGTACCTGTGGTGCACATTGTGTACTTCTACTTCCATAGAGTCAAAATCAGAATTTTGAGTAGTCTATTTTGAGTGTTTTTCTACATAGATCTTAGTAGTGGAATCCTTTTAGAATTTAAAGGCCATATGGATGGTGCGTTTCAATGTTTTATTTTTTTAGTGGGATTAATTTGAGGTTATGTATCTACAATCCTTTTGGGGTTTGGGTTGTGATTTTTGAAGTTCCTGTGAGGGTTTAAAATCGTTCTTTACCTAGGATTGAGGATTTTGAGTTGGTTTGCTTGAGGTTATTTTGATGGATTCTAGGAGGAAAGATCGATTGTCTTCTTGGATGGGATCATTAGTTCGGTTTTTTGATGTTTAATTATGATTTCCTGAGGTTGGGACTAATAGGAGCCTTGAAGGTGGTTCAACATCATTGGATGTCAGGTATAGTTGTTAACTATTGATCCTAGTTTGAGTTAGGCACCTCAAACCTATTTTGGATAATTCCATTATGGGTGATGTGTTTCTTGAGGTGGACCTTTGGGGTTAGCTTTTAGTGGGTCTGAGTTGGGATACCATCCATTGTTTCCCTAAATAGTCTTGGACCACGACTTACTTTACTGAAGGAACCCCATGTAGGGTGTCGTACCTGAGCTGTGGATTGCTGTAGGAGCCCCTTTGTGGGGTGTCCTGTTGTCCTAATGTTTTAGGAAATGTGGTGACTGCTATGTGTTTGGTTGGACATGAGGTAGCTGGTACTATTTCAATGGTTTTGGTTAGAGATTTTTTGTGTTATCCGACCCTGGTGTCTGATATGTGGCATGGTGGTTTGAGACTATTCTTGTTCAGGACTATATGTGAGAGATGATAGCTTTGGGATATTATTATAATAGGCTTTGGCCCTAATTTTTAATCTAGTTTTTCACATATACTGGTTGGTTGTTGTGAGGTAGAGCTATATAGTTAATGGACGATCTGGATGAGTGCATGAAACTTGGACTGACAGTTATCCTAGAGCATGGGTAGTGGACTATGGTGGATATGGAGCTCTTGAGACCCAATTTTTTATGATGTTTGAGGCTTAGTTAGGTATCCCAAAGATGCGCCGACTAGTATTTCTACCCAGTTGGTTCTACCAGACATTTGGGATTTGGTAGTGTACTCCCAAGGTCAACAGGGAGTCCCTACCACTAGTTCAGATCATACATTGGAGTCATAGTGCATTATATATATGCTCAGTGTTTTGACACATATGATGAGATCCTGGGGTACAATATGTGTTCTTTTATTTGCATTGGAATTTTGAGCTCTTTCTTGATTAGGTAGACATACTTGATGTCATGGTTGTGTGGGCCATGTTTTATAATTCCTATGGGTAGGGCCAGAGCGAGGGTATATTTACACATGGGTTTCATACTATAAATTGATGTTTTCTATTTTCCTTTTTTTAGTTTTTTGTTTCTTGTATGTCTTTCTTCATCTTTTATACCAATAGTCAGGTTTATCTAGGATGGACATGACATGTTTTTAATGAACATGTTATGAAAATAGATGTTAGGACCACCATTGGGGGTAGCCTACTGAAATTTGTTTGTCACCCCTTGTATGTACACCCCAGTGTTCATGTAGACCTTATGTATAAATTTAGGTTGAGGAAAATGAAGTGGATTGGGTGGAGGCCTAGTGTTTCATGTTCGATCAGAGCTGCTCTTGTGGAGTCTAAGGTTTGTGCTAGAGCTATTTAACCATCATGGAGACTGGGTATGTGGGTTGGCTCAGAGTATTAGTAGAGCCTTATATGTTTATTTTATTTTATTTTATTTTATTCTACATGAGGTCAGATCAATGGGAGACCAGTGTCTGTATGTTTTAGTTTATTGAGTCTGTATATATATTTCCATTTATTAGTTAATTTTACTTATTTATTTACTTATGTGTACTATGATGTTCATGTATGTCTATATGTTTAGTTTATTTCCACTTTTATTGCACTTTGATCTTGGTCATAGTCTCTTCAATTTATTCTTTTAGTCCCTCGCCACTAGTCAACAGTCTATGGTATATGAGGAGGCACAATTGAGGCCTTGTTTTGAGCCGAATTGGGTGACAGGTTGAGTCAACCTGGGTTATTTCATGACAAAAACAACTTAAAAACATATTCATAACACTTTAGACCAAACAAATTAACCCTAAAATAAGATAAATTTATCAATAAATATAATATTGAAAAACACTTGAAGTGATTTCATTAGTAAAACAAATAAGGGTATTTATGAGCTTAAAAATCAATAAGATTCCTAGAGTATTTTTGAGATAATATATAACCAACAAAACCAATAATGTAATAAATAAAGTCATGATTCAACAATATAGACCAAGGAAATGATTCTTGAGTTATCGATATCCCTTACAAAAATATACTATGTGAATAATGAAACATTTTTAAAGGTGTTTATGTGGTAAAAATGTAAATAATGAGAGAATACCACATAATATAATCGAAGGGAATAATGTACCCAAATTATATTAAATATGTTCAAGTGAATGATCATAACCCAATGAATAAAACTTGAGTTACCAATAATTCTTATTGTCGGGGTATCACTTGAGTCAAAAACAATTTGAGAAAAGAACTAGATTTGGCTTAGTTTATCCAATTAATTACAAGGAAATAAATTATATAACATTCATGGGATGGAAAATAAATATACAACAATACAAATGAAACATGGTTCATAACATGTAACATGTATTAAAAAATCCGAATTGAGACCAAGAAAACCCTTTTGACTTAAGTAAAACATTAATAAAACCCTCTAAAATGAGAGGGATTATAATTGAACTTAAAATACAATTATTAAACGTAAATTCATGATATTATATCTCAAATAGGTAGTATATATACCATATAAATTAAATGATGTTCATAATACCAAATATGTCTCAAAGAGAGGAATTTGAGGTGAAAACCCCTACCTTTTTCTAGATTTGTTATGTGCATGCGCATAAATTCTTAAACAATAAAAATATGTTTATTAGATAATTTTTCATTAAACTCATTTATTTTTATTTTATTTAATATATACCATTTATTATCTTATTCTATTTATTTATTATATAGTTTTCTTTCCTACATCGGCTAATTGAGGTTGTTCTGTGAATTTTTCTATAATTCTTTATGTATGTTGACAGGGGTAGAAAGAATCATAAAATAGTTTCATAGTATAAAGAACATTAATAGTGTTATTATATAATTTTTTTATGTTAAATATATTTTAAAATACATCCATGATAGGTGGTGATGTTATATGAAACTCATTGTTCATGGAGGTGGTAGTCTACATTTATGCATGATTAATGCATCCATTTCACAACGAATAAGAGGGAAATAAAGAATGATAATTTGAAATTTCATAATCATAGTTATATTATATTTAATATATTTATTAATCATTTACATCATTAAAACCAATCCTGATAGGCGATTATGAAAAATTGAAGATTTCACTTCATGGAGGCGGTGGATCGTGCATACACACTAATGATGCCTTTGTTTTCCTTAGTGGATGGAGAGGAATAAATTATGGTTGTTAATTTCATATAATAATACCTCATTATAATAATTATAATTATTTAATAATATTTTTATTGATATAATAGGTTTGTAAGAGGACTATTAACAAGAAAAAGTTAAAAAGTAGGTAATACTTACATTGGAGACTCGATATTCTCTTAGATATCTCTTTAGAAATGAAGGACATAGGATAATATATAGAGAACAGGGGATTAATAATGATCAAAATAATTCTAGTAGATTAATTTTTGTAATATGTTCAAGGTAAATTAGAATAGTAAGTGTAACATTGAATGGGTGGAAGTGATCCCATTTTTTAAGTGATGAAAATGTCACTTTTTGGAACACCCTTTAATTTTCAATGATATTATTACATTATTCAAGGGTAAAAGAGTTAAAAATTTCTTAATAAGGAAAATTGGGGTGATATTGTGTTGATATATCTTCAACCAAGATTTTTCATACAAGTTTTAAACATGTTTTAAGAAATTTCTTCTTAGGTTTTCACTTTTACCATTTTTTTTTTGTTTTTACCTTGGTCACTAGTTTTTTAACTAAGTAATTTATGTTTTCATAAAAATATAAATTAACCCATATTGCCAAAAAAAATTTAGGTACCTAAAATTAATATAATTCAATTATTAAATAATATAAAATTATTTTTAAACTAAAACATTTTATATATAGAAAACTAGTTTTTTGTAGAAAAACGGTGTTTTAACCATTATGTGTTCTTAATATTATTTACCATTGGTTAATAATTAAATGTGTGTTAATATAATTCTATATGTGTTTAAAAATAATATTATATTAATCATTTAAAATATTTTATAATAATTTATTAAATTAAAATTACACAATATTGATAAAATAATTCTTATGAAATAACAGTTTTTCCATTATCATGGTCATTAAACTTAATCTTAGTAATCATAATTTTATGCCCAAAATTTAAATTGAACATATTAAATAATATTAGAATATTTATTTAAAAATATGAAATCCAATTTTATTGATTTAATTTATATAATTGATAAAAATTAATTTTTAGTATAAGTGAATAATATTTTTAGAGTAAAATATTTCTTAAGTTTCTGAAATGATATAAAACTATTTTATAAAAATACATAATAATCTTAAATTATTTATTTTACTTATAAATATAAATTTTATAGAAAAATATTTCAAATTTTTTTAATTAATTATTTTATTATGATAATGTCATATAAGAGATAGTTTTTAAAAAAATTGGTATTTTTCAATTTTCACCTAAAAAATTATTTTAGATAAACACCAAAAATTTATATTAAGCTAATATTTTTAGTATAAATCCAAAAATTATTTTAATATTGTAAAATTAAAACACTAAAATTTATAAATTTATTTTTTGAATAATATCATAATATATAATGAAAAAAAGGTTTCATTGGAAAATTACACTTTCAATATTAACTGTTATTATTATTATTTCATATCATTTAAAAAATAAATTGATTCCAAACAACTAATAATATCAAAACTAATTTATCATAATTAATCATATTTTTCTTAAAATTGAAATACATATCACATAAAGGGTAATTTTTCAGAAAAATATATTTCTAAAGAATAAATGATCTTATTTTTTATTTAATGTAAACTAATTGAATTTAATTTTCATTAAAAATAACCTTTATTTTATTTTTAAAAGTATTTCATAAAGAGGTTTCCCCTAATAATTACCACTAATCCAAATGTTAGGTTTTAATGTTCATACTTAAATATTTATATTTTATCTAAAATATTATAGTTTTATTTAAGTTTGGTGTTGTGTGTGAATAAAGCTATCAAAAACATTGACTCATTTAAAGGTAACTATATATTAAAATATTGGGATGTTACATCCCCCCCATTAAATAAATTTTATCCTCATAATTTTACTTATTACTCACAGTTGAATATAGGTGAAGTAATTTTTAACATATTAATCATTTAGTGTATAACCTCTAATATGACATCCACCATACTCTCTTAGGCTATACCAAATTACTTATATTTCCTCAGAAAACATTAATCATTACAACAATAATAGAACCAAGAATGTATATACCCAAATATATCGTAAGGACCAGACCTTAAGCATTACATATTCTAGTGACTTGAAACTATAATTCACTTTATTACATTCCCAAAGACATTTTTGGTTTAGATTTTTAGATATTTAGGTAACAAATAATATATAATGAACCTATATATTATAAAGTTGACACTTGTAGTCAGTATCCATTTTTTCCATAATATCAAACTTCTAAATTAAATCACATTTTACTTTTAGGAAAAATATTCATGAATTTCAACATGAATTCTTATTTTCCCTTACCCATCGTTAAACCCTGTGAAAAACATTTTAAAGTATGGGATGAGTAAGAAAATCTCAATAAGTGACATAAAAATAAATAAAGAAATTGTTAGTCTATAAATACTTGTAAAAAGGTTTCTTTTTCAAAATAAAATTTTGGCTCAAAATAAAAAAAAATTCCCAAGAAATCACCTTCTCTGCCCAAAGATTTTTATAAAACATTTGATAAGAAATGCTAAGGGGAAAATAAAAATCGTAAAGGTTTATTCCAAATCATGAAAAAATTATAGTAATTTTTTCACAAAGTTATACTTTCCAACCTTAAAAAGTGGTGTATACTTTCATTTACCTTATAAAATCATAATATTTCCATACAAACCCATAGTAATAATAAATAAATCATGTATGTAACTTGAAGGTATCATTTTCATATCACTATAACTTATGGAGTAACCCTCATGGTTACACCTGGAATAAAAATCATGATTATAATTAGAGTAACCATCATAGTTACACTTAAAATAACCATCAAAGTTATACTTGGAATAACCATAATAGTATATTCCCATATTCTATTAAACCCAATCAGTTAACTCTCTCCCTTTACCAAATGCATCAGAGAGCTACAATGGACTCACCCAACCAAGGTTCATCACAGAACCACCCATCCTTGGTTAATAACATAACCACTTATCCTTGGTTTATAAAAGATCCACTTGTAATCATAAAAAATGCCCAATAACCCTAATATAATCCTAAAACATAAAGTATTTCATCATAAAAACATTATTTCTACCCATAAGAAATCATTCTTTAGATATTGATATATCCCTTTTCTTCAAAACCCAATTTTCAGAACTAAAATTCCTACAATAAAGGGAAATAATTTTTTTAATTGAAGAAAAATTAGAATCTTATAAAGGAATACAAACATAAAATTATGGTTATATTGGTGATAACAATATTTTTCACTATATATGTTAAAAAAGAATATTATTTTTGTCTTTTTTAAATAATTTTAAAATATACCAAAAAAAGATTCCATTTGAAAACATTTGAATGAAAGTCAAAAGAGATATAAAATTTCCTTTATAAATATTTTATGTCCATATAGAAACATCCATAAAATAAATTTAAAAATATCGATATTGAAGAAAAATATAATTTTAAGGGAAAATTTATAAGAGGATTTTTAAAATAAATCCCCATACTTTGAGTTTGAGTCGTCATGTACATTCTTTATCTTCCTCTTATTTGGATAAGTTCTAAAGGTTTACACCAAAATTTTATCTTGGTTTGTTTTATGATAAAACCAAAGACTCTAAGATGTTATTAGGGATAAAATTAAGGTATTTGGGTAGTCATTGGAAAAAAAATCTGTTTTTGATTTGTGATGAAATGAGAAGAACATGTTCCCTTTTATATGAGTTGAGAGGGACACTCTTGCAATTTCTTAAAATATTAATTTAAAATAAATAAATTTTGATGTCCAAATTTCTCAAAATAGATAATATTCAAATATAATATGAGGATGTGTCAAAATAATCTAATACAATAAAAATTTTACAAGTTTGGATCCCATTTTTAGCCTTATCTTTTTATTTTAACACCTCGTTAACCCTTTTGACAGTTACTATAATATTTAAGGTTTCACCATTTTAAGGGTTAATAATGATACTATTAAATAAAAAATGACCCATAAATTGAAAATATTTTATTTCATTAACCATATCCCCTTAATTTGGAAAAATATTATATTTTATGAAGTTTAAATCATTTAATAAAATATTATTTATTATAAAATATCATTAATGTTAATTTTATAACTATTCATTTACATTGAATTTAATAACATCAAGATAATAAATGGATTCAAATCCAATGAATCCACACATATTTAATATGAAATTTTTATCTATAATTTTTTTTCTTCAAATTAATTCTTTCAAATCATACTACTTTTAATATTTTAATAACATTTATCTTATTTTTCCATTAATTGAATAATTATTGCATCAACATTGTGTAAGATTTTAAGGTAATTATTTATTCACGATAAAATAAAAATAAATTACCATGATAAAGATAAACCATTTATATTTCAAAATAAAATTTATAACTAAACATATCCTTTGGTTATCCTTATGTTGAAAATATTATATTTATTAAAAAAAAGAGTGTAATATTTTTGAATTTTATTTAAATAAAATATTTTAATGGTTATAATCACATAAAAATAGAAAAAGTCCATACATTAAAAATTTTGATGACTATGAATGAAATATACCCATAAAATAAAATTTATGCAATTGTTACGGTCATTTTCTAGTCTTTGTAATTTTATTTTATTTTCTTTAATTACTCGATTTATCCTTAACCATGGTAACAAAAATTACTAGGGTTTCTATTCATATTGAACATAATAAAAGGGAAATATTTACCAAATTTGAACCCAATGATTTATAGTATAGACTCCATTTTTAAAAATTTATAACACATAAGTGTTAGAATTTAATTTAAGATTAATTCGTTAAAACATGATGAAAAACTATTTTTCAGAAAAATATCTTTTTAAAATATAAAATGTTTTTATACTAAATTAAAGTATAAAATTAATATAAAAAATAATAATTTTATTATTTTAAATCAAAATGAACTAATTAAATTTTAAAAATAACAAGAAATTGAATTTTTCTATGTAAATACTTTAAAACAAAACATAGTTTTCAATAAAAATCAACATTCTTCACTATTCATTGAAAATCAAAATTTTCAAGAAAATATAAAATTTTCATCATTGGATAATTTTGATATGTTTGTTAAAAAAATTATATAATTTTTTATAAAATAAAATTTCGAAAAGTTCTATAAATTAATTATATTATTTTCTCACAAAAAGCAATAAAACCCTTTTTTGAAAAAAAATATATTTTTGATGAATAAAATGAATTTATGAAAAAATTGAGTTCTTATTTTCTAATAATTAATAAGTAAAATTTCATTGATTAGAAAATTTATATATATTTCAAAAAAATATTTAATCCAATTCATACCCTAAAATTTAATATGTAGGTTTGAATAATTATAATAATATTTCATGGTTTGTTTAAGGTAGGTGTTTCATATCTTGCACGCTATCGAACATAATATTCTTTTAAAACCTAAGGATATTACAATATAAAACCTTTAATAAATTACATCCTCAAAATTTGAACTTGAACTCAGAAGTATAATTTTTTCTATATTAAAATACATTTTTTGAAATCCCACATTGTAAAAACAGTTAATTACATTTCCTCTTGAAAAGAGGGGAAATGAAATATGAAATTCATCTCAAATAGAACATAAATGGGTTTCTAAATAGGAAAACATTAGTGGGATGTGAAATTAGAGAAATATAATAAAAAAACTAATTCCCAAGGATTAGTAGGGAGTGATAGAGAACATGCTCATGAGAAAGTTAACCATCACAAAACCATAAATCTGTGATGGGTTAAAATACTATTGATTTCTCAATAAGAAAATTAAACGGATAATATTTTGGTTTCAAGATATTTTTCCTTGATATGAGGAATTAATTTATCATTTACACTAAGAAAACAATTAAATATACTTAATTAAAAAGTGTATTTTCATCCTCTAATCGATTTCCACCACAATCACATCTTTTCTTTCCAAACAATGAGTATTCAAGATGATTTTTTATGCCTAAAGTACTAAAATTAACTTCTAATGAATCACATAATCCATAAGAGAATAAAAAGATATTCCTAATATATTTATACATCAAGTAAAACCAAAATTTCTAGAACAATATATGATAATTCCCTAAATAAATAAACCTTCATACGAAGAAATAATACCTCAATATCTAAAATTCAACAGTAATACCCAAAGTTCAAACTAAACCATTCTGTAAATAAAATACCTAAATGTTATTAAAAATATTTTAGACAATGATTGAAACCCAAAAATTAGAATGATTTTATCACATATTATTCTAAAATAAATTTTATATTTACCTCTAAATAACATCAATTACTCTTAAAGTCTCATACTAAAAATATATATGCCCAAATTGTATAATTTAAAAATTTTAATAATCATTTTCATAAATAAACTAAATCACCATAAATCCATAATAAAATCATATATGATTCCCAAATATAATTCAACCTTTATTTGTTAAATAAACCCCATAATGTTCTATTTACTATAATCATATAAGGTTCCTGAAATAGTGAATTTATCCCAAAAATACTATTAATTACCTAACCAAATTTTTTTTAATACCATGGTTATATATACAATAATAAATATGTTTCCAAAATAAAATTAATAATTATATATCAAACAGTTTATAAAAAATGATATCACATTAACGCATACAACACATAGGCCAATGGTAGCCGCTGCACCCTAGTCACCCTCTAGTTGTGGGTTCAATTCTCAGCCTTTTCGGAAGCGATGGGTCATAATATATTAATATAATTTCTATAACATTACCAAATATGTTATGGACATCCCAAAAAATATAATTAATCATCAAATAACATTTAAACTTCTATGGTAATCTATATAGCTCATTTTTTCACAAAATCAAATAATCTTAATGGACTATCATTTTCTTAACATCAAAAACTTTTTACCCTAGAGTTTTATTTATCACTTTATCATGTGTAATTAAATGAGTGTCTGCAATAATTACCAATTTTTAAAGGTATCAGTTTCATATAACTTGTGTTTATAAATTTTTGAAAGAAAAAATAATATAGAATGTTTCATAATCCTCATAATATATAGAATATATTAGAATATTATAGATAAACACATCCTTCATTCATCTTCTTTTTCAAATTTTTGAGCATGATTTTTTTTCTTATTCAAGGATATGAAATATTTCCTTATGATTCATCAATATAAACTCAGTCATGATTCATACTTAAAACATAAGAAAATAATTCATACCTTAAATCCAGACATTAAGATCTTCCTTTATACTATTGATATCCCCTTTATCTCCAACATGAAGTCCATATCTCCAGAAAATAAATAGTCAAGTACTTGGAAGAATTTAATTTCCCAAATGAGATGGATGAGTTGATATTTTTAAATCAAATAGTAGAGATTCCATGACTCATAAATTGTTTTTATAAATAAAAAGGTGTTACATAAGTCAAACAGTTTCTTATAGGTGATTTGGATACTCAAGAAGTTGTCAAAATTAGTTGAACATGTTTTTATATAATAATGATAATAAAATCATCTTTAAGGGATAAGAAGATTGTAAAATTTTATTTCTTTCCATCTTGATAAACTATCCTTAATCTTTTGAAAAGAACATCATTTAAACATGAAATGAATTATTAAAAAGAAAATAATTCATAAGAGAAAAGGAAATATTATAGAAAATTTTCAATACTATAATCTTTTAACCCCTTTATATCTTAGTATATTTAAGATCTATCCAATCCCCATAATAATAACCATAATTCTACATAACATATAAACCTTAATAGTTATATTTCTTTTAGCTTATGCTCAAATAACATCCTAACTATTAAATTTATCTAAAACTGAAAATGATACAAACTGTAAGGACCTTCCTGAATGGCCTGAAGGCCTTCATTTTTATTGATTTTTGATAACACCACTTTCAAGGGATGAGGGGGAACCCTTACAAGGCCCGTAGTCTCATAGATTACAAGGCCCATAGGCTTAGGAGATTACATGACATGAAGTTCTTAGGAAATTAAACCAGACTATCTACAAGGAACTGCCCCTCCCTAGAATATGCGTCATGATAGTAGATTTCCACCTTTTCATGGCAGTCTGGCTAGGCTTCCTGTGCAAGCACTGGATGGTCCTGATGGCATATCCATACTCTTTTATTCTGACAAATCCATTTGTCTCTACTCTGGTGAGTGCACTTGCTTTGAATCCTCTTCTGGGGCTGCTCCTTTTTTTTAGTGTGTCTGGGGCAACTGCATGTAGCCCGAAGGCCTTGAGGTGGCCCGAGGGCCTTAAAGGTGGCCCGAAATCCCTACTGACCCGAAGGCATGGGTGGCCCGAAAACCTTTAGGACTCCAAGCCCAAACTAGTGGCCCAAGGTAAATAGTTGCAATTGCTATAGTACCGAACTGTACTTGCTACACTAACCACTAGAGAGCCTGCACAGTACCCACACAGTGTACAGTTCTGCTACAGTACCTGTACAGTGTACAGTTCTACTATAGTACCCAAACAATGTACAATACTGCTACAGTACAGCTACAATACTACTACAGTACTACTACAATACCCTGGAAATATGCCTCTTCCTAGTTTTGAACCTGGGTCTTGTGGATGCACTTAAGGATACCTCACCAACTGAGCTAAGGCTCATGTGCAACTGTAAGTACCCAACCATTAAAATTTCATATTATAGTAACTTAAAACTATAATTAAATTTCATATATTCCCAAATACCTTTTAGTTTTATATTTTATAGGGTTATAACATGTATCTTACATACAAACCCATATATTGAAAAGTGGACACTTCTAGTGAGTATCAACTTTTCATATAATATTAAACTTTTAAAAGGAAACACATTTTATTTTCATGAAAAATATTCATTAATTTCATGTTGAATTATTATTTTCCCCAACCCATCCTTAAACCATGTGAAAAACATTTCATAACATGTTATGAGCAAAATAATCTCATTAAGGTACATAAAAAGGAAGAAAGAAACTGGTATTCTATGAATACTTATAAAATTTTTCCTTTTTCAAAATAAAATTTGTCAACAAAATAAACATTTTCTTTCCCAAGAAATAACCTTATCTACCCAAATATATTCATACAACATTTCATAAGAAATATTAAAGGAAAAAATAAAAATCATAAATGTTTTTTTGAAATCCTGAAAATCTCAAAATAACGTTTTCACAAAGTTATACTTTTAAACCTTAAAAAGTAGTATGCATGTTCCTTTACCTTGATAAATCATAATATTTTCCTAAAAACCATATAAATTATAGATAAATTTTATATCTAACTTGATTCATCATTTTGATATGACTCTTACTTATGGATTGACCCTCAGAGTTACCCATGGAATAACCACCACAATTATAGTTAGAGTAACCATCACTATTACACTTAAAATAACTATCACAGTTGTAATTGGAATAATCATCATAGTATATTACCATATTATATTATTAGAAACCTAATTGTTTAACTATTTACGTCTAAACAATTCATTGGAGAGCTATAATGGGCTCTCTCGACCTTGGTTTATCATAGAACCACCCGTACTTGGTTGATAACATAACCACATGCCCTTGGTTTATAATGGAACCACCCGTAATCTTAATAAATTCTGAATAACCATAACATAATCATAAAAAAAATATTTCATTATAAAAAAATTCATTTAAATTATAAGAAATAATTTTTGGTTATTTACAAATCCCTCTTCTTTAAAATCCAATTTTCAAAGCTAAAATTCCCAGAATAAAGGTAAAGATAGCTTTATCTGAAGAAAACATCAAAGATTATAAAGGAAGATAAACATAAAATTTTTTTATTGTTGAAAGAAAATTCTTTGTCACTATATATGTTAAAATAGAATATTATTTTTATATTTTTATAAATAATGTCAAAAAATTCCATAAAAAATTCCATTTGAAAATATTTGAATGAATGTCAAAAGACACATAAAATTTCCTTGATGAATATTTTTTATACATATAAAACAAATACATAAAATAAATTTATAAATATGTATATGGAATAAAAATATATTTTTAAGGGATACTTTAAAAGATTATTTTTAAAATAATGTCCCTTACTATGAGTCTGACTCGTCACATACGTTCTTTATCTTCCTATTCTTCAGACTAATTCTAAAGGTTTACAAAAAAATCATTGCTAAGTTGGTTTTATGATCAAAATTAAGCCTATATTATGTGTTTAGATTTGTAAGGAAGGTATTTGTGTAGGTATTGGTAGAACCAAATGGTTCTTATGTTGTAAAGAGATGATAATAAAATGTGCATTTTTATAAGAGAGTGGAAACTCTTGGAATTACATAAAATATTAATTTAATATAAATTAATATGTTTATAAGTTAAAAATAATATCATAAAATATATTTTTTACAAATCTTGATCACATTATTACCTTTAGATTTTTATTTTAACCCTTCATTAACCCTTTTTACAATTACTATAATATTATGGTTTTCTACTTTTAAAGTGTTACTAATTTTACTATAAAATGAAAAGGACTCATAAATGGATCATGGTTTATTTAATTAACCATATAACATTAATTCATCTGAATATAATATTTTTATAACTTTTAAATCATATAATAAAATATTAGTTATTGTAAAATATGATTTATATCAATTTTAGAACTATTAATTTACAATGACTTTAATAACATCAAGAAAACAAAGGAATTATAATAAAATACATCAAAAACTCTATAATATTTCATTTTTATCTATAAAATTCATCATTAAATTTAATGATTTCAAATTATTTAACTTTTAATATTCTAAATATAAATTATTTTATTTTTTGATTAATTGAATAATTATTGCATCAACATTTTGTAATCTTTTAATGTAATTTTTTATTTACTTAAAATTAAAAATAAATTACCATGATTAAGATAAATCATTTAGTTTTCCAAATAATATTTATAACTGAATATATTATCCAGTTATCCCTATGTTAAAAATAATATATTTATTTAAAAAAAGTGTGACATTTTTTAATTTTCTTTAAATTAAATAGTATAAAGGTTACAGTCACATTTAAATGGAAAAAAGTCTATATATTAAAATTTTGGATGAATATGAATAAAGTATTCTCATCTAATAAAATTTAGTCAAGTTTTATAATCATTTTATAGTCTTATCATTTTATTTTTTAACTTTAATTACCCGATTTACCCTTAATAGTGGTATCGAAAATTAATAAGATTACTATTTATATTGAACAAAAATAAAAGGGACCTATTTAAAAAATTTAGACCCGCTAATTCTAAATACGGAATCAATTTTAAAAAAATTAAAAAATATAAGTGGTAGAATTTAATTTATAATTAATTTGGAAAAACATGACAAAAAACACTTTTTCGGGAAAATGCCAATTTTAAATATAAAATGTTTTTATACTAAATTCAAGTATAAAAATCACTTAAAAAAATCTTAATTGAATTATTTTAAATCAAAATTAACTAATGAAATTTTAAAAATAATCCAAAAATAGAATTTTACTTTGTAAATAATTTAATAGAAAACACAGTTTTCAATGAAAATTAGTAATTTTTACTATTCATTAAAAAAATCAAGTTTTTCAAAAAAAATATAAAAATTTATTTATTGGATAATTTTGATATTATAATTTCAAAAATTATATCATTTTTATCAAATAATTTTTTTTAATTTTTCATATATTAATATTATTCACTCATAAAAACCTATACAAATCATTTTTGAAGAAAACATATTTTTGATGAATAAAATGACTTTATGAAAAATTGAGTGCTTATTTTCTAATAATTAATAATTATATTTTTATCAATTTAAAACCATATATATATTTAAAAAATTAGTTAATCTTATTCATACCCACCAATTTAACGACTAGGTTATAATAGTCATAGTAATATTTCACAGTTCATTTATGATCAGTGTTGCATATATTTTATGTTTTAAAACATAATATTCTTTTAGAATCTCAGGATATTACAAATATATTCTTCATAACATAACTTTCCCAAAACTATTTGAATCTCCAAGTCAATAAACCAATACTAAGTTATATATTCCTCCATAAAGTAACTCTATCTTTTACCCTCAAATGGTATTAACAATTAGATCATAAGGTCACACATTAGTTAATTTATATCATAATCCAAAAAAATGCAATGAACTTCACCAAAAACAACATGAAACAATTACTAATCCCAACATTAAAAATACCATCTAACTCACTTTTCTCAAAATCGATCAAACCTTTTTTATCTAAACATCAAAAATGTATTAAACCTAATATTGTTTATACCTCAATCATGTGTTCTCCAATAGTTATCCTGAAAATATAACATTTTTATAAAATAAATTTTCAAGGTTATTGATATCATTTAATATATATTTCAATACATTTAATGAAAAAATATTGAAGAACAATTTTCTGATGTTTCACATAATTCTCATGACTTTTAGAATATACTAGAATATTATTGATCAATATCACTCACTAATGAGAATAAATAATAGATTAAATATTTAATTTCTAATAAATTATAAACCTCATTACCATTGGTAAGACTAAAAAACTCACCTTTTCTATCATAATAGTCATATAATAAAATTCTAAACCATTTATGTATTCTCCCTTATATGGTTACATGACATAGTGAAATCTTGATACATACCTTTCACATATTCATCTTCCTGACCCTATTTTAACCTAATAAAAAAAATGGTAATATATGAATATTAAAACATCAATATGAACATTAATCCCATTATGGAACCTTTGTTTTTAACATATGATACTTTCAGATCAACTTATGAATCTTCTTGTCTAATCATTATTTATCTCTGGTTATTTTTATATTAGGTTCTCTAACATAATTAGTTAACATCATTCTTAAATCCTTCAAAATTTTTCATAAATATAATGAGATTACCCAAATCATATCACCCGAGAGTGTCTAGCTAGGTGTGTAGTACTAGGCCTATTCATGTTTCATTAGAGTGATGACTGATTCAATGCTCAAACAAACCATTTTTTGGTGATTCCCCCTAGGCACATATATTCCACAACTTCAGCCACCTTCCAATATCGAAATATAGTTATATTTCTAGAAAAAATCCTCATAATATCTATTTGAAAGAACATCAATATTTTATACAATACTTAGACTTATTCTTATTATTTTCACTAAAGTTCCCACATGCCAATTCATAAATAAAATGTTCCTTATTTAACATTTAAGCATATACTATCTCAAAGGGTTATCTATAAATTTGAAATTGTGATCAAACTTAACTTATAAAACATTAAATTATCCTAAGAAATATCTTAATATCAAAATTTATCTAAACATTTCCATTGATACCAACTATGATTCACCAGACCCACACTCCCAGACCTAGTTGTATAAAACATACTTTACATACTTACATTGATACCAGTTATAAAAGATTGAATATAACCATAACATAATTACAAAAAACAATAATTATTACTGCATCTCTTACATCTTGAGGATCTTTTGAAGTTTAGATATTTATAGAATTAGGACAAGAAAAACTATCAAATACTATATTCTTTTTACTAGATATATATTTTTTCATTATATATGAAACTAATTAAACCATAATGTGTCTCAAACATTTATCATAAATTATTTCACATATTCTGTCCTTCTAAACATGTTACACATACTAATTTTATTCATTAATTGGGGAAATTGAAACATAATAATGGGTAATTTATAATATTCTATAAGGGAAAATATACAATTGTGGTAATCATGGAATAAACATGGAAAAAATATTATGGAAGGAATAAGTAAGCAACATGAAGCCATAATCAACTTGAAAAAGAGAGAATTCTATATCCATGGAAATAAATAGAAACATGGATATCAAAAATAGTGATTACATATTGATAGAATGCATAATTATGGAAATAAAAACATATTGTTAAGGCCTTGTTCCAAGAAACTTATTCTATTATGGGGATAGGTATACAACAACACCCAAACTATTTTTTCTCATGATACATGTCGATGCATTGAGCTGATATGTAATTCTTGGACCCACCCATCACCTGAATATGTCTTATTCATTCACCATAAGCGTCAAAAATAGTTTTCATACCATTCACTAAAGAACCTATTAATGAATAAAAAAAATGTCTATCCATATAATTAAATGTATATAATGTCAATACATAATGAACCTATGTTAACAGTTAATTATCATCAATAATATCAATACTTTTACACATGTCAATAAAAGGGATAACATGGACATAACCAATCCTTATAAAGAAGGTAAATAGTTAAACAATACATATTAAAATTTCCAAAAATCATACATATTGGAATAAAAACATAGAGAATCCCAATAATTTTTCCCATGTCAATATAATAATATTTTTTTAAGTGAACATTATCCAATATAAATTATGTAAAATGTGATATTCTCACCATATAGAGAAAAAAGTATACATATATGTCAATAATATAATAATATGATCATAACCCATGTAGATAAATAAGGTGAATGGTTTCAAAACAAAATAACCCTAGTGTAACAAATGAAACTTATAAGGAAGTTGACATAGATGAAAATAATTCTTGCAATAGAATGCTTCAAACAATATCACAAAAGAAGAGATCAAGAATCAAGTTGTTTGATATCATGTGTTCAATACCCTAAATTATAACACACACAAACACATATATATCATGAAACATAAACCCCATTACCGTAAATAATTTTACAAATGATAAGATAAATAGAAGCAAAAACTTAAAATAGCTTTTAGAAAACATTTTTTTACATTGACATAAAATAAAAATTAACATACAGCTTTCAAAGTTATCTTTTGAAAAGGTGACCTGAAATATTGTACAAAATATAAATTTTAAAAAGAATATATAATAATTCATCCTTGAAAATACATAAATTTTATCATTGATAAATGAGTAGAGGAAGAAAAAACATATGAAAGAGAAAAGAAAATACATTTTTTTATATTTTGAAAAATACATTTATTGAAAACCACATTGTAAAAAGAGATAAAAATATCTTTTCTTTAAAAAATAATTTTCCCAAAGAGGAATATAAAATTCTAGATAATAGAATATTATTGTGGGAGAACCTAAGAATGAAATAAATAAGTTCATGATGAAACAATATAACTCCAAGAAAGAAGAATTGAGTTATCAATATCCCTTATGGGTGACATACACTATGAAGCATAAAACATTTGGGAAGGATATTATGTGGTAGAAATGAAAAACAATGATATAATATCATATAATACAATAAAATTTTATAATTTACCCAACTTATATTAAATATCTCCAAGTGAATGATCATAACTCAATGAATGAATATTGTATTACCAAAAATTATTATAATTGGGGAAACACTTGGGTCAAAAGACATTTGAATAAAAGAACATGACATGGTTTATTTTATCCAATTAAATAAAATTTAATAAATTATAGTACATTCATGGGATGTTAAATCAATATAATACCAAAAAAAGGAAATAAAGTGCATAACAATTATCATGTCTCAATGAATCAAAATTTAGACCAAGAAAACCCTTACGGATTGTGTAACACTTTAATCAAAACCCATTTAAAGGGAGGGATGTTAATTAAACATAAAATAAAATTATTAAAATATAATTAATGATATTTTATCTCAAATAGGTAGTATATACACCACATAAATGAAATTATGTGAATAATACCAAATATGTCTCAAAGAGAGAAATGTGAGTCCAAAACCCTTACCTTCTTCCAAATTCATTATGCGCATGCACCTATATTCTTGAATAATTAAAATAATTTTATTATATAACTTCCTGTGAAACTTATTCATATATATTTTATTTAATATATACAATTTATTACTATATTATATTTATTTATTACATAATTGTATTTTCTACATCAGTTACTTGAGGTAGTTCGGTCAACTTTTCCAGAATTTTGTATGTATGTTGATCATGGTAAAAAAACCTTAAATTTTTTTATAGTATATATAATATTAATAGTGTTATATAAATAATATTTTTATATTATATATATTTTTAAATCTATGACAAATGAAACTCATTTCTCATGGTGGTGGAATTATGCATGTACGCATGATTAATGTTTCCATTTCTCAATGAATGAGATGAAAATAAATTATATGATAATTTGAAATTTTCGAATCATATTTATGTTATATATATAATATTTATTCATCAATACCATAATTAAAACCAACCATGATAGGTGGTTATGAAAAATGGAAGAATTTGCTTCGTAATGATGGTAGTCCGCCTACACACAATAATGATGATTTTGTTTTCATTAGGTGATTGAGAAGAACAAATAATGGTTTTTTTCCTTAATATAATAAAAAATCAGTATAATAATGATAATGATTTAATTATATTTTTTTTGTATATAATATGTTTTAATGTTAAATTTTAAAAATAAAAGATTAAAAATTAGGTAATAATTGCATTGGGAACCCGATCTTCTCTTAGAGATATCCTTGGAAATGAAGACATTAGGCTAAAATATAGAGACCAAGGGCTTAAGGATGAGAAAATAAAATCTAGGATATATATTTTGGGCATAATTTTAATGTAAATTAAAATTATTAGTGTAACATTAAAGTGTTGTAAGTGATCCCCTTTTATAAGTGAAGAAAAGGAAACTTTTGGAAACACTCTTTAATTTTCAATGATATCATTACACTATTCAAAGGTCAAAGACTAAAAACGTTATTAATAATGAAGTTTGGGGTGATATTGGGTCTATAAATACTCAAACAAGTACTTTAACACATGTTTTAACCAAGTTAGAATTCATTTCTTCTGAGGTTTTTTACTTTTACGTTTTTTTATTTTTACCTTGGTAACTAGTTTTTAACAAAGTGATTTATGTTTTAATAAAAATATAAATTAACACACATTAAAATTTTTGGGTTTGTTGAACCAAAATTTAATATTTATTTAATCTAATTCAATTCCAAAATAAAATAAAATTTATTTTTAAATTAAAACATTTATATATAAAAATAGATATTTTTGTAGAAAAATGGTGTTTTAACCATTTCGTGTTTATAATCTTATTTATATTTGAATAAAAATTAAATGTGACTTAATATGATTATATATGTGTTTAAAAATAATTTTAAATATATAAATTTAATTTATTATATAAAAGTTTCCCAATATAGACAACACAATTCTTAAAAAACAACAGTTTTATAATTATCATTGTCATTAACATTAATTTTAGTAATCAAACTTTTATGGAAAAAATTGAAACTGAAATTATTACTAAATGTGTTAATATTGATCTAAAATATGAAATCCATTTTTATATATTTAATTTCAATAATTTAAGAAAAGTAATTTTCATTATAAGCAGATAAAAATAGTATTTAGAGTAAAATATTTCTTAAGTTTACGAAAAGATATACATGGGTTTTATAAGAAATAGTTATTTTAAATGATTTATTTTACTCATATATATATATATTATATATAAAAAGTTTTCAAAAAAAATTAATCCATTCTTCCATTATGATAATTTCATATAAGTAATATTTTTTTAGAAAAATTATTATCTTTTAATTATTCAACTAAACACCAATTAGTTTATAGAAATCATAAAAATTGATCTTAAGATAATATTTATATTCTAAATCAAAAAATTATATTCATATTTTCAAATTAAAACACTAAAAATAATAAATTCTATTTTTGACTAATATCATAAAATATAATGAAAAACCATTTTCATTGGAAAATGACATTTTCATTATTAACTATTATTATTATTATTTCATATAATTTACCAAATAAATTAGTTTTAACCAATTATTAATATCATACATAATTTATCATCATTAATCATGTGTTTTTTTAAATAGTTATTCATATCACATAGAATACAATTTTTTAGAAAAATACTTTTCTAAACAATAAATGATCTTCTTAGTCATTTTAGGTAAACTAATTTACTTTTTTAATATTAAAAGTAGAATTTATTTTATTTATATAAATATTTCCTAAAGTGGTTACACCTATCCATTCTCGTTAATTCAATGACAAGGCTTTAACATTCTTACCTAAATATTTATATTTTATCTAAATATATCATGGCTTCATTTAAGTTCATTGTTGTGTGTGGATAAATCTATAAAAAAATTAATTATATAAAGGTAATCATGTATTAAAATCTTGGGGTGTTACATGAACGTTCAAATGATAAAATCCCTTCAAGGTATAAAATTTTAATTTTCCATAGTTGATGATTATCAGATAGTATTATGAGATACAATGATATATTGATATTAGAATTAATAGAATTTATACTCCTTGTAAAGGGTTATATATGGGATATAAAGAATGCATTCATGAGGTAATAAGTAGATAATTATTACTTGGAATGAACCAAAAAAGTATATCTCATGAAATGTCATACAATTATCGATATACTTAGGGGGTTATTCTTATTATCAATCCCCTTTACTATAGGTTGGAGAGATACCTATTATGATAACATTCTTACGTTGATACATTTCTTATGAAAATAAAAAGAAACATAGTTAATATGGGGTTGTTTGGGTATGTTACTGCTCATAAGATCTGTTCAAGCACAACCAAGATGAGATTTTTTCACTTATATGATGAGTAAAAACAGTTTACCCTTGATTGGATTAGACTTAGGAAATACATGTCCATTCTTAGTTAAGTTACATATGATGTGCTTAGGAACTTAGATGAGGGACATGTGATGTGATCATATGTAATATGAATGAAATGTGATGTATTCATTGAATTAGTTAGTCTTCCTCATAGAATCAATAAAATATGATATGGAATATACTAGATTGACATGTTCCATGTCTAGGATTCACTCTTTTTCATGTAAAAAGGGATTATATTGGTGTACATATGATGTATATTATATATGTTGTGGTGGAAATGTTTGTATAGAGATATAATCATATTTTATGGAGATCACACCACACCCCTTAGTTACTTGAGTTGCACATATTCTTTGTTATAGGTCTTTAGAGGATTACCTATATGAAATAAAGATTTTATATTTGTTTAAAACTTTATAAAGGACCAAAAGTTCACAAAGTTAGGCCTCTAGATAAGGATTATGTTTTAGATAAAATTTATATTCCAAAATGAAGAGAGTTTGATTAAATTGTATTCAAAAAGAATTTTATATGGATCCATAAAGAGTTATGAATTTAGGCACAAATTCCTTATGGTTTTTCGAGAAAGATTGAGATTATTGGATTATCTCTAAAATAATATTCATATGAAGCATATAACACAAGTATATATTGACTACATGGTATCCTTAATCCCGATCCTGAGCTTTTATTTGTGCTAAAGTATCCCTGTGGAAATGACGTGACCTAAGACAATTTCCCCCCTAGCATAGTGTAATATATCAGCTAGAACTTTCATTGCATCTTCCCCAAATGGTATTTGTCAGTCATAATCCATTATAAATGGATTACATGTGGCTTTCATATTCATTTAAGGAATAAAATAAATTTTACCCAATAAGAAACAAAGGATGTGATACACTATGAGTTGATTCTCTTTAATGAAGAGCATCAGAAATAGCCTATATAAAGAGAATGTGTTCCCTTAGTTGGGTTTTAGTTGAAGTGGTAATATGTTCATTATTTTATTGTAAATTATTCTATAACTATATTCACACTAAGACATAATTTATCTCTAGGTGAATGTGTTATCACCCCTTGTAAATTGAGGGACCCTTAAGAAATGTTCTGTGTTTTTTTAAATGGTGTAATAACATTAAATGATAAAGAATTTTGAATTTTTCTAAGGTGGTATTTATCAATCATAAAATAAAGAGTAAAAGATAGATTATACACCACTTTAGGTATGTCTTATCATTTTAATATAATCATGGATATATTATTCATAATTATTGGTTTGATTTCACCACCATAGATCATATAATGATCCCTAAAACCCATCATCTATACCTATTTGGGAGAAAATATCTAAGAAGAAACCATATACTAGATCCGAATGGACTAACTCAAGTGGATAGTGATGGAAAAAATTATACCTTATCTGGATTTCCTATACCTATCTGGGATTATATTTCCATGAGGTGGCTATATTTTATGTCCTAGAGAGTTAAAATTAGCTTATAGTGATGAAACATATACCACTATATCTGGATCTCCTGTATCCATCTTAGTGCACATGCTCAGGAGGAGACCAAATTCCACAATATTATATCTCTCAAGAGTCACCTCGATGTATGGTGATGGTGTATATGATATTATATACAACCATCCTATACCCATCTAAAGGCATACGTCAAAATGATAATTGATTTCCATGTAATTTATCAGTCGACTCAAGTAGTTAGAGACCATGAATTACTTGATTTATTTCCATAAAATGTTAAAGTGGATTAATTTTTCAAAATATTTCTCCTCTATAGTTTTACCAATTATCATGAATCAATGATTGTGATGAGATAGAATATTTAAAAAACTTTTAAATGAGTCTTGTGATTTATTGATATGAAAAATAAGAGAAAATTTCATAAATTGGAGTCTCTGTTTAATTCAAAAAAATGTTGATGAGGATATAAATGGAAATGAATCACATGATATAATCTATAGAGACAATTATTTCATTTACTGACTACTGGGACTCATTATTTTGATATTGTATCCTAACTGTCTTTGTAGCCTCAGCTTCCTGAGTGGGGAATAAATCTTCGACTTTGGTAGAAACACCCACCTCTCTATTATTGGAATCCTTAAAAATACTTTGATGTTTTTCTCTCCTTTGACTAAATTTATTTATTAAAAAAGGTGATTTATCTAAGTTTCCATTTTCACCGACTAGGTGTTGTTGCCTAGACAAAATATCTATATAGTGAATGCTCTCTTGAAGTGCCATGACCTAAAGTTTATCAGAGTGTTCTACTAATTTATCCTTGGAGAGTGAAAGACAAGACACTTGATCTTGCTTCCATTCCTAGATGATTTATTTTCCTATAGATATTTATGAATGGAAACTACAATGAATAATTTTCATGGTGTTCATCTCAATTATTCATGGTCAATGGATTTCATATCTTTCCTAAAGGCTTTGTGGATTGTGGTCATTTTTAGTTAGTGCATACCTTCTTTTCAAAGGTCGATAGTCATCGAGACCTTACTAGTGAAACCTTAGAATGTGAATTGGTTGAGAGGATGGGAGGTATAGATCAATAATCCTTTTTTGGGGTGATTATTTCCTAGTAAAAATATATTATAAATATGCTAGATTTTTTGTAAATCCTTCATAAATCATGGTGTGAGACTAGTTATCCCCATGCTAGTGATCTGATCAAAACCACACATTGGTGTCAATATATCTATATATATTAGGTTCTACATATTTAATTTACTAATTAGTGATGTGTAGTGTAATATACAATGGTTTAAATCTACAAACCTGGGAACTTTGTAGATTTTCTCTATCCTGGGAGGTAATAGTTATTGTGGAATTGGGATCATGTCCTTGAAATTGGATTATTATATATCCTTATGAAGGGAATATAAACCCATGTATTTTAGTGCTACTAAAAAGGACATGTCATTCCTTTTAACGTCATGTGACAAGTACTAATTACAAGAATTGTAATGTCATATGGGTGGAAATATAGGTGAAAGATTCCCAATGATTTTTTGAATGATACTTATGCATAAGTGACCCTTTTCTGTCAATTTCAAAGGGAATATGGTCCAATGATGATGATTTTGTTTAACAAGAAATATGAATCTATGCGATATATGGTTGTATGGGATCATAAGAATATGATCCATCAAGTAGGAAATGGACTTATAAAAAATATGTCCTAAAGAGGATAATTCCTCGGGAATATTGACCCAGTGAAAGGATGTATGATCTTGTAGAGAATATGGACCATAAAAGAAGGTCATAAGTGGATTAATGAGGAATATAGACCAATGAGTATGGTTAATAGGAAATATATCTTATGGAAGTATGGTAAACATTTCAAGGAATATAGCCTAATGAGGAAGGATGTAAGTGTATTTATGAAGAATATAGCACCATGAGGATGGTTCCTAGGGAATATTGTCCTAGTAGAAGAAAATTGAAACTTGCAGAGAACATGACCTAAAAAAAAAGGATGTAAATAGAATCATGAGGAATATAGACCCATGAGGATGGATATGAAGGGCTGATGATGTTGGTATTGAACCTATTAGAGGTGTCTTATGCATCCCAATTAATCAAAAACCAAAGCCTGCATAGTATGTGTGATATAGTTTAAGGTCATATGATAGGACCATACCATGTGATTTAATATCATGTGGTAAGGATGTGGTCATGTAGTTTTAAATCATGAGATTATGATGTTAATGTCTTAAAAATGATGATAATGAAAATTGAATGAGGTTAATGTATTGGGGATGCCCATTTGTGAGTGCTTCATTAATAAATAACAAGGAAGATATAATTAACAGGGATATGATCGATTAGGGATTATAAATAGATAGGAGGACCATATTGATTCGGGGATTAAGAATATTATACCTTATTAAGTGCATCCATCATCCATTTATGAGCAACTAAACAAGGAGTGGAAGCTAGACCAATGGGGAATATGGAATGGTGAACAAGATCTTGGGGATTACACTTGATAGGACACCCATAACCTTTCCTTATATCATTGATGAATCAAGGTGATGAAATAATTAATGTGAAGGATAATATTCCAGGAATAAAATGGGATATGGATGGGACTTCCACCTAATGAATGGTGGATTACTCTCACTTTCGATCATTGAATGGACCAAAACGACCCACTGGTAATTACAAAGAAAACAAGATATGATTCATGAGTTAAGAGAGATCACTCTAGTGGTTCCATGATATAGAACATTATTATCAAGGGAATACATGATTGTGATTACCCTATGGGTTTTAGTAGTCTTGGAGTAAAACTAAGGATATACCATTTATTAATGGAATATATGATCAAATAAAGAAACTATAGAATTAGTAACAACTAGATCAGATAAGTTAGGAGATTTTAGAGGCGGTATTGATAATTGGGAACCTAGGTAAGAGAAATGGGTGGAGAAATGTTGTACAATTGGAATTAGGGTGAGTATAGTACCCTAACATAGGAACAAAGGAAGGAACTTATCCCTAGTTGGGGGATAAGTAAATTGGATGAGTTTCTACTTAATAGAGGTCTAAATGAATTAACTGAGCTTTGCCTCAGTTGAGGGATAATTTAGTGGGCATTCTTCACTATAGTGGAGGGATAAGAAAATGGATATTCTTCTCCCTAGTAAATATTTAATAAAATGGGACTTCTTTACCCTAGTATATGGCTAAGAAAATTGATTTGGGTATGACCTAGTATAGAGATAAGGGAAATAGTCCTGATTTTCCCTAATGGTGGGCTAAGAGAATTTATTCTATCTCATCCTATAGTAGGATTAAGTGAAATAATCATTATTAACACTAGTGGAGGGATATGAAATATGTTGTTTCTTATCTCTAATTGAGGGTTTCATGAAGTTTTCACTAGATTATTGAGGGATAGAGGATACTTCGACCTAGATGAGGGATAAACGGGGGTTTATCCCTAGTATGATGGGCTAATATAAATGTTTCTTATTTTCCCAAGTTGAGGGATAAAAAAATGGTCCTAATTCACCTTAGTAGAGGGATAAGAGAATAGATCTTCTATTCCTTAGTTTGTAGGTAAAATAAATGGTTTAAAACTAGTATTGAGGTCTATAAGAGGATTTTCCCCAAAAGTGGTCTAAGTGGAGGTTTTTCCTACCATGAAAGGATAGGGAAGTCTTTACCACAATGGTGGGTTAAATAGAGGTTTTACCTCAGTATGGAGTTGCGAGAAGTGTTGTCCCTTGGTATGACGCTGGATTAAAGGACTTGGGTATGTTTCTCTATAATATGGTGCTTCTCGAAGGGGGCAAGGCATTAGGTGCTCTAATATGGAGACCTTGGGGGTATTTCTCCCCAATGTATATAGACTAGGGGAAAAGTGATATTTTCTGAAGGTTTTACCATTAGATGACTCAATAACCTTTCCCTTTGGCTAATTCTCCTTGGTTTTACATTTCATAGGATACCTATAGTGGAGAGGGAGACCTGAGTGAATGGATATTCAAGAATCTCTTCATCTTCTAGTAGACTAAAAATAAGGACCCTTTGTATCTTATTTAAAGGTAATGTCTAGGACTAGGGTTTACATGAGTTGAGTGTAAGAGGCGATGCATGTAGGTTGACTTGGGGACACCCATTTAGGTATGAAAACCCATATAAATTACACATAAGTATGAATCCTTGGAGATAATACCTAGATGCACACAGGGGGTGGGTGAAAGAGACCTAAGTGAATGAGACTTGGTCTCGTGACCCTGATCATGAGCAAATATTTCTTCTTGATAAATTTCCAAATTTAAATGGCCATAATTTTTTATCTGTATCACTACACCAAAATTTTAATTTAGCAGCGGTTTTTTAAAATCATCGAAGAACGATTTAGCTATAGTTTTTAGCGGTGGATTAAACCATCACTAATTCGTTTTTAATTTTTTTTAATTTTTTTTAATTTTTTAATTTTTTTTAATATTTTAATTTTTTTAGTTTTGTAATTACTTATTTATTTATTTATTTATTTTTATATTTTTTATTTTTATTTATTTATTTATTTATTATTACCATACTCATGACCATCTCCATGCACATACCCCTGCCATATATAGAAATCTTGTGTTGGGTGAGATTTGAACCCCTTACCTCTTGCTTATTCTCCAAAGACTTTAACACTCCAGCTGACTCTTCATGTGATCAATAAATTGAATTTAACATACTTATATAAATATAAATATATATATTAATTGAAAAAACAAATAATACATAATAAATAAACACACAATAAATAATTATTAATCAAAAATTATTAATCAATAATGAATAATGAATAATGAATAATGAATAATTAAAAATCAATAATTAATAAATAATTATAAATATTTAATAATTACTAATTACAAAATACTAATTAATAAATAGAATATAAATGAATAATAAATAAAGAAATATGTAATATGTAAATAAATGGTAAATAAAAAATACTAAATAATAAATAGTAAATAGTAAATAGTAAATTATAAATAATAAATAATAAATAGAAAATAATAAATAGTTATAGTAAATAGTAACTTGTAAATAATAAATACATAATACATAATACTAAATAAAATATAATATGTAATATATAATATATAATATATAATATATAATATATAATAGATAATAGATAATAGATAATAGATAATATATAATATATAATACATAATATATAATACATAATATATAATACATAATATATAATGCATAATGCATAATATATAATACATAATATATAATACAAAATATATAATACAAAATATATAATACATAATACATAATACATAATACATAATACATAATACATAATATATAATATATAATACATAATAGATAATACATAATATATAATACATAATACATAATACATAATACATAATAGATAATACATAATACATTACAGATAATACATAGCAGATAATACATAATACATAATACATAATACATAATACATAATATATAATATATAATATATCATATATCATATATCATATATCATATATAATATATAATATATAATATATCATCTATAATATATCATATATAATATATGATAAATAATATATAATATATAATATATAATATATAACATATAACATATAACATATAATATATAATATATAACATATAATATATAAGTAATGTATAAATAATAAATTAATTAAAAATTAATTTAATATATGATAAATAAATAACAAATAAATAATAAATTAATAGATAATAGATAAATAATAAATAACAAATAATAAGTAATAAATAATTAATAATAAATAATTAATAATAAATAAAAAATAAAAAATAATTAATAATTAATAATTAATAATAAATAATAACTAATAAGTAATAATTGATCATTAAGAATTAAGAATTAAAATCTAATGTTTGATATTTAAAAATTAATAAATTATAAATAAATTATTAAGAAATTATTAAGAAATTTCTCATAAATAAATAATTAATAACTAATAATTAATCAATATTAAATAAATAAATAAATAAATAAATAATAAGTGAATAATAAACTAATAATAAATTAATATTTAGTATATTAAAAATAAATAAACAAATAATAAATAATAAAGATTAAAAAAATAAAGAATAAAGAATAAGGTATAAATAATAAATAACTATATAAATTAATAATTAATAATTAATAATTAATAATTAATAATTAATAATTAATAAATAATAATAATTAATAATTAATAATTGATTATGGATAATTAATAATTAATAAATAATAATTAATAATTAACAATTAATAATTCTTAATTAAAAATTAAATATTAATATTTAATATTTAATAATTAACAATTAATTAATAAATAAATTATTAATAATTAATTAATAATTAATTAATAATTAATTAATTAATAATGAAAAAAGAACAAATAAAGAATAAATAAATAAATAATAAATGAATAATAAACTAATAATTAATTAATAATTAATAAATTAAAAATAAATTAATAATTAATGTGGATATAAAAACTAAACAATAAATAAATAAATAAATATATAAATAAATAAATGAATTTATTAATAAATAAATTGATAAATAAATAAATAATAAATAAATAATAAATAATAGATAGATAAATAATAAATAAATAATTAATTAAATAAATCATAAAACAATAAAAACCTCTTAAAACCCTAAAAAGACAAAAATGACCATAAAATCTGATCCGAGACTCATTTTTAGTGCTACAACCAGTCAAATCGAAGATTATGAAATGATCTTCGATATGATATTTGGTACAGGCCGAACAAACACTTGGATCGAAAGTAATAACCTTTTGAATTTTAAAAAATCGGAGTCTATAACAAAAACCTCTATTTCAGAGGCCTTTTGGGCCTTTCTGGAAGAATAAAAATGGGTACAATACTCCAACAGTTGATACCAAACATAAACAGCATAAAACTCATTACAGACTTTAATTTGATATGTGGTAGAGACCAAACAGACACTAGGATTAAAAGTTATGGCCATTTAAAATTTGAGTTCGATTTTTGACTTGAAATTGAAATATATTTTTTACTTTGACTATCGCATGATTTAAATCTCACTTGGTTTTATCTTATTTGATCAGATTTTATTTGACTGGTTTTGGAGGTGAAATGGACTACGAGATCAGAAGTTATGGCCATTTGATGCTGAAATCTGATATTCAACTTATTAAAGATTTGTTTTCAGTTTAAAAATATTATTAACTAATAATTATAAATATTTATTAAATGACACATTATAAATAATTAACATTATAAATTATAAACTATATTTGATTATAAATAATTCACAATTAATACTAATAAATAAATAAATAATTTTTTAAAATGTGTTTCCTCAATTTCGCAGCGGTTTTGAAAAAACCGTAGCTAAAAAATTGTTATTTTTTGGATGAAATTTTAAAACATTTAAAAAATTAAAAACATTTACGAGCAGTTTTCAAAATCACCGCTAAATTTTTTTGGATAAAAAAATTAGAGGCGCTTTTGAAAACTATAGTGAAAAAACTACCACTAAAACAATGTTTTCTTATAGTGTATTTTTTGGGCTCTATAATGAATCAAACCATATCCTGTAATAATAACTATTTCCTTTGATATATGGTACCCATGTATCAGGTATTTTCTGAGGATAAAATGTGGAAAAAAATCCCAAAAATGGGTTTTATGGTCTTGATTCCCTTTTATTAGTAATTAATGAAATCCATGACATACTCATAAAAGGATATTCTCACCACCACATCACCAGAACAAGTAATTTTTTTGAGGAATCTCTGTCCCTCTATGTGTGAACAATCATTCAACAAATGAAGATCTAATTTTCATCTTCTTTGGGCATGGATAAAATTTTCTACTCAAACATGAATAATATTATCTGATTAAGGATCACATCATGGATTATATGAAAAAGTGTGTGGGACACATTTTAATGTGCCAACAAAAACATAAATAGATCATAAGTTAAATCCCCCATATCCTAGAAACATAGACATGCAAAAAAGATGATGAAAATTATTTCTTAGATCCTCCATAGGGCCTTGTGAATCAATTTCCATATATCCTTCCACATGTGATTCTGTGAGGTATATTTTATGTCTATTGTCTCCTAGTCGGACTCTGATTCACTCCCATATACTGAAATGTATTCTAAGACCAAGTCACTTAGATAGGATATTGGATTGTTCCCCTCTGAGATAATTGGAATTAGGATAGTCCCAGGACTTGAGTTCTCTAGCAGTTAAAGAGTTTGGATGGTAACCTCTTCAATTATTACCCCTCTTTTAATAATGTATCTATAGGTGATATAAGAGTAATATATTAATTAATGGGATATAAAGTAAATATAAGGTTTAATGGATACTCAACCAATTTTGATGGAGTGTTGACCTCTCCAATCAGTGTCATTTCCCCTGGTGGAGTTATATGAGCATCTCCTCCAATGGGTGTTTCCTTATTTTCCATGGTAGGAGGTTTAGTCATTGATGTGATTCTATTTGTCAACAACACATGATCATTCTAGAATCCTTTTATAGTTTCACCATTCATTGGGCCCTTCCCCCCTAACATGATGATCACATTATCAGTTTACTGAACAATGATTTTAAGATCCCTCCCTTATCCAGGAACTTTATCTTTTTATGTTTCTGTTAAACCTCTTTAAGTTCTATATAGGAGCCTTGTTTCATGGTTAAAATGGGGTTTAAAAGGTGTTTAGGGGAAAAAAGGAGCAGATCTAGTGAAATAATAGAGGTGATATATAGCAAAGGAGATGTTTCACTGCCACTGTCCAGCTGGTGGGCTAGACTGTAGTTTGGTAAGACTACAAAAGTCCCTTCAGCCTGTTGGTGAGGCCCACTAGCTAACCAGTGGAACCCAATGAGAGTGGGACTGCTACAGGAGACCCACTATACAGCCAGTGGAGACCCACCAGCTAGTCGGTGGGGTTTACAGATGTGAAGTATCACTGGATAAAACCACCAACTAGTCGGTGGTAGAAGGATGGGTTGGAATAATGAAAATAAGATGCATATTTACACCCCCTTAAACCACAATTTATCACCTAATTAACCCCTATCCAAACCTAATTCATGTTTGAATAATTTATAGATCTCTCCAAGGATTCTTTAGATTCTATAGTATGTTTCTTTTGGCTCTTTAATCCTTAGATCAATCTAGATGACTTGAAATGGTGAGTTTTTCTCCAATTTGGTGAAATCCTCTTACATTCTCCTAGAATACTCTTCTTAAATTATTGAAAGAGTTTTTTGAATTTCAATCCATATAATATCATGGTGGGGTTTTTAGATCCATACAATTTATCTTGTGGTTCCTTCTTCATTGCTTAAGGTAGGTGGTCTAAAACATATCCATAAGGTTTTCATTAGTTTTCTAGTATGTTCAACATGTGTGATCACATCAGCATTTTGTGAAAACGACCCCTTTTAAAGGGAATTTACTTGTATGGATTTAACCCTTATACCTAGACCTACCATAGACCTCTTCAGGTTTATTGGTGATGAGACTAGGTCTTACAGCCACCTGAGAGGTGTGTTTACCCTTGAACTGAGGTTAGAACTTGGAATGTATCAACCTAGAGCCCTTTTTTATACTATAAATTATTTATGGAATTAGATTAATAAGTAAATTATGTAATTTTAATGATAAATAATCATTTATATTTTAAGTGGTTAATTGGTATTAAATTGTAATTGTGAAGATGATATGATGGTGTAAGGAAATTTTGACATGTGTAATGGTAAACAAGATTAAATGACATGTGAATTGGAATTTTCCCAATATTATGTTAATTAGTATGAAACTAGTAATTTGTAAATTTAACATGATTAATTTGAAAATAGGTAACTTTTAATGATGGAATAAATGGATTGATAATTGGTATTAGGTATGAATTAACCAATATAGAATCTGTTAACAAGTTTGGAATGTTTGGAAAATTGGAATGCATTGGTTCTTTTTCATTTGATGTGGAAATGTTAAATCCTCCATAGAATGGGAATTCACAGAGTATGATGTCCTCTAAGAAAGTAAGTGGACCTAGAATGATAATTTACACTGGTTCCATTTGTCATGACCCATCCCTTGGGGCCCATGCCGTGACTACCCCAAGCCCACCTTCTATAGGCCAGGGGCTGGCGACTAGCACCGAAGGCATATTCCCTATAACTGGGAAGAAATTTCCTTTATAAACTATAAGCACACGCAACCAAGAACACATAAATATACAAACTCAAGTAAACTGAATAGTAATCAGAGTAAGTGCAGTAAGTAAAAGGGTCCAGAATACAAGCCCAACTAGAAAGTACAAAGAAAACTGAAAAGTATAAGACAATGAATAGGTGAAAAGCAGCTCTTGGATTTCCCACCATGGATCCTACCTGAAGGGTAGGTACAGCTCACGAATGACCATCTCAGTGGTTCTCCTCGTCTAACATCCACCTCCAAGATACCTCCAATCCTAGTACCCTCATCCTCAGTCAGTATTATCCGTCGTCTACACCAAACACAATGAAGTGCGGGCATAGCCTATGCAGGAGTGAGTATAACAATACTTAGTAGGGACCCCAAGACCCTCAAGATCTCACAAAATCCACAAAGGATAAACCACAAAAGAAGGAAACAATCGATAGCCCTACTTAGGTATATGCCCATAATTAAACCTAAGTTATCAAGTAAACCCATCTCAATCATGAGGAAAACACAGAGTCCAACTCCAAATACCCAAGCTCAACTATTCCACAAAGGGAGAAATAACATGAAGGAAAGTACCACACAAGTACGCCACAAAGAATAATACCACCAAGGTATTACCACGAAGGAAAGTACCACACAGGTAAAGACTCAGTTCACACCAAGTATAACATAGGTACAATAGTAGAGATGATTAGATGTAATTACTGAATCATCTTACTCTATTAATAGGAAGACCTATTAAGGATCATTAATCCTCATGATACCCACATATGATCTATAGGTGCTGACCCACACAGGATCGCTGGGTGCTGACCCACATAGGATCACTCGGTGCTGACCCACACTGGATCGCTCGGTGCTGACCCACATAGTATTGATTGGTGCTAACCCACATCAAATCACTAGGTGATGAACCACACAGGATCGCTCGAGTAGTCCCACATGGAATCCTAGAGTAGTTCCATGTGGGACCCTCAATCACAGACCCACGAAGGATCTCTTCCTCATGTCACAGCTAGCTACTGGGTTCCCGCACTAGGCTTGCTCGTCTCTGGGAGGGTCCTCTCCTCAAGCCACTGGTCAAAAATCCAACTTCTATGAAGTCCCACTAATAAGTATCCCAAAGGACTGCGACATCATAGGGGTATTAACACAACATATGGTGAGTCAATAGTACACATGATCTGTATGTTATTAGCCTTTTAGTCCCAAGGGCCCGGTTGGATTTGTGCTCTATCCAACCCAAATATTCCCCAACTTTATCCATATCTCTAGTGGGGTATAACAAAGGTACCATCTTTCTTCAAGGTTTCCAAAGCTGCTGACGGTTCGTCAAATGGATGTATGGTGCTAAAGTTAAGGCCAAAATAGAATAAATGGGTCGATGTGGGTCCCGGTCCGGTCTGACGAGGTCAGAGCAACCCAACCCCGACCCGGCCTGGGCTTAACCGATTTGGTTCGACCCGGCCCGAACTCATGGGTTTGGCTCAGCCCGCATTGGGTGGCCCGACCCATGCTGGGCGGCCCGGCCTGGGTGGCGTTGGGTGGTGCGGAGGCCGTGAGAACCACGGAGGCCACAAGGGGGCCGAGGGGGTCGCGGGGCGGCGCGACAGGCCACGGGTAGTCGTGGGAGCCGCGGGTTCCATGGGGCGGTGAGGCCGTCCGGCGGTGCGACAGGCCGTGGGACAACACAGAGGCCACGGTGGAACGACAACCATGGAGCGGTAGTGGCAGCTACAACGCAATGGTCGTGGGGTGGTGCAGCGGCTGCGGGGAGGCGTCGTTGCGACACCGCCTTCGTCGCGGCCGGCGGTGGTGTCGACCACCATTCTCGTTCTCCACTGAGGATAACTCGTTGTCCCCCTCCATCATGAAGAACACAATAATAAGGAAGAACAGAAGAGGGGTCGAGCCATGTTTGTTTTTCCCACACCGTCTGTGTTAGAGTGGAAGCAAATGACTCAACAAAATCTTGAGTCAAGAATGTCAAACTCTACAATTCATACAAATTGTGGATCAACTCATTTTGGTTGATCTGTGTTTGCCATTATTTCCAGGAACGGGGAATTTAATCGGGAAATTTCATGAATTCAATAACAACCCCTACATCGTTTGATTGTTGTCGTCGATGAGGGAAGTCGAAGTTGTTGACGTTCATCGCGCCCGCCACACGCCTCTGTTCCCGAGCTTGTTTTTCAGATAAATGCTCTTCAATGGATGTGGTTCTTCATTGTTGAAGATTTCCACTATTGGAGGATGTCTCAAGGAATAAGTCGAAGTCATGCATCGGCGTCCTTCGTTGGAGGAGCACATTGTTGGAGGATGAGTTCCTCCCAAGTTCTCCCAATCTCCCTTTTCCAACCCTTTCCCAAAAAAAGAATAACCAACCAAATAAAATATGTTTATCTATTAAATTTGTTGGCAATAAAAGTTGGCTTAATTAATTGGAAACAATAAATGGGTTGTGTTGGCTGAAAGGCGCTGTCGTGGGCACTTTCAAAAGATATTGTTTCTTTACTAAGTGAAGCACAGTGGCTGACCTAGGTCGTTCTCTTGAGGAGGAATTAGTTTAACAACCCATATAAGGCATGAAGAAACCAAAAAAAAAGAAACAAAATGATAAAAGATGGGGGTGTTTTGATTGAATGACTTTTAGAACACGAAACAAAACAATCAAGGCAGTCAAGGAGTAAAAGACAATCACGAACACTATTTCTTTAAAAGCACTACTATGAGAAGTCATATCCAATCTAATCTACCCCTTCACCATTCTTTAATCATTATCCCATATGATTATAATTCATTAAAATGTGACCCCCTAACCTTGTAAACCCCCGAACCCTACGAAATTTGACACAACCACATGTATTTGAAGAAATGAGCACTAGGTTGTCTTTGAGACTTCCAATCGCAGTACCCTACTTTGATTGTGGTCCAAATCCAACTTATGATCAATGGTAAATTAGGTCAGAAACTCCTCTCTAGATTTGAGAATTAATTAAGTTTAGGGATGAGAGTTGAACCCTACAATTCTATCCCACGTTGATTAGATTTTACAATTGAAGTTTGTCTCTCTCGATTCACACAGGACCGACCTTGCGGTCAGATGCAAGTCGAGTGAGTTCCTTACAACTTAAATCTCAATTAATTGATCACAAATTTTGAATTACAGTATGTTCATGGATTCAAAATGAATAAATGAAGGGGGTAGGGATTAGATCGACTATGAACGAAACTACTCTTCCATGGTTGGAATTTTCATTGTGGAGACGTTTTGCATAAGCAACGGATTGAAAGGGAAATACCCAATCTTGTCTCCACTCTAAGATTCCAGAACCAAGAAGCAAAAAAAATATAGTAAAAGAATAAAAAATAATATTTATTGAAGAAAAGGTCAAGTTACAAGCATGAAAACAATGAAACGCAAGTGGAGGTGGGAGAGGAGAGCCTTCTTGGAAGAGATCCTTTCACAAAGCCTCACTTCTTCCAAGGGGTTAGAGGAGTTCCTATGAAACCAACTCTCGGATACACCTTTACCAAGCTCCTAAACAGCCTCCCAAATAGTGAAAATGTCCTTTAAATAGAGTTGGGGAGGGCTAGGGTTACAAATGGTTTCAAGTGTGAATGTGGAAATTCGGAAAAATATTTTAATCCCAGTTGCACCGCCTGTTTGACCTCAAAACGCGCGATCCGGCTGCTCTTCCAGAAGAATGATTTGTGAGAATTTTTGTCTTCTAGATGATCTCCAAATTTGGGCCACATCCAAGTACGGATAAGAATGTTATGGCCCAAATACATAAGCACTATCCAGCCCAGCGAGTCCAGTACAACTTTGTCTTCAGGGCCCCTTTACTCCAAGTAAACCCACGATATAGCTCCAATGGACTGAATTAATGTTGTAGAAAATTTAGTGAGACATTCGGTCACAAAATATTAAGTTCCAATTTGGGAAATAAAAATATTTATTCATAATATACCACAGTGCACTTTAAAAGGGTAAAACTGGAATTTTCATCAAATTTTCAATTGAGTGATCTAATCCCAAATATTCCATAATTGATCATATATAACACAATGTGAGAAAATTATATCATTTATTATCAATAAAATATTAAATAAAATAGTGTTTTATCAACTCCCCCACACTTACCCTTTTCCACTCCTGGGCAAAACCTCATGTCATGTAAACATCAATATCAAATCAAAACCAATTTTAAAACACATATCCTTGAGATCAATCAATTTCCCACCAAGAATCGAAAGATATCATGCCTCATAAAAAAAATTATTTCAAGTTCTCCATTTATATCATTCAATATATTTCCACTTCATTTATCCTCCCGTGAACAAAACACTTACCTCGCTTGAATTTTTTTCTCATCACTCAAATATCAATTTTTTTGCAATGTCTTTCTCATCCAAACTCATACAAGGGTCACCATAGGCTTGATGGATTCCTACATCTCTACCCGATGTGAGTCAAGGACATATGTTTATCATGAGGACTTTTCAGGGTTGTTCTGTGGCTTTCGGTTGGTAGGATTAAGATGTGAAAAACTCTGAGCTGAATGAGGAGGGCTTGACTATTTTGAAGCAAAATTGCATTAATCTAATTTTCACTTAAATATGGTCTTCTCCTCAATCCCCATAGTATCAATTCATCTCCATCATCATGAAAAGTCATGAAAGGTTTACACCATTAATCATTTCATCATAAAAAAATTTCAATCTTCTCAAACATGATTTTCTTGAAAGCTCCAGATGGGCATAGCTTTCCACCTCAATTAGAAGCTCCAGAAAAGGCACATCTTCACTTGTCATGAAAGCTCCAGAAAAGGCACAGCTTTCAATATAATGAATTTCTTTAGCAACAAACACATCTCTTCATAATTTAATTTTCCACCCAAAGTATCACAGAATGTGGTGGCAAAACACAAGACAACTACCCCCACACTTAAGCTCAACTAGATTATGCAATTTTACTTTAAGAGTTGGTTGGATAGGGAAAATTGGCTTGTAATGTGGCTAACCTAACAGGATGTGCATGGATTTTAAGGGCTAAAAGGATTAAATATTCAAGGTAAGCCATTATAAAAAAGTATTCTTTGAAATAGGGGCTTTAATACCAAACAAATGCCTCAATCATTTAAACATAAGTACCTCAAACCCTCAAGTTTTGACAGGAATAAATCAAATTCTGGTTAAATCAAGTATGGTTTGGTTCTCTCAAGAAGTGAGGTGAATTTAAATAATATGAAAATAATGGTTCAGAAGCCTCACAGGAAAGTGATTTCAAATATAAAGACAGTGAGATGTGGCATGGGATTCAAAATTCAGTGTACTTTTCATGAAATTACTAAATATTTGAACTTGAAACAAAGTCATTTTCAGCATTCATTTAAGCTCAGTTTCATGGGATAAATCGTTTCACTCATTGATATGCATTTCAAAATTGTGATGAGAATCATTTCAGCTCAAAAATTTCAAAAAACACAAAGAAAATTGAAAAATAAACACACAAAATTTGAAAAAACACACAATTTTTTTTTGTTTTTTTGTTTTTTTGAACAGGAAAACAATTGAAATTACTAAACTAAAAGGTTCCCCCCCACACTTAAAATATTGCTTTGTCCTCAATGTAAACCTATGAGATGATATATGCACATGAAATGCATAATTTTTAAATAGGATAAATAATATAAAAGTGAAAGGGTTATGAACAGCCTGATGTGCTCAAGTGATGATGGGGTTATGCAGTGTGATAAAATCCACGGCATCAGTAGGAAGTCCCTCAATGTATCTCTTCAAATGTTTCCCATTGACTGTAAAGCTCCCTCCAGTGTCCTCTTGTGTGATCTCCACTTCACCATAAAGAAAAACATTAGACACAATATAAGGACCTAACCATCTGAAACGCAACTTACCAGGCTTCAACTTCAGTCGTGAACTATAGAGAAGGACTTTCTCTCCAACATGAAACTCCCTTTTTTGGATCATTTTGTCATGAGCTGCTTTTGATCTTTCCTTGTAGAGCCTTGAGTTCTCATATGATGATAGTCGAATCTCCTCAAGCTCTTGAATTTGAAACTTCCTTTGAATTCCAGCTTGGTCCAAATCCATGTTGCATTTCTTTATAGTCCAATATGCCTGATGCTCGACTTCCATGGGGAGATGAAATGCTTTCCCAAAAACAATCCGAAATGGGGACATACCAATGGGGGTCTTGTATGATGTCCTCTAAGCCCACAATGCATCATCCAAGCGCTTGCTCCAATCCTTCCTATTAGGCTACACGGTTTTCTCCAAGATTTGTTTCAACTCACAATTTGAAACCTCAGCTTGGCCATTTGTTTGGGGGTGGTATGGTGTTGATGTTTTGTGTGTCACCCCATACTTTCGAAGGAGGGAAGCAAAATTCCTATTGCAAAAGTGTGTCCCTTGGTCACTGATGATGGCCTTTGGTACCCCAAACCTGTAAAAAATCCGTGCTTTGACAAAGTCCACAACAACATGAGAATCGTCAGTCCTGGTGGCCTTAGCCTCCACCCATTTACTCACATAATCAACAGCAACCAAAATATACAAAAATCCAAATGAACTAGGAAAAGGACCCATAAAGTCGATGCCCCATACATCAAAAATCACACAAAATAGTATTGGTTGTTGGGGCATCTCATGTCTCCTAGAAATGTTCCCAGTGTGTTGGCAACGAGAGCATGACTTATAAAACACATGGGCATCATGGAATAAACTAGGCCAATACAATAGAGAGTCTAAGACTTTCCTAGCTGTCCGTTGGGGTCCAAAGTGTCCACCACAGGCAAGTGTATGACCGAAATGTAGGACAGACTCAAACTCATGATCAGGAACACACCTCCTAATTACTTGGTCACTACACATGCGCCAGAGGTAAGGATCATCCCAAACATAAAACCTAGACTCACTTTTCAATTTTTGGACTTGATGTTTCTTTAAATTTGCAGGGATTTTGGATGAAACAAGGTAGTTTACTAAATCAGCATACCAAGGATGCATACCTGAGATGGAATAAAGATGCTCATCAGGGAAAGTGTCCCGAAGTGGTACCTGGTCCAAGGTGTCATCCTCTAGTGTGTGAGTAAGCCTACTCATGTGGTCTGCCACCATGTTTTCTGACCCCTTCTTGTCCTTTATCTCAATATCAAATTCTTGAATTAGGAGCATCCATCGGATAAGTCTAGGATTTGCATTTGGCTTCTTCAGGAGGTACCTCAAAGCTGCATGGTCAGAAAAGACAACTACTTTAGATCCCAATAAATATGAACGAAATTTATCTAAAGCAAATATAACAGCAAGAAACTCCTTTTCCGTAGTTGTATAATTTGATTGGGCTGAATCCAGTGTCCTCGATGTATAGGCGATCACATGTGAACATCCCTCCACTTTCTGAGATAAGACAGCTCCAACCGCGAAGTTGGAGGCGTCACACATAAGCTCAAATGGAAGGTCCCACCACGGGGGCTGTATGATCGGTGGAGTGGTCAGACACTTCTTTAGCTCATCAAATGATACCCTTCATGAATCATCAAAATTGAAGTCAATATCTTTTTGAAGCAATCGAGATAAGGGTAGAGCGATCTTACTAAAATCTCTGATGAAGCGTCGATAAAATCCAGCATGTCCAAGGAATGATTGAACATCACGCACACATGTAGGATATAGAAGGGATGAAATAATGTCTACCTTAGATTTATCAACTTCAATGCCATGTTGTGAGACTATATGACCTAAGACAATTCCCTTTTCGACCATGAAATGACATTTTTCAAAATTTAAGACCAGATTCTTCTCAATACAACGATGCAACACATCACTCAAACGAGAGAGACATTCATCAAATGAGGATCCATAAACTGTAAAATCATCCATAAATACCTCCATGTAGGTCTTAATGAAATATGAGAAAATACTCACCATGCATCTCTGGAAGGTACTTGGGGCGTTGTAAAGTCCAAATGGCATCCTCCGATAGGCAAATGTGCCAAAGGGACAGGTGAATGTAGTCTTCTCCAGATCCTCTGGAGCTATAAGAACCTGAAAATATCCAAAAAATCCATCCAAGAAACAATAGTGTGTCTTCCCAGCTAGTCTCTCAAGCATCTGATCAATTAATGGGAGGGGGAAATAGTCTTTACAAGTGGACTGATTTAGTTTCCTATAATCAATACACACACGCCAACTGTTTTGCACCCTCATTGGAACTAACTCATCTTTCTCATTTTTAACAACAGTAACACCACTTTTCTTAGGCACAACCTGAATAGGACTTACCCACTGAGAATCTGAAATGGGAAAGATTATACCTGCCTAGAGAAATTTCTCAACTTCTTTTTTAACAACTTCCAGGAGGGTGGGATTGAGTCTCCTTTGTGGTTGTCTCACCGATTTATCCCCATCCTCCAAGAGAATCCTATGCATTCAAATGGAGGGGATAATACCTGATATGTCAGCCAAGGTCCACCCAATCGCCCTGATGTTCTCCCTCAAAATATTCAAATGCTTTTATTCATGTTCAAAAGGGAGATTGTTAGCAATGATAATAGGTAATATCTCACCACTCAACAAGTATGAGTATTTCAGATTTGGTGGCAATGGCTTGAGTTCTAATGAAGGAGGGTGTAGTATGGATGGATACATTGAAGGAACCAAAATATGTGCACAAAGAGCATCGGTATCAGAATATAAATCATCAAAATCAGAGAATAAAGCATCAAATCCATCAGCATACTCTATAGCCATGTCATAATCAGAGTTCACATGAACAAGATCAGAATATGAATCCATTTCAAAATCAAATCTTAGAGAGTCTTTTTCATTAGAAACAGGTGTGGATGTTCTCTTAGAAATTAAACCAGAACCAATACTCATAATCTTCCTAAGCATAGGACAATCCAAATCCATGGAGTTTTTACTTGGTGGTTCAAAATGGGAGATAACAAAAGTAGAATTGTCCTCAAAGGGGTACTTCAGGGAATCCATAACATTAAATATCACAACTTCATCCCGAAAATCCATGGAAAGTGTACCCTCATTGACATTTATGATAGTTTTTGCAGTTTTGAGGAAGGTACTACCTAAGATAATGGGGGCATGAGAACTTACCAGATCATCCTCCATGTTAAGAACATAGAAATCCACTGGAAAGATCATGTCTCTTACCCGGACAAGTACATCTTCAAGGACTCCCGCTGGATATTCCATAGCTCTATTCGCCAATTGCACCACTACTCTTGTTGGCTTCAACTCACCAACCTGCGAGGAATAGAATACAGAGTGAGGCATCACATTTATTGAAGCTCCTAAATCACAAATAGCATCAGAGAAGTGCAACTCCCCTATGGTAAATGGGATGGTGAATGTCCCGGGATACTTGAACTTTGTTGGCATTGCTAGAGTTGGTGTAATGAGTGCTGAGAAATTCCTTCCAAGGTTGATCCCCTCATTTCCCTTTAGCCCTCTTCTATTTGTAAACAGTTCTTTTAAGAATTTCGCATACCTCGATATTTTCTTAATGGCTTCAAGTAGAGGGATGTTGATCTCGACACGCTTGAATATATCCAAAACCTCTTTTTTTCATTGCCTCTTCATCCATCTTCTTAGTTTGTACAACTCTATTTGGGAATGGAAGGGGTTGAGGAGAAATATCATCAACCTTTTTCTTACCTTTATCTTTATCCTTGGGTTTCTCATCATTTGGTATGGGATGGGGCTTCTCCGGAGTTGAGGTGAATCCCGGTGGTATTGTAGGTGCAGATGTATCAACTGTTTTCTTCCCACTTCTCAATGTGATGGCACTGAAATTCCCCTTGGGATTGGGAGTAGGTTTCTGAAGGAAGGGCTCCAGAGTTCTTACTTACCAGTTCGTGGAGGGCGGTGGAAATCTGGCTCATTTGTGTCTTCAACTCCCTCAACTCAGAACCTTGACTCTTCAGCTCATTCTATTGATTAAGAACAATTTGTTTCAAAAGATCATCAGTATTAGAATCTACCTTTGTTTGAGATCTCCCATGTTGCTGACTTGTTGATGCTTGGGCCTCAAATCTCCTTTGGGGTTGTTGGAAACCTTGTTGGTAAGGTGGAGGCTGCTGGAAGTTTTGTTGAAAGGGGGGCCTTTGCTGATGTCCATAGCCATACCTCATGTCCGGTTGATCTTTCCACCCTTGGTTGTATGTTGGAGCAAATGAATCAAACTTATTTTGGGGATATGGTTGTTGTTGCTACTGAAATGGTCTCCCTGGGAATACTGCTACACAATTCTCTGTCTCTTGTAGTTGTGGGAAACAGTCAGTTGGGTGGCTTGTCTCAGTGAAAATTCCACAAGGCCTTGAAGGAGGGGGTAGAGATGTCTTTTGTGCCAAAGCAATTTGCCTCACCCTAGTTGTCAGTTATTCTAACTTGGTATCAATAAAATGACTCTCAAGAGAAGAAGGACTTACCTGATGTACTCCCCTGATATGTGGTGTACCTCGATCACCAAATGTTTGGGAGTTTTGGGCCATCATTTCGATCAATGCATGTGCGACTGGTGGTGTCTTGTCCACCAATTCTCCTCCAGCTGCAGCATCCACCATGATCCTCTCCATAGGTGTGAGGCCTTCGTAGAAGTATTGGATGAGGAGTTGCTCACTGATTTGGTGATGCGGACAGCTTGCACATAACTTCTTAAAGTGATCCCAGTAATCATGCATCGACTCCCCTTGTGCCTGCTTGATCCCTGATATCTCCTTTTGAATGGATGTAGTCCTTGATGCTGGAAAAAATCTCTGCAAGAAAAGACATTTCAAATCGTTCCAACAAGTTACATCTTCAGGTTGTAAATAATACATCCAGTCTTTTGCAGCTCCATCAAGTGAGAATGGGAATGCTCTTAATTTGATTTGATCTTCAGAAACATTTCTTGGTTTAAGGGTTGAGCAAACCACATTAAATTCATTCAAATGTTTATTGGGATCCTCACCATATAATCCATGAAACTTTGGAAGAAGGTGAATTAGTCTAGATTTAAGTTCAAAGTCTGATTCAAGAGTTGGGTATGCAATGCAATTTGGTTGATAGTTAATATATGGTGCGGCCAATTCTCGATAGGTTCTATTAAGTTCATTTCCATTATTCTCACCCATTGGTTCTTGTTTTAGTTTGGATTTAGATGTGTTTTCAATTTCAGTGTTTCCAAAATGGAGGAGTTATCCTGTTGGGTAAATGCCGACACTTCCCGTGGATCGAGATTGCCTGATTCGAGCCCTAAGGCTGCGTTCAATCTCGGGGTCTAGATCAAAGAGATCCTCAGGTTGGGACCGTTTCATAAATCATATAAAAATAGAGAAATGAAGAAGAATAATAGACCACAATATCATGAGAATGGAGTTCAATTGATGGTTTAAAAAAATTAAGAAGAAGAAGAAGAGAAAAATGAACCAACATTGAGAAAGGTGAAAGAAGAAAGTGAGAAGAGGAAGAAGAGAATGAAATAAAAAACAAATACCTATAATTGATTGACAAAACTATTTCCTCCCCAGCAGCGGCACCAAATTTGAAAGGCGCTGTCGTGGGTGCTTTCAAATGATATTGTTTCTTTACTAAGTGCAGCATAGTGGCTGACCTAGGTCGTTCTCTTGAGGAGGAATTAGTTTAAAAACCCTTAGAAGGCTTGAAGAAACCAAAAAAAAGAAACAAAATGATAAAAGATAGGGGTGTTTTTATTGAAAGACTTTTAGAACAAGAAACAAAACAATCAAGGCAGTCAAGGAGTAAAAGACAATCACAAAAACTGTTTCTTTAAAAGAACTACTATGAGAAGTCGTAGAGAATCTAATCTACCCCTTCACCATTCTTTAATCATTATCCCATATGATTATAATTCATTAAAATGTGACCCCTAACCTTTTAAACCCCCTAACCCTACAGAATTTGACACAACCACATGTATTTGAAGAAATGATCACTAGGTTGTCTTTGATACTTCCAATCGCAGTACCCTACTTTGATTGTGGTCCAAATCCAACTTATGATCAATGGTAAATTAGGGCAGAACCTCCTCTCTAGAGTTGAGAATTAATTAAGTTTAGGGATGAGAGTTGAACCCTACAATCTTATCCCAAGTTGATTAGATTTTACAATTGAAGTTTGTTTCTCTCGATTCACACAGGACCGACCTCACGGTCAGATGCAAGTCGAGTGAGTTACTTACAACTTAAATCTCAATTAATCGATCACAAATTATGAATTACAGTATGTTCATGGATTCAAAATGAATAAATGAAGGGGGTAGGGATTAGATCGACTATGAACGAAACTACTCTTCCATGGTTGGAATTTTCATTGTGGAGACGTTTTGCATAAGCAACAGATTGAAAGGGAAATACCCAATCTTGTCTCCACTCTAAGATTCCAGAACCAAGAAGAAAAAAAAATAAGGTAGTAAAATAATAAAAAAGAATATTTATTAAAGAAAATGACAAGTTACAAGCATGAAAACAATGAAACACAAGTGGAGGTGGGAGAGGAGAGACTTCTTGGAAGAGATCCTTTCACAAAGCCTCACTTATTCCAAGGGGTTAGAGGAGTTCCTAGGAAACCAACTCTCGGCTACACCTTGCCCAAGCTCCGAACCAGCCTCCAAAAGAGTGAAAATGTCCTTTAAATAGAGTTGGGGAGGGCTAGGGTTACAAATGGTTTCAAGTGTGAATGTGGAAATTCGGGAAAATATTTTAATCCCAGTTGCACCTCCTATTTGACCTCCAAAACGCGCGATCCAGCTACTCTTCCAGAAGAATGATTTATGCGAATTTTTGTCTTCTAGATTCTCTACAAATCTGGGCCACATCCAAGCACGGATAAGAAAGTTATGGCCCAAATACAGAAGCACTATCCAGCCCAGCGAGTCCAGTCCAACTTTGTCTTTATGCCCCATTTACTCCAAGTAAACCCACGATCTTGCTCCAATGGCCTGAATAACAGTTGTATCAAATTTAGTGAGGCATTCGGTCACAAAATATTAAGTTCCAATTCGGGAAATAAAAATATATATTCATAATATACCACAGTGCAGTTTAAAAGGGTAAAACTGGAATTTTCATCAAATTTTCAATTGAGTGATCTAATCCCAAATATTCCATAATTGATCATATATAACACAATGTGAGGAAATTATATCATTTATTATCAATAAAATATTCAATAAAATAGTGTTTTATCATTGGCATAATTAAAATGGGAGGATACTAAGGGTTATCTCCCATTAAAGGGGAGTTCAAGGGGTTTCTCCCATTAAGAGGGGAGTTCAAAGGATTCAAATTGGGGTTTAGACTCGGGTGGTCCCCACCACCATAACCCACATGGGAGGTTTAGTTCTGGTGGTCCCCACCTCTCAACATCCACATGGGATTTCCAAATAAAATAAAATGTTACACAATTTATTTTATGTTTATTCTTTCACGAAAAACCAAAATTATATTTTTCACCCTCGACCTACTGTGGTCGAGGCAAAGGTCCCCTTATGTGAATATTGGCACTGCGAGTTCAACGGTGCCCTCAGATTTCAATTTCGAGCACTGGTTCAAAAGTTACAAAAACCCGCTCGTACGTTTACTAAACGTACCTGAACAAAAGTTCAGAAATTCATTATGGGCACTCCGGGCCTCAGAATCACGTGCCATCAATTTTCGCGGACTCAAAAAATTCCCATTTAATTAAAAAAATTACATGGAAATTCCAGGTCTTTACATTCTCCCCACCTCAGGGCTTTACGTCATCATAAGCCACAACTCAAACTAAGGGAACAAGTGGGGGGTATTGAGCATGCATCTGAGCCTCCAACTCCCATGTGCTCTTTTGGAGGTTCATGTGCTGCCAGTGAATGTGCACCAGAGGTATTGACCACCCACGAAGGACCTGCTCCTGTTGATCCTCAATCTCTACCGGAACCTCCGTAAAAGTCACCCCATCTTCGATGTTCAGATCGTCGTGGTTGATGATGTGAGAAGGGTCATGCACATATCTCCTCAGCTGGGATACGTGGAAGACATTGTGAACCCAATGCAACTGAGGTGGAGGAGCTAAGTGGTAATCCACCTCACAAACTTTGACGAGGACCTTAAAAGGTCCAATGAACCTCATAGATAACTTTCCGCCTCAGCCAAATCTCTGTAAACCTCATCGGGGTGAGACCTGTAGAAAGACATGGTCACCATCCTCGAACTCTAGAGGTCTTCGTCTCCTATCAGCATATGACTTCTGCCTACTCTCTGTAGTCTCCATCCGCTCCTGGATGATTTGAACCTTCTCTGTGGTATCCCATACCATCTCTGGTCCAATTAGTACTAACTCCCCTAGGTCAGTCCAGCACAAAGGTGATCTGAAAGGTCTCTCGTACAACGCCTCAAAATGTTCCATCCCAATGGTGGAGTGATAGATTTTTTTGTATGAAAAATCCACCAAAGTCAAGTGATCCTCCCAGTTGTGACTGAAGTTGAGGACACAAGTGTACAACATGTCCTCGAGAGTCTGAATGGTCCACCCAGTCTGACCATCCATCTGAGGATGTAAGGCGGTGCTCAAACGAAGCTGCATCCTGAAATCCTCCTACAACCCCTTTTATTTCTGGGAAGTAAAATGTGAATCATGATCGAAGAAAATCATCAAGGGTACTCCATTTAGCCGGAAAATCTACTGCACATAGAGGCATCCCAAACTCTCTACTAAACCCTGCTCTCTGATCGGTAGGAAGTGGGCTGACTTGGTGAGTTGGTCGATGATCACCCAGATAGAGTCACGACCTCTGAATGTATGTGGAAGTCCTGTCATGAAGTCCATGGATAACCCATCCCACTTCCTCTCTAGGACCTCTTAAGGCTGAACTAAGCCCGCTGGTACCTGATGCTCCGCCTTCACTTGCTGACAAGTGAGGCATCAAAAGACAAACTCTGCTACTGCTTTCTTCATTCCTGGCCACCAGTGCTGTCGTTGGAGGTCCTGGTACATCTTCGCCACTCATGGATGTACCACTAGATGGGATGTGTGGAACTCCCTCAACACTTCCTCCCGAAGTAAAACTGGTACCATGGTACGTCCTCTAAAGAGGATGACGTACTCCCCACCTTCAGAAAATCCATCAGGTGCCTAACCTGTAGATATATGATCATGTTGAGCCTTGCAGTCAGCGTCCCCAAGGTGCACCTCCCTAACTCAATGAAGAAGTGGAGGAGTGACTGTAATATACTGAAGAAAAACTGCTCCATCTTGATCCAAAAAGGATATCTTCAAAGCGGCCAGCTGCTCCGTTTCCTCACCTAGCAGCTGTATACCTGACCTCATACTGATTGCATCTGCTACAACATTCCCATTTTCAGGAGTATAGACTATCTGAAATTCATAGTCCTGGAGGAACTCAAGCCAACGTTGTTGTCTCAAGTTCAGGTTCTTCTGAGAAAAGATATACCTGAGACTCTTATGATTAGAGTACACTGTAAAACTCTTGCCCCTCAAGTAATGTCACCACATATTCAAGATGAAGACCACTGCTACTAACTCCAGGTCATGGGTAGCATAGTTCTGCTCATACTGTATCAACTATCGAGAACCTTAAGCGATCACTTCTCACTCCTACATCAGGACACATCGGAGTCTAGTCCCTGATGCGTCGCAGTAGACTACGTACCCTACGCCCTCCTCTGGAAGCCTCAAGATGGGGGGCACTAGTCAGCCTCTACCTCAGCTCCTAAAAAATCTGCTGGAATCTCTCCGACCATATGAAGGGTTGCCCCTTCTTCATCAATATTGATAAAGGTGATTCCACTCTGGAGAAATCTGCCACAAACCTCCGGTAGTATCCTTCCAAACTCATGAAACTTTGTACCTCTGTCACACTCCTGGGTGGATCCCAAGCAAGTACTGCCTCAATCTTCGCTGAATTCACTGCAACTCCAGCCTCTAAGATGACATGTCCTAGAAAGTGAACATCTCGGATCTATATTTATCACATTGGGAGCTTACCATAAAGATGGTGCTCTTAGAGTGTGTCCAATACTACCTGTAAATGATAGGCATGCTCCTCCTCAGTATTCGAGTAGATAAGAATGCCGTCGATGAAGGCTACCACAGATTGATCAATGTATGGCTGAAAGATCTTGTTCATGTGTCCCATGAACACTTCTTGAACATTGGATATACTAAATGGCATAACCCAGAACTCATAATGGCTGTACATACATCTAAAAGTCATCTTCTGCACATCCTCATCTCACACTCTGAGCTGGTGATAGCCTGATCTGAGGTATGTCTTCGAGAACCACCGTGCTCCCTTCAACTGATCAAAGAGATCGTCAATTCTTGGGAGTGAGTACTTGTTCTTCACAGTCACCTAGTTCAGGCGCCGATAATCAACACAAAGCCTCAAGCTCCCATCCACTTTCTTGGAAAACAAAATCGGGGCTACCCAAGGAGAAACACTAGGCCATATGAACCCTTTCCCCTGTAAGTCCTCCAGCTGTACCCACAGCTCACGAAGCTCCATGAGAACCTTCCGATACACTAATGTAGATATCGATGTCGTCCCGGGGTACAAGTAAATGTAAAATTCCACCTCTCTGCGAGGAGGTAGACCCAGAACATCATCAGGGAAGACATCCAGGTACTGGTCCACCACTACAGGATAACTTAGACTCTCCACATCAGCCGCTCTGAGGGTAAGTCTAGCCAACTGATGAGTGATCAACAACACTCTCCTCCGAGTAAGTCCATCCTATGATGCAAAGGCTCCCTTCTCACTGGTGAACGTAAAACTGGTCCCATCCGTGCAGACACCCTGCACTTTGCACCTAATACTATCTATATGAGCATGGAATCTAGATAACCAATCCATACCCAAGATGACGTTGTAAGGCCTCGACGCTAATACTAGGAGATCCTAGTAGAAGCTCTCGCCTCCTAGAGTAATCTAGCACTATCAGCACCAGTGATTAATCATCGAATCCACTCAAGTAGAAGTCTATAGCTATAAGGATCGAGACAACGACTCCATCAGAATCTTTGATCTCTGAATGAGGGCAGTGGAAATAAAAGAATAACTGGAACTGGTGTCTATGAGTACTGTAGCTAAGGTGGAGTAGACACAGATCGTACCTCGTATCATCTCTGGAGCACCATAGTCATAGGCCTGAGCTTCCTGGAGTTGAGATCACCCCTGTCCACCTGCTCCTTGTGGTCAGAGTGGACCACCTGGTGGTGGTGGTGGTAACCTCTCGAGTCGTCACCCACCACCAGCTGCACGGCCTCCTCCCCTACCATGTCTTCCTGCTCCCAACAGACATTCTCGGTCGAACCTCTATCTCTTCCTGGTCCGTCCTTCGACCATCTACTGATCATCCGAACAGCGGGTTGGACATTCACAAGCCATGTGACCATGTCCTCCGGATGCGTAACACTGCCCACTCCTAGAATGAATGGCTCTGCCTCAGGTACCCTGCACAACTGATCATGAATCCTACAGTTGTCCACCTCTAGGTCTGGTCCTTTTGGACCTCCGTGTCATCTTTCTATTTCCAGCAGTAGAAGATTCTTCTATGTGATGACTGGTAGTGGGTCTCGATGCTGGAGACTGCTCTACAAGGAAAATCTCCACAAAGAGGGCTCTCTCTAACACCCATACCTGCGTCAGGATTCTGAGTGAGATCATCGAAGCCCTGATCTCGCGTCTGAGTCCCTGATCAAAGGTACGTGCCTTGAAAAATGGGTCTCGCACCATATCAGTGGAGTAGCGTGAGAGGTCGGTCAACCTCGCTGAGTACTGAGACACAGTCATACTGCCCTACTGTAGATGAAGAAGCTCCTATATACGCACTGCTCAAAGAGTCGCTGGAACAAACTCTTCTCAAAACATGCTATCGAAGTCTGCCCAGAGAAGCATCATCTCATCATGATCCTGGAGCATCAAGATCCACCATATGCCTGCTACTGCATGTAGAAGACTGGCAGCGAGGATCACCACAAGATTAGCTGGTGTTCCTACCATTCGGAAGACTCTAACCACGACCTCTAGCCAATCCTCAACCGCTAGTGGGTCTGTGTCTCCCCTGAACTTGGGTGGCCATTGGCACTATAAATCGTGCAACAAACTCATGTGGAATGCACTCTCTAATGCTGGGGCTGGTGGAATCGGTGAAGCAACAGGTAATGGTACTGCTAGTGCCTCCGATGGTGCCTCTACTGGAAGAGGTCCCTACACCGAGGCCTCGTCGCTCAGTGGGATATCAGTGCATACTATATCCGGAAACCTAGATGGCTATCTACGTGGAGGAATCTAGAAAATAAATAGATGTTCCATGGTAAAAAAGTTATACCTGTTGAACTGACTCAATAGATCACAAAGAAAACTCTTGAAAACACACACACAATCAGTGTTTTCATGCACTGAGTCGGAAATCAGAAGTCAAGGTCCTGGTGTATGGATACGTCAGCCGCTGCACCAATACTAGATTCCACAAACTGATAACCAAACTTACTACACCTAACACTATTTTAATTAAAAAGATCATAGTCTTATTTTCTATGGTAGAACCGACTCCTCTAATACCAATGTTTCACGACCCATCCCCCAGGGCCTGTACCGTGACTACTCCAAGCCCACCTTCCATAGTCCAGGGGCTGGCGACTAGCAGTAAAGACATATTCCCTATAACTGGGAAGGCATTACCTTTATAACCTGTAAGAACACACAACCATGCACACAACAAGATATGAACTCAAGTAAACTGAATAGTAATCAGAGTAAGTGCAGTAAGTAAAAGGGGCCAGAATACAATCCCAACTAGAAAGTACAAGGAAAACTAGAAAGTATAAGACAACTGATAAGTGAAAAGAAGCTCCTGGATCGTCCACCATGGATCCTACCTGAAGGGTAGGTACAACTCATGAATAGTCGTCTCAGCAGTTCGCCTCGTCTAACATCCACCTCTGAGCTACCTCTAATCCTGGTACCCTTGTCCTCGGTCAGCGTTGTTCGTAATCTGTACCAAACACAATGAAGTGAGGGAATAACCCATGCAGGGGTGAGTATAATGATACTCAGTAGAGTCCCTGAGACCCTCAAGATCTCACAAAAACCACAAAGGATAAACCAAAAAGGAAGGAAACAACTGATAACCCTACTTAGGTATATTCCTATACATATACCTAAGTTATCAAGTAAACCCATCTCAATAATGAGGAAAACACAGAGTCCAACTCCAAAGCCCCAAGATCAACTGTTCCACAAAGGAAGAAATACCATGAAGACAAGTACCACACAGGTATGCCACACAGAAGAATACCACCAAGGTATTACCAGGAAGGAAAGTACCACATAGGTACAGACTCAGTTCTCACCAAGTATAACTTAGGTACAATAGTAGAGATGATTATATGTAACTACTAAATCATATTACACTGTTAAGTGGAAGAACCATGAAGGATTTCTAATCATCATAAGACTCACATAGGATCTCTTGGTGCTGACGCACATAGGATCGCTCGGTACTGACCCACACATGATCGCTCAGTGCTAACCCACACATGACTGCTAAGTGCTGACCCACATAGGATCACTATGTGCTTACCCAAATAGGATCTCTTGGGTAGTCTCTCATGAAATCATAGAGCGGTTCCATGTGGGACCCTCAATCACAGACCCATGAATGATCACTTCTTCAAGTCGCATCCAGCTACTGGGTTCCCGTACTAGGCTTGCTCGTATCAGGGAGGGTCCAATCCTCAATCCACTGGTCAATACTCCAACTGAAACGAAGTCCCACAAATAAGTATCCCAAATGACTACCACGTCATAGGGGTATCAATACAATAGACGGTGCGTCAATCAGATGCTCAGTCTGTAAGTTATTAAACTTTTAGTCCCGAGGGCCCAGTTGGATTCATGCTCAATCCAACCTGACCATTCCCCAACTTTATCCATATCTCTAGTGGGGTATACCAATGGTACCGACTCGCTCCAAGGTTTTCAATTCTGCTAACGGTTCATCAAACGGACTTCCGATGCCAAATTTATGACCCAAATAGCGTATATGGGTCAATGTGGGTCTGATTCCGGTTCGACCTGTCCTAGACCGACCTGATTTGGGTCGACCCGGCCTGCACTAGGTGGCCTTGCTTGCACTGGGCGGCCTGGAATAGGAAGAATTGGGCGGCATAGAGGCCACGAGAACCGCGGAGGCCACGAGGGGGCCTTAGGGGTCGCAGATGGCCATGAGGCGGCACAGAAGGCCACGGGTGGCTGTGGGTGCCGTGGGGCAGTGAGGCTGTGGGTGCCACGAGGCAGTGAGGCCGCGGGCCGGCACGACAGGTCATGGGGCAGTGGGGAAGGTCGTAGGGCAGCGTGAAGGCCGCATCGGCACGGAGGCTGTGGGGTGGCAGAGGCCGCGACGACGCAGGGGCCGCGGGGGGGGGGGGGGGGGGGGGGGCGGAGGCCGCGGGGCGGCGGAGGCCACGGGGCGGCGGAGGCCGTGGGGTGGCGCGGTGGCTGTGTGATAACGGAGGCCGCGGGGCGGTTCCGTTGCACCATCGACTTCATCACAGCCAGTGGTGGTGCCGACAGCCATTCTCATGCACCACCAAGGATAAATCGCCATCCCCCTCCATCATGAAGAATACAACAATAAGGAAGAACAACAGAGGGGTCAGTCCATGTTTTTTTGGTCCGCACCCTCCACGTTAGATCGGTAGCAAATGGATCAAAAAAATCTTGATTCAAGAACGTCAAACTCTATAATTCATATGAATCATGGATCAACTCATTTTGGTTGATCCGAATTCTCCATGCTTTCCAAGAATGAGGAATTTAATCGAAAAATTTCATGAATTCAATAACAACCCCTTCCTCATTTGGTTATTGTCGTCGATGAGAGAAGTCGAAGTTTTCGACATTCGTCATGCCTGCCACATGCCTCCAATCCCAAGCTTTTTCATTGGATAAATTCTATTCGATATAGGTGGTTCTTCATTGTTGAATATTTCCACCGTTGGAGGATGTCTCTGAGGAAGAAATCGAAGTCGTGCGTTGGCGTTCTTCATTGGCAGATGAGTTCCTACCAAGTTCTCCCAATCATCCTTTGCCAACCCTTTCCCAAAAAAAGAATTTTCAACCAAATAAAATATGTTGATCTATTTAATTTGTTGGAAATCAAAGTTGTCTTAATTAATTGGAAAAAATAAATGGGTTGTGTTGGCATAATTAAAATGGGAGGATACCAAGGGTTATATCACATTAAAGGGGAGTTCAAGTGGTTTCTCCCATTAAGAGGGGAGTTCAAGGGATTCAAATTGGGGGTTTAGACTTGAGTGGTCCCCACCACCATAACCCACATGGGAGTTTTAGTTTTGGGGGTCCGCACCTCTCTACATCCACATGGGAGTTCCAAATAAAATAAAATGTTATACTATTTTATTTTATTTTTATTCTTTCACAAAAAAACCAAATTCTATCTTTCACCCTCGACCTACTACGGTCAAGGTGAAGGTCCCCTTATGCGAATACCAGCATTGTGAGTTCAACAGTGCCCTCAGATTTCAATTCTGAGAACCAGTTCAAAAGTTACAAAAACTCAGTTGTACGTTTACTGAATGTACACGAAAAAAAGTTCAGAAATTCATTCCGGGCACTCCGGGCCTCATAATCACACGCCGTCAATTTTCTTTGACTCATAAAATTCCCATTTAATTAAAAAAAATTACATATAAATTATAGGTCTTTACACCATTGATAATTTTTCCCTTGGTATGGTCTTTCACCTTGGGAGTATGTAAGCGACTATAGCAAGGGAATTCACATAGATTCAATTATTACATTATTACTCAATTACATGATTATTGAAGGAGTGATACAATATTATTTGATACCTGGAATGGGTATTTGATCCTTGGAATGGCAATTAACTTGTATTCAGTGATGAAATAGATAGATACATCCGGTATTGGTCCAATGTAGGTTTATTTGACCTCTAATGTCAACCTGGAACTCAAGGGTCAGAAGTTTTATTTGATGTTCTATATTAATTTATGAATTAATACCCCTATTTATCATATTGTGGCTTGAAAAATTTCTCAAACTATATTTTTTAGATACTTTTGGTGGTGGCCTTTTTATTTTTACTCATACCATATTCGGGCTGCCATTTGGTACCCAAATAGACTTCATGGATACAGATTTGGACAAGTTAAATGGAAACTACACATGATTGTTTAACCATGCTTTCTAGGATCAAAGTTTGAATATGGTACTAAGTATGGGGTTTGGGACCGGTGTTGGGAGTTCTTATTTTTAGTCTAAAATTTATTTATTTTCTTTTATAACTTTTATCATGACATTTCTTTTGGCATATTTCATGGAATGACAAGGTTTATTATACTTGGATTGTTGGTATTTTTCTTGTTGTCGACTTGTGTTGTAAGTTTTTTTGGTTTATATTATTTATATTAAAATTTATAATATATTAAAGAGGATATAGTCTCCCCACTATATTCTTTAGACCCTATATTCTAGCTGGCATCCTCTTACATATGAGGAGGCATGCTTGAGGTTACATGGTGACCCATCTTGGTCACATTATGGAGAGACAATATGGGGACATTAGAAAGTGGTATCATAGATTAGGTATTTTCTATTAATTTCTTATTTTGGGGATGATATACAATAAAATAGGATGTTTCAAGCCTTTGAAATGAGCTTTTTCCTAGGAGTAGCTAACCCATGTGTGGGGGAAAATCAAGTTCCTAGGGATGAGATTGTTGTTCATGAGCTTATCTTGTTATATTTGTGATGTTATTTTACCTTGGGTGATACACTTGTTGTCTGATGTTATTGATTTATTATATTTTAATCATGGTATGGTTTAATAATAGGTGTGTATTCATGAATCATAGTAGGCACATAAGGAAATATGTTGACATTAATCATTAATATTAGGGACATATTTACCACACATGATATATTTGACTATCAAATTTATGGAATGAAACCCATTAATATATCTAATAAAATGGAATAAATGAAACTATTCTAGCATGTTAATTCACCTATTAAGACATATTTTAGAGTAAAATTATGTTAGTGGTTCAATATTTTCATATTTTCTTTCTGAGTTTGATCACATTATATATCATGTGTTCTGGAAACTCTGTTGAACCTTGTAGAAAAAATGACTCCGCATCATCTTCTAGTTGAGAATCAGGAGAGTGGTTACCAGAGCACACCTCACATAACTGATTTGGAACTTCATATGGATACATGGAACCATATAGATGGCCAAATTCATGATATTTTATTATGGATTACGCAATTCATGGAGAGGGATACTAATCAAATCATTCCTTTGATGTTAGATCTAAAAAAAGAGTTCCACCTATAGAACCCACCCACATTATCTGAGGAGGGAGGCCCTTAAGTAGCTGAGTTATAGATAAATTCCATCCATAAAATCTTTAAAAACTTTAAGAAACAAATGAAAAAGAGGTTGGAGCTTTCTTATTACATATACAAGGACCATCCAAAAACTGATGGGATGTTATAGAGTATGTCAGACAATGAGAGAAGCTAACCTGGTAATACTTTAAGGAAAAGTTACTGAGTCGCTTTTATCCAGATACCTTGAGGGATGAGAGGGATCAAGATTTCATGAACCAGATACATGGGATCATGTAAGTGATAGACTATGATGAATATTTTACCAACCTACATTATTTTTCTCCATCTTTGGGAGAATATGAGATATCCAGGGTGAAACACTTCTAGGATGAGTTTTATTATGAGATTATGTTGTAGGTGAATATCTTTCCCCTAAGAATCTACTTTTAAATGATGAATCATTCCATTATCACCGAATATAAATTGAAGGAGTCCCTGAGTGGATGGTAGAAAGTCTCAGTGGGGAGATTAATGAGCTCTTCATTAGGCACCAAGAAGTGTTGTTATGAGAGTTTTTTCCAAGGAAGTGATAGGTACAACAACTAAGGGAGTGGACAAGCATCTCAAAACTACAAAAAATGGGTCGTGTTTTTAGTGTGGTAATCATTTTCAATGTCTTTTAATTAACATAGAGTTTCATTATTTTGATAAGATAAGACACTACAGGGGTTTTATAGGAGTAATAAGTAGTCGAGCAATGATAGAGGATCATTGCAGGAACTAGAGTTTGGGAAAGACTCAAAAATCCCTCAGTAGATAGGTAACTAGTGTTCTGATGGTCACTCAATCTAGGTTATGGTACGTGGTACCCCATTATAAGAGAAAAAATATCGTATAAAAATATTATATTAGGGGATTTACACAGAAGCCCAAGGGAGAGGGGTGAGTTAGATGCATGAAATATAGTATACTGCTACCAATCATGATGCAGAACCTTCCATTGTCGAAGGTATGATTCTTGTGTTATCTAGAATTTCCTACATTTTTTATACAAGATCATCACATTCCTTTATATATTCTCAATTCATCAATGGTTTGGGTTTTTTTGGAAATCTTGGATGGGGTTATCACTATCTACAATCTATTAGGAGTGTGATTAGAGGGTATCAGGCGCTGTAAGAAGTGTTCTCTTAAAATTAGTGGCACCATTTTCTATGGGAGCTATTTTTTATAGAAATAGTTGAGTTCAATTTGATTCTGGGTATGAATTTCCTAGTTATATAACATGACCATATCAACTGTAATCAGAGGAGTGTGACATTTCTATCATGAGAAGTGGATATCTATATCCATTGTAGTGAAAGGGGTATTTAAGTTAGTTAGGTTGGAATAATTTAGTATAGATTGTATTGTCTCATAGAACAGGTAGTGATCTATATTATGGATGACTGTGAGATGTAGTATAGTACCACCCCTCCATCCATGGACAACTTTCACGATGTTTTATTAAAGAGTTATTAGACTTACTAACCAAGAAACATATGAAGTTCATTATCAAGTTAGTGTTAGGAGATGAACCTCTACATATCCCACCTGATAGGATGACATCAACGGAGCTTCGGGAGTTGAAAGTACAGTAGTAAGATCTAGAAGCTAAGGGATTAATATGACCTAGTATATCACCATGGGGTTCTCCTATTCTATTTTATAAAAAGTTTTATAATAATTTGTAGTTATGTGTGAATTATTAGAGGCTAAATCATATGATGGTCAAGAACCAATATCCCCTTACACATATCAACAAACTATTAAATCAATTGAGACATGTCCAAATTTTATTTAATATTGAATTGAGGTCAAGGTAACCTTTTTGAGGGTGTGACCATTTGACATACCTCAGATTACTTTTAGAAGCATGTATGGCTTGTATGAATTCATGGAAATTCTATTTGGTTTATGAAATGCATCGATGGTATTCATGTAATTTATGAATTAGATATTACATATGTATCTAGATTAATTTTTGGACTTTTTCATCTTTGAAATCCTGGTGTACTCCTAGTCTAGAGACAATCATGCCCAATATCTTGACACTATCCTGTGTCTGCTGAGAGAGAATCAACTTTATGAAAATCCATGTAAATATCATTTATAGATCAGTAAAGTGGACTTCTTAGGACATGTTATCTCAAAGGATAGAGTGTTTATGGACCCATATAAGGTGGTAGCTATGATATCTTGGGAATGACCCAAGAACATCTTTGATATTAATTTTTTTTTGGTTTGGTAGGCTATTATCGATATTTCATCCAAGACTTATCCTGTATAGTGGCGCCAATGTTTAGAATGACCAAGAAATGGGTTATGTTTATTTGGATTGAGGATTGTAAGGTTGCCTTCAATATATTTAAGAGTATTTTGACCTTAGTAACAATCATCACCTTACCTAAACTGGGTAAAGTGTATACCATGTACTATGATTTATTAGGATTAATGATTGGAGAAGTTTTAGTGTAGGATAAACAAGTGGTTGCTTATGGATACATATAGTTGAGGATGCATGAGAGTAATCATCCCACTCATGATCTAGAGTTATCTATGGTGGTACATCCTCTAAGACACTAGTTACATTATCTACTGGGAAATGGGATTGTGGTGTACACAGATCATATGATCAAATAATATATCTTTTCAAAATAGGACTTCAAGCTTTGGAAAATGAGTTTGGTCAAGTATTTTAAGTATTTTGACATTGAGTTGGTATACACTCTTAGAAAGGTAAACATCATTACTGATTACTTGAACAGGAATACACAGACTCATGTAGTGAGGGAATATTGTGATGAGTGGTGGCTGATGGTATTTTTGGAGATGCATATCGATGATCGAGAGTCTCAAGGGTGATAGACTCTAATAATGACACTATTGTTCCCATAATTCTTGATAAGATCAATATAGGGAAGTTGTCTGATCTAAAGGGTTTAACCCTAAGGGAAAACACACGTGGTGGGTCTCTTGGAAGGAATGAGGTTCTTCATGTCCATGTCCATATATGGATTCTTATAGGCTTGTGTGAGGTGATGATGATGGAATTCCATGATTCTAAATGGGTTGTACATATCATCTTGAAAAAAATGTATAGTGATCCCCATAGATTATATTGGTGGCCAGGGATGAATAAAGAGATATAATGATTCATGGAACAATGATTCACCTATCAGTAGGTAAAGATCAGTCATTAGTGGCCTATAGGGTTAATAAAACCTTTTTCCATTATGTAATTAAAGTGGGATAATTCCACCATGGGATTTGTGATAGGTTTACTCAGGGCACCATTGAAAAATGAAGCAGTGTGGGTGATTATAGATCAAATGATGAAGGTATCCCACTTCATGCTTATTAGGGAGAACTTCATCGTCGATGATGAGGGTAATATATATATAGGATATAGTTCATTTTATGGTGTTTTTAGGATTATCATTTCTAATTAGGATTACCCTTTCACATCACTTTTCTATTAGGGACTTTATAAGGAATTGGGACCATATGTTCTTCTGATCACATCCTACCATCCTCAGATTGACGACTAATCTGAATGGACTAGTCAAATTATGTATGACATGTTATGAGCCTATGTTATGGAATTTGGTGGTTCTAAGGAGAAAAATATGGAACTTATGGAGTTATATAATAATAATATCTTCTATAAATCGATTCAAATGGCTCATTTAGAGGCTTTATAAGGAAGTTTTTTACATTAACCATTATGATGGTTAGAGGCCGGTAATGTAACACTCATTGGACCTAGTCACACATAGGAGATGTAAGTGTAGGTAAAATTGATCAAAATAAAGTTGGTAACTACACAGATTAGGCATAAATATTATTCTAACCATTGGATATAACCTTTGGTGTTTTCAGTAAATCGTAAGGTTTTCCATTGGGTTTCTTCTGGGTTGGGGAAACACTGTATCCAAAAGCAGGGAAATCTAGTTCATAGGTTCATTAATCCATTTAAGGTAGTGGAGAGAATAAATATATTGAAATAATAATTTAATCTTCCATAGCTTTATAGTTCCATGAACGACATGTTTCACTTGTCACAATTTCAGATATATCACCATGATTATTCTCACATGATGATGCTGATGATGTTAATCATAATGCTAATGTGTCCTTTGAGTAGCATCTGATCCGCACCATAGAAAATAATGAGAATAATATCTATGGAAATAATATTCCCTTTGTGTGACTGCAGTTCCAGTATGGGAATTTTTAGGATGATACATGGGATATGGATTCAGATATGTGGGTGTAGTGGCTCAACTTGTTCACCGATACCTCTCAGTGATGCATGGAATCACAAATTAGAGAAGATCTATTATATGGTGGGGGGGTTATAAGATCCTTCCATTATCTAGGTACTTTATCCTTTTAAGTTTTTATTTAACCTATTTATATTATATATGATCCTTGGTTTCAAGATTAAATGGGTTTTTAGAGGTTTTTAGGGGAATAGAGAAACCAAACTAGTGGAAGGCTTATGGTGACTTGTAGGAAGGGAGATGTTGTAGTTATATAGGCTAGACTATGAAATGGAAAGTAGATTTATAAGATTATAAAAGTACCTCTAGAAATCTGGTGAGACCCACCAACCAACTAATGGTACCCAGGTAGAGTGGACCTCTTATAAGAGACCCACTGACCAGCAGGTGGAATCCAATTCGCCTGCTAGTGTAGTTTCCAACTATGCATCAACACTAGATAACACAACCATTTATTAGAATCAAGTACTATCAATATTGGATGTTGGAAACAAAGTCTAGTTCATGTTTTTTTATCAATCCAAATTGGTCTTATTAAGGAGTTTTCAAGACAATTGTTCTTATGATGAAGATGGATTCAGTGTTTAAGGTTCTGTTGTTTCCCACTATTTGTCAAATTTTTAGGTGAAATATTTTATGGATGTAGAAATTTTTTTCGAGAAAGGAAGTTTCATGAGAGTATTAAGGTGAATAAAAATCTTTCACACAAGAGAAGTTTTGGGATCGACAAAAAAAATATGTAAAAGGAAAGAAACACGTTCAAGAATTATAATTGTGTAAAATATGAGTTTTCACAACACATTAAAGATGCATGATAGGGAAGGTTCACAATAATATTACACATAAAATAAGACGTCAAAATAAGAGTTTGATGCATGATGGAAGGTGGAAATGGAACTTATTCATAGGGACATCCGTATCTATAAATAGGCATCCACCCCCTTCATTCAACGTAACTTTCCAACAAAGGTCTGGTGGCTTTGCTGTGTGAAAGGGTTGCGCATAGAAGAGTTGCACATAATAAAACTTGTATGTAGAGTGTTCTTTGTGTATATTAAGACCAAGTAAATATAAATTTAAACTCATGATCCAATTTCATGAAGGATAAGTTTTTTGTAAAATTTATCTTTCACGACAAACCCAAAAGTTGTGCATAAGTACAAGTGTTGCATGCAAGTGTTTGAGTTGTGTGACTATCTAGTTTTGATTAAATAGTTTTTTCGGTCTGTGATTTCAAGAGCATAAACTTAGGTTTATGGTGAAATTAGTGTATCACTATATTTAGGGAAATATAATTAAATTCCAATATATTAAAGTGACATTTAAGTCATTAAACTGCATAAGAATTCCTCCAAAGTAGTGAGATAGGGGGATTCAATGAAAATTATTTGAGGGAATTAGTGTGTTATTCCTAAAATATTAAAAAGGTAGTGTTCTTGGAACAAAGTGACTGTGTTTGAAATTATGTATTCTATAACAAATTTTGAATATTATTGGATTTAGGTATGACCGATATACTGTCAGCATATGATCCTTGGACTAGCCTTTAATGGTGAACCAGGTAAAATTGTTGTTTTATCTCTCTGCATGTGAATGTTTTATTGTTGGATGATTCCTTAAAATCAGTTTAACAAGTTCTAACCAATGTGGGATGAAGATTAATCTATTTAAAATAAAAAATTGATACTCTGATTCATCCCTCCCCTCTCAAGTTGTTCTGGGGTCCAACAAGTGGTATCAGAGGATACAAGTTACTGGATTTAAATCTGTCCTCTATTTTACACATGGAGAATTTAGTGAATATTAGAGGAGATCCCCTATTTAATATAAGAAACATCTAGATTTGGAATAATATGATGAGATATAATCTGGTATCCCTTGGTATAGAAGTTATTTTTTTCACTAGGGATTCAGGTCACTAATGAAACATGTCTTTCTATGACTGAAACAAACATGAAAATGATTGATAAAGATTCCAAAGCATAAATTTCCCTTATTATAACTATATATAATCAAATATATTTGAATTATATGAGTTTCAATTCATCCAAGACCATTTGGGAGAAACTTGAAAATATATACGAAGGTGACAACAATGTAAAGGAGGCCAAACTCTAAGTTTTCTATAATAAGTTTGATGATATAAAAATGAATCCATATGAAAATGAAGTTTATTTTTTACCAAATTACTGATTTTTTTTGATAAATTCATGGAATTGGTGAAGAAATTAAAGATATTAACATAGTGAAGAAAATATTGAGAAGGATTCCACCCTTGTCCAATCTAATAGTGTCATCCCTTGAGGAAAGTGATATGCCTAAACTTTATCTAGATGATCTTCTAATCATTATGGTTTCTTATGAAATAAGATTCAAACCACAAGATGCAGCAACATTAGTATTCAAGGACATGGAATTCAAATCCATGAAAAAACTTGATATTTCCAGAGATAGTTTGGATGAATATAATTTAGAAGATGAAATTATTTCTCTTTTTCCAAGAAATCCAGGAGAGGGAAAGGGATATTTCAAGGAAATAATCCCATAGCTAGTTTTCAATGTGGTAGAGTTGGGAACATTGCCTCTTAGTGCTCAAGGACGTTTGATGATGAATAAAGTTAAGAAACAATCATACAAAAGCCTAAAAAATGGTCCCCCCAAAGGGAGACTTCACATATAAAAATAAATTATATAGAAATAGTTTTTCTCGATAAAGAAGAAAAATATGGTAATGAATTTTTAAAGAATGAAAAACCATAGTTTAAATATAAAACAAAAATTTCCATGATGGCTATAGTTTAAAAGATAAAACCTTCAAAAGATAAAGATAACCATTTTATTGGTGTTGTTGATATCAAGGTGTACCTTTAGGGTTTTCCGGATAATATTTAAATTCAAAAAAATAGAAACTGAAAGATGAGAACTAATTTGGATGAGTCTTTAGAGTATGTTGATCGGATTGAAGTAGAAACGGATCAACTTGAAGTAGGGAAAAAATAACCTTTAAAAACTCTTGAAATCTTATAAGATGTTGTGGAATTTAAGATCATGATTAGAGAGTAGGAAAAAGTCATCAATAACCTTACATCCAGACTAGAGGAGAAAGCTAATATAGTTTAGGGACTTGAATAAGAAGTTGTTATTCTAAGGAGTAAACTGGAAACCGAATCAATATTAAGGGAAATGAAGAAGAAATTACAATTTGGAAGATTCTCAGATGCCGAGCTGTTATAAAGAGATAAATGTGGTTATGAAGTATTAGATAAGGCCTTGAATGAATAGATATCCAGATGTATGGGAAAATGTGTAATTGGGTGTGATGTTGAAACATCAAATGCTGAAAACAAGATGAGCCCAAATAAAGGGAAACATAAATTTATACATATAAAAAAGGCACCCGATGTCTTAAAAAATAAATCTTCAAATCAAAAAGAAAAGTGAGATGAAAATTATCTTCAAGTATCAAGAGAGAATATATAATTAAATACTTTTAAAAAATAAGGGTATGTAATGAGGAATGGAAGTTAGAAGAAATTTCCTCTTATGAAATGTCAATTCTTTAGATTTCTAGGCCATACCATGTCATACCATGAAGAGGAAAGGATAAATATGAATGTGGAAGTGCTTGGAAGTCAAAGAAGGAGAAAAATAACATATCCTTCATCATATAGAATAAATAGTTTCTATGTATATTTTTTCACTATTCTAACTATGGACATAATGTTATTCATTGCAGGTGGAGGAGAGGTGGGAAAAATAACAACAGATCTCTAAGGAAAGTAAATACCAATCAACCAAGTAGAATTTATCTTGAAAACAGGTATTCTCCTCTAGAAGAATAACATAAATATGATTAACCTATTCATATCAAAAAGATATTGGAAAAGCTATATTTTCCTTCACTAAATCAGGTATCTCATGGAAGGAAAAGAAGAAAATCGATAAATCCAACCCTATAGAAATAGCCCTAAAAGCTAAAAAGAATAGTAGAACCTAGATTCTTGAAAATTTATGCTCATACCATATGAAAATTAATGCCTATTTATTGAATAATGATAAGAAAAGGGTTAATAAAAAACTGAGTTTTGGAAATGATGGTGATTTAAAGATCAAAGGAAGTGGAATTACATAACTAGAAAATGACGAGATAAGGAAAACTGAAGTTTTATATGTAGAAAATTTTCATCAAAATCTTCTGAGTGTGAGTCAACTCTATTAAACAAGACTAACAATGAAATTTAATCAAAATTGGTGCACTATCAAAGGGAATACAAGTAATTCTCTCATGAAAGGATGCAGAAAAAATGGAAATTTATACCAGGTTGATAGTAAAGAGAACATTTTTTACTTAACAATTGAAGAAGAAAACAACTTGTGGCATAGAGGTTGGGTAACATTAATCAATATATCATGGAAAAAATATATAATCTTAATATATTTGTTTAAATCTCCAATATGAAGTGTGGTCGAGAAAATACATGAGATGTATGTATGTTAGGAAAGATGATTGGGAGTTCATATCAGCTGTATAACAAAAGGGAACCGAATCTGCTTGATCTCATCCACACATATGTATATGGTCTAAAAAATGTGTCTATAAGAGATGTATAGAGTCACTTAATTATTTTTATTGATTATTATAGTAGAATGGATTGTGTAATGATTATACAGAGGAAACATCAAGTTGTTGATTGCACGAAACGTAATCAAGGAATAGTTGAGAATGAAACTGGCTGCACAATCAAGATTTTATGATGTAAAAATGTTAGGTAATACACATCCATTGAATTTGAATATTACCTAAAAAACCTAGAATAAATCATGAGGTGGAAACAGTGAGAACCCCATAGTAAAATGGAGTTGTTGAACATAGAAATTGACAGAAGAACAATATGGCTAGAACTATGCTGATTAAGAGTCATATTTCTCATCTTTAATAGAATGAGGTTGTTCAAGTAACAATATAAAATAAAAATCAAATAGGTATTTTTATGTGAGAAAACAAGACACCACATGAGTCGTGGTATGAAAGGAAGCCCTCTCAGAAGTATTTTTGTGTTTTTGGAAGTAAATTCTTCATCCAACAAAAAGAAGGAAGTCAAGGAAAGTGTGGTGTTTCTATATATGAGGGAATATTCATTTGATGTTCAATGAAGATTAAATCCTAAAAATGTTACAATAATCATCTTAGATGAATTGTGGAAATAAATTATATCAATATAATTGAAGATAAAACCATAAATACCTTGAGGATATCATATGACGATATGATAGAAGATGAAGAATAAAGTGGAAAAGGGACATATTCAAATATAGAAATAGTGGAAGGATTGTAAAACATTTAGTGATAAAAAAATGATGATGATTAAGAACAATAATCAGAATAGAAAACCATGGATAAATAAACATCATTAGAACCTCATAGGGGAAATATAAGAGCTGAATTTGATCAATTCAATATAATTGGAGATTGGAACAGACCCACACAGATTAGAAGAATGAATAATTAAGCACATTATTCCCTCTTATGAATTGTGGAACCAACCTCATTTAAATAATCTATGAATGATGAATCATGGTTTATGTCCATGAATTAAGAACTAGATCATATTGACAAGAACCAAACACGAGATCATGTTTGATAGAAACAGTTCAGGATATACCTAACACTGAGAGGGGGGTGAATCAATGTTGAGGAATTTTTAAACCAATTCCAAATTTTTTATCTCTATACCTCTTGACCTGTTAGGATATTTATTCTCTTATTCTCTTTTTCCTGTCACATGAATTAATAAAAAATAGTAAAATATTTTTACAAGGTTCACCACTCAATAAGAGAAGTTACGTCCTTGAAATGTATGGATATAGACAGTACATGGATTCTCTACAATAATGTAGTAAATGTTATGGTGGTTTGACTAGGAAAACAATCCACTAGTCAGTGTGGCTCCCTACACTTGGAGGAGGTAAGTAAATAATCACTTCCCAGTGTTTCTCCCTACAATATAAGGGGAGAAGGGAAACAATCCTCTTCCAAAATTCAACGATTAAAATATTCCCTTACACTCGTTGGTTCTTTATACTTCTAGTGTAGACAGTATCTTTCAGCCTCTAGCTAGTTCTTTATACTGACTCTGAATATAGTCTTATCTTTGTTAAAAGAGTTTACAACACCAAAATAATCTTCCACATGTTGAGACCTATTGCATTCTTATAGTGATACTTTGTTCTTCCACGACCTTCTTCTTCTCCTTGTCACTTGTTTAGAAGAATGAAAGTAACCAACCTCTTCTTTCTCTGCAAAAAGCCTGTAATCTACATGGTCTTCTTATTTTTCTTCTTTAATGAAAAACTAGTTGCACTAAAACCTTTTCTTATTCACACTTTCTATTTCAGTGTAAAACCAAATGCACTAAACCCTTCTTCTTCTTCTCGATAGAATCACAAGTTCCCTTTGTGATTGTAAAATCAAAGAAGTCCAGCTCAACTTAGCATCATCTTAGTTGATCAGAAGCTGGTAAGAACTTCCTAGTGTAAACATCTTTCACATCACTCCCTGATTGTGTGCCTCCCTGCTTGGGTGCCTCCCTGCTTTCATGTCACCCTACTTGTGCGCCTTCCTTCTTGCGTGCCACCCTGCTTGCGCGCCTTCTTTCTTGCGCACTACTAACTACTTGTGTGCCACTATTGTGCATAGATAACAACTTGCATGCCACGTTTTCTTTATACACATCACACTTCTTTCATACAACTCCCTACTTGCGTGCCACTTACAACTTGCGCGCCACTTCTACTAGCACACCAATCTGCTTACGCGCCTCCCTACTTGCGCGCCTCCCTACTTGTGCGACTTATGAATAACTCCTGACTTTCACGACACTTCAGCTTGCAATCCACTTTCTACTACTTGCATGATAAGAGCTCAAATTTTCTATTAAGTATTGAGCATAGAAAAATGAGGAGGGTAGCCATTTATTTATAGGAATTTTGGTGACCCTATGCGTGAGGCATGAAACTCACCTTGTGTGCCACTCCATGACTTGCGTTCCATTCTATCACTTGCACGCCACTTCATCATTTGTGCGAAACTCCATCACTTACGCTCCACGTTCTTTCCTTTTTCATATTTTGATGTGATGACATTAAAATATGACTTGCACACAACATACACTTGTGTGCCACTTATACATTCACACCACTTCTTTTCCTTTGTCATATTTTGATGTGATGATGTTAAAATATGATTTGTGCACAATATACACTTGTACACCAATTTTTTACTTGCGTGCCACTTATGAATTTCACACCACTTTTTTTCCTTTTTCATATTTTGATGTGATGATCTTGAAATATGACTTGTGCGCAACATACACCTGTGCGCCACTTATATTTTCACGCCACACTTGTGTGCCACAAATACTTGCGCACCGCTTTATTTTCTTTGAAAAAAACACTTCTTTACTCCCCTTATCTGTAACATCCCGGGTAAATGAAGAATATGATATTTTCATATTAATTAATATTTGTGAATTAAATATTAATTTTACTTTATATGGGTTGCTATGTTCGATAGTGTACCCGATACGCAACAATGGGTTTCTTTGGAATCTTACGTTTCACACTAATAATAAAAATATAATTATTTTAAACGGTAGTTAACTCCAAGCCGTTGTATTGGAATAAATGAACAAAACTAACTAAAATATGATTATACATGTTTTTTAAATGTATTTACATTTGTCAAATAAAATTTAGAGGCTTAAAATGTGAATGAATCTAATTTTAAACATAATTTACATTAAAAGGTCGATTTACCGCCTTTTAATGGAGAACCCTCATTAAATATAGTTTTGGTTATCTTTATAAGTTCTAATTGACCATATATAATCCTTATCTAGAATGGGGACATCAAATTTTACTTTTGGTAATTTTTTGGTATTTTTCTGATGAAGTTCATTTTTTAATGAATAGTGAAAATTATTGTATTTTAATTCAAAAGTGCCTTTTAATCTAATTTATTTATATGGTTAGATTATATTTTTAATTGGTTTTAAAGTGAAACTAAAATTTATTTTTACCATTTAATTCAATTTTGGTCATTGGAAGTAATTTCACTTTGAAATTGGATAGAAACAAGTATCAATCTTTTGATAGTTGTTGTTTCTTAAAAACACACTATTTGTTTTAACAACGGGAATTAATTTTAAAATTAATTAATTACACTTCTATGTTTTAATTTTGGAAAAATATAAATTAATTTTTAATTCGGAATATCAAATATAGCATAGGCTGAATTTTTGGTATTTATCTGAAAAACTTCAATTTTTGATGAAAAGTGAAACCACTTAGTTGTAGTTAAAAAACTGAATTTTTCATTTAAATGAAATTTTACCACTTTTTTGAATTGAATTTCGAAAATCTGACATACATGGTTTTTATCAATAAGTAAAATGTGGTTCATTAAGATAAAAATAATTTTTTTGGTGAATAGTAACTTTTGACTTTTATTTATCGTGGTTAAAGGTAAATAAGGTAATTCAAGGTTAAAATAATATTATAATAATTAATAATTACCTTAAAACTTGTCCAAATATTATTGGTTGAGTCATTAACGACAATGGGAATCTTTGGGTTTCTTTCGGGACCCCTTTGATCCACTTGGAAGTGATAATGACAATTTAGATTAATTAATTTAAAGTAAAGGCCAAAATGACATAAACAAACATATTTTAGTAATTAATTTTTATATGGTGTTATATAAGTCATATTTTGGACTATAAATATTATTTGGAAAGATAAGACTATTTCCTACATCATGGTAGTTTTTTATAATTTTTATACATCAAATAAATTAATATATTTATTACACAATAATGATGGAGTATTTACCTCATTAATAAATGATTAAAATAAATAAGATTATAATGATTAAAATATTATCCAAAACATGTCCAATTCTGATTGGATGATTTTATTTCGATTATGAGTCATCTTATCTTCGACCTTAATGATTTTTTGACCATTAGAAACCGAATACCATTATATTATAAAATAATAGTTTCACACATTCCTAAAGAGCCCCTCCCCTCCCTTATAAAAGGAGACCACTTCTAACTAATTCTTCACACCTTTAAATCCTTTTGGATCGTCCAAACTCTACCCAATTAGGCTCCCTACATCCCTATCCTCCTCCTAGAATCCTTAACTTAGGCAGAAGGCCTTTCAAGAAGTCCTTTAGTTCAAACCAAAGAGAGTTACCCAAATTAAAGGTAACATTTTCTCTTAAATTGTTTTCTTTTATTTTACTTCTACAACCCCTAAACTCTTTTTATTTACTTTCTTTTGTAACAAAACCAGTATCCTCAATATACTAGGATGTTGTTATGAGACGGATTCGAACTACACTTACACACACCTCCATCTAATGGATGAAGAATATAATGTTTCTGTGGATGGAAAACTAAGGCCTCACGAAACGATGATTGTTCAATTACATCTTACCACCTCTCATGGTGGCCATTATGATGGAACTATATTTATATATGATATATATTATGTTTATGATTTACTTATGCTTCTGTACTTCCCATTTATATTATGCCTTTATGGTTTCCATAGTGGGTAAATACGATAATCTCATTTAAGGAAGCGCGGACTACCGCCCCCTCAAAGTGATGTGACTCGTTAATGCCTTATGTGGGATGTATAAAGGATATAGTTAAAGATATTATATATGATATTATACTGGAATTATAATATAACTATGTATAATTATGTTTTATTTCCATTAAAATAAGAAACATAAATGAAATTATCGTTCATGCGTACGTACAACTTACCGTCTCCATGAACGGTGCATTTCATTTCTTACCTCTAAATGTTATGTACTATTATAAATACATGTATATACTTAATATATATGATATATATGATATATAAATCATGAATATCATTGTGGATATAATGAAACTTTGACCACATGAACAACATGTAATTATAAGAAGTCCATTTTTGACTCAAGTACCAAATATCGTCAAAACGAACATCATTAACTTAAATGATTACATAATGTTTATAACATGATAATAAGTGATATAAAAGGAATAATAAACTTTAAAAAGGTTCTTAATCAAGTAGAAATTAACTTTAGTTTATTATTCAGGAGATTAAAGAACTATCGAGTCAAGTCAGACACGAGGTAAGGGATCCGGCCCCTCTGTTTCTTTTCAAGTACTCTCTTTTATGTCATTTCTTTTATACTCCATGTTCTTATGTTGGAGGATGTTATTTTATATTCACCATACTGTAATTTTTATTTTCATATGGTGATAGGCCCCCTCTTACTCTCATCAATTCATTTTAAGAATTTTTAAGTGGTGTCGTTAGGCTGCCAAATTTTCGTAAGGGATTTCTTATCTCACTTTCAAATCTGTGAGATTTCCATTGTTCGCCACTTATTTATTGAATTGTTATATTTACTACCCATGAATGTATTACCCATGTAATACACTTTAATTTATGGGTAATTACATCTTCATTTTATGATCCTTCTTGCACGTGGTGTATGTTTCGAAAGTTACCAAATCGGTAAGGGAACCTTTCACCCTCATATTTTTAAAAGACTTATTTTTGTTATGTCTTTTAATTGAAATATTATTATGTTGGGATATGTTATTATATATCCTTATTGATGTAAATTTTATTTCCATGTGATGATATACCCTTTTTATCTCATAAACGCATTTTCTGAATTTTAAAGTGACGCCGTTAGGCTGTCGAATTTTTGTAAAAGGACTTCTTAACCCAATTTCATTTCTTTGGGTTAAACTTCTACTTGTTGATTATGTCATGCTATAAATATGTGTGAATAACCTCTGATTGTTTTACACTTAATATCCACTTGTATTGGGTGTATTTATATTTGTCACACATAAATTATGTCATTGATTTATCCTTAATCTAAGGATACCGTCTTTTTAAGGGATTGCGTCTCAATTTACATTCCATTGAGACTTCATTAGTTTTATGCACCAATTCACTCTTATATGGTGTATATATTGTCCTTTGACATATTATATCATGAATCCTTTTATTCTCATGATATTATAACGTTATGATTAAATTTTATTCCTCAATTATTTGTATTCAAGCGCCTCTCATTTTGTTAAAAACTCTTTAACTTAAATATCATTTTAAATGTTTTAAATATTTATTCTTATAAATATTTATCATCAATGTCCATGTTTTCAAAATGGTTTTGGGATTTATTTAAATGTACATTAATGTTTTAAAATGTTAATTTCTTTGAAATCTTCAAAGTGGTATGGGACACTTTGATTCAAAAATCTATTTATTAAATGTTTTAAATGGTTATGAAAATGGTTTGATAAATCACTGTTTATTTCAATATCTTGATATGATATATTGTGATTGTAATGTGGAAATGTTATCTTTCCTTTATTCTTGTTTTATGTGTTATGTTATGGTTATTGGGCATTGTTTACGTATACGGGTGGTTCCATGATAAACCTAGGGTGGGTGAGCCCGAGATAACTCTCTAATGAATTGGGTAACATGACGGACGTAAACGTGAATGTTTCTCCTAAGAGATATAAGGAATATACTATGATGGGTATTCCAAATGTGACTCCCTATGTAGCTATGATAGCTATAATTTAAGTATGTTATGAATTCCATAAGTTACCTTTATGATTTATGATTTCTATGTGTTATTCATAAATCTTATGATTTTGTAAGTTATTTTATGATTGAAAATTATTGGTTTAATTGATTTGTAATTATTGATGGGAGAATATTTTCTTTCCTTATTTTATAACCCTTATTGAGCTTTTTATGCTCATCCCATGTTTTTGAAATTTTTTTCACAGGACTTAAAGATGAATAGGGTCAAGGAATGGATCAAGGAAAAGTCATGTTGTCTAAAACATGGAAGTAGACATGTTTCCTTTCAAAAAATTTTATTTTATGATAAAATGGATACTGATTAGTATTGTCTACATGTAATATTCATGTTTTTATGTATTAGTTATGGCCTAATTCTCTAAAACTCTAAACTTGAAAAGATCCTCAATATAAATTACTCGTTTAATTCAAGATTATGTAATGTTTCAAGGCCGGGTCCTAACTGTTGGTATGAGAGGTCGGTTTAGATAACTTTAGGAGTTAGGGTATTGTTAAATTAATATCCATAAAGTAATTTATGTTAATATTGATATCATATAGCATTTACAGATTACTATGTTGCTTCACCTAAGATATTTCTATGTTCAGAATGGTTTTCCGTAGAGGAAATAGGGCTGCTATGTTGGGGTGACATCAGGAGGAAGACAACCTTCCAAATCAGAAACCTGATATGGTCGGAATTGGAACTGAACAGTTTGTTGCAGTGATGGCACAATTGACTCAGGCGATAAATGGTGGTGGTATCAATGCACGAGATCAGCCAGATCAACCACATAGGAACATGTCACTAGTGGAGCATTTCATGAGGCAACAAACCCCATCATTCAGAGGATCATCTATCCCTGTGCTTGCTGAAGGGAGGATTAAAGCACTGGAAAAGATTTTCGATTTCATGGGTTGTTCAGAACATCAAAAGGTTAGTCTTGCTGTTTACCGTTTTGAAGGTGAAGCTGATCAGTGGTGGTCAATGGTAAAAAATATCAAGGATAGTGAGGAGATTTATGATCTTTATTGGGATGAATTCAAAGGTATGTTTCTTGAGAAATATTTTCCTATGGTTTTTCGTCTTATAATGGAAAAACAATTCCTAGAATTGAGGCAGGAGGGTGAATCAGTGGCTGCTTATGAAGAAAAATTCACTCGACTGGCAAGGTATGCTCCAAATTTCATCCAAGATCTTGATAGTAAGATAAATCGATTTTACTCAGGACTAAAGCCACGATATCGAAGATCATTATCCTCTCGTGAGTTCAAAAGTTATCAAAAACTTGTTTGATGTGCGGAGAAGGTGGAAATGGAGTTTTCCGATGATCAAGTTTTCTTTGACAAACAATAGAATAAAAGGTCTAGTTGGTAGGAAAAGGTGAAGAATTCATCAAAGATGCATGGAGGTAAGAAAACTAAATATCCAACTTGTGATAAGTATGGTAAAAAGCATCCTGTAGAATGTTTATCAAAGACTGTAAAGTGATTCTGGTGTGGTAAGTCTGGTCATATTGCTTGTAACTGTAAGGAAGATAAACAAGTAGGTAATGAAAATACATTGGTAAGATGTTATAAGTGTTCTGAAATGAGTCATTATGAAAATGAGTGTCCAGAGAAGAACTCAACTGAGGGAAAGAAGCCAGACTACAAGAAGAAATGGGTGGTGAAATCCTTCGCAACCACTTCAGCAGATGTTGGGACATCGAATGAAGTAGTATCAGGTACACTGTTTTTTTGTTCAGATTATGCCAATGTGTTTTTTGATTCAGGGTCTACACACTCTTTCATTTCTGAGAAGTTTTCTAGTAAATTGGGAATTCCATCTCATGATTTGAATAATGAACTTATGGTAAAAACACATGGAGGAAATTTTGAGACAAAATGAAATTATAAGAACCTTCCTGTCTTTATGTGCGGAAAGAATCTACCTGTGGACCTTCTTGTTTTTCCTCTAGTAGAGTTTGATGTAATTTTGGGCATGGATTGGCTTTCCATTTATCATTCTAAGATTGATTCCAGAGCTAAATAGTTTTATTTTCAGAAAGATTTACAGTTTGTGTACAAGAATGAACCCTTTTTTTTGATAACATATCAAGAAGCTGAGAAACTAGTAAAAGATGGAAATGAATGTTACCTTGCACATATTGTTGAAAATAAAGGAACTGTTCATAGTAATGATGTTCCAGTGGTAAATGAGTACCTTTATGTTTTTACCGATGAGTTGCCTGGTATTATACCTGATCGGGAAGTTGAATTTACTGTTGACTTAGTTCCTGATGCTAAGCCAATTTCAAAACCCCCTTATCGAATGACTCAAATTTAACTTTTAGAGTTAAATAAGTAATTGCAGTAGTTATTAGATAAAGGTTTCATTCGACCTAGCACGTCACCATGGGGTGCTCCTGTCTTGTTTGTTAAATAGAAAGATGGTTCAATGAGACTTTGCATTGATTATAGAGAATTGAATAACATCACTGTTAAGAATAAGTATCCTTTGCCTCATATCGATGATTTTTTTGATCAGCTCTAGGGAGCTCAGTATTTTTCGAAGATTGACTTGAGGTCGGGGTACCATCAGTTGAAAGTAAAGGAAGCAGACATTCCAAAGACCGTGTTTCATACTAGATATGGCCATTATGAATTTGTAGTTATGCCTTTTGGGTTAACCAATGCACCTGCTGTATTCATGGATCTTATGAATAGAATTTTCCGTGAGTTCTTGGATACATTTTTGGTTTTTTTCATTGACGATATTTTCGTTTATTCCAAAAGTAAGGAGAAACAGGAAAGTCATTTAAGGGTAGTCTTGAAAACCTTAAAAGAAAAGAAACTTTATGGGAAATTCATCAAGTGTGGGTTTTGGTTACAACAAATTTCAGTCCTTGGTCACATTTTTTCAAAAAATGGCATAACTGTTGATCCTGCTAAAACAAAAGTTGTTGAATAATGGCCAAGACCAACAAATATAACCGAGATCTGCATTTTTCTTGGTTTGGAAGGTTATTACCGATGTTTTGATGAAAATTTTTCATGGTTATCTAGTCCAATGACTAAGTTAAATCCAAAAGGTGTTAAGTTAATCTGGAAAAATGAATGTGATGATTGTTTTTAGGAATTGAAACGAAGATTGGTGAATGCTCCAGTTTTGGCACTGCCTTCCATAAATTGTGAATTTGTTATCTACAGTGATGCTTCGTTGAAAGTACTGGGTTGTGTCCTAATGAAGAATGATCAGGTAATTGCTTATGCTTCACGTCATTTGAAACCACATAAGTTAAATTACCTTACACATGATTTGGAATTAGCTGTAGTTGTTTTTTCTTTAAAAATTTAGAGGCATCATTTGTATGGAGTGAAGTGTGAAATATATACTGATCACAAAAGTTTGAAGTATATATTCACTTAGAAATAATTGAACATGATACAAAGGAGATGGTTGTAATTAATCAAGGATTATGATTTCACGATCCATTACCATCCGAGAAAAGAAAATAAAGGGGTCAATGTGTTGAGTTGAAAAAGTAATGTCTCATTATTCATGATATGTTTGGAATGAGATCCTTTGGTTTTTAATTTGATGAACTTTGGCATAGAAGTTGTTGTTGCAGGAAATTCTTCTGTTTTGTTTCAGGTGTCAGTGAAATCATCTCTATCAGACAGAATTAAGCAAGCGTAGAAAGAAGACAGTGAGTTGCAGAAAAAGGTAGAGTTGGTTCAGAAGGGTAAGTTGCCTGAATTTAACATTGATAATGATTGTGTTTTGAGATTTGGGAAGAGAGTATGTGTACCTTGTGATTCACAGTTGAAGAATGAGTTGTTATGTGAAGCTCATAGTTCTCTGTTTTCAGTTCATCCTGGTAGTACTAAGATGTACAGAGATCTTCGAGAGTATTACTGGTGGGATGGAATGAAAAGAGATATTACTGATTTTACTATGAAGTGTTTGACTTGTGAGCAGGTTAAAGTAGAGTGACAGTTACCAAAAAGAATGCTTCAGCCTTTACCGGTGCCAGAGTGGAAATGGAAAAATATATCCATGGACTTTGTTTTAGGATTACCAAAGACATATCGAGGTAATAATGCAATCTAGGTTATAGTTGATCGATTGACTAAATCTGCTCATTTCCTTCCTATTAGAGATACTTTGTCTCTATATCAACTTGCTCGGCTGTATGTTAAAGAGATAATCAGGTTTAATGGATTTCCCCTCTCTATTGTATCTGATCATGATCCCAGGTTCACTTATAACTTTTGGAAAGTCTTTTATAAGTCACTAAGTACTGAATTAAACTTTAGTACAACTTTTCATCCTTAATCAGATGGGGAGTCAGAACGAACAATTCAGACCTTGGAGGATATGCTATGTGCTTGCTCGATGGATTACTAGGGCAGTTGGGACCAACATATTTATTTGGTTGAATTTTCATATAATAACAGTTTTCATTCTAGTATACAGATGGCTCCATTTGAGGCATTATATGGAAAGCGTTTCCAAACTCTAGCTTTTTGGGATGAAGTAGGTGAAAGGAAGTTGATGGGACCAGAATTGGTAGAAGAGATGGCAGATAAAGTTCAATTACTTCAGAAGCACATGAGAACAGCTCAAAGCAGAAAAGAAAGTTATGCAGATAACCAGAGGAAGGATCTTTCCTTTGAGGTAGGTGATCATGTATTTCTCAAATTTTCTCCATGGAAAAGTGTCATGTGTTTTGGTAAGAAGGGAAAGTTGAGTCTGAGGTTCATTGGACCTTATGAAATTCTGGAGAAAGTTGGATCAGTTGCATATAAAATGTCTTTACCTCTATGTTTATCCCAGGTACACAATGTTTTTCAAGTTTCGATGTTGAGAAAGAATATGCTGGATCCATCTCATGTTTTCAAGCCAGAGGTAGTTCAGTTGGAAGAGAACCTATCTAATGAAGAAAAATCAGTCCAAACTCTTGACCACAGGGAGCAAGTGTTGTGGAATAAAATAATTCACTAGGTAAAGGTTTTATGGAAAAACCATATGGTTGAAGAGGAAATGTGGGAATCTGAAAATTCTATGAGGGATAAATACCCCCACTTATTTTGATAAGTGAATAAAAATTGCGAGTACGCAATATCCAAAAGGGGAGAAGCATGTAACATCCTCGGTAAATGAAGAATATGAGATTTTCATATTAATTAATATTTGTGAATTAAATATTAATTTTACTTTTTATGGGTTGCTATGTTCGATAGCGTACCCGATACGCAACAACGGGTTTCTTTGGAATCTTACGTTACACACTAATAATATAATATAATTATTTTAAACGGTAGTTAACTTCTAGCCGTTTTATTGGCGGGAATGAACAAAACTAACTAAAATATGATTATACATGTTTTTTAAATTTATTTACATTTATCAAATAAAAGTTAGAGGCTTAAAATGTGAATGAATCTAATTTTAAACATAATTTACATTAAAAGGCCGATTTATCACCTTTTAATGGAGAACCCTCATTAAATCAAGTTTTGGTCATCTTTATATGTTCTAATTAAACAAATATAATCCTTCGTTATAATGGGTACATCAAATTTTACTTTGGGTAATTTTTTGTTATTTTTCTGATAAAGTTCATTTTTTAATGAATAGTGAAAAATAATGTATTTTAATTCAAAAGTGCCTTTTAATATAATTTATTTATATGGTTAGATTATATTTTTAATTTGTTTTAAAGTTAAATAAAAATATATTTTTACCATTTAATTCAATGTTGGTCATTGTATGTAATTTCACTTTGAAATTGGACATAAACAAGTATCAATCTTTTTATAGTTATTGTTTCCTAAAAACACGCTATTTGTTTTAACAATGGGAATTAATTTTAAAAATAATTAATTCCACTTATATGTTTTGAATTTGGAAAAATAGACATCAATTTTGAATTCGGAATATCAAATATAGCTTAGGCTGTATTTTTGGTATTTATCTGAAAAACATCAATTTTTGATGAATAGTGAAACCACTTAGTGGTAGTTAAAAAACTGACTTTTTCATTTAAATGAAATTTTACCACTTCTGTGAATTTAATTTCGAAAATCCAACATACATGGTTGTTATCAAGAAGTAAAATGTGGTTCATTAAGATAAAAATAATTTTTTTGGTGAATAGTAACTTTTGACTTTTATTTGTCGCAGTTAAAGGTAAATAAGGTAATTCAAGGTTAAAAGAATATTATAATAATTCAAAATTACCTTAAAACTTGTCCAAACCTTACTGGTTGAGTCAATAATGACCATTAGCATATTTGGGTCTATTTTGGGACCCCATTTATCCACTTGGATGTGATAATGACAATTTAGATTAATTAATTTAAAGTAAAGGCCAAAATGACATAAAAACAATCTTTTAGTAATTAATTTTTATATGGTGTTATATAAGTCCTATTTCCGACTATAAATATTATTTGGAAAGATAAGAAGACTTAATACACCATGGTATTTGTTTTATATTTTTTAGACATCAAATAAATTAAAATATTTATGACACAATAATGATGCAGTATTTACCTCAATAATAAACGATTAAAATAAATAAGATAATAATGATTAAAATATTATCCAAAACATGTCCAATTATAATTGGATGATTTTATTTATATTATGAGTCATATTATCTTAGAACTTAATGATTTATGGACTATTAGAAACCAAATATCATTATATTATAAAATAATAGTTTTACACATTCCTAAAGAGCCCCTCCTCTCCCTTATAAAAGGAGACCACTTCTAACCAATTCTTCACACCTCTCAAGCCATTTGGCTCATCCAAACTCTGCCCAATTACACTCCCTACATCCCTATACTCCTCATAGAATCCTTAACTTAGGCAGAATGAATTTCAAGAAGTCCTTTGGTTCAAACCAAAGAGAGTTACCCAAATTAAAGGTAACCGTTTCTCTTAAATTGTTTTCTATTACTTTACTTATCCAACCCATAAAATCATTTTATTTCCTTTATTTTGTAACAACACCAGTATCCTAAATATACTAGGATGTTGTTATGATAAGTATTAGACTACACTTACACACAACTCCATCTAATGGATGAAAAACATAATGTTTCTGTGGATGGCAAACTAAGGCCTCACGAAAAGATGATTGTTCAATTACATCTTACCACCTATCATGGTGGAAATTATGATGGAACTATATTTATATATGATATATATTATTTTTATTATTTCTTTATGATTATGTACTTACCATTTATATCATTCATTTATGGTTTCCATAGTGGGTAAATATGATAATCTCATTTGAGGAAGCATGGACTACCACCCCCTCAAAGTGACGTGACTCGTTAATGCCTTATGTGGGATGTATAAAGGATATCGTTAATGATATTATATATGATATTATACTGGAATTATAATATACCTATGTATCATTATGTTTTATTTCCATTAAAATAAGAAATATAAATGAAAGTAGCGTTCATGCGTACATACGGCTTACCTTCTCCATGAACGGTGCATTTCATTTCTTACCTCTAAATGTTATGTACTATTATAAATACATGTATATACTGGATATATATGATATATATGATATATAAATCATGAATATCATTCTGGATATATTGAACCTTTGACCACATGAACAACATGTAATTATAAGAAGTCTATTTTTGACTCAAGTACCAAATATCGACAAAACAAACAATATTTACTTAAATGATTACATAATGTTTATAACATGGTAATAAGTGATATAAAAGGAATAATAAAATTGAAAAAATTCTTAATAATGTAGAAATTAACTTTAGTTTATTATTCAGGAGATTAAAGAACGATCGAGTCAAGTCGGACACGAGGTAAGGGATCCGACCTCTCTCTTTCTTTTCAAGTACTCTCTTTTATGTCATTTCTTTTATGCTCCATGTTATTATGTTGGAGGATGTTATTTTATATTCACCATACTGTAATTTTTATTTTTATATGGTGAGATACTCCCTCTTACTCTCATCAATTCATTTTAATAATTTTTAAGTGGCGTCGTTAGGCTGCCAAATTTTCGTAAGGGATTTCTTATCTCACTTTCAAATCTGTGAGATTTCCATTGTTCGCCACTTATTTATTGCATGTGGTGTATTTAATGCTTATGATTGTATTCCCTGTGTAATAAACTTTAATTTATGGGTAATTAAATCTTAATTTTATGATCCTTCTTTCATGTGGTGTATGTTTCGAAAGTTACCAAATCGGTAAGGGAACCTTTCACCCTCCTCTTTTTAAAAGACTTATTTTTGTTATGTCTTTTAATTTACATCTTCTTATGTTGGGATATGTTATTATATATCCTTATTGATTTAAATTTTATTTCCATGTGATGAGATACCCTTTTTATCTCATAAAATCTTTTACTGAATTCTAAAGTGACGCCGTTAGGCTGTCGAATTTTTGTAAAGGGACTTCTTAACCCAATTTCAATTATTTGGGTTAAACTTATACTTGTTGATTATGTCATTCTATAAATATGTGTTAATGACCTATGATTGTTTTACACTTAATATCCACTTAAATTGGGTGTATTTATATTTTCAACACATAAATTATGTCATTGATTTGTCCTTAATCTAAGGATACCGTCTTTTTAAGGGATTGCGTCTCAATTTACATTCCATTGAGACTTTATTATTTTTATGCACCAATTCACTCTTATATGGTGTATATACTATCCTTTGACATATTATATCATTAATAATTTTATTCTCATGATATTATAATGTTATGATTAAATTTTATTCCTCAATTATTTGTATTCAAGCGTCTCTCATTTTGTTAAAAACTCTTTAACTTAAATATCGTTTTAAATGTTTTAAAGATTTATTATTATAAATATTTATCATCAATGTCCATGTTTACAAAACGGTTTTGGAATTTATTTATATGGACATTAATGTTTTAAAATGTTAATTTCTTTAAAATCTTCAAAGTTGTATGGGACACTTTGATTCAAAAATCTATTTTTGAAATGTTTTAAATGGTTATAAAAATTGTTTGATAAAGCATATTTTATTTCAATATCTTGATATGATATATTGTGATTGGAATGTGGAAATGTTATCTTTCCTTTATTCTTGTTTTATGTGTTATGTTATGGTTATTTGGCATTGTTTACGTATATGGGTGGTTCCGTGATAAACCTAGGGCGGGTGAGCCCGAGATAGCTCTCCAATGCATTGGGTAATGTGACAGAGGTAAACGTGAATGTTTCTCCTAAGAGATTTAAGGAATATACTGTGATGGGTATTCCAAATGGGACTCCCTATGTAGTTGTGATAGCTACAATGTAAGTATGTTATGAATTCCATAAGTTACCTTTATGATTTATGATTTCTATGTGTTATTCATAAATCATATGAATTTTTAAGGTATGTTATGATTGAAAAGTATTGGTTTCATTGATTTTTAATTATTGATGGGATAATATTTTCTTTCCTTATTTTATAACACTTACTGAGCTTTTTATGCTCATCCCACGTTTTTGAAATGTTTTTCACAAGACTTAAAGATGGATAGGGTCAAGGAATGGATTAAGGACAAGTCATGCTGTATAAAACATGGAACTAGACATGTTTATTTTCAATAGTTTTTATTTCATGATAAAATAGATACTGAGTAGTATTGTCTACATTTAATATTCATGTTTTTATGTATTATTTATGGCCTAATTCTCTAAAACACTAAACTTGAAAAGATCCTCAATGTGAATTACTCATTTAATTCAAGATTACGTAATGTTTTAAGGCTGGGTCCTTACACTATCCATCATAAGGATTGCATCACAAGTTCTCCAAACTTATGATATTTGTGAAATACAAATCATCAAATCATTGTCATATTTTTGGCCATTCTCATAATTCCAAGCCCATACACTACTTTATGTCTTCTCTTCATCTTCAATAATCATTCTTATTTATTCTTATAATCTTGGGAATATGAATTAAAAATTACTTCTCCATACTCACTTAAAATCCTCATTTCTTTTTGGATTGTTAATTCTAAATAACTCCAATCATCTCTCTTTATCTTCAATGATAATTCTATACTTCATGAAACTCATATGATTATTTTCTTCATGTAAGATCTTGTATGGTTCTCATGAAATTGTGAAGCATTGTATTATCTTCTTTGAATACTCATTCTTCTTATATCATCCTCAGATGAATGATACTTCACCATTCTTATTTTTTTATAAAAAATGAGTTGCCTTTGATATAAGTTCTTTGAACTTAGGACCAATTAGAAAATTGTCTGTATTAAATTAATCTCTAGGAAACCTCACTTACACCAATCTCCATTAACTTTTTAGTCCTTCTTTTTCTTCTTCTTCATTTTTACCAGTATTGAAAACTATTGACAACAAATAAAATATTCATACACAAAGTTGTCCCCAAAATCTCCCCTTTGAATTTTTCTGTCAATACCTTAAATTCTCCTCAAATTAATGTGCCAATGTCAAAATGAGAATCTTCTCTCTCTCCTTTACTTATTTATCTCCCCCTTACTTTTCAAACTTTCATTTCACTTTCTCCCCCCTTACTGACAAGAAATACAATGTTCATGGTAGAGAGGGTATCAATAATTACCTAAGCAATGTGCCACCAATCATTTCACTCTAAGTCTACTTGACCGAAGATTGATATAGAAAACAAGAAGATTTGATTTAGACAAAAGAGCTATCCATTATCCACTGATCATGATACCTCATAAGATGAGATTGCATACACTTGTCTTCAAGGGTTTTCCACTTCCATTCTAGGAAAATGATATTTAATGTGATAGTAAATAATCAACCTGAAATTCTTGCACTCACTTAAACAAATGGATCAAAAACATTCAAGTGCAATTGGTAGGATAAGTTTCCTTTGGTCACTTTCATTCTTTTTATGTCACTGATTGACTTATTTACCCCCCCCCCCTTTGTAAAAATATATTTATTTTGAGTAAATAAGGATGAGAGATTAAGAAAACACATACCTTTTCCAATTACATGATACTCAAGAAATTTCCAAAGTAATTGAATTTGATACCTACTGAAGTTGATACTAATTGAAATAATAACTATGGAAGGTTCTTCATATGTCTCCCCTCAAGGGAACACTCCTCGTCATATTTATCAATGGTGATATATCACCATATTAATATTTAAATATAAATTGAAGAATCATCCATGGATGAAAAATTCTTCATCTTTGTCATTAATAGTTGATAGCAATCACTTCTTCTTAGGTTCTACCCCTGAGAGATTTCTTCAACTTAAACTCCATGTATTATCAGAACAAATACAATACACAAATATTTAAGGGAATAAGGTGTATCCTCCTTGCTTCTTAAATGTGAAAAGGAAGGCTGGGATGATTTTCTCAACCAAGATTCTTTATTTTCTCCACTCCTCACACATGCACATATAATCTTCAGTTATAACTATGGTTGTGTGGATATAAATACTTCTTCCATTTTTGTGTGTGTGAATCTTCTTTCATCAAGATATTTACAAGAATTAGAATCTCCTTGTGCAATTTTCACCCTTTTGATAAATTATTCTTGGGATAGAATAAGATCAATTTAATTTTTAATAGTGTGACTAGCCTTGTTGCACCTCACACACAGATCTTCCTAAACATGATAGTTTCCTTTTGTTTGAGACCTCTTATTCACATTTTCTTCATCATTCGGAATTTTCTTATTACTTTTTGTACTAGCCTTAGCCCGTGAATCTTTATCTTTTATCATTCTTTCCAAATCCTTAGGCCAGATAACCAATATGTCTTTTTGAATTGTGGAATAATGTTTTTAATTTCCACATTTCTTCTTCAGAGTGTCATCCTTCTTGATTGTTCTTTTGGATGCACTACCCATAAACTTCTTGGATTTATAATCCAAGGACTTCTCATTTTTCCTCCTTGTAATCTTCTTGGGAGAATTTTATTTTGCAACATACTTCTGATAACTTCCTAAGATAGATTCTTAATTATTATCTTGATTATATGGTATTCTATTCTTATTAGATTTAAATACATTCTGAGATAAGCATGCACCATTCTTGTGACCACTCCCATTGCATACATCACAGATGTTTTCCTATATTCCAAATCTATTTGCAGTATATAAATGATTCTGGATCTATAGACGTTGCTTCTTATTTTCTATATTTCTCCCCCTTGAGATGGGATTTATCTGTGTTTTTAAATTTAAGGTATTGTACCAACAATCCAGTTCACAATGCCCAAATTTGTTGCAGCACTATCATTGACCCACAAATCTCAATTTCTTAATATCTTCTGTATTAGATCACTGAGCCTTCTTCTTGATGTTTTGTTCTCTATATGGGGATCTACCTTCCATATTCTTGTTCTTATCCACTATATCCATGGTGGTAGGAATAACATCACATTTCATCATACATACTTGTTTAGAGTTTTTCTTTCAACCTGTACTTTTTATAGAAATACTTTTAGAAACATTAGTACAAGTTGGCATGGATTGTACCTTCACTTTCTCATCTTCTTGTGATAAATCAATGAGTAAAACTATGATCTTATTATCACATGTTGGAGGTATTTTGACAGTAGAATCCTCTATCAATCATTGAGTACTAGAAGAAACTATTTTCTTGTTTTTTGGAGACTCAATATGTGTCTTCTCAAGATTGGTCAACTGATCTTCCAACTCTAGACATCTCATATTAAGGATGACTTTTTGGTCTTCAATCATAGTCATCTTATCTTCACAATCCTTCTACAATATTTCAACTTCCTCTTCATGCATATTTAATTTGTTTTCTAACAAAGAGTCAAGTTCCTTGATCTTCTTGAAATTTTCTTCCAGATATAACTTTTTGACTTCAGTGCTCCTTTTCAGCTCATCTTTAAGTGCATGGATATTCTCTTATAGAGTATTATTAAATCCCTATTTCTCCTCAAATTATTTGATCCATTTTAAGGAAATTATTACAAATTCCCTCTTTGTTGCTTCAAATGCTTCAACCGGTCTGGAGATCTTTAGGCATTCAATAATTTTTTCTTGAAAGCCCTTCACCAAAACATCATTTTCTTCTTCAAGTTGTGTGACATCTTTCTACATACATTGAAATACTCCATAAAAATGGATAACCTTTCTTCAGGGATATCATACAGAATAGATCTTAATCTTTCCACGGATAATTCTTGATATTTTGTAGATTGATCATCATCACTTGTGATAGAATTTCTATCATGATAATAGTTTTCAATTGTATTAACACATATATAATGATCACTAGAGGTATGATGTTTGTCCATATTCTTGGTGAAAACATGATCCACCATCTCATTACTTTCCATGTATGATATGTCATCATTTTCAGTAAGTCACGGAGATATAAATACTTCCTCTTCTTTAGATAAGATTGAATTATTCTTCATCTTTCTCTTATCCTTATTTTTCCTGTTCATCATGGTTTTGGTAGATATAGAATTCTTCTCAGAGATAACTAAATCTTCATCAAAACTACACTACATTATTGACTTAGGAAATAACATAAAGTCTTCAAAAGAGAATATCTTTAATTTAGATAATCCAATAGAGGTGAACCTGGCTCTGATACAAATTGATATGACCAGTTTGGGATATACCTAAAACTGAGGGGGGGGGGGTGAATCAGTTTTGGGGAATTTTTAAACCAATTCCAAATTTTTATCCTTATACCTCTTGACTTGTTGGGATATTGATCCTCTTATTATCTTTTTCATTTAACATGAAATAATAGAAAATAGTAAAAAATATGCAAACAATATTTTTATAAGGTTAACCACTCAATAAGAGCAGTTAAATCCTTTCCATGTATGGGTATGAACAATACATGGATTATCCACTATAATGTAGTTACTGTTATAGGGGGTTGATGAGGAAAACAATCCGCTAGTTAGTGTGGCTCCCTACACTTGGAGGAGGGAAGGAAATAATTTCTTCCCAGTGTTTCTCCCTACACTCAGAGGGGGGAAGGGAAAAAATCCTCTTCCCACTTGCAATGAGTTGGATATTACCTTTCAATCACTGGTTCTTTATACTACCATTATTGATAGTCTCTTACAGCCTCTATATTGTTCTTCATACTGCCTCTAAAGATAGTCTTATCTCTATTAAAACTGTTTATAACACCAAAATAATCTTCTATCTGTTGAGACATTTTGGATGCTATAGTGATACTTTGTTCTTCTAAACCCTTCTATTTCTCCTTGTTACTTGCGTAGAAGCATGCAAGTAACCAACCTCTGCTTTCTCTGTAGAAAACTTGTAAGCTACACACTTTTATTCTCTTTATTCTTCAATACAAAACCAGCTACACTGAAACATTATCTTCTTCACACTTTCTCCTTCAGTTAGAAACCAACTACACTAAACCATTCTTTTTCTTCTTCATAGAATCACAAGTTCCCTTTGTGACTATTAAATTAAAGAAGTCTAACTCAACTTAGTGTCATCATAGTTGACCAGAAGCTGGTAAGAACTTCCTGGTAAAAATAGATTATTCATAACTCTCTGATTTCATGCTTCCCTACTTGCGAATCACCCTACTTTCTAATCACCCTACTTGCACGCCACTCTACTTGTTCCCCTTCCAGCTTGCTCTCTACTAACTACTTGCGTGCCACTATTGTACACATCTCAGAACTTGCACGACACTTTTGGATTATACACAACACACTTATTGCACACAACTTGATTATCCAATAAAAATACATATGTTAATTACATTTTAATGGTATTAAATTTTCATTTTGGATCTTATGGGCCTGAGTTAGTGAATTTTAATTTTGAACATCCATTATCATCTTTTGTGCACTTCATGCCTAATGTACACCAATTTAGCCCCGATGATTCATCTGATTTTAAGGAATGTAATTATCCATATTTTAATTTTATATTTTGGGAAATTGATCTATACTTCAATATGAACATTTTTTATTTAGGTATCAATGGAGGATTCATAAAGTAATATGAAGATATTTGTGATGAAAGGAAACAATTTTGGAGAAGGCAGATTGGACAGCAGCCCACTGATGAGAATGTGGGGTCCAACATACACTCCCAATGAAGCCCAACATTCATGATATTCTAGAGGAAATATAGAGAAACAAATAATTATTTATGATCTAGTGCTAATTAGTCCTCCATGGTGGTTATTAAGGCGGACCAATTTGGAGATAATGTTCCGGGCCATATTCTGAGGCCCAGAAAACAGCCTACCACTTCAATCATATCTCTGCATCCACAACTCCACATGGGACCACATTTTACAGACAATTAGGGGACATATGGGGCTCCATTTTCCTCTTCTATGGAACACTATAATTCGTCCATATAAAGGTATTTGAGGCACCTCTTTTCGGTAGAAGAAAGCTGGCTGCAACTTCTGGTCAAGGGTGGAAAAGTCTCCTCTCCCTTACTTTCCACCACCCTAGGCCTACCATACTCAAGTGGGATCCTTTTGTACAGTTGGGAGGTCAACCCAAGACTCTTGAAATGCCTATTTAAGGAAGTTTTGGTGGAGGAGTTTATCTTCTTTTTAGATTTCTTTCATTATAATGTTATGCTGCGATTTTGTTGTCTCAAGTTTGTCTTTCACATGTAAGTTGTTTTAATTCATCCTAGTTTCTTACTAAAAAGATATTCTTATACTATTAGTTTTTTCTTCTCCATATCACTTTGATACTGTTTTCTCAAGGTGTGAATTTATTCACACCTAACCTTGTGAAATTATTCACACAATTGTGGAGTGATCATTTTCTTTTTATTGTTTTCTTTACTTCTTCAATTCCTCCCTCATGATTCTACTTCCCGCTTCCATTGAAAGCATAGCATCAATGGAGGGCTAACCCACTTATGGGTGATCCAAGGGAGTATCAAGGGGATATATTGGATATTATTTATCAAACTATTAATTTCTAATCACTTATTTTAATTGAGATTTTTATTTGATGATTTTTAAACTCCACCGTCGTTGTTGAATTTAAGGCCACGCACTTCAAGTGCTAATATGAACCTTTACCTTGAAGTGGTCAAAACTTTGATCCTTCAAGTGTATAAGTGATTAGTATTAATGTGTGTAGATATTAAAATAGTTTTTGAGGATGTTGTTTGATCTTCTAAAATTAACCAATCTCAAATATAAGAAATTGAAATAGTTTAAAAAGAATTACATCCAATCCACCCCGAGCAATAACCTAGGATCAAATCATTATTTTAAATTGAATTCACTTAAATAGGTTATTTATCCTTTAAAACCATCTAAAATCAACCCAATTTGGCCACTTCATAACCTAAAATAGTTCATAGAATGTGTGTGTCTATAGATTTCTTCTTAGGTCATTGAGAAATCGACAACCCAAGCTATACTACAAGGACCATTCTACCTTCTTCTCTTGGGTAAATTTGAGATTGAATCAAATTTTGGCTCCATTGTCGGGGACCCAGGTAAGTCATCTCAACACTTAATCTATTCTCCCCCATTTCTTATATTCTCACCCATGATCTCTTATCTTGTCCCTTTCTCATTTTTTTTTCTTCTGGCGCATGCCCGCCTACACCCGCGATCAATCAAACTGTCTAGTTAGGGTGGAAAGTCCTTGGGTTGGGGAGTAAAGTGAACCTAGGGGATTGTCTCCATTGTATAATAATATTATTGATATTTTAGAGTCCAAAATTGATCCCATTTCATTGTAAGGTCTTTAAAGAAACCAACTCATAAACATGGGTGAGGACCAAAATGGAAACCCAAATGAGGCAGCCCCAAACTTGGGGAATGCAATCTATCAAACCATGATTGACTACCTCACACATGCCTGGACCAATGCCCACTCATTCATTAGACACAACTCCCTAAGATATTCCAACTACATCTTTAACCCCATGTTCTAAACCATCTTCCCACATTCCATGTAATGGAGTACGAGATGCCCTACCTTCACATTAAAGACTTCAATGACATTGTTGAAACCATGTGTACCCCACATCAACTTGAATCATCTAAGTTGAGGATATTTCCTTTTTCTTTAAAGGATCGAGCTAAAAATTGGCTAAAAAATTTGATACCATCATCCATAAACTCTCGGTACCAACTACAAAGAGAATTCTATAAAAAATACTTTCCCCACCACAAAATAATTTCACTTAAAAAGAGTATCCAAAAATTTTTTGAAAAAGAGGGAGAGTCTTTATATTAAACATGGGAGAGGTTCAAGGACACTCTAAACATGGTTCCACACCATGGTTTTTATATTCCTGAACAAGTGAGAATTTTATATGAAGGGTTGGGTCTGGGGAACAAACAATTCATTGACATGATGTGTAATGGAACCTTTAAAAACACAGCCCCAAATGATGCTTATGAGTATCTAGAAATCCTTGCTGAACAAAACCAAACATGGGGAAATTCACCTTATTCTGAAAAGGAAAAAATAACTACTGGAATTCATACACTTAGAAAAGAGGAAATCCTTAGGGATAAACTCACATCACTCTCTAGGAAGGTTGAAGAGATAGACCTTAGGAAAGTCCATGAAATCCAAACTGTAGACCCTATTTGCACATTTTCTGACAAATATGACCATAAGACAGACAACATCCCAACCATTCCATCCATAAAGGATGTTATTTTAGGAGGAACCCCATTGGTAGTAAATGATTTGAACTTTAAAAATCCTCAATACCAAAACAACTTCAACACAAGGTATAATGACCACCCACACTTCCGCTAGAAAGATAAACAACAACCTAGCAAACCACAGGGACAAAATCCTTACCTCCATCAGAAATACCAAACCCATAACCCATTCCAAACCCAACCTATCAAATACCAATAGCCACCTATCCATTTTCAACAGACCATCCCACCTCCAAAATATCCCCTGGGATAAACCAATCTTCTCAAGTACCAACCCAAACTGTTCTACAAAGCCTACTAGAACAACTGTGAAAAAAAGGCAAAAATGAACTAAGAAGCCTCTTCCCTAAAAGAAGAACTTCAAACCCTCAAAACTAGAAAGGTACCCATGCCTAATCAGGCGGTACCATCCTCAACTTCAAGGGGAGAGTCAAGTTTTACTCAAACAACTCATGAACAACTAAAGGTTGTGACTATTTTAAAAAGTAGTAAATCAATTGAGAAACCTGAAAAAATACGTCAGAAACCATGTGATGTTTCAAAATCTAATGAAAATTCAAATGAACCACAATATGAAACTAAGTAAATTGATAACAATGTGAACTAAAAAACTCTTCGACAAATAACTCCACAACCTGCACCATTTACTCAATGCATGAGGGGGAAACCAAGCCTAAATTGAATGAAACATTGAGGGAAATATTCTCACAAGTCAAGTTGAACATTCCTCTTCTCGATGCAATCCAAACCATACCAGCCTACTCAAAGTACCTTAAGCACTTGTGCACTTTTAAAAGAAAATTTTCACATAAAAACCATGTCCTTTTGGCAGATAATGTGAGTACCACCATTAAAGGGACCATTCCTCATAAGTTGGAAGACACGGGTTTCCCTTACATCAATGTTGAACTAGGAGAGAGAAATGTTGTCAAGGCCTTGTGTGACCTAGGTGCTAGTGTCAATATCATCCCCTATGTCATGTACTATTAGTTAGGCCTAAAAGAGCTCCAACCCACATTTTTCAAACTTCAACTTTATGATCGTAGCATTAGGGTTCCAATGGGGATTTTAAAGGATGTTATGGTAAAGGTTGAAAAATTCATCTACCCTGCTGACTTCATTGTCCTTGACAACCATCCAAACATAGGAAATAAGGAACAAACCCCAATCATCCTTGGTTGTCCCTTACTTGAAAAAATCAACCCTGTTATCCGAGTCCAAAATTGGAACATGACCATCACCTTTGGAAACATGAGTCGAGACTTGAACATCTATAATGCAAGCTCACAAAGAGGGGATGGCGAGGACATTCATGAAGTAAAAATGATAGGAATAATTTATAATGAATCCATAGAACATCAAGGAATATTTGATGGATATTTAAGTCAGGATGAGATTGAATTCCTTTGTTCACATAAAGGAAGTTTATCTCCTTGGCTTGAATCATTTTCAAATTTCTCTTATGATGAAGTCTTAGGTCCAACAATCAGTGAAACCTTTCAGGAAACCAATTTCATAGAGATCACTCGAAATTCCTTCCCTAAATATGATCAAGACAATCTAGTAGATGAAACTTCTATATGTGGAGGATCAATCCTATCTAAAACTCTAGGAAACAAAATTGAACTTGATCCAATGTCCAAATCTTCTGCTGAAATTCTGAACCAACCTGATATTGAGTTGAAGGAACTTCCCACTGCACTCAAGTATGCCTTCTTAGGTGACAATCAAAAAAAATCTTATTTTCATTTCTTCTTATATTGAATCCAATCATGAGGGGATTCTTCTAGATGTCCTCAGAAAACATAAGAATGCCATTGGTTGGACCCTGTCTAATATTCCTGGGATTATCCCACTCATCGGGACTCATAGGATTGTTCTGGAATCTGATTCAAAGCCATGTCGTCAACCTCAATGGTGAATCAATCCTAATCTCATGGAAGTAGTGAGAAAATAAATTCTAAAATTGTTAAAATTTGGTGTCATATATTCTATAGTTCAGAGTGAGTGGGTCGGCCTAATCCAAGTGGTTCCCAAGAAGGTAGGAATCATAGTGATAACCAATAAGGATGGAGAGATTATTATAACTAGGGTGAGTAGTGGCTGGAGAGTCTGCATCGAATATAGGAAGATAAACTCATTTACCAAGAATGACCATTTCCCCTTACCATTCATTGACCATGTCCTTGAGAGAGTGGCAGGCCATGCCTTCTAATATTTCTTAGATGGGTACTCGAGGTACAATCAGATTGAGGTATCCCCAGAGGATCAAGGGAAGACTACATTCAATTATCCATTCAGCACCTTTGCCTTCAAATGCATGCCCTTCAGTTTATGTAATTCCCCTGGAACCTTCCAGCGGTGCATGATGGGAATATTCTCAGACATGGTGGGGTATTTCCTAGAGGTATTCATGAATGACTTCTCTTTATTTGGGGATACATTTGAGGGATGTATGGATAATGTAGAGAGAGTCTTGTCAATATTTGAAGAAAAGAATCTGGTCCTAAACTGGGAAAAATTCCATTTCATGGTTAATGAGGGACTAGTTCTAGGCCATTTGGTCTTATGTAGGGGGATTGAAGTTGATAAAGACAAGGTTAACATCATTCATCAACTTCCATCACCCAAAACAATCAAGGAAGTGAGTTATTTTGTAGGACATGTTGGTTTCTATAGAAGATTCATCAAGGACTTTAGTTCAATCTCCCGTCCCCTTTGCGCTCTCCTAGTAAAGGATGCTCCATTTGTTCAGATAGAAAGCTGTGAGGCTTCATTATCAACCCTCAAATCCTCTCTCACCTCTCCTCCCATCATAAAATCTCCAAATTGGAACCTTCCTTTCAAACTTATGTATGATTCTAGTGAATTTAATGCAGGAGATGTGTTTGGAAAACGCTGTGATAAAAATCCTTATGTCCTTAATTATTCAAGAAATTCCTTAAATAATGCCCAAATCAACTACACCACCCCTGAAAAAGAGTTACTTTCTATTGTGTTTGACTTAGAGAAGTTTAGGTCCAACCTCTTAGGATCCCCCATCACTGTGTTCACTGACCATTCTGCACTAAAATACCTCTTCCAAAAACAAGATGCTAAGGCTAGACTGATTAGGTGGGTCCTTCTCTTACAAGACTTTGAACTCACATTAAAGGATAAAAAGGGTGTTGAAAATGTTGTATCTGATAATCTCTCTAGGATGGAATTAAAAGACAACTCAAATCACCTTTCTGTGTCTGATTCATTCCCTGATGAACACCTATACTCTATGAGTGACTTCCCTTGGTATGCCGACATAGCCAATTTCTTCTTTACAGGAGTCATTACAAAATTATTAGGGACACAAGCTTGATGGAAATTTATTTCTGATGTTAGGAACTATGTGTTTGATGATTCATACCTCTATAAGTTCTAACATGACTAAGTCATTAGGAGGTGTGTCCCAGAATCTGAACAAGAGTCCATCCTTAGATTATATCATAGTGAGGCATGTGGAGGTCACTTTTCCTCTAAGAAAACATCTGCTAAGATTCTTTAGTGTGGTCTATTATTGCCCACCCTCTCAAGGGACTCCTACACATTTTTTAAAAGTTGTACTAGGTGTCAACAAATAGGATCCATCACAAAAAAGAATCAAATTCCACTCACTCCCATCTTAGTAGTTGAAATATTTTACTGTTGGGGAATTGATTTCATGGGTCCCTTACCAAACTCTAGGGGATACCTCTACATCATATTAGAAGTTGATTATGTCTCCAAATGGGTTGAGTCCATTCCTACAAAATCCAATTATCATCAAATTCTGATTAGATTTATCAAGTTAAACATCTTCTCTAGATTTTGAATTCCTAGGGATATCATTAGTGATCATGGAACTCATTTTTTCAATCATCCATTCTCATCACTCATGGAAAAGTATGGAATTTCTCACAAAGTGTCCACTGCTTACCACCCACAGAACAATGGTTAAGCTGAGTTATCCAATCAAGAAATCAAAAAAAATCTTGAGAAAATTGTTAATCCATCTAGGAATGATTGGTCGAGAAAACTCTTATATTCTCTTTGGGCCTATCGAACCGCATATAAAAACATTTTAGGAATGTCCCCATATAGGTTGGTTTATGGTAAAGCATTCCATTTGCTAGTAGAGATTGAACATAAGGATTTTTGGGCAATTAAGAAAATGAATTATGACCTATCATTGGCCGAAACAAAAAGGAAATTAGATCTCAATAAACTTGAGGAACATAGGATGGAGGCTTATAAAAATTCAAGGATCAATAAAGCTAAAGTACAAGCCTACCAATCTATAAATCCTAAAACCAAACACATTGTATCGGGTAAAACTATTCTTTTGTATTGTTATAAACTTCATTTACACACGGGAAAGTTGAGGTCTAAATGGTCAGCTCCATACATAGTGCATAAGGTGTACCACCATGGGGCATTTGAAATTCAAGATCCCACCAATGGTCAAACATTTAAAGTTAATGGTCATAGATTAAACACATTCATATAACCATTCCAAAAACATGAAATTGATGAAGAGTTATGTGAAACTACCTTAGATGATGAAAATAATTAATCAATTAGGGGTCCAAGTCGAGTTAACGACGTTAAATAAAGCACTGCATGGGAGGCATCCCATGTTTTTCAAGTTTCCAATCATTTTGTTGTTTTAATAAACTTTATATTTTAAATAGGATTAATTAATCATTTTGATATTTAAAAATTATAAAAAATATACTATTGACCTATTCTTCTATTATGAGTATGGATGTGTAAGAAAGAGGAGCGCCATATTGATCTGTGTCACGTGGTGTGATCTTTGAGTAATACCTTTCCAAGAAATTTAAAAAGAAGAAAATATATCATCAGTTCATTTTTTTTATTTTGTGTGTTTTTAGGTTAAAAAATAGATAATAATAATAATAAAATTAAAAGGCCACATCATAGGTCATGGGGAAAACCCCGTCACAACCGGTGAAGCCACGGGGACTCAAACCCAGGACCAAAGGGAGACATGGGCGCATGCTTACCACTGACCTACAACTTATTGTGATTCCTTATTCTATAATTTTTTATATATACTTTTATTTTAATTTTTTTAATATATATATATATTGTTTTGTTTGTTTATTTTTTTTCTTTTTCCACTAGGGAACTCTGCAAGTGACATAGATATTAAAGAACTAAATTGGAGATGCAATAAATTCAAATTAAACCACTAGGTGACTTAATTCCATGATACTCATATTTTAATTCCATTTTTGAACTTCCCTTTTCTGCCTCTACTCCTTCTAAATTTTATTTTCTTCAAACACTAGGGACAATTTTATTTTAAGTTAGGGGGAAGATGAAATATTTTTTTTTGATTTTGTGTAAAAAATGATTTAAAAAAAATGTGTGTAAATGGAAGGAAAAATTCCTTTAACTTTGAACATGATAAAACACATTGAAAACTTTGAAACTAAATATCCAATAATTTAGAGTTCTCCAATTCTTATTTTAATACATGTATAATTTCATGAGCATAGATTTTGGAAAGTGTGGTTGTCCAATGTGATATTTCATCATTTAATATTTCATCCAAAAAAAAAAGATCACGATGCACGTACTTTGGGTAGTGGGGTATTAGTTTGATTTCATGGGGTCTCTCAAATAAATATCATAGGTTTGGTAATCATTTTATTTTTAATATGAGTATTGAAAAAAATCAATCAAAAAAATAAATTAAAAAAACCATAAATTTGCACATAGAGCAATGAAATGACTTAATGCGTGGCTTTCGGAACTTGGGGATCGTGACTCCATAGTTTTCTGGCCTAGAGTTAGTAATTTTGTCTATATTTGTGTTAATTTTAATTTGATTTGACTGAGTTAACTCGAGATGATTCCCGAGTATATGGGCTTCACTTGGTTCCCTAAGGTCCTTGAGCCTGGGAGTCATCAGCAAAGTATCACCACATGGGTTGACTCTTTTGAATGTAATTTCAATTAACATGGAAATATTGCAAAAATATTTAATACATATCTTAATATTGAAATGTGATTGGACCTAGCGCTTCTGTCATTTCCCCCCTTGAATAAAGATGAACCCCCATGTCTATTGTGATACACAACACATCATCATGCTTAATAGATATTGGAAGAAATATGGAAATGAATCTGAACAAAGTAATGATCTTTGGATTGGGATATAATTATGAAACTATCTTGTATTAAAATATTTTGTTGGGTTTCATGATTGTTTGGTATAAAGTTTTATGGAGATCATTGTGTATTAAAATTTATTTGGAAAAGGGAATTCAAATTTCATATTGTTGAGATTCATTTTGCTCAGGACTAGAAAATCTCAAGTTGGGGGGTGTGATTATCCAATAAAAATAAATATTTTAATAAAATTTTAATGGTATTAAATTTTCATTTTTGATCTTATGGTCTTGAGTCAGTGAATTTTAATTTTGAACTTCCATTCTCATCATTCGTCCACTTCATGCCTAATGTACAACAATTTAGGCATAATGATTCATATGATTTTAAGGAATTAAATTATCCATATTTTAATTTGATATTTTTTGAAATTTATCTACCCTTAAATATGAACATTTTTCATTCAGGGATCAATGGAGGATTCATAAAGGAATATGGGTATATTTTGTGATGAAAGGAAACAATTATGGAGAAGGCAGATTGGACACCAGCCCACTGATGGAAATGTGGGGCCCATCATACCAGCCCAATGATTCCAAACATTCATGGGATTATATAATAAATATATAGGAACTAATACTTATTCAGGATAAAGTGCTAATTCGGCATCCATGGTGGTTATTAAGATGGCCCAATTTGGAGATAAAATTCAGGCCAGATTCTTTGGCCCATAAAAAAGCCTACCAATTTAATCATATCTCGGCATCCAAAACTCCAAATGAGCCCAACTTTTACAGGTGGTTAGGAGACATCTGGGGATCCTTTTTAGTCTTCTATGGCCTACTCTAAGTCTTCCATATAGAAGTTCCTCTAGGCACCTCTGTTCGGTGGAAGCAAGATGGCTACAACATCGGGTCAAGGGTGAAAAAGTCTCCTCTCCCTTACTTTCCACCACCCTAGGCCTACCATACTCAAGTGGGATACTTTTTACTATTGAGATCTCGACCCAGGAATTTTGAAATTCCTATTTAAGGTAGTTGTGTTTGAACATTTTATCATATTTTGATCTTTCTTTCATTATAATGTTATGCTGCGATTTTGTTGTCTCAAGTTTGTCTTTCACATGTAAGTTGTTTTAAATCATCCTAGTTTCTTACTAAAAAGTTCTTATTCTACTATTATTTTGTTCTTATCCATATCAATTTGATACCGCTTCCTCAAGGTGTGAATTTATTCACACCAAACCTTGTGAAATTATTCACACAATGGTGGAGTGATCATTTTCTTTTTATTGTTTTCTTTACTTCTTTAATTCCTCACTCATGAGTCTACTTCCCGCTTCCATTGAAACCATAGAATCAATGAAGGGATAACCCACTTATGGGTGATCCAAGGGAGTATAAAGGGGCATGATTGGATGTTATTTATCACTCCATTAATTTCTAATCACTTCTTTTAATTGATATTTTTATTTGATTATTTTTAAACTCTATCGTCCTTGTTGAATTTAAGGCCACACACTTCAAGTGCTAATACGAACCTTTACCTTGAAGTTCTCAAAACATTGATCCTTAAAGTGTATAGGTGATTAGTATTAAAGTGTGTAGATATTAAACCAGTAAGTGTGGATGTTGTTTGATCTTCTTAAATTAACCCATCTCAAATATAAGAAATTGAAATAGTTGAAAAAGAATTTCATCCAATCCACTCAAAATGGTAACCTAGGATCAACTCATTCTTTTAAATTGAATTCACTTAAATATGTTATTTATCCTTTAAAATCATTTAAAATCAACCCATGTTGTCCACTTCATAGAAAAGATGGTTCATAGAATATGTGTGTCTATAGATTTCTTCTCAGGTCTCTGAGGAATCGACAACCCAAGCTAGACTACAAGGACCGTTCAAACTTATTCTCTTGGGTAAATTTGAATGTAAATCACAACTACATACTTTTACACCTTTTAAAACTTGTGTTCTAGTTATTCTTGTATTCCACTCTACTTGTGTGCCTCTTTACTTGCATTCCTTATGAATAAGTCCAAACTTGCAGGACACTTCATCTTGCAAACCACTTTCTACTACTTGTGCGATCAGAGCTCAAATTTTCTCTTAAGTGTTGGTAAAAGAAAAATTTTGATGGTAGCCATCTATTAATAGGAATTTTGGTGGCCCTATGTATGAGGCATGAAACACACCTTTCATGCCACTCCATGACTTGCGTGTCATGCTATAACTTGCGTGCCACTTCATTATTTTCACGCCACTCCATCACTTACATGCCAATTTATTTCCTTTGTCATATTTTTATGTGATGCCATTAAAATATGACTTGCGCATAACATAAACTTGCATTCCACTTATACTTGCACACCACTTCCTTTACTTTGTCATATTTTTATGTGATGATGTTAAAATATGACGTGCGCACAACATACACTTGCGTTCCACTTTTTGACTTGCATGATTCTTATGACTTGCGTGACACTTTATTTCCTTTTTCATATTTTGATTTAATGATCTTGAAATATGATATGCATGAAACATACACTTGCACGCCACTTATAATTTCTCGCCCTATTTTTGCGCCACATATACTTGCACGCCACTTTCGTTCCTTTTCCAAAAACACTTCTTTACCCCCTATCCTTTATAAGGCTTGCTTCATAAGTTCTCGAAAATTATGATATTTGTGAAATAAAAATCATCAAAGCATCTTCATAGTTTTTTCCATTCTCATAGTTCCAATCCCATGCAATACTTCATGTGTTCTCTTCATCTTTAATAATAATTCTTCTTTCTTCTTATACTCTTTGGAATATAATTTCTAAATCAATTATTCATCCTCAATTAAAAACCTAATTTATATTTGGAGTGTAAATTCCAAAAAACTCTAATCATCTCTCTTCATCATCAACCATAATTATATACTTCATGCATATCATATGATTATTTTCTTCAAGTAAGCTCTTGCATGGTTCTCATGAAATCGTGAAGCATTGTATTTTCTTCTTCAAATCCTCATTATTCTTCAATCATCCTCAGATGGATGATGCTTCACCATTCTTCATTGTTGTAAAAAATGTGTTGCCATTGACATAAGTTATTTTAAATTTGGATCAATTAAACAATCATTTGTATTAAATTAATCAATGTAAAACTTAATTCAACCAATCTCCATTAACATTTTAGTCTTTATTCACCTCATTTTTCATTTTTTCCAGTATTGAAAATTGTTGACAATAAATACAATCTTTATACATAAAGCGGTCCCAATAATGAGAAAAGACCCAAAAAAACATAATGTGATTATAAAAAGGTGCATTTTTAAAAGAAAATTCGATGAACATGGAAAGTGATTAGAAAAAAGGCATGCTTGGTGTGTAAAGGCTATGCACATATTGAAGATGTTGATGATAAAGAAATTATTTCTCCAGTAGCTAGACTAGAATTTATCAGGCTCTTCCTTTTTATGTAAATTCAAATAGGATAAAAAGTTTATCATATGAATGTCAAAACAACATTCTTAAATGGATTTCTTGAAGAATAAGTCTATATTTAACAACTAGTGGGATTTATGATTTGAAATTAAGAGACTAAGTTTTTTATATTAAATGAGGATATATATGGTTTGAAGCAGTCATTATGAGAATTTTATTCTAGAAGAGATACCTATCTGAAGAAGCTTGAATTTAAAAGAGGAGGTGTAAACCATAATATATATATGAAGAATTCTTAGAAAGATAAATTTATTGTACTTGTGTATATGGTTGATATTATTCTTGGTGGAATAATTTAGGGGTAAGTGTAATAAGTTTCTAATCACACAAAATCTGAATTTAAAATATACAAGATTTATGAACTCAAATAATTTTAGGGGATGCAAGTGGTTCAAAATAAATATTATACCATTATTTCTCAGTAAAATTATGTAAGAGATATTTTGAAGAAATTAAACATGCATGAATCCAAACCAATGTCGACTCCAATTATAGTTTGGAAAAACTTGGAAAGCATGAGGATGTGAAATCTGTGGATCCAACTCAATATAGATGAATCATTAGAAGATTATTATACTTAAATATAACATGAATAGATATTATCTTTTCAATATAATTTGAAAACAAATTTGAAAGTAATCTAAAGAAATATCATTTGGTAGAAGTTAAGTAAATCAAAAGGTATATTCAAGGTACACTCAATTTTGGATTATAATTTTAATCAGAAAGAGATAATGAGTCATCGACATTTTTTTATGATGACTAGGCTAGAGATGTGGTATATAAATAGTCCATAAGTTATGGATACTACTTAATTGAAATAAAATGTGTAGTATGATTGATAAAGACACATGAAATCCATTCTCATAGCATGGAAGAAGCTGAGTATATCTCCACTGTAAAGGAATTCACTAAACTATTGTAGATGAAGCAACAACTAAACAATATTGTTGATGAGGTGAAACAACTGATGGTGATTCATTGTGAAAATAAGAGTAAGATTGATCTTATAAATAATATGGTTTAACTCTATCATAAAAAACATATTGATATTAGATATCACTACATCAAGAAAAAAATTGAACAAGGTGTGATTAAAATAGAGTATATTGGAACTGATGACCAAGTGGATAAAATTATAACAAAGCCATTGGAAGCACATATGTTTGACAAACATTGATGTTCAGACACCTCCATGTGCATGATGAGGATATGATTCGTCCCCTATCCCCATCTGTGTTAACTATTTTAATCTGTTTTTGGATGTGATGCAGGTTTATGGGGGAGATATAATCCAGGGGGAGTTTTTGGAGCTCTAAAATTACAAATAAAGGTTATTTGGTTTTATTTATAAAGGGGGATAATGGAGAAATTCATTATTTTAAAGGTTACTTGGTTACAGGGTTTTGAAAAACCAAAAAATTCTTATGTGACACGATGATAAGTAAGTGTTATGCGGAAATAGTTCATATTTCTTAGATCTTAGTGTGGAAATCTTTAAGTATTTCAAAAAATGAGAACACAATTCATGCTTCCCCTATTATTTTTATAGTAAACTTTTCTAACATTTTCTTAAAGTGTTAGATGATTTTTCTCTCTCATTTCAGGGTTTTTTTCAAGGATGGAGCTTTATTGAAACTATCTAGTAAATTGACAACAAACCCAAAGGGGGAGATTATTGGAACCAAGAAATTTTTTAGCAGGTAGCTGAAAACATTTTCTAATTTTGGTTTGTTGTCAATCCGTAATGGGTTGATCAAGGAGTTGGTAATACAAGTGTTTTTACAATGAATAAGTATTTAGTGTTGAAGTTGGAAGTTTTTAAAATTATTTTCAAAATTATTGGATCCAAATTTTAGAGGATGAAGAAATTTGTTTCAAGAAAAGGAAGTTTTGTGTAGGGATGAAGGTGAATCCAAATGTTGCATGAAATTAAAGATTAAATATCGCCATAAAGAATACTAAAAAGGAAATAAATGTGTGAAAGGCTTGTAATTTCATTAAAGATGAGTTTTCATGACAGAAGAAAGCTATGCACCAGGGAAGGTGTGCAAGAGTATTATGTGCCAAATATGATGTAAAAACAATATTTTCATACATGATAGAAGGCATGTAAGAACTTTAATGTAGGGAAATATATTTATATAAATAGGAAACCAACCCATTATTATTTTAATTATATTTTCTAATGAAGATTTAGTGGATCCTCCATGTGAAAGAGTTGCACGCAGAAGAGTTGCACGTAGTAAAAACTACACATAGAGTATTCCTGATGTCTATTAAGACCAAGTTAAAATCAAGTGAAACTCATGATCTAGTTGTGTGAAAGATAATTGGGGTGAACATTTTATCTTTCATGATAATCCCAAATGTTTCACAAATGTATAAGTTTTTTCATGCAAGTTCTTGATTTGCGTGACTATCAGGTTTTGATTATCTAATTTGTTTGTTCAGTGATTTAAGGTGAATTAACTCAGGATTATGGTGCAAGTAGAGTATTATTCTAATTAGGGAAATATAATTAATTTATAATCTACTAAAGTGACCTTCAAGTCATTAAACTAAGTAATACTTCACCCAAATAAGTGAGCTAGGGTGAGTCGACAGAAGTGTTCCAAGGGAGGCAGTGTGTTATTCCTAAAATCTTGTAAAGGAAGTGTGTCTAACATAGATTGAATGTGTATAAATTTCTATATTACACAATAACTTATGAAGATTAGTGTAGTTAGGTATGACTAACATAATTTCGGTGTATGATACTTGGACTATCCCTTAGTTTTGAACAAAGTAAAACTATTGTGTTTTCTCTTTGCATGCAAACGTTTTATTACTGGATGATTCCTTGAGAAAGATTTAATAAGTTCCTACCAATATGGGAACAAGATAAATCTATTTAAAAATAAAAAGTAGACACCAGGATTAACCCCTTTCCTATTAGGGTGTTCTAGGGTCCAACACTATCTAGCCAATGGTAGCCAATTTATTGCCTATGGTATTGAGTTGGATCAAAATAATGGGGGGAAAATCACATTTGTACACCCAAAACCCATATTTAGAACCAAATTAACACTTTTTCAAACATAATTGATTCTTTAAGAATATAAAGGTTTATCCAAGTATTATATGGATTCTCCATCATATTTCTCTTCGCACATTGATATTTGGATTAATATAAGAGACTTAAAATAGTTAGTTTTCTCCGATTTGGTGGGATCCTCATGCTTTATCCTAGAGTCCTATTCTTCCAATCTTGACAGGGTGTTTCAATCACTATCCATAGGGAATTGTGGTGGGGTTCATTAATTTGAAAACTTGATCTCATTTTTTCTTCTTCATTTATTAAGGTTGGTGGTTTGAAACATCTCCCTATAGTCTGTTTTGGTTTTCTAGTATGTGCAACCTGTAAAACCATGCTAAAATGTTGTCTGCACAACCCCTTTTAAATGGAATCATCTTATATGCATCGAAAACTTATAACTATACCTACCATGGATCTAGTTTGAACCATTGTAATTGAGATTGAGACTTTCAACCACCTGAGAGGTGTGTATACCCTTGACCATAGGTTGTAAATTAGACTGTACAAACCTAGATCCCTTTGTTGAACTATAAATTGTTTATAGAATTGGATTAACATGTGAATTTTGTATTTGTATTCATAACTAATAACTTATCTTTTAAGTGATTAATTGGTATGAAATTAGAATTATAAATATGATATTATGGTGTAAGGGAATTATGATATGTGAATGGTAAACATGATTAAATGATATGTGAATTGGATTTATCCTAATGTTATATGGATTGGCATGAAACTAGTAATTGGGAAATTAAGAAAGATTGATTTGTAAATGGGTAAGTGGGAATGTTAGAATAAATGGATTGATAATTGTTATTTGGTATTAATTAACCAAAATAGAATATTTTAACATGTTTGGCATGTTTGGAAAATTATAATGCATTGGATCTTGTGTTTATTTGATGTTTATTTGTTAAATTGGAACTATATTGTGAATTCGTATATAGTCTAATGTCCTATAATCATGTAATTAAACCTATAATAGGAATCTAAACTCGGTATATTGATACTTTTACCCTTGTTATGGTCTTTAACCTTGTGGAGATGTAAGCGACTCTAGCATGGGAATTTGTATAATTTCCAATATTACATGGTTAATTAATTCATGAGGGTGAGATGCATGGTTACATGATTCTTAAAAGAGAGATACACTATCATTCGATAATTTGAAGGGGTATTTGGTACTTATAATTGGAATATACATGAATTCGGTGATAATAAAAACATAGATATCTGACATCAGGTTGAAGCTGGTTTGGATGACCCAAAGTGTTAACCCAGAGCTTGAGGGTTGGCAGGTTTATTTGATGTTCTGCATTAATTTATGAATTATTTCATTTATTTATCATACTATTTTATGCACTATTAATTAGAATAGATTTTTTTGGACACCATTTGTGTTGGCCTACTACATTTTACTCACACCCTGTTCAGGCCTCCATTTGGAACCCAAGAAGACTTCATGGATGCAGGTCTGGATAAGGGAAAGGGGCCCTACATGTAATTGTTTTAATATGCTTACTGGGATTAGATCTTGGAGATGATACCAACCATGAGGTCCAATAAAAGTTCTGTGAGTCTTTGTTTTGATTATTTATTCTAGTAATTTTATTATACGACTTTCAACATGACTTTTAGTTTGGCCATTACATGGCATGGAATGGTTTATTATATTTGGATTGTTAGTATTCGTATGGTTGTCTTTTTGAGTTGTATGTTTGGATGTGTTTTCTTATTTTTGTTGTGATTACTGCTCTATTCTAGAAGGCATAATATCCCTATTATATTACTTAGAACCTTACTACTTTTCGGAATCCATTAGAATATAGGGAGGCATTCTTGAGGTCATGTAGTAAATCATCTCAATGATGTGATGAAGAACTTAAGGGGGGATGTTATAGAGATGTTCATATGAGGAAGATCTTTAAGGGAATGAATGTGGCCCACTTCAAGTAGTCCGAATAGATACACCCTCTCTAGTTCACAAGGTCCTGATTTATCTACATGAGAAGGTGGGATAGTTATTATTAATCATAAATATATTAATATAGTTATATTTTAAATAGAAAAAGCTATGTAAAATATATCTTTAGGCCACCATATCATGTAAGTAATTAATCAAATAAAAATGGAGGTCTTATGTGCATCTAGATCTTTATTTAATCCCTTAAACATGGATAGGGAGGAGTTGGAATTTATTTCTAAAAAGATATTATCTATTTTGGTTACAACTTGAACAATAATAATCAACCCTATTAGATAATTGAAAGCCAACAAGGTGTTATGAAATGAAACTATCAAAATTAGAAATTATTCTTGAGTTTTTTTATCCTTTATTGACCAGGATGGTCAAAGTAGGTATAATTGATGTTCCCTCCACTATAGTCAAAGATACGTTTGTAGTGGGAGGTGGGAGTTCATCTTAAAATTTTCCTATAACATCCTATGGGTCCACATCATATCGGGACCTCTCAAAGAAGTAGGATTATGCAACTAAAGGAGCATTATATTAGTACCTAGAGTAGTATATATGGGTAGATTAGAAGTATAAACTCTATCTCTAGTCTAGATATGTTTTTTAAAAATTTCAGTGCTCCACTAATTCTTAATCTCATGAATAGGGGTATAAAATCTCACTCTTAGGGAATAAAAACCTAATGGTGAGAAGATGGAAAGTGGTTTCAGTCCTCCCAGTTCCCGTATCACCCTTTCCTTGGGAAATATCTTCTTTTCACCAAGGTTTGTTGATATTGAAAAAACTATTTGGGTGCTCTTAGTGGTATATTCTAGAGATTCCATGAGTACATATTCTATCTCAGTTCTCTTAAAGAAAGATAAATCGATTTTTTTTAGGAGTGGATCAATGAAAAAAGAGAATACTTTTAAAAGAGAAACCATGGATGTACATCTTCAGGGTTAATGAAATCATTCCATTCATCATAGATGGTTTGGTTAACCATCCCCTCAGTGTTTACTTGTTGTTATTTATCTTACAAACACTTTATGATTAGAAACCCATTGTAAATAATAGAATTTATATCTCCATGATGCATTTTACCACCTAAATTTGTCTTGAGGTTAAATTTTGGAGGTTCTTTTATGTTTTGAACCCAGGGGATATGGAAACCACTTTTAAGGGTAATATATATGTTTGTAGGCACTATAATTAGGGGAAAATTTTTGTAGA